>CM056051.1:154881310-155481310 GCA_029574335.1 Rana kukunoris
ATTCCGACATAAGGACCCCAAACGCACCTTCAAACTAGCACTGCCTTGCTAAAGAAGCTAAGGGGAAAGATGGACTGGCCAAGCATGTTTCCAGACCTAAACCCTATTGGCATCCTCAAATTGAAGGTGGAGGAGCGCAAGGTTTCTAACATCCACCAGCTCCGTGATGTCATAGAGTGAGTGGAAGAGGACTCCAGTGTCAACCTGTGAAGCTCTGGTGAAACTCTATGCCCAAGAGGGTTAAGGGCAGTGCTGGGAGAATAATGGTGGCCACCCAAAATATTGACAATTTGGGCCCAATTTGGACATTTTCACTTGGGAGTGTACTCACTTTGTTGTCAGCAGTTTAGACATGAATGGCTTTGTATTAAGTTATTTTGAGGTGACAGGAAATTTAAACTGTTTATACAAGATGGACACTCACTACTTTTACATTGTAGCAAAGCGTAATTTCTTCAATGTCACATAAGATATTTACAGAAATGTGAGTGGTGTACTCACTTTTGAAAGATACTGTATATGTTGTGGTTTTGGATCTGTAAATACTTCTATTTTCTGTAGTCTTTCATTTGAATATTTTAGAAATGTGGTGCTATTCTATTTATGCAGCCATTTTCTTTTTCTTTTTACAGGTACATGCTTGGCCTGTCTGCAGTTCCAGCTGTGTTTAGTTTATTGGCTTTTTGTTTTCTACCAGAAATCCACGTTGGCTTATACAAAAAGGCCAAACACAGAAGGCCCGAAGAGTTTTATCGCAAATTCGGGGGAATCAAACAATTGATGAAGAGTATGACAGCATTAAGAATAGTATCGATGAGGAGGAAAAAGGAGGTGCAGGTCAGATCTATCTATTAACGTGTGTTTGGCTCTTCAGCCATGTATTGTGTATGTTACACTTTATATGTAAAAGTAAGGACAACTATTAAAGAAGTTCTATAGTTGGTGTACATTTTCTTGTTATATTGCATTGTAAAAGCAATATAAACACTTTTTTATTTTTAACAATCCAATGTAAGCTTACTTGAAAAATCTTCTTTCAGTTATTGAGTGCTGACTGTTTGCTGGACATCTCTTCCCACATCTTTCTGGACTCCCACGTTTAGTTAGGGGAGGCAGGCAAGGCAGAGCCTCACCTGTCATGAACATAAAAAAAAAAACAATTGAGGGTTGTAGCTTAGTGACCTGGGTTCACATAGACCCCACATTTGGGGGCTAGGAAGCTAAAGTCATAACACCACCGGTCAACATTTGGGCTCCTTGCACCTATGGTTCCAGAGATATGGGGCTCCTTGCGCGGCTGTCAGAAGCTACATACAGAATGACCAGTTTAAATACAAGCTGGTACAAGCTTTTTGCAGCAGACTGAGAGAATGCTCTCACAGTGCCTCTGACTTCTTGTCAGAGGCACTGAGCTCAATGGACAGCTTGGAGCCTTGGACCAATGGTAAAGCACCATTTTGTTCAAGCTGTCCAATAAAAAATGCTGCAGTGGAGGCTCTCTTCTCACTGCAGTGTCATAGAAGGGGGCATGTGTGTAAAAGAAATATGCTCCCTTCCAGCCCAGACCTCATAACTACAAGGTAAAAAATGGGTTTATGGGTATAAAGGTTAACTTATAATTCCATGTTTTTGCCACACAGTTAAGACGGAGAATAAGAATCTTCTACTCTTATTATATAAATAAAACACCCTAGGTAATAAAATGGTGGTTGTTGCACGGTATTTATGCAGCAATTTTTTCAAATGCTTATTTTTTGCGGGGGAAAAAAAATCTGTTTCATGAATTAAAAAATAAAAACGAAAGTTAACCACGATTTTTAAAGTATAATGTGAAAGATAATGTTATGCCGCGTACATACCTAACACGTCACGCTTTAAAATTGCGCACACTTGTGGAATGGCACAAAACTTTCACTACTTAAAGGTGATGCTGTAATTTGTTTTACAGGTTACATGTTTAGAGTTGCAGTGGAGGTCTAGTGATAGAATTATTGCTCTTGTACGAACCCTGGCGGCGATACCTCACATGTGGTGTTTTGAATGCCGTTTACATATGCTAAAACAAAACAAGTCATTATGCTGGTTAAATTAGTAAACTATGAGAACTAATGAAGGTGCTATATATAATCAGAGAATGGTTCAGATTCTATTTTAATTTATAGAATATATATGGCACTTTCATTAGTTCTAAAAGTTTACTAATTTAACAAACATAAGGATTTATTTTAATTAAATCAAATCGGGACTGTTGGTAGCTATATAGAGCACAGTGTAATTTTTATTTTTTATTTCTGCATTCAGCAACAGCCCTGTTATTGACCAGTAAAATCTCAGCATTTAAAGGGCTGTTCCAGAATTCAGAATTACAAAATAAAAATCTGATGTCCAATAGATTTTTCACCAGATGCTTGTCTGGGGGAATCCGATTGACTGCCTGCATCCTGATGTGCAGATTTTTAAGCGTAAGCTGCTACCTCACCAGCCACTGACCTCGCTTCCCTGTTGCCTGCATGCTTTGCAGCTTTTCCTCTGCTGTTTATATTAAATTTCTAAGGAATATAACTCATAGTATCTTGCTGCCTGCAAGCAGTAATTGCTGAACTAATGCTGCCTTCTGAATTTCCTAATTTCTTTACTTCAAACGGCAGACATTGTGAATTTTGTGACACAGCGCTGCACAGGGCATAGTTAATACATGTCACAGAATTTAAGAAGTACAGTGGGAAAAATAATTTGAAAATAAATATTTTATCCCATGCAAATTTTGTAAGTTTTCTCACTTAAAGAAACGAAGAGTCTATAATTTATCATTTTTAACATAGGTGTATTTTAAAAGATAGAGACAGAATGTCGACCAAAAATCCAGAACGAACACAATACAGATTTTGTAACTTGAGTTGCAGTTCAGTGAGTAAAATAAGTATTTGATCCACTACCAACCAACAATAATTTTGAATCCCACAGATTGGCTACACTATGTGCTCATGTGGTACACAGATAAGTCCTGACCAATAAAGAAGTTACTCCTAACAACAACAACGCATTATGTGTATAAAAGACACCTGTCCACAGAATCTTTCTTCTATTCAAAGCTCACTATCATTGGAAAGACCAAAGGGCTATCAAAGAATGTCAGGGACCAGATTGTACACCTGCACAAGGCTGAAATGGGCTACGAGACCATTAGTGAGAAGTTATGTGAAAAGGAGACAACTGTTGGCGCGATTGTTTACAAATGGAAGAAATACAAAATAACCATCAATCGCCCTTGTTCTGGGGCTCCATGAAAGATTTTGCCTCATTGAGTAGGGATGATCATGATAAAAGTGAGGGATCAGCCCAGAACTACATGGGAGGAGCGTGTAAATAATCTCAAGGCAGTTAGGACCACAATCGCCAAACAAACCATTGTTAAAACGACACGCTGCCATACATTTTAAATCCTGTAGCCCCCGCAAGGTCCACCTCCTTAAGACGGCACATCTACAGGCCTATCTGAAGTTTGCCGATGAACATCTAAATGATTTGGAGAAAGATTGGGAGAAAGTGCAGTGGTCAGATGAGACCAAAATTGAGTTATTTTGGCATTAACTCGACCCGCCACGTTTAGAGGAAGAAAAATGCTGACTATGACCCTAAGAACACCATCACATTAAGTGGCCTAGCCAGTCTCCAGACCTTAATCCAATAGAAAATGTATGAAGGGAGTGTAATTGTGAGTTCGCAAGTGACGGCCAAGAAACTTTAAAGTGGAAGTTCATGCAAAAACTAAAATCCCTGGATCTATAGCGGTGTTTTTCAACTCCAGTCCTCAAGGCGCCCCAACAGGTCATGTTTTCAGGCTCTCCAGTATTCTGTACAGGTGATTTGATCAGTTTCACTGCCTTAGTAATTACCAAAGCAGGTTTAATCTGAGGGAAATCCTGAAAACATGACATGTTTGGGGGGCCTTGAGGACTGGAGTTGAGAAACACTGATCTATAGACACCAGGGATCTAACACTAACCTCTCTATCCCTGTAAAGAAAAAAATGAGTATACATACCTTTTCGGAAGCCGATCTGACCTGCTCTGACCGGATCCCACTCTGAGCTGTCAGCCGCTGCTTCATTGAGGCAGGTGCAGAAGAGATGAATGACAACGGAATCCCCATAGTAACCCTACTAACCGTGTCCTCTGCAGAGCTTCTGTCGCAGAAGATCAGACCGGCTTCCAAAAAGGTGTGTATTTATTTAGTCTTTTACAGGAATAGAGAGCTTAGTGTTAGATCTGTGGTGTCTATAGATGCAGGGATTTTAGTTTTTCCATGGACTTCCACTTTAAAGATGTACAGAAGATCTGTAAAGATTGAACCAAAATTCCTCCCGAGATATGTGCAAACCTGGTAAGCAACTACAAGAAGGTCTTACCTCTGTGCTCCCAACAAGGTTTTTCCACCAAGTACTAAGTCATGTTTTTTGCTTGGGAGATCAAATACTTTGAGTATTTTACTGAACTTCAACTCAATTTATAACTTTTGAATCGTGTTTTTTCTCGATTTTTGGTCGATATTCTATCTCTATAATTTAAAATACACCTATGATGATAAAAATTATAGACCTTTCATGTGGACCTTTTTAGTGTGAAAACTTACAAATTATGCAGGGGATCAAATATTTTCCACACTGTACACTTTCCCCACAAAGTAGGTTTACATACTTAAAGAAGTGTATGTAAACCCAACATTTCATAATCCTGATTTGTGCCTTCTGTACCTTGTACATGTATAAAAAAAATTACTACTTCCTTTGTGTGAAATCTCTGGTGTTCCTGTCAGGCCCTCTGCTTTCCTATAATAAAACTGACCACACTAAGCAGGAGAGCACACTGTAGCTAGTTCTCTAGCTATGCTGGGAGCCAAGTGTGTTCTTCAGTGGTCAGACTTGTCCTGACATGCCCCCACTGCACAGCTATTCACTGGGAATCTCAGTGTGCTGCTGTTTCTCCTCCTCCAAGCTCTTATGCAGCTGAGAACGGATGAAACAGAGGATACAGTATGCAATCACTTATAAAAATAGGAAAAAAGGGTATTTGTTTTACTTTTTTTAGATCTATGCACACGTTTTGCCTTTTTTATTTCGCTTTTAAACTGATTGAGCTATTTTACAAGGTGAGGGTTTACAATAATTTTAGGAATTGATAGGAGTGGGCTAGAAATAATTAAATGGCAATGGAGAAATTAATATTTAATTTTACATTTTTACCATACCTACATTTTAACCCGTTCCTTTGGAGCAATGTTTTCCGTTTTCACACACGTTTAAATTCCGGATTTTGGGCTATAAAGGTACTTAACCACTTAAGACCCGGACCAAAATGCAGCTAAAAGACCTTGCCCCTTTTTGCGATTCGGCACTGCATCGTTTTAACTGACAATTGCGCGGTCGTGCGACGTGCCTTCCAAACGTCCTTTTTCCCCCCCCAATAGAGCTTTGTTTTGGTGGTATTTGATTACCTCTGCGGTTTTTATTTTTTGCACTATAAACAAAAATAGAGCGACAATTTAAAAAAAAATTCAATATTTTTAACTTTTTGCTATAATAAATATCCCCCAAAATATATAAAAAATATATTTTTTTCCTTAGTTTAGGCCGATACGTATTCTTCTACCTATTTTTGGTAAAAAAAATAAAAAAATCGCAATAAGCGTTTATCGGTTGGTTTGCGCAAAATTTATAGCGTTTACAAAACAGGGGATAGTTTTATTGCATTTTTATTATTTTTATTTGCCCCTTTTTGCGATCCGGCAGTGCGTCGCTTTAACTGACAATTGCGCGGTTGTGCGACGTGGTTCCCAAACAAAATTGGCATCCTTTTTTCCCCACAAATAAAAGGATTTTTAATAACAGCTTACCTGTAAAATCCTTTTCTTGAAGTACATCACGGGACACAGAGCGCATTCAAAGTCCTTACCATATGGGTTAACATTATAGGTCCTTCTTGGTTGTGGACTGACTGGTGTTAATCAACTTCACAGGAAGTTCTCCCCTATATAACCCCCTCCATGCAGAGCTGCTTTACTTGCCTGTCCTTGTCCAGCAATAAGCAATTTCTCTGAGGTTACACAATTTCCCCAAAAAGAGGGGTGGGAGCTCTGTGTCCGTGATGTACTTCAAGAAAAAGGATTTTAAAGGTAAGCTGTTATTAAAAATCTTTTTTTCTTTATCGTACATCACGGGACACAGAGCGCATAGTCATTACATATGGGATGTCCAAAGCAATGCTCATGAAGGAGAGGAGACCGTAAGGCCAAAAATAGCCAAACAGCAAATATATCAGGATGGTAAAAAATAGCTCCACCAAAGAAAAAAAGTGGGGGCGTGAACCGGGCCAGAGGATTCTATACTGCTGCCCGTAGGACCGCCTGCCCAAATGCTGCGTCCGTAGCCTTTGCGACGTCCAACTTATAAAATTTAGTAAACGTATGTACGGAAGACCAGGTTGCCGCTTTGCAAACCTGTGCCATAGAGATCTGATGGTGTGCCGCCCAGGAGGCACTCATGGCCCTCGTAGAATGGCTTTAACTGATAAGGGGGAGGTGGAACGCGCTTCAGACCATAGGCTGAAAAATCAGCTGCTTAATCCACCTAGCCAAGGAAGACTTGGCAGCCGCTGACTTCTTGGGGCCATCGGGAGAGAACGAAAGCACATCTGTTTTTCCGAATCTTTTCTGTAGCCTTGAGATAGACCCTCATGGCTCGGACCCACGTCCAAAGTATGAAGCAGTCTTTCCTCTCTGGACTGGGGAGTAGGAAAGAAGGATGGATGTAGGACTAGGTCCTGATTCAAGTGAAAACTGGATATGACCTTAGGAGGAAAGAAGGCTGAGGCCGCAGAACCACTCTGTCCTTATGCAGAATCAGGTACGGTTCCCTGCAAGACAAGGCTGCCAGCTCGGAGACCCTTCTGGGCCGAAGCCATAGCCACCAGAAAAACCAACTTTCGGGGTTAGCAGCACAAGAGGATTTCTGTCAGAGGTTCAAAAGGCTGCTTTTGTAAAGCTGACAAGACCAGATTTAAAATTCCAGGGGCAGAGGGGAGCTCTAATAGGGGGATTTACATGCAAGACCCCCTGCCAAAAAGGTTTTCAAAGCGAATGTGTGCCAAAGGCCTTTGAAAACCATATCGATAAGGCAGACACTGCCCCTTTTAGAGGTACTAAGAGCCAACCCTCTTGTCCAACGCCAACCATGGAGGAATCGCAAGATCTCCTGTCAATAAAAAACTTGCGAGGATGCCCTTCCTGAGACTCGCACCACTCCACATAGGTTCTCCAGACTCTGTAATAGATATTTCTAGAGGACAGGCTGAAGAGAGTTTCTAGCTTGAATTAACGTAGATATGACTTGGGTGAGAGGCCTCTGCCCTTAAGAATTAGGGATTCAGCCGCCAAGCCTCAAATTTAGCTGCTGTGAAGCTGGGTGGTAGATCGGGCCCTGAGACAGCAGATTGGGCGCAGGGGGAGGTGGCCACGGTGCCCCTACTGAATCCTCACGATGAGTGCGTACCAAGCCCTTCTGGGCCAGGCTGGGGGCCACCAGGATCACCGGCCTGCGCTCCACCCTGATCCTTCGTAGAAGGCGGGGAATCATCTGTAGTGGAGGGAACGCCATACAGGAGAGAAAACTGGTGCCAGGGGGTAAACCAAGCATCGGTCCCGGCCGCGAGAGGGGCTAGGCCCATCGAGGCGGGGGTCCCTGGCTCGGGATACGAATTTTTCCAACTTCTTGTTGAATCTTGTTGCCATGATGTCCACATCGGGAACTCCGAATCTTTGGCAAATCTCTTGGAATACCTGGGGGTGAAGAGACCACTCTCCCGGGAGTAACTGTTGACGACTCAAAAAATCTGCTTGAGAATTGTCTATCCCTGGGATGAACACTGCTGAGATGCAGGGTACATGGGCTTCGGCCCATGAAAAAATCAGGTTTACTTCCCTTTGAGCCGCTAGGCTCCTTGTGCCCCCCTGGTGGTTTATGTATGCCACCGCCGTGGCATTGTCGGACTGTATCCTTACTGGCAGACCCTGCAGGGGGAGAGTCCAGGCGACCAGGGCCAACCGAGCAGCTCTGATCTCTAGGATATTGATGGGAAGCAGACTTTCTGCCTCTGACCACTGTCCCTGCTGGGTCCGTTTTCCTAAGATTGCCCCCCAACCTGTTAGGCTGGCATCTGTGGTTACTATTTTCCACGAGATGGGGCAAAAGGTTTTCCCTTTTGATAATTTTTGAGGGATCAGCCACCAGTACAGGCTGCGCCTGACTCCTGGGGAAAGAACTAATGGACGGTCTAATGCCTGTATGGACTTGTTCCAAGCAGAGAGAATAGCTGCCTGCAGAATTCTGGTATGGATCTGGGCATAGGGCGCTGCTTCGAAGGCGGCCACCATCTTTCCAGCAGTCGCATGCATAGGCGAATAGTCGGCTTCTTTTTGCCTAAGACTATTTGAATCGTTTGAGTCAACGACCTGATCTTCTCTTGAGGTAAAAATACCCTCTGGCATTCTGTATCTAACCGAAAGCCTAGATATTCCAACTGTCTTGTGGGTTGTAACCTTGATCTTTCTTGGTTCACAATCCACCCGAACTCTTCTAGATGCCGCACTGTGCGGACTACTGCATGATTGAGGTTGGAAGCTGATCTGTCGATAACCAGGAGATCGTCCAGGTATGCCAGGACCAAGATGCCTTCTGTCCTTAGGATGGCTAGCACCGGGGCTAACACCTTTGTGAATACCCGTGGAGCTGTTGCCAACCCGAAAGGGAGGGCTACGAACTGGTAATGACTTTGATTTATCGTAAAACGAAGAAACTTGTGATGTGCTGGGTAAATCGGCACATGCAGATATGCATCCTTTATGTCTATAGATGCTAGAAAGTCGCCCTGATGCAGGCTGGCTGTCACTGAACGTATGGAGTCCATACGAAAGGTCTGAATCCTTAGAAAGCGATTTAGTCGTTTGAGGTCTAATATAGGCCTGACGTCGCCATTGGGTTTTGGTATAACAAAAAGGTTGGAGTAGAATCCCAGACCCCTTTTGGGTTGGTACTTCTACAATTACTCCTTGGAGCAAGAGGCGATCCAACGCCTTTACGAGAGAGGCCCTCTTTAACGGGTCGCTTGGAAGACTTGACCCCTGAAAATGAGGAGGGGGGATTTCTCGAAACTCTAGTTTGTAGCCTGAGGCTACTACGGACCGAACCCAAGAGTCGGGAATTCTGGCCCTCCAGACTTCGGAGAAAAACTGAAGTCTTCCCCCCACCCAAGAGAGGGGGGCGCCCCTTCATGAATCTGACTTGATGAGTGGTTTAGCTGGCTTGCGAGACCAGGGCCTCTTGTTTGCCGCGGCTTGTCCCTGTGGGCGGCTATTAACTGCTGAACGCCCGGGGAGGCCGTCGATACTGACGGGAAGTCGAAGGGGCCGAGCCTGCAATGGCCTGTCGTTTAAACGTGGGCCCACGCGGTCTTTTCTTGACCGGTAAGGAAGTACTTTTTCCACTTGATATGGTGTGGATATATTTATCTAGGTCTTCCCCGAATAGTCTTCCCCCATGAAAGGGAAACCCTGCTAAAAGCTTTTTGCAGGGTGCCTCTGCTGACCAGTTCTTTAGCCACAAAAGGCGACGCATGTGAACCATCAGTAGAGATGAACGGGATGCCTGTTGGATGGAGTCCTTAATAGCATCTATTGCAAAGCAGAGAGCCCTAGGGAATTCTGCTAATTCATGAGTATGCTGAGCCGGCATGTCCTTTAATATATGTTTTGCCTGATCCTTCAGGGCCTGACAAACACCAATGGCTGCTACTGCTGGCTGAACCATGGCACCTACTGAGGTGAAAGCTGCTTTCAGTAGGGTCTCGAATTTTTTGTCGACCGGATCCTTGAACATATGGACATTTTCAACCGGACAAGTCAGGGATTTATTCACGCAGAAAATGGCCGCGTCCACTGTAGGGAGTGCCCATTTCTTTACACATTCCTCTTCCATAGGGTAGAGAATAGAGAATCTTTTAGGAGGGACAAAGATTCTATCAGGTCGAGCCCAATCCTGGTAAATCACGTTCCGCAGAAGGGGGTGCATTGGAAAAGACGCACAAGTTAATGGAGCCCTTTAAAGAACCCAATGAGGATAACCTCCGGGGCTACTAGTTCTGGCACTGGAAGTTTAAAGGCAGTGCGAACCATATCTGTCAAAGACTGGATCCACAGGCTCTCCGCTTGAGAGGCCGAAAAATATTCATCTATAGTGGAATTTTCCCTGTCTGAACCGTCGGGACTTGGGTCTGCCTGATCCCCTTGTGGGTCCCGTTCCTCTGAAGAGGAGACCTCCGCATCTGAAAACCCCACACTGGGTGAGGGGGATCTAGCCCGCTTGCTACTTGGGCAAGGACGGGAAAACAACGCAGTTAACCTTTTCTCTAGCCCACTCATGGTGGCTGCTAGCATTTCTTCCGTCACGTAAACGGGAATGGGTGGATCGGGGGCCGCCTCTGCCCCCAGCACCCCCCAATGGCTCTTGTACTATGCCACTCGGTGTCCTAACTGGCGAGGGTGGGGCCGTAGAAGCCTGGCCCAAATCCTCTGACCCCGATGGAGACCCCTTTTGCTTTTTGGCACCTTTAGCAGCCTTGGCTGGTCCAGATCCCTTTGGAGCCATTGTACAACCTTGGGTCACCCCTATAGCAACAACCTGACCCTGTTGCAGCTAGGAGTAACCAAATATTGAGGGCAGGTATGAGGAAAATGAAAAAGAACTAAATTTCTTCTCTCTTTTTTTTTTTTTTTTTTTTTTTTTTTTTTACCCGCCTGGGAGGTGGCAATACTGAGGAAACCTGTGAGTATTGACACACCAATGCCCGTTAGCCGGAGTCCAAGGTAGACTCAGATACTGCTGGATCTAAGGCTGAGTCCCTTTAAGCAAAAAACTTCCTTTTTTTTTTTTTCTGGTCAATAGTGGACCTAAGTCCTAGACCTGAAGATCCACAAAACCGCCACTAGGTGTCCCTGTGTGGCCAAAAGACCCAGCTGCACGCTCTGTATCCTTTCTTCCTCTGCCTCCAGGAGGGAAAGACCAGCCAGAGAAAAAGTTTTCCCTTTAAACAGACCCTGACGCTGCTGGCCCGCCCCCCCGACGCACGCCGACGCACAATCGCGCGCACCACGCTGAAACCACATGGAGGAAGCAGAGCAGAGGAAACAACATGGACCAGCGTTTAGGCAGCACCAACAGACACCAGGTAAGCACTAATCTTATTGTAGTGCACACATAGCGAGGAAGCTGTCCCCATGGGCTTCCTAAGAAACAGGAGTTTTTACCAGCAATTTCCTCTTTAAAACATGTGGGGTTGCAGTATCAGTGTTAACAGGCAGACCTGGGGTGAGTAGCAAATATATAACTTACACAAGTATACATATATCTACATGTTATCTGGGTAAACATTAGTATCCCATCCTGCCCACACAGACATAGTGGTGATAGTGGCTGATGCACAAGCATACTGTTAGCCAACCCAGAACCCCCAGGGGGATACCTACTGTCGAACCAAGTCCCGCAGGTTCCCTCTTACCTGCTCCACGCCGCAGGGTATTGCAAAATGCAAGAGGCCCAATCTTCCCCCATCTCCGTGGGTATTGTCTTGGACCTTCAGGGACCGGGGTCCTGTGTTAAGGAACCCACACCCCTGGACCTATATAGCATCCTGGCATCAGTAGCGTTTAGTTCTTGGAAGAGACTAAGGCACTGGAGCCCAGAATCCAGCCCTCCAAGGAGAGGCATTATAGGCAAAACCCCACTCCAGCAGGGCCCGGGTACCGTACACCTTGGCTTTGAAGCACTTCGGACGGATCCGGCTAGCTATCCTGGGTCCCGAGACCTCCGAGGGACAGCTAGACGTGACCAACACCTAAGACACTGGCGAAAAAAACTAAAGCACTCTCAGTGGGAGGGGGTTATATAGGGAGGAACTTCCTGTGAAGTTGATTACACCAGTGTCCACACCTGAAGGTACCCATATAACCCATATGTAATGACTATGCGCTCTGTGTCCCGTGATGTACGATAAAGAAAGAGCTTTCTTTTGGTGGTATTTGATCACCTCTGCGGTTTTTATTTTTTGCACTATAAACAAAAATAGAGCGGCATTTTTGAAAAAAGAAAAAAAAGATTTTTTACTTTTTGCTATAATAAATATCCCCAAAAAAGATTACATTTTTTTTTTCCTCAGTTTAGGCCGATACGTATTCTTCTACCTATTTTTGGTAAAAAAAAAAATCACAATAAGCGTTTATCGATTGGTTTGCACAAAGTTTATAGCGTTTACAAAATAGGGGATACTTTTATGGCATTTTTATTTAATATTTTTTTTCTTCCTAGCAATGGCAACGATCAGCTGTTTTTTTTTTTTTTGTTTTTTTTTGTGACTGCGACATTATGGCGGACACATTGTACACTTTTGACACATTTTATGGACCATAAAAATGCACTGATTACTGTGAAAATTACAGTGAATGGGTTAACCACTAGGGGGTGCTAAGGGGTTTAGTGTGCCCTAAGAGTGATTCTTACTGTAGGAGGGCGTGGCTGTAGGTGTGACGTCACTGATCGTCGTTTCTTATATTAGGGAACAGACGATCGGTATCACTGCCACACAGAAGAACGGGGAAGGTGTGTTTACACACACCTCTCCCCGTTCTTCAGTTCATACACTTTTGTCCTTTTTTTGATACACTTTAAAGTTGGCCAATTTTTTTTATAACATTAAAGATAATGTTACGCCGAGTAAATTGATATCCAACATGTCACGCTTCAAAATAGTTTACCCTTAAAAATCTCCATAGGCGACATTTAAAAAATGTCTACAGATTACCATTTTTGAGTTACAGAGAAGGTCTGGGGCTAGAATTTTTGCTCTTGCTCTAACACTTCACATGTGGTTTGAACACAATTTTCATATGCGTTCACATCTGCGTGTGAGCTTGGCAGGATGGGGCGCTTTAAAAAAAAAAAAATCTTATTTATTTAACATTTTTTTTATTTTTATTTTTTACACTGTCCTTTTTAAAAACAAAATTGGGGTCACGCCCTTATTCCTATTACAAGGGATCTAAACATCTATTGTAAATGACAGGACCTCTTAAATATGAGATCTGGGGTCAAAAAGACCTCCAATCTCATATTTACACTAGAATGCAATAAAAAAAAAATTCCCCTTTTTAAGAGCATTGGGTGGAATTGACGTTTGGAGCCGAGGGGCGCGGTGGAAACGACCGAAGTGCAGCGGGAAGGGGAGGCTCTCTCCCACCCCCCGATTTAAAAGGTGATTTTGCTGTGAAACTGCCGCAGAGACCACTTTTATCTTAAAGCGGACCACCCGCTGAAGAAGAGGATCTTTGGGTTATAGCAGCTAGCTGCAGCCATAACAATGATATTCCTCTTAAAAATGCAGACGTAGAACGACAGCGGGCGGTTCACAAGTGGTTAATCATGGTATTACTATGATTGACTGACTAGCAAACTTGCATAACCTAAACCCCTTAGAGAATCTGTGGTGTATTGTCAAGAGGAAGATAAGAGACACAAGACCCAACAATGCAGATGAGCTGAAAGCTGCTATCAAAGCAACCTGGGCTTCCATAACACCTCCGCAGTGCCACAGGCTGATCACCTCTATGCCATGCCACATTGATGCTGTAATTCCTGCAAAAGGAGCCCTGACCAATTGCTGAGTGCATTGTATCCTGTACATGGACATACTTTTTCATTAAGCCAACATTTCTGTATTCTTTTTTTATTATTATTGGTCTTATGTAATTATCTTATTCTGAGATGCTACATTTTGATTTTTCACTAGGTGTAAGCAATAATCGTCAAAATTTAAAAGAAAAAATACTTGAACTATATCACGCTGTATGTGAGGCCGCGTAAACTCGATCGAACATGTCTGCTGAAACTGGTCCGCAGACCAGTTTCCGCGGACATGTTCGATCGTATGTACGCGACCTAGCGGACAGGTTTCCAGCGTACAAAAGTTTCTTAGCATGCTAAGAAACTTGTCCTTGGAAACCTGTCCATCAGACATGTCCACTGGTTAGTACGCCTTTTTTTGGAAAATCGTTTTATTGAGTATAAAACAGACAACATACAAACAAACCACAACAGTAAACCCGCCACAGCATTGGGACTGGACCCACGCAGGAGTTAGTACCAGCTGGTCATAGGCTGCTTCCAACATTAGTGACAAACAGCTGTAGCACATTTACAAGAGAAAAAAAAAAAAGAACAAACAACCTAGTGCAGTAGTGGCTCCCGCTCAATTGAAATGTCCAAGTATCAATTTCTTCAGTCGAATCCCAAGGGACAGTAAACTACATCCAGTATACCCACAGCAGAGATTATAATACAGATAGGAGAAAAAAAAATCAAATAAACAATAATAAAAAAATAAAATAAACACCCAGTGTAGCAGAATCACATTCACCCGTGGAGTGGTACCATTTACAAGCTCAGTCAGCCTGCGGTCGCCGTGGAGGCCTCCGCTAGCCATTTGGCCCACACTCTATTATACTTTTTGGGGCATCCTCTATTTTGGTAGGTTCCCTTATAGAGTGGCAGTACTTTATTGACATGTGTTTTCCATAGCAATATGGACGGCGGAGCATGTTTTTTCCAGCAGAGAGTGATCATTTTCCTGGCATAGAATTACAGGAGTCCTATTAGAGTTCTCTCTGCCATCCTGGGGGCTAATTCTTCCACTAAGCCTAGAAGGCATATCTGCGGGGTTGGAGCTATATCTATTCCCACCACCTCCTGTATTACAGATGATATAGTACTTGTGACCAGTAGTGTTTAATTACTGGACAGGACCAGAAGATGTGTATAAAGTGACCCGGATCCCCAGTACACCTCCAGCACTCCACTGACAGGGAGGCTTTTATTTTATGCAACCTATACGGGGTAATATAAGCCCAGTGTAGAATTTTATATTGTGTGAGACCAGGATTTTAAAGGGGAAATCCCACATGTCTTCCCAATCCTCGGAGTCCAGTCCCGGGATGTCCTGTGTCCATCGCTGGCGGAGCTTAGACAAATCTGGAGAGGAAACTCTAAGGAGATGTGCGTAGAGGACTGAGGTCGGTTTCTTGGCACATTCATACCGAATGATCCTCCCAAGATCAGACTGCACTATTTGCGTGACATTTGGTGTTATTTGGGCTTTAAACGCATGAGGCAGTTGCATATAGCGAAATAAATGCGAGGGAGGCACATTGTTGTGGGATAACAGATGATTAAAGGGGCGTATAGCCGTGTCGGCGGCGAGGTCAGATAACAGTTTAATACCGCATTTGGCCCACATTTTGGGGTCTGGTAACGAGAAAAGATGGGGCAGTGTAGGGTTGTTCCATAGGGGGTCATGTGGGGAGACTGCATTCTGTGGGAACTTCTCAATTCCCAATCCCGCTCCCCAGGCCTTCAGAGTCATGTGCATGGGGGTGGTCAAATCATATGGAGCCTTGGGACCGCAAAGGGGTAAATGTGTCTGGGCCTCTACAGAACGGACCACCGCCGCCTCCAGAACAGACGCTGGGTTGGACGCGTCCGGCACCAGCCACCAAACTGCCGTGACCAGCTGGGCTGGCAGAAAATATTTCCGACAGTCTGGAAACGCCAAACCCCCCTGCGACACCGGACGCATCAGTGTGGATAATTTAAATCTAGGGGGATTTGGGCCCCAGAGGAAGGAGGAGAAGAGTCGGTTCAACTTTGTAAAAAATTAGCAAGGTATCCACTGTGGGGAGTTACGGAATAGGTAGGTACATTTAGGTATGATTTTCATTTTAATTAAGTTAATGCGGCCTAATAAGGACAGAGGAAGGTTCTCCCAGGCTTTTCGTTTGGCCTTGACTCCTTGGACCACCGACTCTAGGTTAAGGATATTTTAATCAAAAAATTCACAACATAAGAAACAATATACCGGATTCTTGTTATACAGAAAGTTCTACTGTATACAAAGGGGTAACTTTTACCGTTTTTTCGGCAGTAACTAGCGCAGAGATACTGAAAATTCTTAAGTCGCTTAGAGCTTCGTCTTCAGCGCTTGACCCCTGCATTGCGCAGCTGGTGAAGGACTCTGCGGTTACCTTGGCACCGTTTATAGCAGACATTAATAATATGTCTTTTGCTATTGGAACAGTGCCAAGTATTTTGAAGCAGGCAGTTATAATTCCCCTATTGAAGAAGGCTAACGTGTTACGGTCAGATTTAAGTAATAATCCACCAATTTCGACGCTGCATTTTTTAGCTAAAATAACGGAGAGGGCTGTTGTGTGGCAACTTCAGCCGCATTTGGAATCCAATAATATTTTTGATGAATATCAGTAGGGATTCCGTCCTGGTAGAGGCACAGAGACTGCTCTCATCAAGGTTAAGGAGGATTGCCTATGGGCCATGGACAGCGACGAGGCGTCAGCGTTAATACTGCTGGATCTGTCGGCTGCATTCGATACTATAGATCATGCCAGACTTCTGGAAAGGCTGGTGTCTGTGGCCGGGCTTGAGGACATGGCATTGACATGGATGACCTCATTCCTGCAAAATAGGGCCCAGAGGGTAAGACTAGGAACGTATTATTCATCTAATAGTTCCTTGTCCTGCGGTGTTCCTCAGGGTTCGGCGTTATCACCGATATTATATAATATTTACATAAGGCCGTTGCTGTATATTATTCGGCGCCATAACCTTAGCTTTCACGTCTATGCAGACGATACGCCAATCTATTTTAAGTTGCCTAAAAATAAGGAAGTCCAGGTGGACTTGGCAGCCTGTCTGGAGAAAATACAGTCCTGGATGGGAGCCAATTACTTAACTTAATGGCTCAAAAACGGAACGTATTATCAGTAACCAGAGTAAAACCAGTTTGGCGGATTTTCCTTATTGGCCGGTTTCGTTTATGCCATACCCGACCCCGGCCACTAAGGTTCGGGACTTGGGAATCATTTTGGATTCCAAACTGTCATTGAAGGTGCAGGTAAACCAGGTGGTAAGCCGGTGCTATTATCATCTGAAATTCCTGCGTTCTACATTGGATTTCATTGACGAGGTGGACAAAGTCCACGTGATTAATGCTTTCATTAGTAGTCGATTGGATACTGTAATGCGTTATATATGGGGTGCTCAAAAACCCTTCTGCATAAGCTTCAGTTGATCCAAAATGAGGCAGCAAGGTTACTAACGGGGGTGGGCCATCGGGCCCATATTACACCATCTCTGAAAGCCTTGCATTGGTTACCGGTTGCTGAACGGGTCTCGTTCAAAGTGGGTTGCATCGTCCATAAAGCTATCCATAAGATAGGCCCAGGATATTTGCAAAAAAAATGTACCTGTTACGTTCCCAGCAGATCGTTAAGATCTGCTGATCAGGTTAATTTGACGGTCCCTAAATTTAGAAGAACTAAATGTGGAGGGAGGATTTTGGATGCACAAGGTTCAATATTCTGGAATTCTCTACCTCTATACTTAAGACGGGAGAAGGATTTGTTAAAATTCAGGACGTTTTTAAAAACGTTTTTATTTTCGCAGGTGTATGGCCCTAATTAGGGTAAGATATTAGCAGTTTTAGTTTTTAATGTTATTATGTGGTTTTATACTGTTATTATACTGTAATGTATTATTTGTCTGTACATGTATTTGTGGTTCTACGGTATGAGCGCATCGAGGCCTTCGGGTAATGACTGTGCTCCCAAAAAGCTATTTTATAAATAAATAAGTAAGGGGTATAAAGCTGGATGCGTCTCTTGAGACGCGCACCCCAAGTACACCAATTCGTCCACCCATTTCAGTTGGATATCTGGCTGGGCTAGTCTTTTAGCCTCAGGGTCTATAGCTAGCAGTTGGGATTTTGCCCAGTTCACCCGTAAACATTATTTTAGAGAAGTCAGTCAATACTTGCAAAGCTCCTTTAAAGAAGAGGTCCACGTCATTCAGAAATAGTATAAGGTCGTCTGTGTACAGAGCTACCCTCTCCTCCTGCCACGCTATTTTTAGTCCTCTTATGTGGGGCCAGACCCGCAATGCCTCTGCCACTGGTTCCATAGCAATTGCGAATAGTGCCGGAGAGAGAGGGCGGTGTTCCTGTACTTTAAAGCCCGCCCAAACCAATTAGTTTTTTTGGGGGTTTGCAACCCTTGTTGTTGTTTTTTTTGGGCCTGTTGATGTACTCCAAGATGAGGAATCCACAAATTTACTAGTAAGTCAATTGCGTTTGTGTTCATTTATAACCAAAGCATAGTAAACATTGTTTACTATGCTTCAGTTTGTGAAAGAACAGCAAGCCTCTGTTATGAGAGCTTCCTGTTTGCTCATTCAGTACACAGAATGGGTTTTGGGGTTCTGAGTCCTCAATTAATTTCTCTAAAACGTCTCTAAAGTTAGACATCCGGGGTTAGTTTAGACCCTTGATGTTTTACCCAATCCCCTTCACCAATAGGGCTATTTTTAAAAACATTGTACAATATGACTTTAAAATAATAATAATAATTTTTTATATATACATATACATAATGAAAGCCTTGTTCACACAGGCATACTACCTGTGCGAGGGCCGTGTTTGCACGGGTGTTCCGTGCATCCCCATGTAAGAATTCCCATTTGTTTAATTTTGGGATGCAGTGGCTGCACAGGTAGTCACTACTCAGAATTTCACAGCCCCCAGCATACACTGTCTGCATTCTAAGCCTTGCACTTGCATGGCTTTCAAATTGGGAGGGGTAGCTGTGTCTGTACAGCCGCTACATGCTAATTCACGGAAATCGGACTGTCTGTACAGGAATGCACAGAACACAGCTGCAGGTCCTAATTTGACAGATGTGAAGGTGTTGATGAGCAACCTCGAATGCACACTGCATTTGGGGCTATGCACCCGCATGCCTGTTAAGCACTTAAGGACCGCCTCCTGCACATAAACGTCAACAAAATGGCACGGCTGGGCACATCCATGTACAGGTACGTCCTGTACTAGTACCCAGCCGTGGGTCGCGAAGCCCTGGGACTGCGGGACTCGCAGACCCGATTACCGCTGGAGTCCGGCGATCGGTCCCCGGAGCTGAAGAACGGGGAGAGCCACGTGTAAACAAGGCTTCCTGATTCTTCACTGTGGCGACATCATCGATCGTGTGATCCCTTTTATAGGGAGACAGTCGATGTCACACCTACAGCCACACCCCCCTACAGTTGTAAACACACATTAGGGAACACATAACCCCTTCAGCGCCTCCTTGTGGTTAATTCCCAAACTGCAAATGTCATTTTCACAATAAACAATGCAATTTAACCACTTAATCACCGCTCCATAGCCAAATTAAGGCTACAAGGCGTTTGCTTAACTCTGGGATGACGTCCATGGACGCACACGGAATGTCTGTGACTGACCGGCGGATCACGGATCGCGGTAAATTGCTGCTGATACGAGCGATCACATGTAAACAAACCGGCTTCATTTGATGACGCCGGTTCCTCCCTTCTCTCTCTGTACTGATCGGTACAGTGGGAGAGGGGAGAGAGCGGGTGTCGGCAGCGCTGTGGCTGGATCTGTGACTGTTGCAGTCACAGATCCATCCATCTCTACTCAGCCATCCCTGCAACCCCCTGCAATACTCTGCATTACCCCCCTGCGCAATACTCTGCATTACCCCCCTGCGCAATTACTCTGCAATACCCCCCTGCGCAATTACTCTGCAATACCCCCCTGCGCAATTACTCTGCAATACCCCCCTGCGCAATTACTCTGCAATACCCCCCGCGCAATTACTCTGCAATACCCCCCGTGCAATTACTCTGCAATACCCCCCGTGCAATTACTCTGCAATACCCCCCGTGCAATTACTCTGCAATACCCCCCGCGCAATTACTCTGCAATACCCCCCGCGCAATTACTCTGGAAAAAAAATGCGTTTTAACCACTTCCTGCACGCCGGCCGTCATGACGTCCTTGACTTGCAGGGATGCTACAGGCATCATTCAGATATCATCTTTTTCAGCCAGCGATTCCCTACACCAGGGGTGTCCAAACTTTTTCAAAGAGGGCCAGATTTGATAAAGTGAACATGTGTGAGGGCAGACTATTATGCCTGACATTCTTTGAACCATTAAAATTTGGTCTAAGTGTGTTCATCTGAGCTAATACATGGCCCAACAAGAATTCTCTTGCCTTTGTGGCTGTGTGGTGAAGAGATGAGCTCAGACGTGTTATTTGGATATACTGTATATATTTCTTTTGTGGCCCCAACGAATCCCAGAGCGCTGCTCAGGACTAAGAATGAGCTTGGGCGTGTTATTTGGATATACCATATTTATCTGCGTATAACACACACGGGCTTACCATTGCCATGAATGCAGCCTTACCATTGCAACCAATGCAGCCTCACATGTGCCATAAATGCAGCCTTACCATTGTCATAAATGCAGCCTCACATGTGCTAAATGCAGCCTTACCATTGCCATCAGTGCAGCCTGAACGATGCCCATCTGCAGCCTCGGAGGGCAGAGGGAGGGGGCGGGACGAGTGCCGACAGATTACAAACAAGAGAATTTCTTGTTTACTCTGTAGCCTCTTTAATACAAAGTCCCGCCTCCTATGATAAACAGAACAGTCGTCCAATGGCATCCCAGGAGACGGGACTTTCAATAGAGACGCTGCTGAGTAAACAGGAGATTCTCCTGGGGGGCCACAAACAATATATATATCCAAAACCCCAGGGGGGCCATATTAAATCAACAGGGGGGCCGCATTTGGCCCCCGGGCCGGACTTTGGACATACCTGCCCTACACCATAAGAATGATCATGGCGGCTGTTCCACCTCTTGATCATTCTTACGGGAGGCGAAAGGGGACGTACCCCCTCCCTTCACCGCTACGATCAAAGCCAGTATCTTTTTTTTTTTTGTTAGGCTTCCCAGCCTAGAGGTGAGATTGTGGGGGTCTTATTGACCCCATATCTCACTGTAAAGAGGACCTGTCATGCTATATTTCTATTACAAGGGATGTTTACATTCCTTGTAATAGGAATAAAAGTGATCAAAACATTTATTTTTGGGGAAAAACGTGTCAAACTAAAATAAAGTGAAATGAACAATAAAAAAATAAATAAAAATTAAAGCGCCCCTGTTCCCGCTTGCTCGTATACAGAATCTACCGCACACGCAAGTCCCGCCCACATATGAAAACTGTGTTCAAACCACACATGTGAGGTATCGCTGCAAACATTTTGACCCTAGAGCTCTTTTCCAACTAAAAAGATGTAACCAGTAAAAATATTTAAAGCGTCGCCTATGGGAATTTTTTAATAGCAAAGTTTGGCGCCATTTCACGAATGTGCGCAATTTTGAAGGGTGACATGTTGGGAATCTATTTACTCGGCGTAACTTCATCTTTCATATTATGCAAAAACATTGGGCTAACTTTAATGTGTTTTTTAAAAAAACGCATTCAAAAAATTGCTGTGCAAATACCATGCGCGATAAAAAGTTGCAACGACCGCCATTGTATTCTCTAGGGTCTTTGCTAAAAAAGCATATATAATGTTTTGGGGTTCTATGTAATTTTCTAGCAAATAAATTATGATTTTTACATGTAGGAGAGGAATGTCAGAATTGGCCTGGGTGTTCCAGAACGCCTGATGGTGCTCCCTGCATGTTGGGCCTCTGTATGTGGCCACGCTGTGTAAAAGTCTCACACATGTGGTATCGCCATACTCAGGAGGAATAGCAAAATGTGTTTTGGGGTGTAATTTGTGGTATGCATATGCTGTGTGTGAGAAATAACCTGCTGATATGAAAATTTTGTGGAAAAAATAAAAAAAAATCTTGATTTTGCAAAGAATTGTGGGAAAAAATTACAACTTCAAAAAACTCACAATGCCTCTTTCTAAATACCTTGGAATGTCTTCTTTACAAAAAGGGGTAATTTGGGGGGTATTTGTACTTTTCTGGCATGTTAGGGTCTGCTGTCAGTACATCAGGTGTGATCAAATTGATCAATTTTCAGTAATTGGTACCATAGATTGTAGACCTTATAACTTTCACCCAGACTAAATAATAACCCATTTTTTATTTTTTATTTTTTACCAATGATATGTAGCAGTATACATTTTAGGCCAAATTTATGAAGAAAAAATAACTTTTTTTGCAAAATGTTATAATAAAAATTGAAAAAAAAAAAAGATTTTACAAAATTTTTGTTTCTTTTCATTTATAGCGAAAAAAATAAAAACCGCAAAGGTAATCAAAAACCACCAAAAGAAAGCTCTATTTGTGGGAAAAGACAAAAATGTCATCTGGTTACAGTGTTGTATGACTGAGTTATTGTCATTCAAACTGTGAGAGCACCGAAAGCTGAAAATTGGTCTGGTTATTAAAGCGGAGCTCCAGCCGTGATTTTTATTTAAGGACACTTTAAATACTTTATGACTTTAAATAAGGACACTTACCTTGTCCTACTTGCCCGTGCTGATGGGCCCCCCGATGCCGGTCCCACGATCGCTCCGGGTCCCGCGCCGCCATTCACACTATGGGAAACAGGCAGTGAAGCCGTACGGCTTCACTGCCCATTTCCTACTGCGCCTGCGTGAGTCTTACGCTGGCTTGTGAATGGGCGCGCTGCTCTCTGAGAACACACACAGTTCCCAGAAAGCAGCGTGCCCCATTCACAAGGAGAAGGACAAGAAGAAAAGGCACCGCGGAGTGGAAAAGGGAGATTACGGACTTCCGCATAGCAACAGCTATTTCGGGTGAGTATTTTTTTTTTTCAGGTTTTTTTTTATTTAATTTTTTTAAACAACATGGCAAAATGTTGTTTTCCTGGGTGGAGCTCCGCTTTAAGTGGGTTTAAGAGCCCGGTGGTTAAGTGGTTAAATGCATTTTTTGCTGTGAAAATTACAACTGTCCCAAAAATGTGTCAAAGGTGTCCGAAGTGTCCTCCATAATGTTGCAGTCATGCAAAAAATATCGCTGATCGCCGCTATTAGTAGTAAAATGTTTTTTTATAAAAATGCAATAAAACTATCCCCCCTTTTGTAAACACTATAAATTTTGCACAAAACAACCGATAAACGCTTATTGCGATTTTTTTCTTTTAACGAAAATAGGTAGAAGAATAAGTTTCGGCCTAAACTTAAAGCGTATAGCTTTAGTCAGCAGTTATGAATCAATGACAGACTGACAGATACTGGGGCTGTAAACATGTAATCTTACACCCTGGACACAAACTGGCCGGCTACATTTCTACAGTAGGATGTGCAGTTGCATGTGTACAGCCATGGTATCTGTCAGCGAGTCATTGATTTGTACAGGGTGCTTCTCACAGCTGTATGCAAACCCCTTTGACTCCTGGCCACATAAATTAGCTGCTTCTTGATGCTATGCAGGCCTTTGTGGCTGTGTAAATGAGGCCTAAAACACAGTGCAAATATACATTGCTGAGCATTGTAACACACTGCATTGCAATAAAATGTATACCTGCATCATTTTATCACAACCTACACCAATGGCACTGCAAATGAGCAGTAGCAAAATGCATAGTAAAATCCCACCTCTAGTAACCGTTTTGCATTCCTTCGATTTTTCAGTTTCTCAAAAAGGCACAATTTAAAATGTGCAAACATTTGGTTTATATTAACTCAATACAATTTAGGCTTGATTTAGTAGGAATTTAGAAGGAATTGTGTATGCTTTACTGTGTTTTTGTCCCCTAAAAGTTATTTTAGTGCATTTTTTGCAGAAATATCGTTTTGATAAATATTTGCACAACTATAGAGGGACCTAAAAAATCAATAGCAGCTTGTAATTCTGCAGATCATGTGCTTTCAGAAAATATATGGTTTGGGTTTTTTTTTTTACAAACTCTGAAAGCTGTAACTGAAAAAAGATGACCTCCAGATTTTGAGTAATTTGGCTTAGGTACAGTTTTTGTGTACTGTAGATTTTCACCCTTTTACAAAAAGGCACAAATATATATATAATATTTGTTCATGATTAACTCAATTCAGTTTTATGCTTTTTAGATTTAGTATGATTATAGCAGGTATTTAAAGTGGTGTTCCAGTCATTTTTAATGTTTATTAAAAGTCAGCAGCTACAAAAAGTGACACGTGACAGGCCTGGGACCTGTCACGTGTCCCAGGCGATAGCTCCTTCTGCCGAGGGGCCATAGCAGCCCCTCGGCAGAAGGAGGAAGTGGGACAGGAATGTCCCACTCCTCCTGAAGCCCCAACTCCCCCCCCAAATGTGGCACGTAAGGGGGCGAGGAGTGGATTAAGCGGAAATTACACTTTTGGGTGGAACTCCGCTTTAAGTTTTACTGTATTTGTGTCTACTAATGTTTTTTTGTATATTTTTAGCAAGAATATTGTGTGCATAGACATTTGTACAACTACGTGGGAACTAAAAAAAAATCAGTACCACTTTTATTTTATTCTACCACTCTTTTATTTATTTTTTCTTTAACAACTCTAAAAGCTAAGGCTTTGTTCAGACTTGTTGTTGTTACCAACCCCCCCCCCCCCCACCTACCCTTAAAGGGGTTGTAAAGGTAAAAAAAAATCCTAAATGGCTTCCTTTACCTTAGTGCAGTCCTCCTTTACTTACCTCATTCTTCGATTTTGCTTTTAAATGTCCTTATTTCTTCTGAGAAATGCTCACTTCCTGTTCTTCTGTCTGTAACTAAACACACTAATGCGACACTTTCTCTCTGGTGTGGAGAAAGCCTATTGAGGGGGGAGGGGGCGAGCAGGAGGGTCAGGACGCTATCTACTTTGCAGATAGAGAAAGGAGCTGTGTTTTAGTGGGTGTCCTGACACTCCTGCTCGCCCCCTCCCCCCTCAAGAGGCTTTCTCCACACCAGGAAGAAAGTGTTGCATTATTGTGTTTAGCTACAGACAGAAGAACAGAAAGTGAGCATTTCTCAGAAGAAATAAGGACATTTAAAAGCAAAATCAAAGGATGAGGTAAGTAAAGGAGGACTGCACTAAGGTAAAGGAAGCTATTTAGGGGATTTTTTTTACCTTTACAACCCCTTTAAGCTGCAATAG
Source organism: Rana kukunoris (assembly GCA_029574335.1). Taxonomy (NCBI): domain Eukaryota; kingdom Metazoa; phylum Chordata; class Amphibia; order Anura; family Ranidae; genus Rana; species Rana kukunoris. Next base: position 154,906,427 of record CM056051.1, read on the forward strand.
GCAGTGGACATGGGTTTTTACATGCTGTGGGGCTTCGTGCCCTGCAGCATAGTTCAAACGACTTATCGATTGTCGGGGCACAAGCCCTTTAATTGAAAGTACCATAAATATGTTTGTTGTTATATTGTGGCTAAAGCTATTTGTCCCTTTATAGTAGAACTTCACTCTCCCTATCAATATTCATGCTGCTAGCATTAGTAGATATTAAAGTATATTAAAAAAATATTAAAACATTTCTTCAGTTAAAGGGGTTGTAAAGACAAAAATATTTTCCTCCTTAAATTTAAAGTCTGACAGTAGCTGATAAAGTAAAAAGTAATGTTTTGCATTATAACTAGTTTGATACCTGTTGAAATCGAGCTGTTTTATTCACCTCCGTCACTCCTGAATCGTTATTCTCACTGACTTCCTGGTTTGCGGTGCGCATTCATTCTTGCTACATCACGGCCTAATGCGAACTACAGTTCCCATTAGGTTTAGCCTCCATGCCTGTGAGGGATAAGAGAGCATCTTCACGCAGGGCTGTAGTCATAGGGAGGGGGTGAGAACATTCTGCTTTCCATCATGCAAAACGGCTCAGATGCTGGTGGAAAGCAAGAAGAGGAGAACCGGGAAATGGCATTTTCAAACCTGGATTACTGTATTTTGAAGGTCAAAAAGAAAAAACGAGGTAAGTGATATTTAAATGCTCTAGCTTACAGCAATCAATTGATCTAATAAAAAAACAAACCTTTAGTGTGCCTTTAATTCCTGGTTTCTTGCCTAGCCAAGTTATGTCATACATCCCAGGAGTCTTCAGGAGGGGTTTTCTCGGCTAAGCATTGTCTCCCAAATGCATGCTTGAGCTATGAACAAGTGGATTCCCTAAAGGAAGTTTTACATGAATCATTTGCCCTTACTCAAGATGACCACTGCCAGAAATGCTAAGGGTTGTTTTTCTCAACAAATTAATATATGGAGACATGGATGGGTGGGGGAGTTTGCTATGAATTAAATAGTGTTTTTGGTGCCCAGAATTTTACTTTATTTGCAGTTCTTCTTATTGAAGCTTAGATCCTTAAATGGTCACACAGCTTCCCTCATGTTTTATTTAGGACAAGTTATCAAAGTTAAAAACCCAGAAAAACAGACATTAAAGAAAAAGTCGACCTATAGAAATGGCTGTGTCAAGGCTTTTTGTTGCTAATAAGGAACATACCTCTCAGTTAGATGGAAAACAGCTAGAAAAGGTCAATCTGCCAATTAGAGTCAACGGATGGAGGAAAGTTTTGGTATAATGCCAATAAAGTGGTTATAGTGTTACTTCTTGCAGAAAGGTGCTATGCTGTTTTATCATAGTACATGAGATACAACTAGCTCAATGCGTGAGAAGTACAAAAGGTACCCTGACAGATGCTTCAACAAGTCAAGGAGTAATAATATGAGCTCATAGTGTGAGTTTAACAAGACCCTGTCTGAATACTGTTTAATGACTCCCATGGTATGTTGAACTTTGTCTAGCTCTACGGGATAATTGTATCTTCCTAGAAATATGGAACGATTTGCTGTATGTAAATGTACAAACTGAGCTTTTATTACAATCCTATTACAATTCAACATCCTTGTGTACCAAAGTGTTATGGGAAAAATCTTTCACAAGCAGCCCACGTTGCCACCTAACCACTAAAGACATTTAAAGAGGAAGTTAATGCTGAGTTTTTTTTTTTTCTTACCTGTAAATTCATAATGTGCTAGTATGCATTGCATACTAGCACATTATGTTAAAATTGCCTGCAAACAAAGCCCTCATAATCCCCGCTCAAAGCCACATCCATATTTGCCTGTCTTCCTTCCAGGGCGGCGGACTCCAGCTGTGTGACTGGCCTTAGCCACGGTGACGTCACTTCCATGCATGCGCGAGGGAGCCGCCGGTCACGGCACAGGCTTCTGTAAAAACGGCACCGACCGTTCCTTCAGAGCGAATGCGCCAATTACATCATCGGCACAGTATACAGTAAATATCTCCTAAACCGCGCACGTTTAGGAGATATTTACAGTACCTATAGGTAAGCCTTATTCAAGGCTTACCTGTAGGTACAAAGAATACAGGAAGGTTTACTTCCTCTTTTAAGATTCATTTTCCAGTGCAGTTTTAAATTTCACTGGTGGTTATAGTCTATTTCAGACAGTTCTGCTTTTCTTTTGTTTGTTGATTTTTATCTTGGGACTTGAGTGTACGTTTTGTGTTTGCACATTTTTTTTAAACGTGTAAATCTATCACAGGTGCAGGGTCAGGTGGAGGTGGGGCTGTATATGACAGCGAGGAGAGTGGAGGCAATTGTAATGTAAGCTGTTTCAGGGGTGCTATCCTACTCTGTAAACCTGCAGCTTTCCTCTTCCTCCACACATGATCCGGCGGCCCTCTCTCTTCCTCTGCCCAGGCGAGGCTGCAATGTTGGGCACAGTGTGGCTGCAATGTTGGGCACAGTGTGGCTGAAATGGTGGGCACTGCAATGTTAGCCACAGTGAGGCTGCAATGGTGGGCACTGCAGTGGTGGGCACAGGTGAGGCTGCAATCGTGGACACAGGTGAAGCTGCATTGATGGGTACAGGTGAGGCTGTACTGATAATTTATGAGGGCATGTTTAAGGGTGGGATTAGGTGCAGGGTAGGGGTTGGGTGGGGCAACTGGTGGCAAGTAACCTTTTGAGGCTTGTCTAGTAGCTCAGGATTTGTAATTTTGAGCCCGGGTTTATGCAAAGAGTCAAGATTTGCAGCATTGACTCTTCTTTTTCAAGACCTCTGCAATTTGGCCTGGCATGCTGTCAATCAACTTGTAGCAACTTGTAGGGCACATCCTTACTGATGGCAGGCCTTTCTTGCATAATCAATGCTTGGAGTTTGTCAGAATTTGTGTGGGTTTTTTTTTTCACTCGCTTTTTTTGTTCACTCGTTTTTAAGAAAGAATCAATGTTGTTTCAAAACAAGAATATACTTAAAGCAATAGAACAAAGTACTGTGCCCCCTTGGGTGGGACTTTAAAAGCCACAGACACTGTGATGCGTATAGAAGCAATAATTTATTACATAGAAAATGTCAATTGACAAAAGGTACAAATTAAAAACATAAACCATCCATAGTGGTATACATATAATTGATGGGGCAAACTGGCGGCAATTGATGGGGCAAACTGGCGGCAATTGATGGGGCAAACTGGCGGCAATTGATGGGGCAAACTGGCGGCAATTGATGGGGCAAACTGGCGGCAAGTGATGGGGCAAACTGGCGGCAAGTGATGGGCACTGTGGCTGCGTGTGATGGGCACTGTGGCTGCGTGTGATGGGCACAGTGGCTGCGTGTGATGGGCACAGTGGCTGCGTGTGATGGGCACAGTGGCTGCGTGTGATGGGCACAGTGGCTGCGTTTGGTGGCATAGTGAGGCTACAATTGATGTTTTTTTTTTTTTGCTAGTCAGAAGGCAACACAAAAACAGTTTTTAACTGCTATTTTTATTAACAAAGTGCAAAGTGCTCAGTCAGAACCCCCCCCCCCCCAAATACAGGCATTTTTTCTAACATGTCCTGCTTACTTTTTACAGAAGTGCAGACTTCAGTAGTCGTCTTTGCAGTAGCACACTGTCTGCTATGTTCCTAGGCACTGTAGGCAGGCAGGCTCCGAGTCGTGACTAGTCCTTTCGGCTCAGCAGCGCAGACACAGCTCCGCTCCCTGCGCAGTGCTGCGGATCCTCCCTCACTCACCTCTCCTCCGGCCAGTGATGTCACGTGGCTCACGCCGCTGGAATGGACCGACTGACTCCTCCATAGAGGGGGAGAAAAAAACAAACAGGAAAGGGAGCCATACGCAGGAGCGCACTCGGCAGCCAGTGGGCACACAATTTGTACAGTGCCAGTGCCGCTGCCCCCGCTGACTACTATGACACACACAAGTGTACTGGTCTGCCCGTGTGTACGAACTGCGCCCCCCTCCTATACCAAATGGTAGCGCCCAGGGCACTCTCCCCTTCGGCCCCTGCCTTGTACCGGCCCTGTCCCCAAGCCACTTGGTTATCACTTTTGAAAACAATAGAGAAGCCCACGCTATGAGTGAACTAGAAATAATTGTGCTAAATAAGTATAATAAAAATTAAAGCTGCTCCCCTCAAACAATATCCTAAATTCAATGTATATACAAATAAAGTGTGTAGTGCTCAATGAGTGGTGAAAAATGAAAATTAGTGTTTCTAGATATTTCATCAAAAACAGAGCATATCAAAGCACATAAACAGAACACACACACACACGTGTGTTTTCTGTTTCTGTGCTTTGATTTTTGATGAAATATCTAGAAACACTCATTTTCATTTTTCACCACTCATTGACCACTACACACTTTATTTGTATATACATTGTTGTTATCGCTTTTGCCTAATGGAAAGATGCTCCATCGTCCTGATAAAGGTATTTTTCCTCACCAATGATTGGGTGAAGTTGCTCTCTGAGGATTTTTTTGTACCATTTTTTTTTTTATTCATGGCTTGTGTTCTTAGGCACAATTGTGAGTGAGTCAACCCCACACATGAATGGTCTCAGGATGCTTTACTGTTGGTAAGAGACAGGACTGATGGTGGCGGTCACCTTTTCTTCTCCAGGCAAGGTTTTTTATTTTTGGATGCCCAAACAATCGGAAATCGGATTCATCAGAAAAAATGTCTTTACGCCAGTCCTCATCAGTCCAATCCCTGTACCTTTTACACAATAGCAGTCTGTCCCTGATGTTTTTCCTGGAGAGACGTGGCTTCTTTGCTGCCCTTCTTGACAATATCCTCCAAAAGTCTTCTGCTCACTTTGCGTGCAGATGCACTCACACCTACCTGCTGTCATTCCTGAGCAAGCTCTGCACTGGTGGTGCCCTGATCTTGCAGGTGAATCAACTGTAGGAATCAGTCCTGGCACTTGCTGGACCTTCTTGGGTGCCCTGAAGCCTTCTTCGCGAATGCAGTGGAAATGTTTTTTTTTTATGGGATTAAGTTAATTATCATGGCAAAGAGGGACTGCAATTCATCTGATTACTCTTCATAACATTTTGGCATATATGCAAATCACCATCATGAAAACTGAAACAGCTGGCTTTGTGAAAATTAATATTTGTGTCATTCTCAAAACTTTTGGCCATGGATGTTCATGTATGGAAATAGGCATTAGTGTTAGGCTGCGTACACACGATCGGTCCAAACTGATGAAAACGGACTGAAGTCCAGTTTCATCGGTCCAAACCGACCGTTTTGTATGTATGGCCCAATCAGTCTGTTGTCTCTTCAGTATCCGAAGTTTTTAAAACTTGCTTTAAAAATCAGACTAACCGAATCGTTAGTACGCACAAAAGCAGCATCGGTTCAAAAACCCGTGCAGTGAGAGCTCAGAATCAAGTCGACACATGCTTGGAAGCATTGAACTTCGTTTTTTTCAGCATGTCTACTACGACAGACTCAGTCCCTTTATTCCAAAAGAAGACATAGCAGTCGTGGTCGGAACAATTATTAATTCCAGACTTGACTGTGCAAATGCTCTCTATCTCGGACTCCCCATAATACCAAATCGCTCGTCTGCAAATCGTTCAAAAATAAATCGTTCGCGCGCTCGACTAGTGACTGGCAAAAAAACATGGGAATCAATCTCACCTTCGTTGAAATCCCTTCATTGGCTGCCAGTAAAGGACAGATCGCCTTCAAGGCACTCTGTCTAATGCTTAAGTGCATCCACGGAAAACACCCCCCAATATCTATGTGAAAAAAATAAAAGCACATAACCCCAATCGCATTCTGCGATCCACCAATCAAAACCTGTCCAGATACCCAAAGCAGATACAAATCCAAAGGAGACCGAAGGTTCCTGTCCAGGGACCTCGGCTATGGAACGCGCTGCCAACTACCACTCGATTGGAGTTGGACCACTCTGGCCTTCAGGAGAAGGATTAAAACCCATCTCTTCTGAGGTCAAAGGGTCTCACTCACAGAATGGACACCGCGCCCAGAGGCGATTCGGTTCGCAGTGTGCTGCGCTATATACGTTTTTCACTCACTCACCTCGTTGGTGTTTTAGGTCACCATGTTCTGACACGATCGGTTTTTGAACTGATGGTGTGTACAAACCATCAGTCTGTGAACCGATGAAAATGAACTTCAGTCTGTTTTCATCAGTTTGGACTGATCATGTGTACAAGGCCTTATAGTAATGTGCAGCGTACTGAAAGGGTGAAGTAGAAATGATGAGCTTTATGCATGGATTTTTATTCCTACATTTGTGTGAGTTTCCTCCAGGAGCTCCAATTTCCTCTGTAGTTTAAGAACAATACTGATATTTTAAATTGCCTTTTTTTAAACTTTGGGGCAGCCATTTATGTGCACCGTGTGAGTAATTTCTGTACAGCATTGTATATTATAGTGCTGATAACTTGGTTATTATAGAGGGCCTCCTGTAGCTCCCACATGTCTAGAAAGACTGCCCAATAGCATGAATGTAGGTCCTGCTTCGCAAAAACAAATATCAAGTGTTGTGGTTTGTTGTAGTGTATAAGCCATTACACTTGGGTTATATGGGTACCTTCAGGTGTGGACACTGGTGTAATCAATTTCACAGGAAGTTTCCTCCCTATATAACCCCTCCCACTGGGAGAGTGCTTCAGTTTTTTCGCCCAGTGTCTTAGGTGTTGGTCACGTCTAGCTGTCCATCGGAGGTCTCGGGACCCAGGATAGCTAGCCGGATCCGTCCGAAGTGCTTCAAAGCCAAGGTGTACGGTACCCGGGCCCTGCTGGAGTGGGGTTTTGCCTATAATGCCTCTCCTTGGAGGGCTGGATTCTGGGCTCCAGTGCCTTAGTCTCTTCCAAGAACTAAACGCTACTGATGCCAGGATGCTATATAGGTCCAGGGTGTGGGTTCCTAAACACAGGACCCCGGTCCCTGAAGGTCCAAGACAATACCCACGGAGATGGGGGGAAGGCTGGGCCTCTTGTATTTTGCAATACCCTGCGGCGTGGAGCAGGTAAGAGGGAACCTGCGGGGACTTGGTTCGACAGTAGGTATCCCCCTGGGGGTTTCTGGGTTGGCTAATGGTATGCTTGTGCATCAGCCACTATCTCCACTATGTCTTTTGAGGCAGGATGGGATGTACTAATGTTTACCCAGATAACATGTAGATATATATATGCTTTTAAAGATATGTATTTTGCTACTCCCCCCAGATTTGCCTGTTAGCATGATACTGCAGCCCCACGTGTATAGAGAGGAAGTGCTGACAAAACTCCTGTTTCCTAGGGAAGCCTAGGGGGACAGCTTCCTCTATGTGTGCACTACAAAGATTAGTGGCTTACCGGGTGTCTGTGTTACTAGCGCTGGTCCAGGCTTCTCCTCTGCTCTCTGCTTCCTCCATGTTGGTTTCAGCGTGGGGAGGCGGGGGCCAGCAGCGTCAGCGTCTCAGATAAAGCAAAAAAAAAAGCATTTCCTGGCTGGTCATTCCCTCCTGAGAGCAGTGGGAGAGTGAGGACACAGAGCGCGCAGCTGAGCCATTTCTGGCTAACAGTGACACCCCAGTGGTGGTTTGTGGATCTTCAGGTCTGGGCTTAGTCCACACTGACCAGAAAAAAAAGAAAAGATTTTTTTCTTAAGGGACTCAGCCTTAGATCTGGCAGTATCTGAGTCGGTGCAACCTTGGACTCCAGCTAACGGGCATTGGTGTGTGGCAATACTCACAGGACTCTCCTCGGTATTGCCGCCTTCTCAGGCGTATGAAAAAAAAAAAAAAAAAAAGCTGTCCTTATTAATGTTTCACTTCTAGCTACAACAGTTGGGTGTTGGCTGTAGGGGTGTCTCAAGGTTGTGCAATGGCCTCCCAAGGGATCAGGACCAGCTAAGGCTGCAAAAGGTGCCAAAAAAGTAAAGGGGTCTCCAACGGGTCAGAGGATTTGGGCCAGGCTCCAGTGGTCCCACCCTCACCAGATAGACCACCGAACAGCATCATGCAGGAGCCATTGAGGGTGCTAGGGGCAGAGGCGGCCCCAATCAACCCATTCCCGTTTATGTTACGGAAGAAATGCTAAGAATCCACCCTGGGTGGGCTAGAGAAAAGGTTAACTGCTTTTAATTGCCCGCTCTTTGCCGCGGGTGGCAAACGGGCTAGATCCCCGTCACCTAGAACGGTGTGTTCGGATGCAGAGGTCCTCTCTTCGGAGGAATTGGACCCACAGGGGGATCAAGCGGACCTGAGTCCTGACGGGTCAGACATTGAAGATTCCACTATAGATTAATTTTTTTCCGGCTTCTCAAGCAGAGAGTCTGTGGATCCAGTCTCTGACGGATATGGTTCGCACTGCTTTTAAACTTCCAGTGTCAGAACAATTAGCCCCCGCGGTATCCTCTTTTAGGTTCCTTGAAGGCACCATTGAGTGGTGCGTCTTTCCCGATTCACCCCCTTCTGGAGAGCGTGATTTTTCAGGATTGGGCTCGACCTGATAGGATTTTTATCCCTCCTAAAAGGGTCACCATTCTCTATCCTATGGAAGAAGAATTTGCAAAGAAATGGGCACTCCCTACCGTAGCCATTTCCTGCGTAAATAAATTCCTGACCTGTCCGGTGGAAAATGTCCAGGTGTTTAAAGATCCAGTCGACAAAAAATTGGAGACCCTACTGAAGGCTTCTTTTACCACAGTAGGTGCCGTGGTTCAGCCAGCAGTGGCAGCCATTGGCGTTTGTCAGGCTTTAAAGGATCAGACTAAACCGATATTAAGGGACATACCGGCTCAGCAAGCTTGTGAATTGGCTGACCTCCCAAGAGCTCTCTGCTTTGCAGTAGATGCTATTAAGGACTCCGTTCAACAGGCATCCCGTTTATCTCTGCTGTTGGTTCATATGCGTCGCCTTTTGTGGCTAAAAAACTGGTCAGCAGAGGCACCCTGCAAAAAGCTTTTAGCAGGATTTCCCTTTCATGGTGGGAGACTATTCGGTGAAGACCTAGATAAATATATCCAGACCATATCAAGTGGTAAAAGTTCTTTCTTGCCTATCAAGAAAAGATCGCGTGGGCCCGCATTTAAGCGACAGGCCTTCACAGGCTCGGCCCCTTCAACTTCCCGTCAGTATCGACGGCCTCCCGGGCGTTCAGCATTTAATAGCCGCCCACAAGGACAAGCCACGACAGGCAAGAGGCCATGGCCTCGCAAGCCGGTTTAAACCAGTCCTCAAGTCAGATTCATGAAGGGGCGCCCCCACTCTCTTGGGTGGGGGGAAGGCTTCGGTTTTTCTCCGAAGTGTGGAAGGCCAGAATTCCCGACTCTTGGGTAAGATCCGTGGTAACCACGGACTACAAGCTAGAGTTTCGGGAAGTCCCCCCTCCTCATCTTCAGGGGTCAAGTCTTCCAAGCGACCCATTAAAGAGGGCCACTCTTGTAAAAGCATTGGATCGTCTCTGGCTCCAAGGGTAAATTGTAGAAGTTTTAAACCCAGGAATGGAGTCTGGGATTCTACTCCAACCTTTTCATAATACCAAAGCCCAATGGCGACGTCAGGCCTATCTTGGACCTCAAACGCCTAAATCGCTTTCTAAACATTCAGACCTTTCGTATGGAGTCCATACGTTCGGTGGCAGCCAGCCTACATCAAGACGACTTTCTAGCATCTATAGACATAAAAGATGCGTATCTGCACGTGCCGATCTACCGGCACAGCACAGGTTTCTTCGTTGTATGATAGATCACCGCCATTACCAGTTCGTAGTCCTCCCTTTCGGGGTTGGCAACAGCTCCGTGGGTATTCACAAATGTGTTAGCCCCGGTGCTAGCCGTCCTAAGGACAGAAGGCATTTTAGTCTTGGCATACTTGGACGATCTTCTGGTTATCGACAGCTCAGCTTCCAACCTCAATCAGGCAGTAGGTCGCACAGTTCAGCATCTAGAGGAATTCGGGTGGATTGTAAACCTAGAAAAATCGGTATTGAAACCCACAAAGCAGTTGGAATATCTAGGCCTTCGGCTAGATACAGACTGCCAGAGGATAAGTTTACCTCAAGCAAAGATCAGATCAATAGCTCAAGCAGTTTAAGTGATCTTAGGCAAGAAGAGGCCGACTATTCGCCTATGTATGCGACTGCTGGGGAAGATGGTGGCCGCCTTCGAGGCTGTGCCCTACGCCCAGATCCATACCAGATATCTTCAGGCAGCCATTTTCTCTGCTTGGAACAAATCCATTCAGGCGTTAGATCGTCCGTTAGTGCTCTCCCGAAGGTCCGGCGCAGCCTGTCTTGGTGGCTGGTCTCTCAAAATTTGTCAAAAGGGAAATCCTTTTGCCCCATCACGTGGAAGATAGTATCCACGGATGCCAGCCTGTTAGGTTGGGGGTCAGTTCTAGAAGAAACAGACCCATCAAGGGCTGCTGTGTCGGGGGCAGAAAAACTGCTTCCCATCAATATCTTGGAGATCAGAGCTGCTCGACTGGCCCTGATCGCCTGGACTCTCCCCCTTCAGGGTCTGCCAGTAAGGATACAGTCCGACAACGCCACTGCGGTGGCATACATAAACCACCAGGGGGGCACGAAGAGCCCAGCAGCCCAAAGAGAAGTAAAACCTGATTTTCTCATGGGCCGAAGCCCATGTACCCTGCATCTCGGCGGTGTTCATCCCGGGGATAGACAATTCTCAAGCAGATTTTTTGAGTCGTCAACAGTTGCTCCCGGGGGAATGGTCTCTTCACCCCCAGGTATTCCAAGAGATTTGCCAAAGATTCGGAGTCCCAGATGTGGACATTATGGCAACGAGATCCAACAAAAAATTGGACAAATTCATATCCCGAGCCAGGGATCCCTCGGCCTACGGGACCGATGCGTTGGTTTGCCCTTGGCACCAGTTTTCTCTTCTGTATGCGTTCCCTCCACTGCAGATGATTCCCCGCCTTATACGGAGGATCCAGGTGGAGCGCAGGCCTGGGATCCTGGTGGCCCCAGCCTGGCCCAGGAGGGCTTGGTACGCACTCATCGTGAAGATGTCAGTCGGGGCGCCGGGGCCGCTCCCCCTGCGCCCAGATCTGCTGTCTCAGGGCCCAATCTGCCATCCTGCTTCACAGCAGCTAAATTTGACGGCTTGGCAGCTGAATCCCTAATTCTTAAGGGCAGAGGCCTCTCAGATCAGGTCATATCTACGTTGATTCAGGCTAGGAAACCGGTCTCCAGAAATATTTATTACAGAGTCTGGAGAACCTATGTGGAGTGGTGCGAGTCTCAAAAATGGCATCCTCGAAAGTTTTTTTATTGACAGGATCTTGCGATTCCTCCAGGTTGGCGTTGACAAAGGGTTGGCTCTTAGTACTCTAAAGGGGCAGGTGTCGGCTTTATCAATATGGGTTTCAAAGACCCTTGGCCACCCATTCGCTTATGAAAACTTTCTTGCAGGGGGTCTTGCATGTGAATCCCCTATTAAAGCTCACCCTCTGCCCCTGGAATTTAAATCTGGTCTTGTCAGCTTTACAAAGGCAGCCGTTTGAACCTCTGACAGAAATCCCTCTTGTGCTACTAACCCGAAAGTTGGTTTTCTTGGTGGCTATGGCTTCAGCCAGAAGGGTTTCCGAGCTGGCAGCCTTGTCATGCAGGGAGCCATACCTTATTCTGCATAAGGACAGAGTGGTTCTGCGGCCTCAACCTTCTTTCCTTCCTAAGGTCATATCCAGTTTTCACTTGAATCAGGAACTAGTCCTACCATCCTTCTTTCCTACTCCCCAGTCCAGAGAGGAAAGACGGCTTCATACTTTGGACGTGGTTCGAGCCATGAGGGTCCATCTCAAGGCTACAGAGAAGATTCGGAAAACAGATGTGCTTTTTGTTCTTCCGGATGGCCCCAAGAAGGGTCAGCCGGCTGCCAAGTCTTCCTTGGCTAGGTGGATTAAGCAGCTGATTTTTCAGGCATATGGTCTGAAGCGCGTTCCACCTCCCTTATCAGTTAAAGCCCATTCTACGAGGGCCATGAGTGCCTCCTGGGCGGCACACCATCAGATCTCTATGGCACAGGTTTGCAAGGCGGCAGCCTGGTCTTCCGTACATACGTTTACTAAATTTTATAAGTTGGACGTTGCAAAGGGTACGGACGCAGCTTTTGGGCAGGCGGTCCTACGGGCAGCAGTATAGAATCCTCTGGCCCGGTTCACGCCCCCTTGTTTTTCTGTTGGTGGAGCCATGTTTTCTCCTGACAATGTTTTTATTTGGCTATTCTTGGCCTTACGGTCTCCCTCCCTTCATAGAGCATTGCTTTAGGACATCCCAAGTGTAATGGCTATGCGCTCTGTGTCCCGTGATGTACGATAAAGAAAAAGGGATTTTTAATAAACAGCTTACCTGTAAAATCCTTTTCTTGAAGTACATCACGGGACACAGAGCTCCCACCCCTCCTTTGGGGAACATTGTGTAACCTCGGGAGAATTGCTTGCTACAAAACTGAAGCACTCCCAGTGGGAGGGGGTTATATAGGGAGGAAACTTCCTGTGAAATTGATTACACCAGTGTCCACACCTGAAGGTACCCATATAACCCAAGTGTAATGGCTATGCGCTCTGTGTCCCGTGATGTACTTCAAGAAAAGGATTTTACAGGTAAGCTGTTTATTAAAAATCCCTTTTTTTCAACCCGCGCATGCCCAGAAGCTAGTTATGAAGCGAGTTTCAATGGAAAAGAGTGGTGAACGTAACCTCGCTTTTTGTGAAAAAACGATGGTGTGTATGCAAAATTGTCTTTGAAAAGTGACGTTTCAAAAACGTCATTTTTTACTTCACAGAAAACGTCGTTTTTTTTCATCATAAAAAACGACCGTGTGTACGCGGCATGAGGCCTAAGGGTTTCCATTAATGTAAGAGGATTTTGAAGGACTGGTTTGGTGATCGCAAGATGTATCTTGTGGATCACCGCCAGGCCTCCTCCTCTTTGCCCTATTCTGTTTTCCGTTATAATACGGTAGTTTTCTGGCACCAATTCTCCCAGAATGGTGTTAGTCGGCTGTGAGCCAGCTTTCTGTAATAAAGAAACCAGGTCCAACAGAAGCTATGTCTTTATTTCTGTATGTGTTGCACAGATAGAAATAGATACTCCACACACTTCTCTGCTTCATTTAAAAGAGTGGTATGACCAAAGCTCTCTTGGCCATACTTCCCATGTGGGACACAAAAGTGCACAATAATGTTGGGATCTACCCAGATTCCTGACCAGCAGCTATCCCAGCCTCTCAACGCTCCACTGAGAACCTGGGCCAGCCGCTCCCACCCCCTCTGCTGCCTGTGAGAGCTGGAAAGGCATAGCACAGAGCGGACCCAAGAACTGAGCAATCAGCAGTCACGTGATCGCACACTTCTTGGTCTTAGAGCTGATGGGGGACAGCTGCAGCAGGTAGGGAGTATGTATGTTTATTTATTTTTAAGGTTAGACGTTCCACCTAAAATTTCCAAATTTATTGTTAACTTTATGAATTTTTATTCATGCACATTGATAGATTTTTTAACCACTTGCCTAACGCTGCATGCTGATTTACGTCGGCAGCATGGCACAGGCAGGCAAATGGACGTACATGTATTTGCAGCCTAGCGCGCACGCCTGCAGGTCCAGTAAACTTAATGTTCGCCGCTGGCCAGCAATCGTGACACGGAGAGGCAAAATGGGGGGGGGGGGGTGCCTAATATAAACAACATGACCTCATCTAAGCAGTGATCTCTGTCATGTTGTAGTGCAGGGGTGTCAAACTCAATTTCATCGTGGGCCGCATCAGCATTATGATTGCCCTTAAATGGGCCGGTTGTATCTGTAAGATTAGATGTCCAGCACATGTACATTACATTAGATATCAAGAGCCACCCCACCATCAGAAGTTGAGTCCCCCACTCTCCCTTACATCACAGTGCGCCCCCCTTTCCTTATGCTGCTGCTGGGAAGAAGCTGGATGCATTGCTTGAAAGCAGAAAGTAGGGGCCGAGAGTAGGAACTGAGGAGGGCTGGAGGGCCACAAGAAATGTCCGGGAGGGCCGGATTCGGCCCGCGGGCCTTGTGTTTGACACCTATGTTGTAGTAAGACAATTCGCCCCTACAGTTAGAACACATCCCTTGGACACACGTAACCCCTTGATCGCCCCCTAGTGTTTAACTTCTTCCCTGCCAGTGTCATTTATACAGTAATCAGAGGCTATTTATCGCTGTATAAATGGCAATGGTGTCAAGTGTCCTATACAATGTCGCATTCCCAATAAAAATCTCCGATTGTAAAAAAAAAAAAAAATTATAATACAAATGCCATAAATCTATCTCTTATTTTTTAGACACTATGGGCCAGATCCACGTACATTGGCGCATATATAGACCGGTGTAGCGCATCTCCTTTACGTTAGACCGGCTCAATTTAGAGGCGCAAATACCGTATCCTCGTAGTATTTGCGCACAAATTTGCGCCGGGGCAACGTAAATTCCGAGACGTAAGGTGGTGTAATTCAAATTGGGAAGAAAGTGGGCGTGTTCCATTGAAATGAGCCGTGACCCCATGCAAATGAAAGGCCGGCCAGACTGCGCATGCGCGCATAACGCAGGCTATGGTCAGCACCTCTCTGCGCATGCTCAGAACTCGGCACGGCGCAATCAGTGAGATTGGAACTAGGCCCTTGAATTTAGTGAGCTACGCCCAGTGCTTAAATAGACCAAGAGAAACGCCCTTCCATTGCAAAGGTACATCCAATTTGTTTCCCTTCCTACAGCAAGGTGCTTTTGTCCTGTTGTTTGTTAGTGTTTGTTGGTTTGTGACGTGTCTGAGATTTTGAGTGTTTTGGAGAGTGATTTGAAGAGTGTTGTGTGAACATGAGCGAGAGGAAGAGAAAATTAAATTTTTCCTTGCGGGAGAAGGAAATTATTGTCAGGGCCATTACCCAATATGGGCGATTCCTGCATGGCCCGGAGAGTGCCAACACCACCCCGGCCAGGAAGAGTCCGATTTTGCAGGACATCGCCAACGAGGTAAATGCTTTAGGGGGTGAGACCCGGACACACCAGGGGATACAAAAGAAGATCAATGATCTCCGGCGTGTGGTCAGTGGGAAGCTGTCCAAGATTGCAGCACATGGCAGGGGCACTGGAGGGGGCCACCATGCACTGTTAGGCTGACTGAGGCGGAGCGTTTGGTGGCCCAGACCTTCAACAGGCAGCATGTGGAGGGGCTGCCTGGCTTTGACTCCATTGAGGAGGCCGTGAGGACAGGTAAGGTGTTTTTTTTTATTTTTATATCTGGTGTGTAGCATGTGTGGGGGGGGGGGGGGGGGGGGGGAAGGGAATATGTGGCAAGTGTGTGGATCCTCCAACCTGTGAATGTTTTGTGTCATCCACAGATGTGCAGAAGGATGCTGGGCCATCTGGCCTGTCCGCACTATCCCCGGGACAACACTCTGAGGAAGACCCCCAGACAAGGCCGGAGTCCTCTGAGGAGGTTGAGGAGGAGGAGTTTGAGGTTGAGTAGGAGGAGTTTGAGGAGGAGGTCATGTCAGGGAATGACTTCACGTTAATTTTGAAGGAGTCTTTCCCTACGGCTCCCCTTCTCCCCAGCCACAAGCCTCATCTGGAGGCAGGAAGGCGACCTACAAGACCAGGGGGGTGGCCGAGGTTCTGCCTGCAAATCTCAGAAGGGACCAGGCCCTTCAGACCCGCCATCTGGGTCAGGTCACCCAGACTTTGGGGCGGATGGAGGAGAGCCTGTCCTCCATAAAGGATTCAGTTGGGGACATGGACTGCAACTCCCTGGCTCTGATTAATTGCCTAAATGAACTGCAGGCTACCACAGCAGGCATTGGTCAGGATGTGTGGGCCCTCGGTCAGGATGTGCGGGCCCTCATCCAGGCCAATACGGCAACCATAAATGATGACCTGACCAGAATTGCCGTGGCTTTGGAGGGCAGGCCGCCAGGTGGGCAGAGACCAGGGGATGCTCCTCCTTCCCCTGATTACCCCCCCATGAGTCTCCCCTGAGGAGCCAGGGCCGTGGCCACCCCAGGCGTGGGTCAGGCCAGCGGCGGTATTTTTTTGGGGGGCTTTTCTGTGGTTTGTTTGCTGTGCATTTTTTTTTGGATTATGTTTTTTTTTTCTGTTTGTGAATAATTTTTAAATGTGGGGGTGACATTCCTGCCCGGAAAAGGGGTCTCACCCTCATTTGTGGTGGACAAGGGTTCCCCAGGACCAGGGAGAAGTGATCCCCAGGTCCGTGTGAATGGTGTATGAATGTACAGTGACATAATTGGAGCCGTGGCGTTGCTGCTCACAAGTCCTGCATGGTGGGCTTGTGCTAATCCAATGTGATGAGGATGTGGTGTGTGTGATCTAGGGACCACAGTGGTGTGCATGCATGCATTCTCATTGTGCCATGATTAATGTGTGTGTTTAACATGCAAAGATGCCTAATGTGAGCGGTCTCCTGGCTGCTCTTCCCTCAGAAGACGGGGGACCCTTAGGGGGGGATTGTCTGGTTTGGGGGTCAGGTCATCACATATGTCAATCTCCAGGCCCTTTCTCACTGCAAAGTTGTGCAGCATGCAACATGCACCGATGATCTGGCATACAAAGTTTGGGGAATACAACAGGGTACCCCCAGACTTATCCAGGCATCGGAAACGTGACTTCAGGAGGCCAAAGGTGCGTTCCACCACTGCACGGGTACGTGCGTGTGCTGCAATGTATCTTTCCTCTCCTGGGGTTTGGGGGTTCCGGATAGGAGTCATGAGATGGGGTCCCAGTGCATATGCAGAGTCACCTGGAAGGGAAAAGACAGGAGGATGTTAGTGGTGCATGTGCCCCTTGTGATTTCTGCATCATGGGGGGGACAGTCATGCCTGCCACCCATGTCACTCACCAACCAGCCAGCTGTCCCCATACATGTTCTGTTCGAATTCTGTTGGGATGGGGCTATGATTGTATATGTAGCTGTTGTGGCTGGATCCGGGGGGGTTTGGCACGGACGTGCCATATGAGGCATTTGGCATCGACTATCACCTGTACGTTGATGGAATGCCAATGCTTCCGATTGCGGTATATGTGCTCTGTCTCATGGGGGGGCTGGAGTGCCACATGTGTGCAATCAATGGCCCCCACGGAGCGTGGGAATCTGGCAATTCTGTAGAAATCTGTCATTGCCTTCAGCCGCAGGTCCTCCTGGGTGGGCCTGATGATTTGGTTGGCCATGCATCTGAGGATTGCAAGGATAACCTGGTGCACACATCTGCTCATAGAGGATTGTGCCATCCCAGCCACCACTCCACTTGTACGCTGAAAAGAGCCACTGGCAAGGAAATAGAGTGTTGCCAAGACCTTGACCAGTGGCTGCACTGCATGTGAGCGGTGTGTTGGGCTGGTGATGTCCTCCTGCAGGGTTGTGGTTAATTCCATGATGGCATGAGGGGTGAATCTAAAGATGCGATACACCTCAGAATCACTCATGCCAAAGATGTCTATGCATGTGCGGTATATCCTCTCCCGTGCCCTCCTCCTTCTGTGCTCATCTAAAATCGGTAGTATAGCTATGAGCAAGGATGCCCCTGGCATGTTGGCATACAGATTGTTGTCCTGCAAGTGTGGCTGCTCAGCTCGTCCCTAACAGTGTTGCTTTAGCTGACATGTAGACGTCTTGTCCAAAATTAAAGCTGCTTTTATAAGGACTAACTTTAGACCGGACGTGCAGCTGATGCGCCGCACAAACTTGCTTTTGTGGATTGCCGTATCGCCCTCATTTGCATAGCAAGTCAATGGTGTGTCTAGCGCATTTTTGCGCGCACGATGCACCGGTCTATCCAAATTACATTGGTCGAAAAAATCTGGATTTCAGGCGTATATCGTTTTGGGGTTATGGCGCATAGATACGCGGGCGCATATTTAGACTTACGCCGCGCATAACGTGAAACGCCGGCGTAAGTGCTTTGTGGATCTGGCCCCATAACTTTTGCGCAAACCAATCAATATACACGTATTGCGATTTTTTTTTTTTTTACCTAAAATATGTAGAAGAATAAAACTGTGCAAGAAATTTGTTTTTTTGTTTGTTTTTTTATATATTTTTGGGGGATATTTATTATAGCAAAAAGTAAAAAATATTGCTTTTTTTCAAAATTGTTGCTCTTTTTTTGTTTATAGTAGAGGTGATCAAATACCACCAAAAGAAAGCCCTATTTGTGGGAAAAAAAATATTTTACAATGTCGCAATTATCAGCTAAAGCATCGCAGTACAGAATCGCAAAAAATGCTTTGGTCAGGAAGGGGGTAACTCCTTCTGGGGCTGAAGTGGTTAATTCACTTGGTGTCTTGAAAGGAATGTATTTTGTTTTTAATGTATTTATTATGGTCAGAATTAAGATTTTTTTTTTTACTATTATCAGATGAATTTCATGTGTTGAATGGAGCTCTCTAGTCTCCTTTTCACACGGGATGCATTGTCTCACTATTGGTAAGTGACTCATGCTATTAAACCCAAAACCAAAGTGTAATAGGTTGCAGCTTACCAATCATTAGATATGGTGGCTGCATTCGCTTTCTTTTGCTTTGACTTTTTTTCCCCTCTGTTTTCACCTCATTATCTGGCTAGTAACACACCACCTGCGTTAGGTTGTCTAGATGAAGGAGCAACAGAGATACCTTTTGGACAGCAGCATTGTTATTTTGGGGGTGAGTAATGCAAGATGCACTAGCAGATCTAGGTACTCCAACAAATTAAAGCCAAATTCCATCTAACACTTTATAAACAGTTACAATGACGGGTTTTTCCTTTTTGGGGTAAAAGTTATACATTAAATGGATTAAAGCTGATCTTTGTAAGCACTCATCTCAGTGTTACTGTAAATGGTGTCATTCAACTATGTAACTGGTACATCCATCTGCAGGACATCTTATTCTGTTGTAAAACAGACTTACCTGGTGAAAATAAAGGAAAGAAAGCCTAAAAAAAACTATTGCGATAATCGCATCTAAAACCTGGTACACACGATCGGATTTTCCGCGGGCGTGGCCGTGAACATGTATTGCATACAAACGGCAAAGAATTGTCGGCCAACAAACATGAAACTATGTGGTTTTTCGGCTCTTTAGCGCCACCCTTTGTAAAACTTTTGCTAATGTTGTGTTAGGGTTAGCATTGCTTCTGAGCATGTGTGTTTGTACTTTGGAGTTTTGTTTGTTGTCAGAAAATTTTAAAGCCTGCTATACAACATTTGTTGGTGGAAAATCCGACAACAATTGTCTGATGGAGCATGCAAATGGTCGGATTTTCTGACAAAAGCCTTGTCATCACACAATTCCTGTCGGAAAATCCAATCGTGTGTAAGGGCCTTAAGGGTTTGTAAGCTGCAATATAATGTTCGCTTTTGCATTAATACCAATTTGATTGTCTTTAGGCAAAAAATTAAATTGACCAAAATATCATTGTTGTTTTACCGAATTGAACAACCATGATGTACTACCATAATTAATACATTTTGAAGTTGGCAACATTAACTTCAAAGTCTGCAGTGATGAGGTTGGTCTAAAGCCATTTTTTTTGTAGATTTGGCTAGCATGTGTAATTAAGTTTTCCAAAATTGTATGCAGATTTTATAAAAATATGTTTGATCAAAAGAGCAGCTTTTAACAGTTGTCAATCTGTTGTTAGGCTACAGTGTTGTATCCTGTTAGCAATATTTTGCTTTTTAGTATACTGTATATGACAGTATTCACTCAAATATATTGTTTGCCAAAACAAAATAAATAATATCTATATATATATATAGTTATTCCTAAGTAGTAATTACAAAAGATTAAAGCTGATCTCCAAATATATAAAAATTGCACAGTATTTAACTCAGTAATGCATTAAAAGTTTATGTTTATAAGGGCTAGTTCACATCATATGCAGTTCAGTGCGTTTATTTTCCTGCATGAAAAACACATTAAAAGTAGGTTATGTGGTTTTCCACGGCATAGTTCACACCAGTGCTTGCAGTACCAGTGCTTTCCAGAAAAAAAAGTAGAATTTTTTTTCCTGCACTGGACCGTACTAAAACGCTGTTAAATGCACTGGGACGTACCAAAAATGCACTGGAACGCATAGGTCTCTAAAGCGCAGGTTCACACAAAAAGTGAACCTCCTCTTTTTGGATCCCTCCCCCTCTGCAGTGTCGCATTTGGCACCTTTCAGGGGGGTGCAGATACCTCTCAGAGACAGGTTTTTGCACCACTTCCGGGTTCGGATCCCCGCGGGGAATCCAGCCTGTGACATCAGCCCCCCCCCCCCTGCTGTCTTCTGGGAAACACAGTTCCCAGGAGAGAGTAGGGACCAGTGACGGCGCGCTGCGATCCTCGCGCATGCGCAGTAGGGAATCGGGCAGTGAAGCCGCAAGGCTTCACTGCCTCATTTCCTCACCAGGATGGCGGCGGAAGCAGCCGAGGACCAAGTGATTGCTCAGCCTCGGCTGCTGACATCGTGGGCACGCTGGACAGGTAAGTGTCAATTTTTTAAAAGTCAGCAGCTGCCGTATTTGTAGCTGCTGGCTTTTAAAAAAGTAAAATAAAATCGGCCGAACCTCCACTTTAAGATTAAGAAAACCGAGGGGGGGGGGGGGTAGAATGTGCTGAACTGCATCAAAAATGCACCAAAAACGTGCATGCAGAAAAGAATCTGGAAAGCATCCGGACTGCGTTTCTACGGTATGAGTGGTGCTGTTTTTTTTGGCTGGGCAGTGGAGTTGTGTGACCTACCTGACACACATACACTGACCTACATGTCAGTGTGTGTATGTCTGTCAGTGTGTGTATGTGTGTGTGTATATATATATATATATATATATATATATAATGTATGTATGTATATATCAGTACATACACACACACACACCGACATGTCTTGAGTTCTATGGTACAGGCCAGTCTAAGGTTCCATGGTCCCGGTCAACCTTAAGGTCTATGGTGCCAGCCACTCTTAGTTATTCTTATTCTATGTCGTCAGTTGGTCTTAGAAACAATTTGTTCTTCCCTAGGGTGGCACAGTACTTGTAATATCCTGATGTTCTCTGTTTTGCAAGGTGTAGACCAAGGCTAGTCACATATAGTAAACATTGCATTGTCTAAGTACCCTTAATCTTGCAGAAGAAGGGAAGCCTTTGATGGAAGCTGCCGTTTCAGCAACCCACAACTTAACTGCTACAAATCCTAGATCCATGGTTGGCCTTCCAACCATCCCATGGCCAAAGCTCCCTTTCCCTCCTAACCCACATGCTGACCACTAACCCACACACCACTACACTGACCACTAACCCACACACCACTACACTGACCACTAACCCACACACCACTACACTGACCACTAACCCACACACCACTACACTGACCACTAACCCACACACCACTACACTGACCACTAACCTACACACCACTACACTGACCACTAACCCACACACCACTACACTGACCACTAACCCACACACCACTACACTGACCACTAACCCACACACCACTACACTGACCACTAACCCACACACCACTACACTGACCACTAACCCACACACCACTACACTGACCACTAACCCACACACCACTACACTGACCACTAACCCACACACCACTACACTGACCACTAACCCACACACCACTACACTGACCACTAACCCACACACCACTACACTGACCACTAACCCACACAGCACCACACTGACCACCAGGGCTGGTGCAAGGATTGTTGACACCCTGCCCCCCCCCCCGGCTGCGCCCTGAACCACTTTACGCTGCAACACATGTGAGAAAAAAAGAAGCCCTAAGACAAACGCTGCGCTAATTTAAGAAGATAATAAAAAAAAAAAAAAAAGATGATAAAGTGTATAAGAAAGCAACTGCCATTTATGTTCACTACAAAAAAAAAAAAAAAAAATTAGGATAGATAGTAAAATATGAAAAGAGTGCAGCGCTATGTGGTTAAAACCATGTGTGACATAAATGTTATACCTTGAAGTGTAAACATGATATGTGAAAAATGTATTAAAAGAAAAACTAATGCAGAGTCCCAAAAGAACATAACAGTCTGTTAATTCCAAAAGCAAATCCGTGAAGGGTTAACTCCCCAAAAAAGACACATTGCTTGCCAAGAAAGTGACGATAAAGTTCGGTGAATAATAAGTCCAAAAATAAACCAGGGTATTGCCAAAGTATTTTTGGACTTATTATTCACCAAACTTTATCTTCACTTTCTTGGCAAGCAATGTGTCTTTTTTGGGGAGTTAACCCTTCACGGATTTGCTTTTGGAATTAACTCTTCACAGACTATGTTATGTTCTTTTTGGACTCTGCATTAGTTTTTCTTTTAATACATTTTTCACATATCATTTGTTTACATTTCAAGGTTTAACATTTATTTCACACGTGGTTTTAACCATAGCGCTGCACTCTTGTTTTGAACACAGGTGACCTATCTGACCCCCTGACACACACACTGATCCACCTGACTGCTACTTTCTGCACTACTCACATTACACTGACCCCCCCGACACCTACACTGATCCACCTGACTCCTACAGTAAGCGTCCTACTTCCTGCACTACTCACACTCCCCTCCCCACAGCTCGGTGCATCCATCCTCCTTACCTCTGTCTCTGTTCCGACTCCCCGCCAGCGCCATCCACCCACAGCCCGCTCCATGGTGCAAGACGCTGCACCTCCATGATCTCTACCGAGCCGAGTCGCCCAGCCCCTCCGCTAGACATCTGGGGAAGATGATAGATCGCAGCCCTGGCGGCAGTGTTGCCAACCCCCCGAAGTGAAATTTTACTGGCAGAACGACAAAAAATTACGGACGGCACTGCAAAAAAGTACCTAAAATTACTGTTTTCCCTTATCGTCTTTCAGGACAGCACCTTGAGAGCGTGGCTCCACCCACTTGACAGGAAACACACCTCCACCAAACTTCTTAAAAGGGAGGTTCCCTCCACTTATCAGTTTTTGTGTTTCCTCCGGCGGGAACACATGTGGGGGTTAGGAGCTCTCCAGGTTTCCTGGCGAGGTTTTTTTCTTTCTATCTCCCTACTCCACCTTTTTTTCTACCTACCTCAGAGAGTCTGTTCCTCCCATTCACGGGTTAGAGAGTGCCTTGTGCATGGGCTCCTTCTCCCTCATCAAGTGCTCAGTGAGCCAGGACTGCTCCAGGACGCTGCCCCCCTGGCTAGGTACTCGCGCTGACGTTCCTTTACTTTTTTCCGTCCAAACCGACGCCGGCGCCATCTTGGGAAGGTCAGCTGGTGACTTCCTTACTCCAGCTGCTTCCCCCGGAAATGAGGTAACCGGAAGGGGCGGGGTTCTTACGAGCGGGCGCGTCATTTCCACCCGGAAGCGCTGAGGGAGGAAGGGAGGAACGGGTCTGGTGCCTTATTAGTTGGTTCTGGTCCGGTGCAGCGGCACTAGTGGAGTCCGGAACCGGCGTTCTGCCACCAGCATCACGCTACTGCCCTCAAGCATGGAAGGGGGATCCGCAGCGAGTGGGACAGGCACTGGCACCAGCAAGACCCAGGTAAGGGGTAGACTTGTGTTCTACCCTTAGTTACTAGGAGGTCTCTCTCCAGCTCTCTCTCTCTCTCTCTCTCTTGGGTGGAGTGAGTGGCTTTTTTTCCCCCCTGGTGGCGGGGGCCTGTTTGGGCACGTGAGTGTATAAAGATCTCTCACTGTGCACCTTTGGTGAGCACCTTGATGGGTTGTTCAGGTTATCTCACATGGTTGGTTTTTTGTTTTTCCCCTTTTGTTTCTTTTCCTTATCAGGCCAAAGGCTCTGAACCCGGAAACAAAAAGAAATGTCCTTCATGCAAGGCTAAACTTTCTGAAGGATGGAGAAAAGCTTTATGTCAATCATGTGTTGACTCCTTGGTGAAAGAAGAAGCTTCTGCTGCCTGCAGCGACATAATTGCTTCTGTAAAGAAGGAGTTGGATGCTACGATTCAATCCTTTAAATCTTCACTCATGAAACCATCTGTGAGCCAAGCCTCTACCTCACAATCTTCACAAGACTCACCTTTAGTTCCTGTAGTGGAGGCAGAAGAGAGTCCTCTAAACCAGGACGGTCCGCCTCCCTCACATTCCCAGGAATTGGAAGAGGAGGAAGACGAATTAGAAAATATATCTTCCAAATATAAGTTGTCTTTGGACCAAGTGGATGACCTCCTTAAAGCTGTGCATGCAACTTTGGGCTTGGAGGAGGAGCGCAAAGAGCTATCCTTACATGACAGGATGTATGCGGGTCTCTGTGAGCCCAAAATACGTACTTTTCCTGTTCATTCTGTGATTTCTGACTCAATCATGAGGGAATGGGCTGATCCAGAAAAGAAACCTTTCTTTGCTAAAGCTCATAAAAGAAGGTTTCCGTTTGATGAGGATCCAGCAGCTCTTTGGAATAAGACTCCAAAAATTGATGCAGCCTTTTCTCAGGTCTCAAGGTCTTCGGACCTGGCGTTTGAGGACATGGGGATTCTTAAGGAACCCATGGATAAGAAGATGGACCAGCAGTTAAAGAGGGCCTGGCAATCCATCTTAGGCAACCTTAAGCCAGCAATGGCAACCACCTGCGTCTCCAGAAACATGGAGTACTGGCTGAGCCAGCTTAAAGCTCATATTATAGCTGATTCCCCTAAGCAGGAAATCTTAGATTCCTTCTCTACCCTGTCTGCTGCGGTAGCCTATCAGGATGACAGCAAGATCTGCGGCCCTTACTAACTCAGTAAGAAGGGCCTTATGGTTAAAGACCTGGCCCGGGGACACAGCGTCCAAAAACAAACTGTGTGGAATCCCTTTTCAGAGGGATTTTTTGTTTGGTCCTGAGTTAGATACAGTACTCGATAGGACCGCAGACAAGAAAAAATCTTTCCCGGCCAAAAAGAAGATGAAGAACCTTTTAAAGGATCTGAGGAAGCAGGGGGTTGTAATCCCAGTACCAGAGGGGGAGCTTTACCAGGGGTTTTATTCCCATGTATTTATGGTAAGAAAACCGTCCGGAAGCTTCAGACTCATTCTCAATCTAAAGCCTTTAAACAGATCAGTCCTATACGAAAGGTTTTGCATGGACTCAATCTTTACGGTAAAAAACCTGTTAACAAAGGGTTGCTTTATGGCGTCTATCGATTTGAGAGACGCCTATCTGCATATCCCCATAGCTCCCCAATCCCAAAGATTTTTGAGATTGGCAGTAAACATGGGAAGGGAGGTCGTGCACCTTCAGTTCAGGGCCCTCCCCTTCGGCCTCTCCTCGGCCCCGAGAATTTTTACAAAAGTCATGGCAGAGGCTCTTGCTCCGCTCCGCCTTCAGGGTATAGCGGTAGTTCCATACCTAGACGACCTACTCTTCTTTGCCCCCTCCAGGGAAAAATTACTGGAGGATCTCGGAAGAGCTCGCAGCCATCTAGAAGCTTTGGGTTGGATCATAAATTTGGAAAAATCAAATTTCAGCCCAACCCAAGAGGCACAATTTCTGGGGTATCGGATAAGCTCAGTAGAGCAAAGAATTTTTCTCCCAGAGGACAAAAAACTAAAGATAGAAGGGGTCGTTGCCTCCTTACAGACAAATCTAGAGCTGTCCATCAGACAGGTAATGTCAGCCCTAGGAACCCTTACCTCATCTATGCCAGCAGTGCAGTGGGCAAGACTGCACTTCAGGCCCCTCCAGAGCTTCCTTCTGAAGGTGTGGGATCGCAGGACAGAATCTCTGGAAACAAAAGTAAAGATCCCCTCCAGAGTGAAACGGTCACTATGGTGGTGGAGAAGTCAGACCAATCTGTCAGCAGGCCTGTCTTGGTCATTCCCAGTAGAAAGAGTGGTAACAACAGATGCCAGTCTATGGGGATGGGGGGCACACTTGGGTCAGAACTATGTTCAGGGAGTTTGGTCCCAGTCAGAAGCAGGAAAATCCTCCAATTGGAGAGAGCTAAGGGCTGTAGCCTTAGCTTTAGATGCCTTCTCCGCAGACCTTCAAGGTGCCCATGTTCAAGTGTTCTCGGACAATGCCACTACCATAGCTTACTTAAACAAGCAAGGAGGCACAAGAAGCAGATTACTGCAGCTTCTCGCCTTGGGCATCCTAAACTGGGCAGAAAATCATTTGCTGTCCTTATCAGCGGTCCACCTCAAGGGCACTTCAAACATAGTAGCAGATTTTCTAAGCAGAAAACGGATTCAGGATGCAGAATGGACCCTAAATCCGGAGATCTTCAGGTTAATCACCCAAGCCTGGGGCCTACCACAAATAGATCTATTTGCGTCAAAAGAAAATACGCAACTTCCAGCCTATTTCTCCATTTACAGAATCGACAGTTCCCAGGGAACAGATGCGTTAATACAGCCTTGGAAGTTCCAACTGGCGTACGCCTTCCCTCCTTTTCAGCTAATACCATTAGTGATAAGGAGGATTCAGAAGGAGAAAACGGAAGTAATCTTAATCACCCCATTCTGGCCAAAACGGGCTTGGTTTACCTCCCTTCTTCGAATGGCGGTCAAACCACCTTGGCGACTACCGCTTCGACAGGACCTACTTCTGCAGGGGCCAGTGTGCCATCAGGGGGTGTCCTCTCTAAACCTCACAGTGTGGTATCTGAGAGGCAGTTATTGATACGGAAAGGTCTGTCCCGACCACTGGTGACTACCTTACTTACTAGTAGAAAGCTGGTTACCAGAAAAATCTATGAAAAATACTGGAAGGTCTACAACTCCTGGTGTCACTCGTCTAATAGAGTGGTAAAGAACCTAGTATCAGTGTTGGAATTTCTTCAGGTTGGGGCAGAAAAGGGCTTATCAAGCAGTACACTCAAAGTACAAACAGCCGCATTAGGAGTCTTTCTGGAAAGGCCGATATCCTCAGAACCTTTGGTTGTCAGATTTTTCAGGGCACTCTCTAGGTCCAGACCAGCTCCTGTACGACACTTCCCGAGTTGGGATTTATCAGTAGTTCTGCGGTCTTTGACGAAAGAGCCCTTTGAACCTTTACAAGATGTCTCTCTGAAGTACCTTACTCTCAAAACCATATTCTTAGTGGCAATTACAACAGCCAGAAGGATTGGCGAACTGCACGCCCTGTCAATAAAGAAACCCTTCCTATCCGTCTTCACGGACCGCATTGTACTAAAGATTGATCCAGTCTTTCTACCAAAGGCGGCGTTAAGTCTTAATAGGGCGCAGGAAATCGTCATTCCAACCTTCTGCTCCAATCCATCAGGGGAAAGGGAGCGACAATTTCATATGTTGGATGTGAAAAGAACGTTACTACATTACCTCGAAGTGACCAAGGATTTTCGATCCTCAGACTCCTTGTTCATACTTTTCTCAGGAAAAAGGAAGGGCCACCAAGCATCTAAGGGGTCAATTGCTAGATGGCTAAGAACCGCTATTCTGGAAGCCTATTCCCAAGCAGGACTATCTCCCCCGCTGGGCATTAAAGCACACTCTACTAGAGCTCAGGCCACTACATGGGCAGAAATAGCTGGTGCCACCCCAGATCAGATCTGCAAGGCGGCTACGTGGTCAAGTTACCTTACGTTTGTCCGTCATTATAGACTGGATCTTCTGTCAGCAAGCGATCAGGCTTTTGGCAGAAAGGTCTTGCAAGCTGTGGTCCCTCCCTAGAAGTGGGTAAGTCTCTATTATCCTCTCAAGGTGCTGTCCTGAAAGACGATAAGGGAAAAGTCAAGTTAGTCTTACCGGTAACTTGTTTTCCATGAGTCTTTCAGGACAGCGGCAACCCGCCCTTAATGTTTTTAGGAATATTATACTGTGACTAACCATACTCTGTTTATGTGTTCCAGTTTGGGCCGGAGGTTTCTCTACTACTACTGATAAGTGGAGGGAACCTCCCTTTTAAGAAGTTTGGTGGAGGTGTGTTTCCTGTCAAGTGGGTGGAGCCACGCTCTCAAGGTGCTGTCCTGAAAGACTCATGGAAAACAAGTTACCGGTAAGACTAACTTGACTTTTTAGTGCTAAACAGTGCAAAATATCAATATTTGAACTATAAACACATATCTAATGCTATTATCAATGTGTTTAAGTTAAACAAAAGTAAAAAAAAAAAACATTTGCCCCCTTACATTATTGTATTCACTCCCCTTCATAGATCAGTGACCCCCCCCCCCTCAGACTGGCCTGGCGGCACTGTCACTGACCTCTTCTCAGGTGCACCGTGCGGGGCTCAGTCAGGCGGCTCCAGCTTGGCTGTTCCTCCCCCACAGTCAGAGCGTCTGATTCTTCCCGCAACCCCCATCCCGGTGCTCCCACTCTTGACTTCTTTCTAGGATCCCCTCAGAGACTGCAGACATGATAAAAGACAGGAGATGGTCAGAGGCTGCGGACATGGCACAGAAGGGGGACAGAGGCTGCGGACATGGCACAGGAGGGGGACAGAGGCTGCGGACATGACACAGGAGGGGGACAGAGGCTGGGGACATGGCACAGGAGGGGGACAGAGGCTGCGGACATGGCACAGGAGGGGGGACAGAGGCTGCGGACATGGCACAGGAGGGGGGACAGAGGCTGCGGACATGGCACAGGAGGGGGATAGAGGCTGCGGACATGGCACAGGAGGGGGGACAGAGGCTGCAAAAATAATAGTGTCCTCCTTATCCCCTCACAGTAGCCTCCTCCTCTACTCTGTCCACCATCATATTACTTCTCCACATCATCAGAATGCTGTGTCCTCCTCCTGTGCCCCTTTCACCTCTCCACAGGTCAGGGCAGATCTGACCTGTGGAGAGGTAAAAGGGGCACAGGAGGAGGACACAGCATTCTGATGATGTGGAGATATGATGTGGACAGAGCATGCACATCAGTCTGTGTCCCTTCCCTGCATGCCAGTGCCACAGGTTCCCAGTGATGTCCCCCCAGTTGTATTCTCCCCCTCCTCACATGCTCGGCTGAGTCCTCAGGTCGGGTGGCGGGTGCACTGAATAGCAGTGACTGCCATAGTGTCCCGACTCCCGACTAGTGCCACTGCCGATCTCTTCAAAAATGGCGCCACTACGTAGCTGCACATGCGCCACCCGGCCGAGCGGATACGATCTTTGCCGAGCCCGTCCGGCATCGGAACGGCGCATGCGCAGTTGCATGGTCGACTCGCGGCCATTTTTTTTACAGGCAGAATACCAAACATGGCGGGCAAGTTCGGGGACTGGTCCCTGCTCAGCGGCAATGACTCGGGGCTAATAATTAAATACTGTATGCCCGAGACTCGGGGATTTTCGGGGGCACATTCGGGGCTCCAGCCCCCCTAGCCAGGGCCTAACGACGCCTCTGGTGTCTTGTATTATCCCCTGATAATCTCTCAATTCTCCTTCATTGGCAACCTCAGAACGTCTTCACTCTGCAGGATCTGAAAGCCTTGCTGTCAAAGTTCACTAAAGCCCTGTACATACGATCGGTCCATCCGATGAGAACGGTCCGACGGATGGTTTTCATCGGTTCACCGATGAAGCTGACTGATGTGCCTACACACCATCGGTTCATGAACCGATCGGTCAGAATGCGGTGACGTAAACACGACGACGTGATGAAAAAAAACGAAGTTGAATGCTTCCAAGCATGCTTAGACTTGATTCTGAGCATGCGTGGATTTTTAACCGATGCTCGTGTGTACTAACGATCGGTTAGCCGTCCATCAGTTCGATTTTAAAGCAAGCCATCTGTTTTTGGACCGAAGGATAACGGACTGATGGGGCCTGGGCCTACACGCGATCGGTTTGGACCGATGAAAACTAACTTCAGTCTGTTTTCATCGGTTTGAACCGATCGTGTGTACGCGGCTTTAGACATACAATCGCGGATAGAAATAAACATAATTTAATTACAGAAGGTGACATTGAAACCAAGGAGAGGGGGAGAGATTCCAATAAGGAAATTACTTCTCAGGGCTTTCGCAAAATGTCGGTCTCCAGCAAAAAGAAACTGGAGCAATACTAGAGGTAGTTTACAGCACACACATTTGATAAAATATTAATGTGGAACTCTTTTGTTAAACACTTAAGGACGAGCCTGTTTTTTAGACTTGGTGTTTACAAAAAAATTACTTGGAACCCCCAAACATTATACATTTTTTTTCCTAACTCCCTAGAGAGAAAAATGGCGGTCATTGCAATACTTTTTGTCACACCGTATTTGTGCAGCGGTCTTACAAGCGCTCTTTTTTATTTTTTTTTATTTCACTTTTTTTTATTACAAAAATAAGACAACAGTAAAGTTAGCCCAATTTTTTTTATATTCTGAAAGATAATGTTATGCCGAGTAAATTGATATCCAACATGTCACGCTTCAAAATTACACCCGCTCATGGAATGGCATCAAACTTTTACCCTTAAAAATCTCCATAGGCGACATTTAAAAAATTCTACAGGTTGCATGTTTGGAGTTACAGAGAAGGTCTAGGGCTAGAATTATTGCTCTCGCTCTGATTGCTTGTTTTGGCCCCCGAATACTTGTAAAATCTACAATGTGGCCCTTGTGTTGAAAAGTTTGGAGACCCCTGGTTTAAAGCATATGGAAGCTTACAACACTGATAAACCTTTCTGCAAAAAATTAATTAGAAAAGGCGTAGCAACTGTAAATTTAGAAAAGGTCAGTAATCGATATGCTCATAACACAGACGCTGAGAGGAAGAAGAGAAGATTTGTCAATTTTTCAGCCCCTTCTGGGCCACAAGCCCCATTGAAAGTAACAACACAAAAAGAAGAAATGGGTTAACAGGTACAGTAAGCACAATTCTGTAAGGGGGGTCCTGGGATGAAGAGTACTAGTATGTTCTGCTAGCAAACATTGAGGCCCTTTGAAAAGAAACTATGTTTAATCAAGCAAAGTGAGACAGTAATCCTCAAGGAAATCCCATTACTGGTACTGGTTAGTAAGAATAGAATGGCTAAAAGTGTTTGAAGACATTTTGGGTTTTCACTGCTCACCAATCCTCTGTGCGATGACGCAATGAAAATTCCAAATGCTGGTTCAGGCTCCTAACACTGTTGTGAGGCACCAGACAACTGGCAAGGTGACCAGACAATGGCTGACTGAACACCTGTATGGATATTATGATCCTGAAGCAGTGTGGCTTATTTTTGATGGGCTGAATGGTGAGGAACCGTATAGTTGTCACTGTTCCTGGCTTCCCTCAGCACTTACAGTAGTCTCAGGAAAAGCGTGGCTAGCAGGTGCTGCTAGACAGTGTGGCTCTCTCTCTTCTTTCAGATGGAGTTTTACCACACAGTCCTGTCGCCTCTCCTCTTCTGCTGTCAGCACTCTCTCGGAGTGTTGTATGGAAAACCTGTCTCTCTTTTTCAATCATTTGAGCACTTTCCTCCCTTCAATCACCTCAACACTTTCTGAAACTCCCCCTTTTCCCAGTGTGCTCTGTGTCTTTGAGTTTTCTGGCAGGACAAGTCAACATCTCTCTGTCTCCATCTTGTGGCCAAAAGGAGAAATTGCATTACAACATGCCTGCTACATGAGATATTTTTTTCCCATTTCAAAGCTGCAGATGCAGTACACCCATAGGCGTGCGCAGCCTATTGTATTAGGGTGTGCACCACAAACACACTTGCGCGTGTGTATATATATATATATATATATATATATATATATATATATATATATATATATAATGTGTGTGTATATATATATATATATATATATATATATATATATATTTTTTTTTTACACTAAATTACCAGAAGTATTGGGGCGCCTGCCTATACCCGTGAACTTTAATGACATCCCAGTCTTAGTTCGGAGGGTTCAATATTTAGTTGGCCCCACCTTTTGCAGCTATAACAGCTTCAACTCTTCTGGGACGGCTGTCCACAAGGTTTAGGAGTGTTTTTCTATGGGAATGTTTGACCATTCTTCCAGAAGCACATTTGTGAGGTCAACCTCTGATGTTGGATGAGAATGCCTGGCTCACAGTCTCCACTTTAATGTGAAGGCCGGTGAAGTTCCTCCACCTCAAACTCGCTCATCCTTGCTTTGTGCCCTGGTCCAAATCATTTGGTGGAGGGGGGACTATGGTGTGGGGTTGTTTTTCAGGGGTTGGGCTTGGTTCCATTGAAGAGAACTCCTAAGATGTCAGCATACCAAGACATTTTGGACAATTTCATGCTCCCAACGTTGTGGGAACAGTTTAAAGGGTCACTAAAGGATTTTTGCTGAAATGACTGTTTACAGGGTATAGAGACATAAAAGTTAACTGATTCCTTTTAAAAAATGATTAAAAATAGATAAAAATCAATCATATAATGTGCCTGCAGGTTAGTTTCACTTTTGAACTGGCTTCATGTTTCTGTGAAGTAGAAATAGACACACAGAACAAAAACAAACAAATCCAGGGCAGTGTTTTGTTTTTAAAATGAATTCTGGTTCTGGGAAGTTTTAGACACACAGTAATGACAGCTTAGACCACCGTGAGAAAGCTCCCTGCACTGTGGTTATAAGGAGCCAGACAAGCAGGAAGTGTGGAGAACAGAGCAGGATTACAGCAACTTTAAAGCAAAAATGAACAATAAGGACATGAAACTAGTACTGCAGTAAGGTAAAGGAAGCTATTTAGCTATAAAAAAAAAAATTCCTTTAGTGATCCTTTAAGGATGGCCTCTTCCTGTTCCATAACGACATGGTGGTGGAAAATGAACTTCAAGTGCAAAAATTCACATTATAATAGTAACTAAAACGTATAAAATTAAGTGTAACAATCCAAAAAAATTCAAATTCCAAAGTGCTATAATGGTAGGAATCTCCCATCTAAAAATTTGTTGCACTATCTATAGGAGGGGTTTCCACCATTCCTGCTCAGTTTGATTTTTTTATGTCTTTTTTTTTTGTGTCTGATGTGTATTATATATGTTGTTACATATCACAGAGACCCTGTATTGTGGTAATATTGAAGTTTATTTAGATTTCCATACTTTAGAGGTTCCACCATTATTTAAGTTATTGATTAGTAAGTTAGCGCTACATTACATTTTTTTGTGATGTGGGAACACATATCAGTGCTTAGCAGCAAGCCTTTTACTGACACTTTTTTAATTTACCTCCAATAGTTTATTGTAAATAGTAGTGTGGTGATTACCTATTATACTAAAGATCGGCATGTGGCATTAATAAACATCAACAGATTTCAGTTGTGCCCCACCTGGGCGGCCCCCCATGGACAATGTGCCTGTCTGCTGAGTTCAACTCCCCATCCCTGCACTCAGTGCACTGATGGGCACTGACAGGCAGCACTGATTGGCAGCACAGATGGGAGCTGATTGGCAGCCCTTTTAGGCAGCACTTATGGGCACTGGTAGGCAGCACTGATAGCCAGCACTGATGGGCACTGATAGGTGGGACTGATTGGTAGAACTGATGGCCATTGATTGGCAGCACTGATGGCCACTAATAGGTGGAACTGGTTGGCAGCACTGATGGGCACTGATAGGCATAACTGGTTGGCAGCACAGATGGGCACTGATAAGTACTGATTGGCACTAATTGTCAGTACTGCCTGGCATGGATAGGCAGCCCTCATGGGCGACACTGATGGGTCCTGATTGGCACAGATAGGTGGCACTGATTGGCAGCATTTAGTGACACTGATTGGCAGCACTGATGGGCACTAATTGGCAGTACTGATGACCACTGATAGGCGGCACTGTTTGGGAGCACTGATGGGAACTGCTTGGTGGCCCAGATTGGAACTAATTTGCAGCACTGATTGGCACCACTGATGGGCGGCACTAATAGGCAGCACTGATGGGCCATAATTGGCACAGATAGGTGACACTGGTGGCATTTAATGGCACTGATTTGCAACACTAAGCACTAATTGGCAGCACTGATGGCCACTGGCACTGATGGGCAGCACTGATGGGCAGCACGGATTGGCACTGTAGGTGACATTTGGCACTGATAGGCAGCACTGATGGGCACTGATTGATGGCATTGTTTGGCACTGATGGGCACTGACTGGCAGCACTGATTGGCACTGATAAGTGGTGCTGATGGACACTGATAGGTGGCACTGATAGGCAGCACTGATGACACTGAGAGGTGGAATTTATTGGCACTGACAGGTGGCACTGGTACTGATAGGTGGCATTGGTTTGCACTGACAGATGGAACTGATTGGCCCATACAGGTGGCACTGATGGACACTGACAGGTGACACTGGCACTGACATGTGGCATTGGTTGGCACTGATTCGCACTGACAGGTCATGTTGGCACTGACAGGTGGCACTGATGGGCACTATTTGGCACTTACAGGTGGTACAGTTGGGCACTAGCACTGACAGGTGGCATTGGTTGGCACTGACAGGTGGCACAGATGGGCACTAGCACTGACAGGTGGCATTGGTTGGCACTGACAGGTGGCACAGATGGGCACTAGCACTGACAGGTGGCATTGGCACAGATGGGCACTAGCACCGACAGGTGGCATTGATTGGCACAGATGGGCACTAGCACTGACAGGTGGTATTGATTGGCACAGATAGGCCCTGATAGATGGCACCAATGGGCACTGATCTAGGAGAGGGAGAGTTTCACACTAAGCAGTCAGCAAGGCATGTATGGAACCGCTCACTGCGTGAAACTGTTATGTAATGTAAATGCTTGCAGAGAGAGGAGCTGTTAAACTCGGCAGTGTTTTCTGGAGTGGGCGGGACAAAACAGCTATCAAACATAAGCCAATGGAATGGGGCTGGGCAGGCCGCTCTGTGAATGTGGCTCCGCCCCCTTTCCAGCAGCTATCAAACACCAGCCAATGATTGGGCTGCTTTAAAAGGGGGCGGAGCCACATACACGGAGCGGCCCGCATTGCCTTTATCTCATTGGCTGGTGGTGTTTAATACCTGATAGAAAGGGGGCCACATACACCGAGCGGCCCGTCCAGCCCCTATGCCGTTGGCTTGGGTTTGGTAGGTGTTTGGTGCCACCCACTCCCGAAATCACCTCCGAGATTTGACAGATTTTCTCTGCAAGCATTGACATTACATTACAGTTTCACACACTGAGCGGCTGTTACAAGCCTCCGTGACTGCTCAATGTGAAACAGGCCGCGTGCTATACACTCTCTTGAAGCATATTACAGCAGATCTTGGGACACACCCCGTGGGCATGCCTATGAGTACACCTCTGTCCAGCCTATAGTTATTAAACTATATATTTTCACACTGATCTTGTGTGCTTGTCCTGCAGTTCAGGTGCAGCACAGTGTACCTATGGTTAGCTATTCATAGACTTTCATAGACTTCTATTATGCATGCAGGAGTTTTGGTGCACTTTCTGGAGGCGCACCAAACCCACGGGACATAATAGAAGTCTATTGCAAAGACTTCTAATTCAGTAGCGCCTGTCGCTTCCTGTTTACAGCGCAACCATACATTAATGACCTCAATACCTCTATACATATATATTCAGACTTGGGGGTACCTTATCCAGTACTGTTATTTTTTTTATTTTTTTTCAACAATATACAAATTGGTTGGAATTCTGCTTTCAGTGTGGTCTGGATGCAGATGTTAAATTAGTACAGGAAAACCATATACTTATCATTGTATACTCTATTATGTATACTCCTGTACACTAAGGTGACCAGATTTTTAAAATAAAATCCGGGGACATATTTTTTTTTTACTAGTAATGGCGGCAATCAGCGACTCTATGCCTATCGGCGCAGCCGCCCGCCTCACAGCCTGTCAAGTCTTACTCTCTGGGCCCCGGCTACTGCTGGGTGGGGTGCGGAGGAAGATCACTCCGCCAGGGAAGGCAAGGAGAGGCAGGCAGGCAGCAGGCCGAAACTTGAGCCAAGGCAGAAGAACATGCGAGCGGAGCTGAATGGGCATGCACCCGAAACTGAAGAAATATTTCCTCCGCTCCGACCAGCACATGATCAGAAAGGGGCACAGGTAATGGAAAAAATACCCCCCCCCTAAGCTAGTAGGTGCGGCAGAGGGGGGGGGGGGTGTAATTCAGAATTATAATTTTTTTAATTCTGCACTGACTGTTTTTGAAATCGCCCCAGCCCCTGTTCATATCCAATCTGGGGACAAAACTGGGGACAGACTTGGTCTGGGGACAGTGTCCTCAATCCAGGGACTGCCCTCTGAAACCGGGGATGTCTGGTCACCCTACTGTACACTTCCCAGCAGTGGATATGTAATTTGGTTTGTTTCCTGTCAGTTTGTACTCTTAAGTTTTCTTTATAACAGACGTTCCTTGGTTCTGTGTTGCCTAGCCACTTAAGGACCCCCGCACGCACATATACGGCCACAGAATGGCACGTACAGGCACAAGGGCGTAAATTTACGTCCCCGCCTGAGTGCGGTTCGGGGGTCCCATCGGGACCCCCTCCGCGGCGTGCGGGGGTCCCCCTACCTCTGGAAGCGATCCGGGATCTGCGGGCGGATGTCCGTGATATCCGCCCCCCCCGCGATCGCTCCCAGCCAATGGGAGCGCGCTCCCAGCCTGTCACTTCCTCCTCCTGTGTTTACACAGGAAGGAGGAAATGATGTATTCTCTCATTGCAGCGCTGTTTCCCAGCGCTGCTGATGAGAGAAGACATCACAAGTAAGTGTGCACCAACACAACACTGACACACACTCACATAGGCATATTAACCCCTTGTGATCGCCCCCCCCCCACCCCCCTGTCACAGTGTCACTGAATGCAGTGATCTAATCACTGCATTTAGTGTCAGTGTGACAGGCAGTGTAAAAAACAGTTAGTGTTAGGTTCAGGATAGCCCCCCCACCCCCCCTAATAAAGTTTTAACCCCCTGATCACCGCCCTAGTTAACCCTTTCACTCCCTATTGCCAGCGTCACTAAGCGATCATTTTTCTGATCGCTGTATTAGTGCCGCTGTTCCCGCTAGGTAGCTATTTTTTTTTATTGCGATTTTTTTTTTTTTTTACTAAAGACATGTGGCTAAATACATTTTGGCCTAAATGTTTGACTAAAATTTAGTTTATTTGATTTTTTTTTTAACAAAAAGTAAAAAATAGTGTTTTTTTTTCAAAAATGTCGCTCTATTTTTGTATATAGCGCAAAAAATAAAAATCGCAGAGGTGATCAAATACCACCAAAAGAAAGCTCTATTTGTGGGAAGAAAAGGACGCAAATTTTGTTTGGGAGCCACGTCGCACAACCGCGCAATTGTCTGTTAAAGCGACGCAGTGCCGAATCGCAAAAACACCTTGGGTCATTTACCAGCGTATTGGTCCGGGTCTTAAGTGGCTAGACACCGAATTTTGCTTTAGCTACCACAATGTTAAAGCAAGTACTGTTATCGCAGAGTCAAGGATATAATGCAGTTGTGCTTACTGGGATTTCACAAAAAGTATTGTACTGTCAGCGCGATTGTATGCATGTTTTACATGTGGTTTTAGGTGCACTCCCATTGACCTTTATTAGACCATGAATTTTCTGAAAGTACATCAAAAAGAGTGCAGGACTTTGATGCATTTTCATGAAAGTGCATCAGTCTAAGGCCGCGTACACACGATCGAATTTGTCCGCTCAAACTGGTCCGACGGACCAGTTCAGCGGACAAATCCGATTGTGTGTATGGGCTAGCGGACATGTCTGACCGGCGGACAAATTTTAAAACATGCTTAAAAATGTGTCCGCCGGAGACATGTCCGTCGGATATGTTCGCTGGTCTGTACACTCACCAGCGGACATATCTTCCCGCACATGCGTCGAATGGATTTGACGCATGCGCGGAAGTATTTTTCTTCCTGGTGCGGTGACGTGGCGGCGTCAACGTCACCGCCACGTCACCGCGCTGTCTGGCGGCGGGGATTTTGATCCAATGGCGTGGCCGTCGGACCAAAATCCAATGAGACTTGTCCGTTCTAAACTGTCCGTCGGACAAGTTTGAGCGGACATATCTCATCGTGTGTAAGCGGCCTCATAGGAGTCAACGGAAGAAAACCTAAAACATTGTGAAAAGCATTAGGGGTACAACGGATCAAAAAACTCACGGATCGGATTGATCCTCGGATCGGATCATTTTCGAATCAGTAAAAAAAAAAAAACAAGACAAAAGTTTTGTCTTTTTACATTTTTATAAATATTTTTTTTTTTTTTTACTACCAATGGTGGCGATCACATATTTTTTTCGTGACCGCGACATTATGGCGGACACATTGGCCAATTTTGATACATTTTTTGGACCATTACAGTGGGAAAAATGGCAATTACAGTGTTACTGTTTTTCTAGTGTTGGGGCAATGTTGGCAATGGCTATTATAAATGGCCATAGCCAACATTGCCCCCACACTAGTAAAACAGTAACACTGTAAATGCCATTTTTGCCACTGTAATAATAGTCATAGCCAACATAGCCCCCACACTAGTAAACAGTAACACTGTGTGTATAGCCATTTTTCCCCTGTAATAGCCATTAGCCAACTTACTGTACTGATGTACTCGGTCAGTCTCACTGTTACATAGTTACATAGTTAGTCAGGTTGAAAAAAGACACAAGTCCATCCAGTTCAACCATAAAAAAATAAATAAATAAAACAAAGTAAAACAGTACATCCTCCCATACACCCAACTCCATACCCATAGTTGATCCAGAGGAAGGCAAAAAACCCCAGCAGAGCGATGATCCAATTTGCTACCGGAGGGGAAAAAATTCCTTCCTGATCCCCCGAGAGGCAATCGGATTTACCCCGGATCAACTTTACCTACAAAACTTAGTACTCAGTTATATTATGTGCATTTAGGAAAGAATCCAGGCCTCTCTTAAAGCAATCTACTGAGCTGGCCAGAACCACCTCTGGAGGGAGTCTGTTCCACATTTTCACAGCTCTTACTGTGAAGAAACCTTTCCGTATTTGGAGGTGAAATCTCTTTTCCTCCAGACGTAAAGAGTGCCCCCTTGTCCTCAGTGTTGACCTTACTCAACACCAAGTTCACTATATGGACCTCTTATGTATTTGTACATGTTGATCCTCTTCTCAAGAGTGAATAAATTCAGTTCCTCTAATCTTTCCTCATAGCTGAGCTCCTCCATGCCTCTTATCAGTTTGGTTGCCCTGTACTCAGGTTGCATGCAGAGTCAGCACGCTCTTGCAGAATAGAAAAGATCCACGAGCAGAGGGAGGGGTTATAAAGGCAGCGCGCACTGCCGCCGAGTGTACCAAGATGGCCGACTGCTTCGGAGCTAGGCCAAAGCCGCGTTCTTTCCTAAGGATCGCATACTGTGCCGATCCGAACAGGTCGACCCATTCGGATCGGGCACGATCTG
Source organism: Rana kukunoris (assembly GCA_029574335.1). NCBI lineage: Eukaryota > Metazoa > Chordata > Amphibia > Anura > Ranidae > Rana > Rana kukunoris. The sequence continues at coordinate 154,945,684 of CM056051.1, forward strand.
TTGCACCCCTAGAAAACATGCATGCAATCATGCTGTACCCAAAGCTCAGCACACCAGCTGTGAACCCAGCCTTATTGTGATATCATTGTGTTGGTATTATGCTTATCAGGTGGAAAAATTATGAAGTAAATATAATTTGAATCGGAGCAAAAGAAGAAAGAAAAACACAGGACAAGTCAAAATACAGTTTTTCAAATGAGGAAAAATAAAAGCAAAACTGTGTTTATTGCAAACTTAAGGTGGTTATTTTTTATAGTGTCAGAGTGTTTAAGAGTGTCAGAGTAATAAGGGGATAGGAATAAAAATTGAAATAAATAATTTAACTGTAATTTCATAAAATGAATGCATGGTTGAATTTAAAGATCAAATGAACTAGATTCAGAAGATATTAAAAAACAAAACAAAGAAAAATGAAAGCATAGTTGTGCAAAGATCGAAGTATGTTATACTTGGAAGGACACCAGCATCTACTCTCAAATACATTCATGATAGTCTGTGGAAGACCTGGATTTCAGGTACAGGCAGTCCCCGAGTTAAACATCCAGCTTACATACGACTCTTACTTAAAAACGAAGGCAGCATGATGTCACACTGCTCCCGTAAACCACCAGGTGGCCATCTTGCTGCGCACCGCATGCTGCCACCTATTGTCCTGTGGACCTTTCACCAATCTGGCATCGCTACATGACCAGTTAACCCTTCCCTATGCTATTCAAAACTTGAGAAAAATTTTTTTTGGCGTACATGTAAAAATGTACCTATTCTAACTAAGCCAGTTCCATTGGCAGAACAAAAAAATTGTCTTAAAGAGCGTTTTTGCATACAGTTTAGGAGAGTTAAGCATTTGTTTCTGTCAGGCAAACCAGAATTTTTTTTTTTTTCTGCCTCTAAATGCTGAGCTTAAAATATGCCTGTAATTGAGCCACTTCTGAAAAACACAACTCCCGAAGAAGCAACAATTTTTAAGCCAGTGTACATGGAGCATTGCATACAAATTCAACTAAAGGTGGAGTTACAGGCTATTTTGTAGTTTATTAAAAGTAGGGTTGTCCCAATACCAGTATCGGTACCGATACCGAGTATTTGCAAATACCTCCGATACCCAAATAGAATACTTCCACCGCCGCATACCGCCGCGTTAATCCCCGTGTATTACAGCGCTGCAATACAGGCACCTTTCGTTTGAATTCTTGTAATGCCCGCCGCGCCATGTATAGACACGGATCTGTCCAATCCTGAGCAAGGGGGAGTGTCTATGCACGAGCGGTCATTGCAACTTTTTTTTCTCGCATGGTATTTGCACAATAATTTTTCAAATGCCTTTTTTTAGGGAATTATTATATAATTTTCATGAATTAAAAAATAACAAAACAGTAAAGTTAGCCCAATTTTTTTGTATAATGTGAAAGACGATGTGCATAGACACTCCCCCTTGCTCTAGATTGGACGGATCCGTCCAATCCCAAGAAGGGGAGTGTCTATAGGCGGCGGGCATTACAAGAATTCAAACAAAAGGTGCCTGTAATGCGGCGCTGTAATGCACAGGGATTAATGCGGCGGCATCGGCATCATCGACTACTAGGTATGGGGGACATGGCTGCAATATGGGGGACAGGTTATGGCTGCATATGTGGGGGACATGCATGGCTGCATCTGTGGGGGACATGCATGGCTGCAATATTATGGGGGACATGGCTGCAATATGTGGGGGGACATGGCTTGATATATGTGGGGCTTGATATATGTGGGGGGTCATAGCTGCAATATATGTGGGGGGACATGGCTGCAATATATGTGGGGGGACATGGCTGCAATATATGTGGGGGACATGGCTGCAATATGTGGGGGGACATGGCTGCAATATGTGGGGGACATGACTGCATTTGGGGACACATTAAAAAAAAGTATCGGTATTCAGTATCAGCGAGTACATGAAAAAAAGTATTGGTACTTGTACTCGGTCCTAAAAAAGTGGTATCGGGACAACCCTAATTAAAAGTCAGCAGCTACAAAAAGTATAGCTGCTGACTTTTAATCAACAGCCACTCACCTGTCCCACTGTCCAGCGATACGGCCGGACAGAGGTCTGCTTCTCTCCCCCTCCTTTACTCGGCGCCTCAATTGGAACTGTGGGCACCCGGCTGTGACAACTTGTGGCTTCACGGCCAGGCGCGCACTGCATATGCTTGAGTTGCACTGCGCTCTTGGAGTGGATAGGCGATCTTCTGGGATTTGTCCCAGGAGATATCCTAGAGCAGAGATATGCAATTAGTGGACCTCCCAGCTGTTGCAAAACTACAAGTCCCATCATGCCTCTGCCTCTGGGTGTAATGCTTGTGGCTGTCAGTCTTGCTATGCCTCATGGGACTTGTAGTTCTGCAACAGCTGGAGGTCCGCTAATTGTATATCCCTGGCCTAGAGGGAGGGGCCGCCTAGGGGAAAAAGGAGGAGTTACCTAGGCAGCTCTCTAGGCGGAATGAGGAAGTGTGACAAAAAGTCCCCTTCAAAACCACCCCCCCCCCCCAAAAAAAAAATTACATGCCAAATGTGGCATGTAAAGGGGCGAGGAGTACTTAAAGTGGAAGTTCCACTTTTGGGTGGATCACTGCTTTAAGGACAAACTTACAGAACCTTGTTCATAACCGGCAACTGTCTGTATAGAAGTGCTCATGATCGCAGTGAAAAAGTAGAGCTACACACCAACTTGGAGACCCTTTTATGGGAGAAAGGAGCACAAACGTCTGCATCTAGAGCCTCCAAAACACTCCTTGCATGACTTTTCACAGTCCCCATGCACACAGGGCATTAAAAAAAAAACAAGCTGCAAAGCCAGTACCAACACCAGGAAAAAGTGGCTGTAAAAACACGCTTTTAGTAGCTTTTTTCATTGGTGTTAATGCTCATATAGCCACGTTAGCTTTTTGCGATGTTTGTCTGCCTCTATTCAAAATCAGTAGTTCCCTAGGAGAGACATTTTAAATGACTTTCAGCCTATTGATTTAAATAGAAGTCGCATCCAAGTTGGATCATGATGATCTGACTTGTGATGCAACTTGTGCTCTGAGGATCCATACCAGGTCCTTTTGAGTCTGGTATAGATCTTGAAAGGGAACCCTACGCCAAAGAAAAAAAACGTGGGGATTCCCCCCAAAATCCACACCAGACCCTTAGCTGAGCATGCAGCCTGCAGGTTAGGAAAGGGGGGGGGTGTATAGCGAGACCCCCCTTTTGGACCATACCAGGCCACATGCCCTCAACAGCCGCTGCTGTCTTCTCTGCCGCCGACGTCTCTCATCATTGTGCTAGCTCCACTCTCTGCTGTTTCTTATGTAGCCATGGGTCACGGTCATCTAGTGACATGACCACGAGACCCTGCCTCTTGTGATGCCACAAACTGCATCATGAAGGTATAAACCAAAAAAATATATATAAAATATAAATATAATTTATATATTTTTCTGCTAAATATTTTTGGTATAACAAAATCCCAATTGGCGTGTATTGATTGGTTTGCGCAAGTTATCGCATCTACAAACTATGGGATAGATTTAGGTACTTTTTGTTTTACTAGTAATGGCGGTTCAGTGATTTTTAGTGGGACTGTGAGATTCCGGCGGACAAATTGAACACCAAGTGACACTTTTTGGGGACTGGTGACACCAATACAGTGACCAGTGCTAAAAAAAATGCACTGTCACAGTATATATGACACTGGCAGGGAAGTGGTTAACATCAGTGGCAATCAAAGGGTTAAATGTGTGCCCTGGGAGTGCTTTCTAACTGTGGGGGATGTTGACACTAGACAGAGAAAGTAAGATCTGTGTTCCTGATTAGTAGGAATTGCAGATCTCTCTTTGCCTGTGACAGAACGATGGTTTGCCTTGTTTACATAGGTAGATCGCCTTTCCATCATTCCTGAGAACGATCGTGAGTTGCCGGCGCTCATCCAATCACAGCGGAAATTACGGCACGTGTCCCAGACCAGGGATTACAGACAACGTACAGGTACATTGTTTCGCACACCCGGGCTGCCCTGCCACATTATAGGTGCGGTGGGCGGTCCAGAACGGGTTAAAGCAGGGCTAGGTTATAAAAAAAATATCCCAAGCTTTGAGTGGCAAAAAAAAAAGCCATTTTAGAAATAAAGCCCTAAGAAGTCCCTTCTACAGTTTGTGAGAAGCCTTATGGGGGACACAGCAAACATTAGAAAAAAGGTGCTCTGGTCAGATGAGACCAAAATTTTACTTTTTGGCCTAAAAGAAAAACGCTATGTGTGGCAAAAAAAATGACACTCCACATCACCCTGAACACCCACATCCTGAAAGGTGGTGGCAGCATCATGTTGTGGGGATCCTTTTATTAAGCAGGGACAGGGAAGCTAGTCAGAGTTCATGGGAAGATGGATGGAGCCAGATGCAGGTCAATCTTAGAAGAAAATCTGTGAGAGTCTGCAAAAGACTTGAGACTGGAGTTGAGGTTCACCTTCAAGCAGGACAACAACTCTAAACAAACAGCCAGAGCTACAATGGAATGGTTTAGATCAGAGGTCTCTAAACTGCGGCCCGAGGGCCAGATGTGGCCCTTTGCTAGCCTTTATCCGGCCCTTGGGGCACAATTCCTCCCACTGCCATGAGGCACTACTCCTCCCATTGACACCAACAATGGGGCACTATATTATCCACTGATACCTACTAATAGGGGGAATAATCCTCTTCCTATTGACCACCAACCCTGAGGCCATATATGTTCTCACTAATGCCGGGCATGTGACTTTTTCTTCCCTTGCTGGCCCCAATCCGGCTCCCCTAAATTCTGAAGGGCAATAAAGTGGCCCTTTGTAAAGTTTGGAGACCCCTGGTTCAGGTCAAAGAATATTCATTTGTTAGAATGGCCCAGTCAAAGACCAGACCTAAATCCAATTGAGAATCTGTAGCAAGACTTGAAAATTGCTGTTAAAGCCGAGTTCCAGCCTTTTAATGTTTATTAAAAGTCAGCAGCTACAAAAAGTATAGCTGCTGACTTTTAATAAACAGAGACCTGTTCCACGGTCCAGCAATGCGGTCGCACGGAACGCTGCTCCTCTCCTTGGCACCTCCATTCACATTCTGGGCACCCAGCAATGACAGCTTTCGATTTCACGGCCGGAAATGGACAGGCGATCTCCTGGGAGCATGTCCTAAGAGATCGCCTAGAGCAGTGGTGGCAAACACAAGGCCCGCGGGCCGAATCCGGCCCGCCAGACCTTGCCATGTGGCGTGCGCACCGGGCCGTCCCTTGCCACCTTGTCCATTTTTTGAGTCATGCAGGGGCGTCGGGTGTGTGTAGCTAGGGGAGCTGGAGCTCCGAATGGGTCCCTGAAAAGCCCCGAGTGTCCGGAAGGCTGCATGCAATTGACAGCCCCGAGCATCGGCAAAGTCCCGCCTTCTGGAGCCAGCAGCTCCTATGATGGACGTCCCACGGATCCAATCTCGGGACCGCGGGACGTGTGACGTCCATCATAGGCACCGCAGACTCCAGAAGGCGGCAATTACAAGCCTCCTCCACACCATGCACTGTAAAGATCCCAGCTCGGGCAGGCGGCTCTCCTCTCCTCATCTCCTCCCCTCCTTTCTGTCTGGCTGGCTGCTGTGACACATGATGGGTGTATGTCAGGTAGGTGAAGTCATTGTATATGTCAGGTAGGTCCATGTATGTCAGGTAGGTGAAGTCATTGTGTATGTCAAATAGGTCCATGTATGTCAGGTAGCCCATCCCATTCTACCCTATCCCCATCCCATCCTACCCTATCCCCATCCCATTCCACTCCACCCCCACCCTACCATATCTAATCCTACCCCACCCCATCCACCCCCATACCATCCCCATCCCATTCTACTCCATACCATCCCCATCCCATCCTACTTCATACCATCCCACCCCACTCCATCTCATCCCATTCTAACCCATCTCCACCCCCATCCCATCCAGCCCCATCCCATCCGTCCCCATCCCATCCTACTACACTCCATCTCACCCCACTCCACCCCACCCCATCTCACCCCACTCCACCCCACCCCATCTCATCCCATCCTACCCCATCCCATCCACCCCCATCCTGACCCCATCTCATCTCATCCCATCTCATCCTATCCCATCTCACCCCATCCCATCTCACCCCATCCCATCTCATCCTACCCCACCCCATCTCATCCCAGGGTGGAAGGAGAGTGGAGGGTGCAGAGGTCAGATATTGCACACGGTCCATAGCATACTACTGTATCCTGCATTTCGTACGCAGAAAACTCCTGAACCCCTGCGCTCCATAAAACCAGTAATAAACAAATGTAGTGACAATTATTTATGATAATAAATAGTGGACACATAGTCTTACAGATACAACCGGCCCTTTGAGGGCAACCATACTGCTAATGTGGCCCCCGATGAATTTAAGTTTGCCACCCCTGGCCTAGAGGGAGGGGCCGCCTAGGGGCAGAGGAGTCGTCCACTTCCTAGGTGGAAGTAGGAAGTGGGACAGGAAGTCCCACTCCTACCGAAGCCCCCACTCCCCCCCCAAAAAAAATACATGCCAAATGTGGCATGTAAGTGTGCGAGGAGTGCTTAAAACGGAAGTTCCACTTTTGGGTGGAACTCCGTTTCAAATAGCTCTCTATTCAAATCCAACAGAGCTTGAGCTATTTTGCAAAGAAGAATGGGCAAATATGTCATACTCTAGATCAGTGTTTCTCAACCTGGGGGTCGGGAGCCTCTTGGGGGTCAAATGATGATTTGCCAGGGGTCACCGACTCCTGGGCTGTTCCTGGAGCCCGTGGCCGCCCACTTAGCCACCCATTCAGTTCATGGCATGGCTGGGGGGCAGAGACTAGAGGTCAGCTGATGTGAGGAATGTGAAGTGGGAGGGGCTGGAGCAGACCCTATCTCCTGATTTTGGCATAGGTGTCACTGCAACGAGACACCACAAAGTCGAAGACACAGTGAGTAACGCTACCTGTGATTAGAGTTGCCATTATAAGTCCCCATTACAGTTCTTAGACCAGCAGATGACCTTTATCAAGAGCACCCAAGTTGACTCTATTAGAACTCCACACAGCACTGACACTAATCCTATTAACCCCCCCCCCCCTCCCACCAAGAAGTAAGAGAAGGAATACGAGACATGGAAGGGGGAGGAACAAAGAAAAAGGGAGCGGAAGATGGCTAGAGAGAGGGATGGGGGGGGGGGAGAAAGGGAATGAAAGGAGAACAAAGAGGAAGAGGTGTACATCCTCAAATGGTACTATAAGGGGTTTTAACCACTTGACAACTAGCCCATTGCCAAAGTACGTCCTATTTTTAAAGATGGATATTTTGGGAACGGCAGCAGCTGCTGCCACAACCGAGATATCCATCTCTTCATGGGCCGGTTGTGTTAATATTAATGGCGGTCTCCGTGGCGGATTCGCCGCGAGATCGCCGTTATCGGTGGCGGGAGAGGGTCGCCGCTCTCCCGCGCCCTCTGCCGCTTACCGTTGCCGTCGGTAGCGGCGGAGGCGATCGGGTGTGTGCGGCTCCTCTGCGGGGATAGGAGAGAGGGAAAAATCGCCCCCACCCATCCCCAGAGCTCTGCTGGGCGGAAGTGATGTCAAAACGTCAGTCCCGCCCAGCGTCTTAAAGGGACATTTTTTTTAATGCCATTTGAAAAAATTACATTTTACATTTCTTATTTTTTTTTGCATTTAAGCCTAGATATGAGATCTGAGGTCTTTTTGACCCCAGATCTCATATTTAAGAGGACCTGTCATGCTTTTTTCTATTACAAGGGATGTTTACATTTCTTGTAATAGGAATAAAAGTAATATTTTTTTTTTATTATTTATTTCAGTGTAAAAAATTATAAACTAAATTAAAATAAATAAGAAAACAAAAAAAAATAAAAAATTTAAAACGCCCTGTCCCGACGAGCTCGCGTACAGAAGCGAACGCATACGCGAGTAGCACCCGCATATGAAAACGGTGTTCAAACCACACAAGTGAGGTATCGCCGCGATCGTTAGAGCGAGAGCAATAATTCTAGCCCTAGACCTCCTCTGTATCTCAAAAAATACAACCTGTAAAAAATTTTAAACGTCGCCTATCAAGATTTTTAAGGGTAAAAGTTTGACGCCATGCCACGAGCGGGCGCAATTTTTAAGCGTGACATGTTGGGTATCATTTTACTCGGCGTAACATTATCTTTCACAATATATTAAAAAAATTGGGCCAAATTTATTGTTGTCTTATTTTTTAATTCATAAAAGTGAATTGTTTCCAAAAAAAGTGCGCTTGTAAGACCGCCGCGCAAATACGGTGTGACAAAAAGTATTGCAATGACTGCCATTTTATTCAGTAAAAAAAAAAATATATATATATATATATATATATAATGTTTGGGGGTTTTAAGTAATTTTCTAGCAAAAAAAAATGTTTTAGTCTCATAAACACCGAATCTGAAAAACAGGCTCGGTGGTCAAGTGGTTAATACTGTATGAGTGGAAGGGACTCAGGGAGCACTAAATGTCCATGGGTTAGGGGCGCAAATCACTTGTCTTGCCTTGGGTGCTGACAACCCACGCTACGAAAATAATTTTACTGTTGGGGGTCCTTACAACATGGGAAATTTTATCAAGGGGTCACGGCACTAAAAATGTTGAGAACCACTGCTCTAGATGGAGACAAAAAAGACTTGCACCTGTAACTGCAGTGAAAGGTGGTTATACAAAGTATTAACTCATGGGGTGTGAATACAAATGCACGCCACACTTTTCACATATATATTTGTAAACTATTTGAAAACCATTTATCATTTTCCTTCCACTTCACAATTTTGTGCCATTTTATGTTGGTCTGTCCTATAAAATTTCAATAAAATACATTTACATTTTTGGTTGTAACATGACAAAATATGGACAATTTTAAGGGGTGTAAATACTTTTTCAGGGCACTGTACATGAGGCCTAAGGCTTCATGTACATGGGATGTTTTTACAACCTCTCCTGAAAGATTTAACTTGACAGATAGTAACCCACGTTTGAAATGTCCGTTTTGCCGTGTTTGCGTTTTTAGAAGCGTTTAAAATATATATAGATATATATATATATATATATATATTTTTTTTTTTTTAAATGGCCAAAAACGCCTATAAATGAAACGCGGGTTACCGCGTTTAGATGCATTTGGTATCTGAAATGTCGGAAACTTCGGCGTCTGAACTCATTTTTTTTTTTACTTAAAAAAAAAAAAGGCCTACAAACGCAACAGCCTAAAAACAACGGTAAACAAACCTGTGCACAAACATGTACCCATAAGATAACATTAAATTAGTTAAAGGGCAGTTGAAAAAAGTGTTCCACTGCAGCAGCCGTGTAAATGGGGCCTTATGCCCTGTACACACGACCGTTTTTCTCGGCAGGAAAAAAACCTGAGGTTTTTCCAGAGGGGATTCCGCTCAAGCCTGCATTGCATACACACTTTCAGGCCAAATACTGCTCGTCCAAAGCGCGGTGACGTACACCACTTACACTGGGACTATAAAGGGGAAGTTCCATTCAAACGGCGCCACTCTTTGGGCTGCTTTTACTGATCCTTGCGTTAGTAAAAGTTTGGTGAGAGACAATTCACGCTTTTTAGTATTTGTGCTTTTCTGTCTCTTACAACGTGATGAATGTGCTATCTCCATTATGAACGCTAGTTTTACCAGAAAGAGCGCTCCCGTCTCATACTTGATTCTAAGCATGCATGTTTTTTTTCCCCTCGGAAAAGCATACACATGACCGGTTTTCCCGACGGGAAAAATGAAAACGTTCTTTTTTTTTTTTTGCAGTTTTCCTGTCAGGAGAACTGCGATGTAGCATACACACAGCTGGGATTCCTAGCCAAAAGCTTATATGCCAGTTTTCATGCTGGGAAAACCAGTCGTGTGTACGAGGCATGACAGTGATTGTTAGGTTTGGGGGTCTGCTGCTGGTATGTGCAGGCACCTGGTGTTAACATCTACAGCAGTTCCCCCTCCCTTCCCTGTAGCAGCAAGTCTCTCAAATCAAGCTGCACAAATGTAATCAAATTCCGATTCTCACATTTACTGCTAATCCTCCATAGTGATCAGCCAAGCCACTTAGCAGGTACTGTTTTATTCTGGTTCATCTGAAAACTAAGATAATTGTGTAATGAGCAATGGATATTCTTAGTCATTGTTTAAGATTCATTGCAACAGCCAGGCATTTGTGCTCATCATAAATGCCATTTCAGTGGTTCTAATTAGGATATGACCTTTTTTATCTTAAAACTTCTGAAAGTCTAATAGAACAAAAATAATGGAAAATAGGGCTGCTTTAGTCAGATGTATTGCACTCCAAATGTTTCCGATAAAATATTTTTTCATTGTCTCTCTCAATTTGTATTGAACAAGTACTGTACCCAATGTGAAAATATATGCAAAGTATGTCACTAACCAGATAACTATTTAACTCATCACTGTCCACGTGAAAACAGAATCCCCCTTTGTCTTGTATCCTAGCAACTGGTATTAAACTATATCCATGGCATAAGAGTAAGGAAACCATAAGGGACATGTCTTGGCTATATCAATGTTTCCAATATGAAAATGTAAATCTTTAAATTAAAAGTATATCGTCTATAACATTTTGCGCTATAAACAAAAGAAGTGTGACAATTTTGAAAAAAACACTATTTTACTTTTTGCTATAATAAATATCCCAATAAAAACAAAAAAAAATTTTCCGTCAGTTTAGGTTGGTATATATTCTTCTACATATTTTTGATTAAATAAAAATCACAATAAGCATATAGTGATTGGTTTGCGCAAAAGTTACAGCGTCTATAAAATGGGGGATAGATTTATGGCATTTTTATTTTTTACTAGTAATGGCAGCGATCGGTGATTTTTTTTTTTTTTTTATCGGGACTGCAATATTACGGCAGACAAATTGGACACTTCACAATTTTTTTGGGACCAGTGACGTTTATACAATGATCAGTGCTATAAAAATGCACTGATTACTGTAAAACTATCACTGGCAGGGGAAGGGTTAACACTATGGGGCGATCAAGGGGGTAACTGTGTTCCCTAAGGGCCAGATTCTCATAGAAATTCGCATTTACACTACGCCGCCGCAACGTAACAGAGCAAGTGCCGTATTCTCCATGCACTTGCTCCGTAGTTTGCGGAGGCGTAGGGTAAATCGCCCAGCGTAAGCCTGCGTAATTCAAAGGGGGCGGCTTGTATTTAAATTAAGCGCGCCCCCGCGTCGAACGAACTGCGCATGTGCCGGCCGGGGAAAAAGCCCAGTGCGCATGCTCCAGCTCACGTCGGAAAGCGTTGTGGAAACCGACGTCAAAACGACGTGATCGAAACTACGCAATGCCCTATTCACGAACGAGTTAGTAAAACGACGTAAGCGACAGAAAAAGCCGACGTTGACCCGATGCCATACTAAACATGGCATCCGACGGCATCCGACGGTACTGCGTAAGGTTAACCCGCATATTAGCAGGGGTAATCTTACGAATTCGTAAACGACGTACGAGGCGGCGTAAAAGCAATCGGGAATCGGCGTAGTAGCCTCATTTGCATAGGCAAATGAGAAAACAACGTAAAGGCCACCTAGTGGCCGGAGTTGTCATTACAACTACGATCCGCAAGTGTAATGGTATTACACTTGTCGGATCTTCAGGCGTATCTATGCCAAAGTGATTCTAGGAATCACTCGCATAGATACGAGTCAAAAAAAACGGCGATACGACGGGGTATCTGAGATACTCCGTCGTAGCGCCGCTGAGAATCTGGCCCTGTGTGTGTTCTAACAATTGGGGGGGATGGGACTCACTAGGGGAGGAGACCGATCAGTGTTCGTACTTAGTATGAACACACAATCTGTCTCCTCTCCCCTGAGAGAACCTGGATTTGTGTGTTTACACACACAGATCCCGGTTCTCGCTCTGTCACGAGCGATCGGCTCCAGGGACACTCTGCGGGTGCGTGCCTACTACAGCTTTTTAAAGGGCCGACGTACAACTACGACGGCTCGCCCAGGGGAGCCATCTTGCTGCAGTATAACTGCGACGGCCAGTCAGGACCCAGTTAAACAATACCTGCAGCCAACCGACTACAGCGATCCCCTGCAGCCTACTCTTGAGCCACAGGCTTACCTCCTTCAGGTGCTGGAGGGTCTTAGAGGGGATCAAAATGTCCCCCCCCGTATTACCGATCCATAGCAGCTGGCCTTCATTCTCGCCTTCCCTTCCCACTGCCTGCAGCTGCTGCTCTGCTACTCCGCTCTGGTAAGCTGTCAGGATGGAGAACGGGGAGTGGCAGAAGTTGGGGGGCTTGGTAAACGTGTTTACTAGCCCTCTCCTTTTCCTTCTTTGCTCATGTGTCTATTGATAACATAGAATAGTCCCTATACAGACTCCTATTGATTCATGTAATATGCAGCTTAGGCTTAAGAGATGGGGACTGTGTCTTCGGTCCCTTTTTATTTGTCTCAAAAAAGGAGGCATCTGTTTAGATCTCTATTTCACCAAAGACGAAAAAAAAAAATCTAAAATTTTTAAAAATATAATCCAATCCATCAAGTGGGTCTGCCTGCTCAGTGGGCATCAGCGGACAGACTCCCTGCTGAGCAGGCAGATAACTGGGTCCCGACCGGCCGTCGCAGTTATACTAGGGGGGTGGCAGGTCTGTGTCAGCTGCTGCTGCTTTTCTCTACATGGCAGTCGGATGGAAACGGACAACCTTCACATTTTCATCCGATTGTCATTATGATACTGTTTTTTGGTAGACCGGATTGGATGCAGGCAGATGTAAATGGGCACATGTCCATTTACATCCGCCTCCCTCTAGAGAACAATGGGTAGTCCAATTGTGTCCACCTGAAAAACAGACATCCGGATCTGATCGGTCTGCTAGTGTGAAAGGGGCCTAAGACTTTTGGCATACACAGCAGCCACCCCTACAAGGCCGTGTAGGCCTGCACAGGGATGCATGGAACACATGTGCATTCCTGTAAAGGTATTCCCATTGATGTTATTTGGGATGTAGCGACTGCATTAACAGAGCCGCTGCTCCCAATTTTGACATCCATGTCCCTAAGCTCACACCATCCACACCACTACAGATGTCAGATTGGGAGCAGATGTTGCATCCCAATTGACATAAATGGGACTGCCTGCACCTGTGCATCCCTTTGCAGGTAAAAATGGCCTTCCAAAAGCATACACTTTAGTATGCCAAATGTGAACAATGTTTTTGTAGCACTTTAGCAGGAATTTTGTGAGTTATATTGAGTTTGTGTGCACAAATAATAATTTTACTAAATTTTTTGTGAAAATAGCAATTTAATGTACATTTCTGCCAAAAATCAGCAGCACTTTTTTCAGAACATGTGTGGTCTAGGGGGTCTTTTCAAATTCTGAAAGCTATAAGTGAAAAATTATAACCTCCACATTTTTTATAGTAATTTTTTTTTTTTTTTATTTACCCTCAGTTTTCACCATTTCACAAAAAAAAAGCACAATTTAAAATGTACAAATATTTATTTATTAAAGCAGTACAGTTTTATCGTTTGTATTAGGAATTTAGCAGGAATGTTGTACATTTTGCCATATGTGTATTCACTAATAATAATTTTAGTGTATTCTTAATGAAACTAGTAATTTAATAACCATGTGCACAACTATTGCAGGGCCTAAAAAAATCAGTAGCACATTATTTTTAGATTCTTTCTGTCATTATACATTTTTAAAGTTTTAAGGGAAAATGGTAACCTCCAGCTTTTTAGCGCAACTTGTTTTTATTTACTGTTTTGGGCACCTTCAGTTTTTTCACCATTTTACAAAAGGTGGTTTTAAATGTATAAATATTCATTTATTAACCCAATACAGTTTTACTTTTATATTTAGTAGGAATTTAGCAGAAATGTAATAAATTTGGCCTTGTATGAACCCACTAATAATGATTTTAGTATATTTTATGCGGAAAAATTGTTTTGACAAACATTTGCAAAATGTTGGGGCCTTAAAAATTGGTAGCACCTTCCTATTATACTTGTGCTATGCTTTCAGAAAATGTATAGTTTGGGGGGTCTTTTACAAACTCTAAAATGTGTAAGTGAAAATTTAAAACCTCCAGATGTTTAGAGAAATTTTGGTTATTTATAGTTTTGTTTACGCTTCATTTTTACCATTTCGCAAAAAGGTGTGATTTAAAAATTTTCAAATATTAGTTATTTATTAACAAATAAAGGTTAAGGTTTTATATTTAGTAGGAATTTAGCAGGAATATTGTAAAATTTGCTGTGGTTTTGTCAGCTAATAATGATTTTAGTGTATTTTTAGCGAAATTATTGTTTTGATAAACATTTGCGCAAATATCATTGGGCCCTGAATATCAGTAACACTTTATATTCATGTGCTTTCAGAAAATATGTGGTTTGGGGGGTCTTTTACAAACTCTGAAAGTTGTAAGGGAAAAAATAAAAAAAAGTGTGGTAAGAATGGTCTGGCTAGCTGAATTTAAAACGTGAGCACAGGGCCTGACAGTGAGAGGGTTAATGGTTCCTTAAAGATCATTTAATATAATGTTATAAACGTTATTATGTAATAGAGATTTGTCAATTTTCTATGCTAGATTTGTAAATTTTTTATAACAGGGGCAGGCAACCCCCAGCACTGGTGCCATAAGCTGCACTCAAAGCCTCTTTCCCCATCAGCAGCACAGGGAAGTGTCAGTGAGACACAAATGCATTCCAATTTCAGACTCCTATGCCGCACCTGCACTGAGGGAGAAGCACTGTGCCCCCACACATTGTAAAAGATGGGAAACATTGTTTGGTTCTCTAAGTTTGCTGTAGCTGCGATCGTCGGCTTTTGTGATGGGAAGAGATTGGGTGCAGTTCTGGTATGGGGGTCCCTGTTTTCAGGAGGAGGACTGTCTTGGCCACTGCTAAAGCCAATCACAGTCCTGCTAGCCCCATCCACCAACTGGAGGAAGATGACTCGCTTGGTTGCCATTACCAATCTCAAAGTAGGGATTTCACTGTGATTGAGAAAACCACAATCAGGTGACAGTTTGAGGAATTACTGTTGAGCTTCTGGGAATCTTGTTGAAATTTATTCCTGAACCTTTGCGTCACTTACTACTCAACCCCTGCACTCTGTGTCTCTTTAAGCCGCAGCCTGTCTAAAGCGCAATGAAAATCACACCCAATCACTTTTTCTTAGCTGCGGGGGCCCAACCTATGATGCTCCACACAGGCCCACTGCTTTCAGAAAATGCCCAACCTGAGCTCATCATTGTGCATCCATTCCAGGACGATGTAGATGTGTCTCATCTCTTCTTCCTTTAACCGCTCTGCATATAATAGATGAGAAGAAGGTACAGTGGTGGAGCAGATGAGCAGGGAGGTACAGTAGTGGAAGAAATAACAGGGTTCAGTAGTGGGCCAGATGAGCAGGGGGGTTCAGTGTTGGGGCAGAAAAACAGGGGGTAGAGCAGTGGGGCAGATGTGAAAGGAGGTGTATTGGTGAGGCAGATGAGCATGTGGTTACAGTGGTGGGGCAGGAGAGCAAGGGGAACAAAGGTGAGACAGATGTGCAGGAGGAACTTTGGTGGGGCAGATGGGATAGCGGGTTACAGTGATGGGGCACATGAGCAGATGGGTTCAGTGTTAGGAAAGAAGGTGATTCAGTAGTGAGACAGAAGAGCATGACGATACGGCGGTGAAGCAGATGTGCAAGAAGGTACAGTGGTTGGGGCAGGTGAGAAGGGGGGTTACAGTGGTGGAACAAAAGAGCAGGGGGGGCAGATGTGCAGGGTAGTGCAGTGGTGGGGCAGATGTGCAGGGTAGTGCAGTGGTGGGGAAGATGTGCAGGGTAGTGCAGTGGTGGGGCAGATGTGCAGGGTAGTGCAGTGGTGGGGCAGATGTGCAGGGTAGTGCAGTGGTGGGGCAGATGTGCAGGGTAGTGCAATGGTGGGGCAGATGAAAAAAGGGGTACATTGATGGGGCAGATGAGCAGGGGGGACCGTGATCTAAAGTGTGGAGTTGGGGATGATCTGAGGTGTGAGAGTGCAGTATTTCTTACTACTAAAACAATATTGTACATAATTGCGGTCAGGCAGCCCGACATTGGCCTCCCGCGACCCCCATCGCGGAAGCCAGCGACGAGCTCTCGCAGCGGCGATATAACCAATTGTGCTTTGGGCATGCTGCATTGTATTCAATACTTTTTACCACCAAGTCCCAAGATTTCATACCCAAGACAGTCAACCTGCGAGGGACAGGAAAATGACAGAGCAAGACCAACTCTGTTATTTCCTGTCCCTCAGAGTACTGTCATGGGACCCTCATGTTCTCGGTTAGTGACTCCCATTCATGTTGGTCCTTTCTTCACCCTAGTGCAGTGGTTCTCAACCTATGTACTGCCTTGACTCCTTGATAAAATTTCCCAAGTTGTGGGGACCCCTAACGATAAATTATTTTCGTAGCGAGGGCATGGGCGTCCGCTGAACTTTTTCCAGGGGGGGGCATAATTTTTACGGTCACCTATGCTCCGATTCTTTGACAATGTCATGAAGGGGAGGGGCTTAGTCATTATCCCATAAGGTGCAGGCATGTGCCCATGATATGCAGCCTCACTGTGCTGATCAAATGTACAATACAGAGGGTGTACAGTATATGTATATAGAACGGGTGGATGGTATTGGTATATAGAGGAAGGAAGGTGGGTATATACAGCTCTATATACAGGACATATGATGTATATCTGCTGTCAGTGATGATGGAGGAATACAGGAAGGAAGATGGGTGTATATAGCTGTATACAGGACAGGACAGATGATATGATCTTTCCTATATCTGGCACCCCCCCTTCACTGATCATACATGTATGCACTCATCTGTCCCCCTCATCTGTATATATGTCAGCCCCCCCCCTGTACACAAACGGCCTCCTCCCTTCACTTGTAGTCACAGCCCCCACTTGTAAGGTCACGATGGTCTTCCTTCTCCCAAGTTACAGGCATCAAAGCAAACACGAGGGCGCACATACAGGAAGCGGCCAGAGGTGGCAGTAAAGAGCTCTGTAAGCTCAGTGACACTGATCTGCAACAGCTGTGGAGCCGACTGCACAAACACAAAGAGAGTCAGCACAGCTACAGATGCGAGCATGGCAGACCCTTGCCAATTCCAGGGGGGGTCACTCGCCCCCCCTTAACCCTATGAGCGGATGCCCATGAGCGAGGGTTGTCAGCACTCAAGGCAAGACAAGAAATTTGCGTCTCTCATCTACGGACATTTAGCGCTCTGAGTCCTTTCCACTCATACAGTATTAAAACCCCCTATGGTACATTTTAGGTTGGGAGAGTGGTGCAGGCTTCAGGAACAGCTCAGGATTTGGTGACCCATGGCAAATCATCATTCGACCCCCAGGTTGAGAACCACTGCCCTACTGGCTATATCTCGCAGTTCAGGAAGCCTTATAGGATCACCTGATGGCTCCTAGATGTAAGTTCCTGGCAGGCAGCCCTAGGCCTTTTCAACATGCTTCAGAGGAAGTTGATCACTGTATGGGGTAGCTCGCTCTCGTGCTCTCTTGCTCTCTCCTAAAACTCAGCAGGCAGACTATAATCTTTAGGTCAGTTCTGGTGTGGAGAAGGTTATTTTCATGTGCAAGTTTGGTGATTTTTGTTTCAATTTACAAATGTATCCTGAATGTCTGCTTTTGTAGAGGCTGGTTTTAAGGTATTATCCCGTTGGTACCTGATCATTTGTCATTAGTCGATCTATTCGGTGGCAAGGGTTAATGTCATATTGTGACGCTTGGAAGAGGCCACTAGCGGGTTTAGTGGCGATGAAACAAAAACGAACGTGGACAATGATCAACGAAAAGATGGTTAGCATTCTATGTGATACTTCCACAAGGTTTACAAGGGTATGGAATTTACGGATAAGCCACCTACAATCTCCTTTGTAATAACCTTTGCCATGGCGTTTGGTCTTGCCGATCAGTCAGGCTGGAACCTTGCCCTTTCACCCGTCCCAACCCCCTTTTTTTTCTTTACTTTTCTTTTGTCCCTTTGATATGTTGCAAACATATCAATCATGATAGTTCGTACCATACTATGATGGTTTGTGCCGATTGTATTTCCGGTATGGAATAAATCTGGTATTTAGCTCCAGTCTACTGATTTTTTTACTTATCACCCGCTCTCCAGTTTTTTTTTACTTGAACTTCTTTCTTGAATATATATATTATACACATACGTGTCTTGGCCACTTCAGGTTTACTGTTTTTGACCACGTGTGCTTTAATTGTGTAATTTTTTTTGATGTCTCACCTGCGTTGCAGTATTTTTTTTTTATTTCCTATCAAAGGCCTACTGCTTTATAATTATTCTACTGTTTAAAACTTTAATAAAAACCATTGAAAGAGAGAATGGAAATGTTCTGAAAAACCTCTGTGTATGGCCAGACCTCATAAGAAACAATTCTAAGTTTTTAGACAAAGCTGCCAAGGTAGATGCACAAGTCTCCAAGATTTTCAAAATGTTTGCCCTTCCCTTAGAGCATATGAGTTCCCTTTTAAAGTGGTTGTAAACCCTTACAGGCCACTTAGACCTACAGGTAAGCCTAGATTAAGGCTAACCTGTAGGTGCATGAAATATCTCCTAAACCTACACGGTTTAAGAGATTTCCAAAAGACATGCATCAATGTCTACAGTGCATGCACCGTAGACAAAGGCGCACTGAGCGTGCCGTTACTAGCGGCAATCATGCCATTAGTGGTGGCACCTGTGCACATGCGTGGGAGTAACCTCATCAGATAAGAGGAAGACACTCAGGGAAAGATAGCGGCGATGAAGGAGAGGAACGAGCACCACTGCGGGGGCTTTGATCTATGCTATGCATACTAGCTCATTGTGCCTTTTTTCTTGGGGGGGGGGGGGTTTACTTTCTCAAAGACCCAGTAGAAAATATTTTGCCCTAAGAAGAACCTGGGTGGCAGCTACCATGGTCTTTCATCCTAGCATTTCTACCACAGAGGTTACCAGATCCTTAAAGGGGAGTTCCAGCCTTTTAGTGATTATTAAAAGTCAGCAGCTATAAAAAGTATAGCTGTTGACTTTTAATAAACAGACACTTACCTGGTCCACGGTCCAGCAACGCGGTCGCCCGCTCATCTCCCCCCCTCTCCAGCCGTCGCCTCCATTCATAGTGTGGGAACCCGGTCGTGACAGCTTTTGGCTTCATGGCTGGGCACTCACTGTCCATGCGCGAGTCGCACTGCGCTCTGAGTGGTCAAGCGATCGCCTTGGGACCTGTCACGTGTCCCTGAAGATTTCCTAAAGGGAGGGGCCGCCTAAGGCAAGTAGAGAAGTCGCCAAGGCAGTCCCTGGGCAGAAGGAAGTCCCACTCTTACCGAAGCCCCCACTTCCCCCCCAAAAAATGACATGCCAAATGTGGCATGTAAAGGGGGTGAGGAGTGCTTTGATGACGAAGCCTCTCAAACTCCTGACAGTCAAGATGGCTTTTTTCCTAGCCATCAGGACGGATAATAGGATATTGAGTCATCCTTTATACGTAAGCCTTATTTCATTGTATTCCAGGATGATATTGTTCTGTCTTTGGATTTGTCCTACATTACCAATGTGGCATCAAATTTCCATCGCTTAACTGAAATTACTATTCTCTTTTTTCATCCTAATACTACTTATGAGGAAGTAGAGCTTCATAATGTGAGAAGTTATTTTCCCAGGTACTTGCAGATCATGACTTTTGAAGGAATGATGAACAAATACAATTGCAAAGAAAGAATAAAGACCAGTAAGATCACTGTTGCCAGATTTATCACCCAGATCATCCCATTGTGATTACATTGCAATAAAAAAGTTGACCACTGACACACTTCCCACCAGAGTGATCTCTACCTCTGGGAAGACGGAGGCGTGGGCGAGACCCCCCTGCCCCAAAGTACCCCTTCTGTGTTGAGGACATTTGGCCTGGTATGGTTTGGGGGGGGGGGGGGGGGGGGGGTCGGCGCTCGATCGCCTCCTATCTTTCCTGACCTGCATGGGCTGCATGCTCAAATAAGGGAACAGATGACTCATCGATTTTTTACCACCTCAATACTGGGCACTTTCGCCCCCTTCCTTCTCAGAACAATTTTCATCTATCCGTGCTTTCACATTTTGAATGACAATTACTCAGTCATGTTACACTCTACCCAAATACATTTTTTATAATTTTGTTCACACAAATAGAGCTATTCATTCACCACTGGGTTTTAGATTTTTTGTGATATAAGGAAAAAGAGCGAATATTTTGAAAATAACAATATTCACTACTTTCTGTTTTAAAAAAAAAATCTAATACAATCTAATTTCGTCATAAATTTAGGCCAGAAGGTGTTCTGCTACATGTCTTTGGTAAAACAAATTAAATCAATCCTGAAATGTTTATAATAATTGGTTTGTGTGAAAGTTATAGGGGTTTATTCACTAAAGGCACATCCACTTTGCACTACAAGTGAAATTGGAAGTGCAGTAAGTGTAGATCTGAGGGGGACATGCAAGGAAAATGAACAGTATTTTGCTTGTACATGATTGGATGATAAAATCAGCAGAGCTTCTCCTCATTTCAGATCTTCCCCTCAGATCTAATGCGACTGCACTTCCAAGTGCACTTTTAGTGCAAGGTGGATTTTCTTTTAGTAAATCAATCCCATAGTGTCTACAAGCTATGCCAGGGGTATCTGACAATATATATATATATTTTTTTTATTATTGTAAATGTGAGATCTGGGATCTTTTTTACCCCAGATATTACATGTAAGAGGTCCTGTCATGCCCTTATTGTATTACAAGATATGTTTACATTCCTTGTAGAAAGAATAAAAGTGATCCCAATTTTTTATTTTTTTATTTTTCAAGGGACAGTGTAAAAAGTAAAATAAATAGGAAAAAATACATTTAAAGCGCCCTGTCCTGTCGTGTCGCGAGCGCTTATGTAAGTCGTGCCCGCATATGTAAACAGTGTTAAAACCACACATGTAAGGTATTGCTGCAATCGTTAGAGCAAGAGCAATAATTCTAGCAAGACTCTGTAACTCAAAACTGGTAAACTGTAGAAAATTTTAAATGTCGTCTATGAAGATTTTTAAGTGTCAACATTTGTTGCCATTCCGCAAGCGGGAGCAATATTGACATATTGGGTATCAATTTACTCAGTGTAACATTATTTTTATTTTTTTAATTTAAAAAAGTGTATTTTCCCCCCAAAAATTGCAATTGTAAGACCGCAGCGCAAATACGGTGTGATATAAAGTATTGCAACAACCGCCATTTTATTCTCTAGGGTGTCTGAAAGAAATATACTGTTTGGAGGTTCCAGGTAATTTTTCTAGCAAAGGAAATGATTTTAACTTGTAAACAACAAGTATGAAAATAGGCCTGGTCCTTAAGTGGTTAAAATGATATTCTGTTACTCCTCCTATGAGCATAAATTACAGATTTTGTTTCCTAAGTACCTATCACAATTTGAAAGCCCTGGAGAACCAGAACAATAGAAACGCCCACAAAATGACCCCATTTTGGAAAGCACCCACTGTATATTCTATGAGGCATAATGAGTCTTTGGAACATGTCATTTTTTTCCACAAGATTTTGGAAAATGTGGAAAGAAAATTAAAAAATAAATCTATATATATATATATCTATCTTACACAAAGTTGTCAATTTATAAGAAACAGTGCCTTGCGAAAGTATTCGGCCCCCTTGAACTTTGCGACCTTTTGCCACATTTCAGGCTTCAAACATAAAGATATAAAACTGTATTTTTTTGTGAAGAATCAACAAGTGGGACACAATCATGAAGCAGAACAAAATGTATTGGATATTTCAAACTTTTTTAACAAATAAAAAACTGAAAAATTGGGCGTGCAAAATTATTCAGCCCCTTTTACTTTCAGTGCAGCAAACTCTCTCCAGAAGTTCAGTGAGGATCTCTGAATGATCCAATGTTGACCTAAATGACTAATGATGATAAATAGAATCCACTTGTGTGTAATCAAGTCTCCATATAAATGCACCTGCACTGTGATAGTCTCAGAGGTCCGTTTAAAGCATCATGAAGAACAAGAAACACACCAGGCAGGTCCGAGATACTGTTGTGGAGAAGTTTAAAGCTGGATTTGGATACAAAAGATTTCCCAAGCTTTAAACATCCCAAGGAGCACTGTGCAAGCGATAATATTGAAATGGAAGGAGTATCAGACCACTGCAAATCTACGAAGACCTGGCCGTCCCTCTAAACTTTCAGCTCATACAAGGAGAAGACTGATCAGAGATGCAGCCAAGAGAACCATGTATTGTTACCATATTATTCAATAAACATCCTTTTTTGAGAAAAAAAAGAGATGCAGCCAAGAGAACCCATGATCACTCTGGATGAACTGCAGAGATCTACAGCTGAGGTGGGAGACTCTGTCCATAGGACAACAATCCGTTGTATACTGCACAAATCTGGCCTTTATGGAAGAGTGGCAAGAAGAAAGCCATTTATTAAATATATCCATAAAAAGTGATGTTTAAAGTTTGCCACAAGCCACCTGGGGGAGACACCAAACATGTGGAAGAAGGTGCACTGGTCAGATGAAACCAAAATCGAACTTTCTTTCTCGTACATCACGGAACACAGAGCGGCATATTCATTACTATATGGGTTATATGGAGTACCTTCAGGTGTGGACACTGGCAATCTCAAACAAACAGGAAGTCCCTCCCTATATAACCCCCTCCCCTAGAGGGAGTCCCTCAGTTTTTTCGCCAGTGTCTTAGGTGTTGGTCACGGAATAGCTTTCCTCCACATCCTTGGGATTAAGGGCGGGCTAACCGGATCTGTCCAAGGAGCCTCAGTGCCAAAGTGGACAGTACCCGGGCCCCAAACCGTGGGGTTTTGCCTATAATGCTCCTCTTTGGAGGGCTGGACCCTGGGCCCAGGACTTGGAGTTTGTAAAAACCATAAGTTCCTGTTTGCCAGGGTGCTACCGTGTTTCCCCGAAAATAAGACGTACTCCGAAAATAAGCCGTAGCGGGATTTCGACGCAAGATAGAAATATAAGACACCCCTCCGAAAATAAGACGTAGCGATGTAGTGTCGAATCTCCGAAAATAAGATGTAGTGTCGAATCTCCGAAAATAAGATGTAGTGTCGAATCTCCGAAAATAAGATGTAGTGTCGAATCTCCGAAAATAAGATGTAGTGTCGAATCTCCGAAAATAAGATGTAGTGTCGAATCTTGTAGTGATAGGCGTGTCGTATGCGGCGCGGCACGGTAAACAACACGTCATAGGTGTATGTTACTGTACTGAGGAGCTGTGAGGAGAAGAACACTCTGTAAAGCAAAAAGATTCTCCCAGCATTGACCAGCAAACCCCTCTCTCACCCCACACAAACAGATCACCCCAGCTCCACTGTGCTCCACATCAGCTTTGCTGGCCTATCTTTTTGTACAACCAGACAAGATGAGTGCAAAAAGAAAGAGTTATTCTGTTGAGTACAAGAAAGGAATTGTGGAGGACTCCCGAGGCAAGAATCTTACGGCTTTTTGCAAAGAGAAGAAGTTAGATATCCGAATGGTCCAAAAATGGCGTGCAGAATACGATAATCTCAGTCTACAGGTGGACAGAGGAAATGCTAAGAAGCGCAAGTGTGGTTCAGGTAGGCAACCTTTATTTTCTGTAATAAAAATAAGACACCCCCCGAAAATAAGCCATAGTGTGATTTCTTGAGGAAAAAAAAATATAAGACGGTGTCTTATTTTCGGGGAAACACGGTATATAGGTCCAGGACAGTGGGTACCTTCATAGGACCCCAGGGCCTGAAGGTCTACTACGCTACCCACGGAGATGGGAGAAGATTGGACCGTTTTGCAAAACGTCCTGCTGCATGGAGCAGGTAAGTGGGGAGCCTGCGGGACTTGGTTCGACAGCAGGCTCTCCAGGGGGATCTTAAGGGGGGTAGCCTGAGTATGCTCTGCATTGGCACCATGGTCACTATGTCTGATAGACAGGATGCCCTGAAATGTTTCCCCCCATAACTTGATCCCCCTACCTACCTTTCTATGTATGTTTGCTAGCTACCTGCTGCTCGCTGGTTGAAGATCTTTAAAAAAAAAAAAAAAAAAAGATCTGTCTCTAGGCTAAAGGGACTCCTTAGGGGCCTGTGTTAGCCTTACCTTGCCGGGATTCAAATCTGCCGCCTGATGCGTCCTCCAACCTGCATTCCTGGGCTCCAGAGTGCGTCTCCTCCTGGGCTCTCCTCCCCCGACAGTCGCGCGCGCGCGTGCACGCGCGCATGCATATAGAAAATTTTCGCGCCGTTCGGGAGGGGGGGGGGGAGGGGCGGGAGTGTGACTGCAGTGTAGAGTGGGCGCGCCTTTAATTGCTGTTATATACAGCAGGCGCGTTCTTAGCTCAGTTCAGAGCTGAGCTGGAGAGAGAGAGGACGTAGAGCTGGCAGCACAGTGACTCCCGGTGGCGAGAAGGGGTACTACATTCTGGAGTCAGTTCCAATACTTTTTGTTAAGCCAAAATCCCCTTGGCAACAGGTTGAATGCTGGCAAACATGTTGGGGGTGGGGCTGTATGTGGTGAATAACATATAAAAGAAAACATACTGAGCCCCACCGGTTTTGGGGCATTAGTGATCCTATTGTCCCCTAAACCTTATTTTTTTGTACTCCTGGCTATAACAGTCTGTTGTTGTAAGCGGAGTCCTTCGCTTTTGTATTATGGCTTCCAAGGGTTCAGGATCAAAAAAAAAAAAGAGAAAAGGCAAAGACAAAGGGGTTCCTCCTCTGGTTCTGATAATATGCCAATACTTTCCCCACAGGTTATTCCTATAGGGGGTCACCCTGGATAAGCCATTAAGGGGGTCTGGTGCTGAGGCTGGCCCAGGTCGGCCCAACCCTGTGTTATCACAGAGGAGATGCTAGCCGTCACCCTAGGGGGGCTAGAGAAAAGAGGTTAACAGCTATGATCGCTGGCTCTTTTTCTGGCAAGAAGCGGACTAGATCCCCATCGCCAAAAAGGGACAGAACCTAGAGGATCTACCACTGTAGAATCGTTTTCAGCCTCCCAGGCGGAGAGTCTGTGGGTCCAGTCTTTGACAGACATGGCCCGCTTGGCATTCAATTTGCCATTTCCAGAGCCTCAGGTTCCTGCGGTATCCTCTTTGGGTTCTTTTAAAAACGCCTTTAAGCAACGCAGCGTTTCTGGCCCATCCTCTGTTAGAGGAATTGGTTTTCCAGGATTGGGACGACCGGACAGAATTTTTTCTGCCGCCTAAAGCTGACGAGAGGGTAGTCTTTATGCACGTCTGCCAGGAAATATTTGTGCTTGCAGGCACTCTTTCCCCTGACCAAGTGCTCTTTAAAAAGGGGGCCCGGATGGCTCAGTTGGTAGAGCATCGGACTTTTAATCTGAGGGTCCAGGGTTCAGGTCCCGGTTCGGGCACTGCTTTTCAACTACCCGTGAGGTCCTTGAGGCCGCATCTCCCGGAAAGCGCCCGATCTCGTCTGATCTCGGAGGCTAAGCAGGGTCGGGCCTGGTTAATGCCTGGATGGGAGACCACCTGGAAGGTTTTCTGTTATTTACCCTATGAAAAAAAAAAAAAAAAAACATTTTTTCTAAGAAAGGGGGCGCTCCCAACTGTGGACGCAGCCATCTCATGGGTGAATAAATCATTAACTGGCCTAAGGGGAAACATACAAATGTTTAAGGTCCCGGTCAATAAACGTTTAGAGACACTTTTTCCAGCAGCCTTGGCTACAGCCAGCAGGGGCTGCAATTGGAGTTTTGTCAGGCGTTCAAGAACCAGACAAAACAGATGCTTAAGACATCCCTGCCCAATAGGCAGAGGAGTTATTGGATATTCCCAGAGCTCTGTGCTTTGCGGTAGAGGTTATAAAAAGACTCCATCCAGCAGGCGTCTCGTTGTCACTATTTTTAGTACATATGAGAAGGCTCTTATGGTTGAAGAACTGGGCGGCCGAGCCCATGTAAAAGACTGCTGGCAGGTTTGCCCTTCCATGGAAAGATCTGGATAAATACATTCAGACTGTTTCAAGTGGCAAAAGTACCCTTTTACCAGTCAAAAGAAGTTCCGGGGTCCTGCGTTTAAAAGGCAGTTCCCCCCCCTGTTCCGGGGCCCTCAAATTCCAGGCAGTACGGACCTCCTGCGCGATCAAACTTTTAAAATGGATCGCAAGGACAGGCCTCTGGGGATCGATCCCCGACAGAGGGGGTCCGATCATCTGTGGCCGCAGGCTACAGATTAGAATTTCTAAAAATTTCCTCCACAAGGAAGGCCTCAATGCGGGCGGCGTTGGTTCATCTGCTTACCAGGGCATAATGGTAGAGGTACCAGCCCAAGAACAGGGGCTAGGTTTCTATTCCAAACTGTTTGTCATACCAAGGCCCATCGGCGATGTCAGACCAATTTTGGACCTAAAAGGTTTAAATGCTTACCTAAGGGTTCGCTCTTTCCGGACAGAATCCGTTCGGTCAGCAGCCGCCACACTCCAGAAGGATCTAGCTTCTATAGACATAAAGGATGGTTACCTTCATGTACCAAGTCTTTCAGCCACATCAAATATTTTTGTTTTTACGCTTCGCAGTGATACAGCGTCACTTCCAATTCGTGGCGCCCCCCTTCGGGCTGGCTACGGCCCCCGGGTATTCACGAAGGTCCTTGCTCCAATTCTAGTCAGTCTAAAGGATCCAAGGGATCTCGGTCCTAGCATACCTGGACGACCTCTTAATCATAGATCACTCGCTTCCTTGGTGGAATGCGTAGTAACCCTCATGGTTCAGTACCTAGAGAGGTTCGGCTGAGTCCTAAACTGGGGAAAGATCAGCATTTCAACCTACAAAGCAGTTGGAATATCTCGGCAGGAGATTAGACACAGAACAGAAGATGGGTGTTCCTGCCCCTGGTAAAGGTCGAGGCTATCAAAAGATTAATTCAGTTGGTTCTAAGCAAAAGAGAACCAACTATTCGCCTAGGTATGCGATTACTAGGCAAACTAATGGCCATGTTCGAGGCGATACGCACGCTTCCACACTCGCGTCCTACAGACAGCAATTCTAGCAGCCTTGGTTCTGCCCAGTGGTCTGGAAGGCTGGAGAGCGGTCTGGAATGGGTTCACTCGCCAAGTAACTTGGGCAGAGGCGGAGAGGCAGCTGCCCATCAAGGTCTGGAGATCAGAGCGGCTCGGCTAGCCCTCCTGGCATAGACATCCAGATTACAGGGGTCCTCGGTGAGAAGTCATTCAGACAATGCCACAGCGGTGGCATATATGTGAACCACCAAAGGGGGAACCAAGAGTCAAGCCACTCAGAGTGAGAGGAGCTTGGTTTTTCGGTGGGCAGAGGTTTATGTACCCTGCATATCGGCGACATTCATTCCCGAGGTGGACAACCTGCAGGCGTACTTCCTAAGTCGCCAAACCCTGTCGCCGGGGGAGTGGTCCCTGCATCCACAAGTTTTTTTTTTTTTTTCAGACAATCTGCCAGAAGTGGGGAGTGCCAGACGTGGAGGTCATGGCATAAGGATTCAGCAAGAAGCTAGACAGGTTCGAACGAGGGACCCTATGGCCTGCGGAACCGATGTGTTGGTTTGCCCTTGGCATCAATCATAGCTTCTATATGCATTTCCCCCGCTGCAGTTACTACCCCGCCTGTGGCGCAGGATCATAGCACAGGCCGGTTATCCTGGTAGCCCCAGCTTGGTACCGGAGGGCATGGTACTCACTAGTCCTGAAATTGGCAGCGGAAGGCCCTTGGACTCTTCCTCTATGGCCAGACCTACTCTCACAAGGCCCGATCCTCCACCCTGCATTACGGCGTCTAAAATTGACGGCCTGGCGGCTGAATCCCTGATTCTCAGGGGTAGAGGTCTGTCTAGGCAGGTAATCCCTACCCTCATTAAGGCTAGAAAGCCGGCCTCCAGGGTAATTTTGTTACAGGGTTTGGAGGGCCTACGTAGGCTGGTGTGAGGCTAAGAGATGGGTTTCCCGCAAGTATATCATTGATAGAGTATTACGTTTTCTCCAGCTAGGAGTGGATAAAGGCCGGGCATTAAGCACGATCTAGGGACTGATTTCAGTCTTATCAGTGTGGTTTCAGAGGCCGCTGGCCGCCCACTCGCTGGTTAAGATCTTCGTACAGGGAGTCTTGCGTGTTAGTCCTCCGGTCAAATCACCACTTTGTCCATGGGACTTAAATCTTGTTCTGTCATCTCTACAGAAACAACCCCTTGAGCCGTTGGCTGAGGTACCTTTGGTTTTACTGACTAGAAAATCGGTATTTCTGATTACCATAGTTTCGGCCAGGAGAGTATCGGAATTGGCAGCCTTATCTTGTAAGGAACCATATCTCATTTTGCATAAGGATAGGGCGGGGTTCCGTCCTCATCCTTCCTTTCTACCAAAGGTTATATCCAGTTCCCACCTGAACCAGGATGTGGTACTTCCATCCTTCTTCCAAAACCCACCTCTAGAAAGGAGGGGTTGCTGCATACGTTGGATATTGTCGGGGCCATAAAGGCCTATCTTAAAGCTACAGAGAAGGTTCGGAAAACAGATGTGGTGTTCGTTTTACCGGAAGGGCCCAAGATGGGTCAGGCAGCTGCTTGATCCACCATCGCAAGATGGATTAAACAATTAATTGTTCGGGCCTGCGGTTTGAAGAGGTTGCCTCCTCCTTTGTCGGTAAAAGGCCCATTCTACCAGGGCCATGGGCACCTCCTGGGCAGCACATCATCAGATCTCTATGGCTCGAATATGCAAAGCAGCAACGTGGTCATCAGTCCACACGTTTTCAAAATTTTATCAATTGGACGTAAGAAGGAATGCGGATACAGCCTTTGGGCAGTCAGTACTACAGGCCGCGATTCAAGCTCCTCAGGATCTGAGGGGGCTCCCTTGATTTGATTTGAGATTTACATTTCTCGTTTAAATTGGATTTACTAGTATTTGAGTATACCTCTAAATTAAATCCTTCTTTGGAAGATGTCTCCCTCCCCTCATTAAAGCATTGCTTTCGGACATCCCATATAGTAATGAATATGCCGCTCTGTGTCCCGTGATGTACGAGAAAGAAAAAGGGATTTTTAAATACAGCTTACCTGTAAAATCCTTTTCTTGGAGTACATCACGGGACACAGAGCTCCCACCCCTCTTTTTGGGAACATTTTGGGAGGCATACTGCTTGCTACAAAACTGAGGGACTCCCTCTAGGGGAGGGGGTTATATAGGGAGGGACTTCCTGTTTGTTTGAGATTGCCAGTGTCCACACCTGAAGGTACTCCATATAACCCATATAGTAATAAATATGCCGCTCTGTGTCCCGTGATGTACTCCAAGAAAAGGATTTTACAGGTAAGCTGTATTTAAAAATCCCTTTTTTTGGCAACAATGCAAAACGTTATGTTTGGCGTAAAAGCAACACAGCTCATCACCCTGAACACACAATCCCCACTGTCAAACCTGGTGGTGGCAGCATCATGGTTTGGGCCTGCTTTTCTTCAGCAAGGACAGGGAAGATGGTTAAAATTGATGGGAAGATGGATGAAGCCAAATACAGGACCATTCTGAAAGAAAAAGACCTGAGACTGGGACAGAGATTTGTCTTCCGACAAGACAATGATCCAAAACATAAAGCAAAATCTACAATGGAATGGTTCATAAATAAACATATCCGGGTGTTAGAATGGCCAAGTCAAAGTCCAGACCTGAATCCAATCGATAATCTGTGGAAAGAACTGAAAACTGCTGTTCACAAATGCTATCCATCCAACCTCACTGAGCTTGAGCTGTTTTGCAAGGAGGAATGGGCAAAAATTTCAGTCTCTCGATGTGCAAAACTGATAGAGACATACCCCAAGCGACTTACAGCTGTAATTCCAGCAAAAGGTGGCGCTACAAAGTATTAACTTAAGGGGGCTAAATAATTTTGCACGCCCAATTTTTCAGTTTTTTATTTGTTAAAGTTTGAAATATCCAATACATTTTGTTCCATGATTGTTTTATATCTTTGTTTGAAGTGTGAAATGTGGCAAAAGGTCGCAAAGTTCAAGGGGGCCGAATACTTTCGCAAGGCACTGTATTTCTCACACATAGCATGTACATAGAAAAAAATACACCCCAAAATACATTCTGCTACTCCTCCTTTGTATGGCAATACCATATGTGTGAGACTTCACAGATACAGACCACACAGCCTGACCACAGACGCCCAACATGCAAGGAGCACCATCAGGCATTCTAAAGACATAGAAAAAAGAAGAAAAATTGCGCTTATTCAGTGGAAATCAAGCAAGCAACTATTAGGCTGCATTCACATCTGAGCGTTTTGTCGCCTGAAGCGCGACGCTCAAAGACGCTAGAGGGGAAAAATAACATTATTCTCTATGTAGATGGTTTACATGTCCAACGCAAAACGTCGTACACCGAACGCCTGAATTTCAAACAAGACCCTTTTTCAACACGCGTATCGGGCGGCTTGGGCGTTTTCCATAGCCGACAATGACCTGTACAAAACCGCGGTTTTAAAACGACGCGTTTTGTCGCTGCAAATCGCGGTAAAAAACACTGCAATTTGTCGTGGCAAATCGCGGTAAAAAGCGCCGCAAATCACCTACAAGTGTAAGGCCCCATGCACACGAGACGCTGGTAAACGCGTATTCAGAGGCACATTCAATGTTATCCTATGTGTCCATGCACACAGTCTCGTTTATTGCCGTTTTTAGGCAGTTGTGTTTATCCTTGTTTTTCCAGAAGCAAACAAATGGGTTCAGACGCAAAAGTTTTCACGGTTTAGACGCTAAACGCGGCAAAATGCCGCTAAACATTTTCGTTTATAGGCGTTTTTAAAGGTGACCTATTTAACCATTAAAAAAACTGTAATTGCTTGCATTGCATTGTGGACAATCCACAACTCGTGGCCAGGGGACGTGGCCTAGGTGACAATCCACAACTTGTGGCATGTGACATGGCCAGGTGACGTGGCAAGTGGACAATCCACAACTTGTGGCAGGTGACATGGCCAGGTGATGTGGCCAGTGGACAATCCACAACTTGTGGCAGCTGACATGGCCAGGTGACGTAGCAGGTGACATGGCCAGGTGATGTGGCAAGTGGACAATCCACAACTTGTGGCAGGTGTCATAACAAAATTAATATTGTTATTATTTAAAACGAGCGATTGAAACCCTTTTGTCTATAAGCTGGTAAGATGGCTCAGCAGGCTAATGCTCTGTTGCAGCAATCTGTGATCACCTGAGCCCTCAGGGTCACAGGTTCGATCCCGGCAGGGGTCCACTCAGCCTTCAGTCCTTCCGAGGTCGGTAAAATGAGTACCATTGATTTGGGTAATAGTGACTATGTTACTATATAAGCGCCTCGAGACCCGATGAGCTACAGCTTCGGCTGTGGCTTCAGAAGCTTGCCTGGCAAGAAGCTCGCCTGGCTTCATAGCTTGCCTGGCAAGTTAGGGTAAGACAGCGCTATATAAGACTTGCATTATTATTTATTATTATTATATAAAATTACCTCAAAGAATAGCGCTGCGAAAAAGAGAAAAGGATTACATTTATTGATACAGAGAAGAAACTTGCATTACTTCAATAATCATCCCATGACATAACAGATACAACCTTTAAAACATAGATGATAACCAAGTTACACAATTATGCAAAAAAGTTATATTGCTTCAATGGACACAGCAGTAATTAATGACAAGTTCTAATTAAATGAATCTATGAGGAAGATAAAAGAGAAGAAAGGAAGGGAGGAATAGATGAAGAGAGGAGGTGAGGAAGAGAGGAGAAAGAGAGAAATATAGAAAGAAAGGAAGAGAGGAGAAAGAGAGATTACATTACCAGACTGGGCTTGTTGATCAGGACATCCTACACTACTCTCCAGTCAAGCTGACTTGACTGGATTTTATACACCTGAGCCAATATTATCTCCCTCCAAAAAACTCAAGTTCCCGAGGATTCGATTGGTTGACTTATGGGTCTTTTCAGTATGACAGATAAGGACCCCCCACCCAGTAAACTCCTGTTGTCACATCCCTGTGCCAACGGATGTGAATTGGAGTTTGCATAATTGACACATTCCAACTTCCCTTGTGATCACTCACTCACATATACAAGTGTCAGAAAATATATTGTAACTATAAAATGGTATGCAGCTATCCTTTGAAGCGTAGTCACACCAGTATGCAAAGGGACCCTGCTGTGATGGAGCCTTTTAGCTTGTCCGACTTCTCTTCAAGACAAAAGGACAATTTAGCTAATTTGATTATCACCTGGGACTTTTACCAGAAAGAAGTTATTTCTTAAAGAACAGCTGAGCTATTAATTTGTCATATCCCAAAATTGAACCAGTCCAGTAAAACATACATTCATCTTTGCACTGGTTCCCCTGGTATAAAATATGAAGTTCAAACTTTCCACCACACAGGTAACGTGGCCAGGTGATGTAGCAGGTGACATGGCCAGGTGATGTGGCAAGTGGACAATCCACAACTTGTGGCAGGTGAGGTGGCCAGGTGATTTGGCAAGTGGATAATCCACAACCTGTGGCAGGTGATGTAGCAAGGTGGCATGGCAGGTGATGTGACCAGATGACGTGGCCAGTGCACAATCCACAACTTGTGGCAGGTGACGTGGCCAGTGCACAATCCACAACTTGTGGCAGGTCACATGGCAGGTGATGTGGACAGGTGACATGGCAAGTGGACAATCCACAACTTACGATAGGTGATGTGACCAGGTGACATGGCAGGTGACGTGGCCTTGGACAATCCACAACTTGTGGCAGTTGGCGTGGCCAGGTGACGTGGCAAGTGGACATCACAACTTGCGGCAGGTCACGTGGCCAGGTAATGTGGCAAGTGGACAATTCACAACTTGTGGCAGGTGACGTGGCAAGTGGACAATTACCAACTTGTGGCAGGTCACGTGGCCAGGTAATGTGGCAAGTGGACAATTCGCAGCTTGTGGCAGGTGATGTGGCAAGTGACACGCTAAATACAAGTATACTGCTGCTCTCTCAGCTGCTACTCACTCTGGTCTCACAAAATTGTTGAAATGGTTAAATAATACTGTTTTTCCCTTTCCGTCTTTCAGGACAGCCACAATAGAGAGATAGGCTCCTCCTCTTCCTTTAGGAAACACTGCACAGCCTTTAAGAACTCTCCTCCCCCTGCCAGACCTCAGTTCTTAGTGTTTCCTCCGGTGGGGAGACACTGCAGAGGAACCTAGGCCGGTGCAGTCGGGGGACTGTGGCTGTTTTTTCTCCTACCAGGGGAGCAGGGGCCTCCTAAGGAAAAGATCTTTTTTGGTGGTACTCACCGCCAGACGCACCCCAATCCTGGTCGAGCGCGGCAGATGGCTTGAGGGGGACCCCTATCGTGTCCACAGGACCATGGCGGGGGAGGCCTCCAGGACGCCCTGT
The DNA here is from genome assembly GCA_029574335.1 of Rana kukunoris. NCBI lineage: Eukaryota > Metazoa > Chordata > Amphibia > Anura > Ranidae > Rana > Rana kukunoris. The sequence continues at coordinate 154,979,235 of CM056051.1, forward strand.
TTTTTTTTTACAGGCCGCATACTTTTTTCCAAATTCGCGGGCTGAGTGGCGGGTGACGTCATCAACGGCGCGTCGGAAGCCTCCCCTTTGTTCCGCGACTTCCGGGTCGCGGCGCTGATAAAGGCCCAGCGTGTTTGCTGGAGGAGTCTGAAGCTTGCTGGGGCAAGTTGACACAGCGCAACCACCCCAGGATGTCGGCGACTTCTCCGGAAGGGGGCACGACCAAGGACGCTTCCTCCAGCCATCCTAAGGTAAGAGTTCCCTGGGGAGGGGTCCCTAAACCTTAGGCCTGGTCTTTCCCCCCCACTATTCCCCCTGGGTGGTTGGGGGGGGGGGACCATAGGGGAACCTAGCAGGAGGGTCTGTTTTTAGAGTTTCCCCAGGGTTGTAACCCATATGTTTTTTTGTGTTTTAAAAAAAAAAAAAAAAAAAAATAAAAAAAAATGTTTTTCTTTCTTTGGAAAAAGGAGTGGCAGGACCCCGAAAGGAAGCCCTTTTTTTCCCAGTCCCTTAAAAGGAGGTTCCCATTTTCTGAAGATCCTGCATCCATTTGGAACAAAGTGCCTAAATTGGATGCGGCGTTCTCCCAAGTATCCAGAAATACTGTCTTGGCTTTCGAGGATATGGGAACTCTTCCTGATGGAATGGACAAGAGAATGGATTCCCTCTTGAAAAAAACATGGGACTCTGTTATTGGGAACCTCAAGCCAGAATTAGCTGTCACAGTGGTGGCCCGTAACTTAGAACATTGGCTCTCTAAAATCCAGGAGCACATTGAGGCCGGGACGGATAAGGAGACCATTTTATCCTCCTTCCCTACAATGTTACGAGGCATCGCTTACATTGCGGACGCATCGGCTGAATCCGTCCGCATGTCAGCCAGGTCGGCAGCTCTGGCCAACTCTGCCAGGAGAGCCCTCTGGCTCAAAACTTGGCCAGGGGACCTAGCTTCCAAATCCAAGCTGTGCGGGATACCTCTTACAGGGGATCTCCTGTTTGGCCCGGGTCTTGAGTCAGTCTTGGATCGTACAGCTGACAGAAAGAAGTCCTTTCCCCAGAGACGTAAGGCTCCAGTAAAGGGGAGGGGGTTTCGTCCCCAAAGGCACTCGGAGGTCCCAAAGCCAGAAGTTCAGAAGAGAATCTGGACGCCTAGGGGAAGGGGCAGAGCACAAAAAAACAGTGACTCCCAGGTCAAGGTGGGGGGAAGATTGGGGGCCTTCCTCCCACAGTGGCAATCAATTTCCCCCAACAGGTATGTCCTGGCGATAGTAAGGAGGGGGTACTTCCTAGAGTTCTCTTCTCCTCCCCCCCAAAGATATCTGGTCACTCAACTTCCCAGAGACAGGGAAAAATCAGAGGCCCTGACTGGAGCCTTAAAAGAGCTAAAGAACCAGGATGTGGTCCTCAGGGTTCCAGCGACAGAGGAAGGGAAGGGATTTTACTCACACATTTTTGTGGTGAGGAAACCCTCAGGGAGGTACAGGTCAATCCTAAACTTGAAACCCCTAAACAGGTCCATTGCATACAAAAAGTTCCGTATGGAATCAATCTTCACGGTCAGGGCCCTCCTTCCACAGAATTGCTTTATGGTCTCCCTGGACCTCAGGGACGCGTACCTGCACGTACCCATCGCAGAGGGGTCTCAGAGGTATCTACGCCTAGCGATAGACCTAGGAGGGGAGGTGATGCATCTTCAGTTCCAGGCTTTGCCATTCGGTCTATCCTCCTCACCCCGCGTGTTCACCAAGGTCCTGGCAGAACCCATAGCTTTTCTGCGTCTTCAGGGAGTAGGCATCATAGCCTACCTGGACGACCTGCTCCTTTTTGCGGCTTCTCCAGAACAACTATCCAGAGATCTGGAATTAACCAAGAGGACTCTATCGGGTCTAGGGTGGCTGTTAAACTTAGAAAAATCCAGCCTGTCACCGTCTCAACAAATTTCTTACTTAGGGTACCTTTTGGACTCCACCCTCCTAAGGGTCTTTCTCCCCAGGGAGAAGGCCCTGGAATTAGACAGGGCGGTGGCCACCCTACAGGGCAGTCGGCAAGTGTCGATCAGGTCTCTGATGTCGACCCTGGGCCTGCTTACGTCCACCCTTCCGGCTGTCCAATGGGCAGGCCTTCACTTTCGGCCCCTGCAAGCTTTCCTCCTGAAAATCTGGGATCACGATCTGGAGCGGCTAGATACCCTAGTGCAGGTCCCAACCCAGGTAAAGAGGTCCCTCTGGTGGTGGAGGAAGATTTCCAATTTATCGCAGGGTCGGCTATGGCATATTCCGGTTCCTCAGGTGGTAACCACGGACGCAAGCGGCAGAGGTTGGGGGGCTCACTTAGGGTCCCTTCCAGCTCAGGGCGTATGGAAAGATGCCGAGTTGGGGAAGTCCTCCAATTGGAAGGAGCTGATGGCGGTCGGTCTAGCCCTCAGGTTCTTCCAGGAAGAGCTTCAGGGTCACCACGTCCAGGTGTGGTCGGACAATGCTTCGGCTGTGGCCTATCTGAACAAGCAGGGCGGCACGAGAAGTGTAGTCCTGTCGGCCATTACATCAGGGATTCTTCACTGGGCCGAAGCAAACACCCTGTCATTATCAGCGATCTTCCTAAGAGGGATAGAAAACAAGACGGCAGATTTCCTCAGCCGAAGTCAGCTGAGAGAGAGCGAGTGGGCTCTCAGTCAGGAAGTTTTTCATCTCCTAGTCAGGAGGTGGGGTTCTCCGGAGGTAGACCTGTTCGCGTCAAAAGAAAACGCGAAAACCCCTTGTTTTTTCTCCCGAAACAAAGGAGAGGGAGCAAGGGGGGTAGATGCCCTGTCCCAGAGCTGGGGGTTCGGGATTTGTTATGCCTTCCCACCTCCAGTGCTTCTACCGGCAGTTCTAAGAAAGTTCCAACTGGAGAACACCTCTATCATTCTAGTGGCACCTCACTGGCCGAAAAGGGCTTGGTTCTCGGTCCTCAAACAACTGACCATGGATCCTCCCTTCTTCCTCCCATCCACAAGGGATCTTCTCTCGCAGGGTCCAGTCGTTTGCCCAGACCCACACAGGTGGAGCCTAGCGGCGTTGTTACTGAGGAGCCCTTGCTAAGGTCTAAAGGGTTTTCTGAAAGGTTAACTGCCACCCTACTTAGTAGCAGGAAGAAGGAAACCCGCTCTATTTATAGGAAGGTCTGGCTTCGCTTTAATGCGTGGTGCCTAGAATATTCCTGTTCAGTGCAGCACCCCTCTTCAGTATTGGAGTTCCTACAGTGTGGGGCAGATATGGGTCTTTCAGTCAGTACCCTTAAGGGTCAAGTTTCTGCCCTTAGTGTATATCTAGAGAGTCCACTGGCCAGTAACTCCTGGGTAATCCGGTTCTTCAGAGCATTATCTAGACAGAGACCGGCCCAGGGGCCCCCCTTCCCCAGGTGGGATTTATCCTTAGTTCTTCAGGCCCTAACAGGGTCTCCCTTTGAACCTCTAGACGAATGTCTGTTGAGGGAGTTGACTTTAAAGACAGTCTTTTTGGTTGCAGTGACTACTGCTAGGAGGGTCAGCGAGATAGAAGCCTTGTCTGTTAGACCCCCTTTTTGTATTGTTTTTCCGGATCGAGTTGTTTTCAAGACTGATCCGGCCTTTTTACCCAAAGTATCTTCTAGATTCCATAGGAGTCAGGAGGTGGTGCTACCCTCTTTTTGCCCTAATCCCTCAGGTGAAAGGGAAATTAGGTTTAGTAAGTTGGACGTCAGGAGATGCATCTTACACTATTTAGAGCTGACCAAAGATTTTAGGAAGTCAGACTCTCTTTTTGTTTTATTTTCTGGAGTTAGAAAAGGACAGAGAGCGTCTCGGCGCACAATCGCGAGATGGCTTAGGCTAGCTATTGAACAGGCATATGCCTTGTCTGGTAAAGAGGTCCCTACAGGAATTAAGGCACACTCTACTCGGGCAGTGGCTGCTTCCCAGGCTGAAACCGCTGGAGCCACGCCAGAACAAATATGCAAGGCAGCAACTTGGTCCAGCTACACCACCTTCGTCAAACATTATAGAGTAGACTTGGTGTCGGCAGGCGACCAGGCCTTTGGGCGAAAGGTCCTGCAAGCCATAGTCCCGCCCTAGTTGGTGAGTACTCGATTATCCTCTCTATTGTGGCTGTCCTGAAAGACGGAAAGGGAAAAATGGAGTTACTTACCGGTAACGTCCTTTCCAGTAGTCTTTCAGGACAGCCCTGGTTACCCACCCGAAGTATGGAAGGTTTGTTTAATACAGGAACATAGTATGATGTTGATGTTTAATAATGGATTACTAACATGTTCTTGTGTCTCCCCAGCTGACCGGAGGTGCTCGTATAAAAACTGAGGTCTGGCAGGGGGAGGAGAGTTCTTAAAGGCTGTGCAGTGTTTCCTAAAGGAAGAGGAGGAGCCTATCTCTCTATTGTGGCTGTCCTGAAAGACTACTGGAAAGGACGTTACCGGTAATTTTTTGAGCTTAGGGAGGGTCTTATGATGTTTCTTAACTAAACGCTTATAAACGCAAACGCGGTAAAACGCCGGTTTTAGCCTTTAAAAACGCATGTTTTGTAGAGTGTGCAACGGTGTCCTGTGTGCATGGGGCCTTCTACTACACAAATACAAGAAAAAAGAAAAACAAGCTGCACTATTATGGTTATATAAATATAAACGTGACATATATAAAACTGTGCCAAAAACACGCAAATGCAAAACGTGAATGTAAAAATAATGAAAAGAGAATGAAAACTCCATAAAATTGTGATAAACCCATTAACCACTTGTCCACCGAGCCTATTTTTTGACACTTCTGTCCTTCACGTAAAAATCAAAATTTTTTTGCTAGAAAATTAATGGGAACCCCCAAACATTATATATTTTTTTTTAGAAGACACTCTAAGGAATAAAATGGAGGTCATCGAAACTTTTTTTCTCGCACAGTATTTGCGCAATAATTTTTCAAACGCCTTTTTTTTTGAAAAAAAAAAAAACGGTTTCATGAATTAAAAAATAACAAAACAGTAAAGTTAGCCCGATTTTTTTGTATAATGTGAAAGATGAAGTTACGCCGAGTAAATGGATACCTAACATGTCACGCTTTAAAATTGGGTGCACTCATGGAATGGCACCAAACTTTGGTACTTAAAAATCTCCATAGGCGACGCTTACATTTTTTTTACAGGTTACTATTTTCGCGTTACAGAGGAGGTCTAGTGCTAGAATTGTTGCACACGCTCTAACGCACGCGACGATACCTCACATGTGGGGTTTGAACGGCGTTTACATATGTGGGCGGGACTTGTATGCGTGTTCGCTTCTGTGCGCGAGATGACAGGGGCTTTTGAATTTTTTTTCTTTTTATTTAATTATTTTTATTTTACTTAATATTTTTTATTTTTACACTTTTTTTTTTTTTACATTTTTTTTTTTTTGATCACTTTTATTCCTATTACAAGGAATGTAAACATCCCTTGTAATAGGAATCCGTGTGACAGGTCGCGGCAATCGCGGCTGTAGGCATGTAATCGGTGATTTTTGTTTTACCGATTTCATGCTTGTAAGCCTGGAGGAGAGATGTGGGGTCTTATTGACCCCACATCTCTCCATAAAGAGTATGGAGAGATGTGGGGTCAATAAGACCCCACATCTCTCCTCCAGGCTTACAAGCATGAAATCGGTAAAACAAAAATCACCGATTACATGCCTACAGCCGCGATTGCGGCTTTGTTTTATTCCGGGTACCGGGCGTGACGTCATAACATTGCGCCCGGTCCTCCGACAGTCATAGAGATGATGGTGACCATCTGGTCACCAGTCATCTCTATGGATCTGCTACCAGCGTCGGTGGATTCGCTCTCCGGGCCCCCGATGGCACGGGAGAGCCCGGAGAAGCACCGGATGGCGGCGGGAGGGGGGGGGACGTCCCCTCCCGCTGCCTAGAAGAACGATCAAGCGGCGGTTCCGCCGCTTTGATCATTCTTATGGTGCACAGAATCGCTGGCTGAAGACGGTGATATCTGAATGATGCCTGCAGCTGCAGGCATCTTTTAGATGTCCCTGCACAAAGTGGAGGACTTCATATGACGTCCATGGTAGGCAAGTGGTTAAAGTCCATGGAAGTGGAATAACATAGACGAATGAGATTCCATATAGTCCAAGGAAATATTTCAAGTTTCAATCTCCAAGTGGTGAAGCAACCCAAAATGTAATCGAGAGACACCTCCACCTAATGACACACTGCCTCTTGCCAGCTGGAATTGATCTCTTATCACAGGAGATCAAAAATCGCATGTAAGCTGATTGGATATCCACCATGGAAAGCTTCAATGTGTTACAGCCTCAATCAATGTATATTGCAGGATGCGCCATAAAATGAGAAAAGGAGCTCGCATAGCATAAAATCCAACATAAATGTATTAAAAGATAAAAAAATGCGCACTTACAATGAATCAAATGCTGTGTGCATATAAAAGTGCATATACATTGATTGAGGCTGTAACACATTGAAGCTTTCCATGGTGGATATCCAATCGGCTTAAATGCGATTTTTGATCTCCTGTGATAAGAGATAAATTCCAGCTGGTAAGAGGCAGTGTGTCATTAAGGTGGAGGTGTCTCTCTATCATCACATTTTGGGTTGCTTCACCACTTGGAGATTGAAACTTGAAATATTTCCTTGGACTATATGGGATCTCATTCGTCTGTTATTCCACTTCTATGGACTTTAATGGGTTTATCACAATTTTATGGAGTTTTCATTCTCTGTTTGATCATCATTATTTTTACATTCACGTTTTGCATTCACGTTTTTTTGGCACAGTTTTTTATATATGTCACGTTTATATTTATATAACCATAATAGCGCAGCTTTTTTTTTTTTTTTCTAAAGACATAAATTACACATTTCATTTCCTGACTGCTTATCACATTTTTGAAGGCTCCTGTGCCTCTTGAATGAATGAATGACTTGTATAGCGCAACGCATGCGAACTGAATCGCCTCTGGGCGCTTTTTCCAGCCAGTGTCTACTTGGCTGGTGCGGTCATTTTTACCCCGTAGGATCTTGACACGCTAGGGACACAGTCATACACACATATGTACATATATACTGGGCCAATTTTTTGGAAGAGGACCAATTGACCTACCAGCATGTCTTTGGAGTGTGGGAGGAAACCGGAGTACCCGGAGGAAACCCACGCAGACACAGGGAGAACATGCAAACTCGAACCAGCGACCCTTTTGCTGCTAGGCGAAAGTGCTACTTACTGCACCACTGTGCTGCCCTCTTAGTTAGGATTCTGCCCTCCTCAGTTTCCATATCAGAGCCACTGCTTTCTACTGACTCATACTCGCTATCCGAGTCTGACGGAGAGAGTTTGCCACTACTCTCGTCCCTCATACTCTGGAGTATATAGAAAGCCTCCTCGCTGCTGAATAAATTTTAAGCCATGTTGACAGATTACTGGGACAGATGTGACGTATGTGTCAGATGTGTGACAGATGTTGATCACTGGGACACATGTGCGCAGATGTGCACTGGGACAGATCATTTTAGTGGGACAGATGTGTAAGAGGTGGTTTTTACTGTGTTGGGATACTGTGACAGGACACTGTTTTGGGGACACTAGCTGGGCGATCGGTGTGGAAAAAAAAGAAAAAAAAAAGCTCATACACACTGATCAGCAGCTCGCAGCACAGATCTGCTTCCCTTCTCCTCATTGACCAGCTTCATGTGAGGAGAAGGAGAGCCGATCGCCTGGCAACGGCTCTCTATTTACATTAAATGATGGCTGTGGTTGGACACAGCCATCATATGATCAGGAGAGCCAATCACAGAGCCCTTCTGTCGATCAGAGATGTGCCCTGTCAGGGGGACACGAACACATCAGGATTGCCCAGCTGCTTGATCCCGTTCCTTCTGAGGGATGTCCACTCAGAAGCAGGAAGGGCCCACCTGGCCGGTTATATGCAGTTGCCGTATCCACGTGACTTTAGGTGCACACTGTGTACTTATTGAAACTTGAAATATTTCCTTGGACTATATGGGATCTCATTCGTCTGTTATTCCACTTCTATTCCACTTCTATGGACTTTAATGGGTTTATCACCGATTGAAACTTGAAATATTTCCTTGACTATATGGGATCTCATTCGTCTGTTATTCCACTTCTATGGACTTTAATGGGTTTATCACAATTTTATGGAGTTTTCATTCTCTGTTTGATCATCATTATTTTTACATTCACGTTTTTTTGGCACAGTTTTATATATGTCACGTTTATATTTATATAACCATAATAGCGCAGCTTTTTTTTTTTTCTAAAGACATAAATTACACATTTCATTTCCTGACTGCTTATCACATTTTTGAAGGCTCCTGTGCCTCTTGAATGAATGAATGAATGACTTGTATAGCGCAACGCATGCGAACTGAATCGCCTCTGGGCGCTTTTTCCAGCCAGTGTCTACTTGGCTGGTGCGGTCATTTTTAACCCGTGGGATCTTGACACGCTAGGGACACACATATGTACATATATACTGGGCCAATTTTTTATTTTTTTTGGAAGAGGTCCAATTGACCTATCCGGAACCCCCAAACCCCAGGAGAGGAAAGATACAATGAAGCCCACGCCCAAACACGTGCAGTGGTGAAGTCCAGTTTCCGATGCCTGGATAAGTCTGGGGGGACCCTGTTGTATTCCCCAAACTTTGTGCGCCAGATCATCGGTGCATGTTGCATGCTGCACAACTTCGCAGTGAGAAAGGGCCTGCAGATTGACATACGTGATGACCTGACCCCTGAACCAGACAATCCCCCCTAACCGAGGATTCCCCGTCTTCTGAGGGAAGAGCAGCCAGGAGACAGCTCACATTAGGCATCTTTGCACGTTAAACACACACATTAATAATGGCACAATGAGAATGCATGCATGCACACCACTGTGGTCCCTAGCACAGACACATCACATCCTCATCACATTGGATTAGCACAAGCCCACCATGCAGGACTTGTGCGCAGCAACGCCACGCCACGGCTCCAATTATGTCACTGTACATTCATACACCATTCACACGGACCTGGGGATCACTTCCCCCTGGTCCTGGGGAACCCTTCTCCACCACAAATGAGGGAGACACCCCTTTTCCGGCAGGAATGTCACCACCACATTCCGAAATCATTCACAACACAAAAAAAAAAAAAAAATGACCATCAAAAAAAAAAAATCCAGAAAAAAAGTCCTGAAAAAAAAAAAAAGGGGGAGACCAAATTAATGCCGCTGGCGTGACCCACGCCTGGGGCGCCCACGGCCCACGGCCCAGGCTCCTCAGGGGAGACTCATGGGGAGGGGGAGGGGGGTAATCCGGGGAAGGAGGCGGCCTGCCCTCCAAGGCCACGGCAATTCTGGTCAGGCCAGCACTTAGCCGTATTGGCCTGGATAGCCTGGGTGAGGGCCCTCACATCCTGCCCAACGTCTGCTGTAGTAGTCTGCAGTTCGTTTAGGCAGTTTGTAAGAGCCAGGGAGTGGCAGTCCAGGTCCCCAAGCGTATCCTTTATGGAGGACAGGCTCTCCTCCATCCGCACCAAAGTCTGGCTGACCTGCCCAGGTGGTGGGTCTGAAGGGCCTGGTCCCTTCTCAGATTGGCGGGCAGAACCTCGGCCACCCCCTGGTCCTCTGGGACGACTTCCTGCCTCCAGCTGATGCTTGTGGCCGGGGAGAAGGGGAGGCCCTTGGGAGGGGCTAGCCCTTATGGAGGGCTGGCTGCTGCCAGCCAGAGAGGAAGACTCCTCCAAAAACAACAATCCACTGGCTGACATGACATCCTCCTCAAACTCCTCCTCCGAGGACTCCGGCCTTGTCGGGGGGTCTTCATCAGGCTGTTGTCCCGGGGATGGTGCGGTCAGGCCAGATGGCCCAGCACCCTCCTGCACATCTGTGGATGACACAAAACATTCACAGGTTAGAGGATCCACACACTTGCCACATATTCCTTTCCCCCCCTCCCCCACACATGCTACAAACCATATAGGAAAAAAAACCTTACCTGGCATCACAGCTTCATGACTGGAGTCATAGCCAGGCAGGCCCTCCACTTGTTGTCTATTAAAGGTGTGGGCCACCGCACACTCCTCCACTGTCAGCCTAACAGGGCATGGTGGGCCCCTCCAGTGCCCCTGGCATGGGCTGCCATTTTGGCCAGCTTCTCACGGACCACACGCCGGAGGTCATTGATTTTCTTTACGATCCCCTCGCGTGTCCGGGTCTCCCCCCCCCCCCTATGCATTTACCTGGTCAGTAATGTTCTGCAAAATCTCCTTCTTCCTGGCCGGGTGGTGTCGGCACTCTCTGGGCCGTGAAAGAATCGGCCATATTGGGTAAGGGCCCGGGCAATAATTTGTTTCTCCCCCAAAGAAAAATTGCTCTTCTGCTTCCTCTAAGTCATACTCATACAACAACTCTCTCCCAAACAATCACCAAAAATCACTCACAAGTACAAGCAGGAAAAATCAAGCAACAAAACAAACAAAATCTATCAAAATATCAAATCAAATATATTCTACAAAACACTAAATCAAACAGTAAACAAAAGTCACAACGCAACAAACAGAACAAAAGCACCTTGCTGTATAGGAAGGGATACAAAGGGATGTACTTTTGTAAAGGAAGGGCGTTTCTGTCTGTCTATTTATGCTGTCTGCGTAGTTCACTAAGTTGCCCGGGTCCACTTCCAATTTTACTGATTGCGCCGTTCCCGAGTTGTGAGCATGCGCACAGAGGTGCTGACCATGGTCTGCTTCATGTGCCCATGCGCGAGCCGGCCGGCCCGCTCTTCATTTGCATGGGGTCACGGCTCATTTCAATGTAACACGCCCACGTCCTTCCCAATTTGATTTACTCTGCCTTACGCCTTGGAATTTACGTTACACCGGCGCTAATTTCTGCGCAAATACTACGAGGATACGGTGATTGCGCCTCTACATTGCGCCGGTCTAACGTAAAGGAGGTGCGCTTCGCTGGTCAAAATATGCGCCAATGTACGTGAATCTGGCCCCATTTGTTTAATTTAATTTCTACTATGGACTGTAGCTTGTTTGAGTTTTGTAGGCTGCTACAGTAATTTTCTTTTGCTTTTTGTTCAGTTTTGCCACTTTTATTTACATAGTAGGGTAGGTAGGCTTGAATGTTCAAGATTTTATTGGTTTGTATCTGCTGAACATTAAAGCCTCCTGTGCACCATAAATGTGGACAGGCATTTTTAGAAAGTAGTCTCATAGGGCTATTGTTTACTTGAAAAGGGACTTTGTTCATAAGTCGGTAATCAAGCTGTATTTATTGATATGTTTTTAATTAAGCTGTAAGCACCAATTTGAAGTATAATAATATGTTTAAAAGTGCAGTCATCACATTTTGTCAGCAACAAAATCTCCCCATAGATGAAAATGACAATAATACATGATATTAACGGACAGAGCAACCTATTCTCATAGGTTGTTGTAGGCAAATATTGTTATAAAAGTTAATTAGTAGGCACATATTATTATAGAAGTTAATTAGTACAAACCTGTAACTAATATTCTGCAGTACTTATAATGCAGTTTTTAAACAAGTTTCCCATTAACATTCAAATCTAATGTACAGAATAGATTATTTAGGCATGACAAATTAAAGAGTAACTCCAGCCAAACTTTATTATCATTTTTGCATACAATGGTTACGGCAAAGAACCTTAAGCTGACCATACACTCTACAATGTGACTATGCAATCTTCTTTAAGTCTACCATCGTTAATGTAGTTTAAAGTGGAGTTCCACCCAGGAAAACCACATTTGGCCAAAAGTCTTAAAAAAATAAATAAATAAAAACATGAAAAAAAAAAAATACTCACCCGAAATACCTGTTGCTATGCGGAAGTCCGTAATCTGCCTCTTCCACACCGCGGTGTCTTTTCTTCTTGTCCTTCTCCTTGTGAATGGGGCGCGCTGCTTTCTGGGAACTGTGTGTGTTCTCAGAGAGCAGCGCGCCCATTCACAAGCCAGCGTGAGACTCACGCAAGCGCAGTAGGAAATGGGCAGTGAAGCCGTAAGGCTTCACTGCCTGTTTCCCATAGTGTGAATGGCGGTGCGGGACCCGGAGCGATCGTGGGACCGGCATCGGGGGGGGGCCGTCAGTGCGGGCGCCTAGGACAGGTAAGTGTCCTTATTCAAAGTCAGCAGCTACACTGTTAGTAGCTGCCGACTTTGAAAAACAAAATGCGGGTGGAGCTCCGCTTTAAGGGCCTGCCTGATTTGATATATATTGACAGAACTGTCCTCATATTACATAGTTTTATTCAATCTAAAGGAAATGTATAATATAAGGGCAGCATCGGCCAGTTGTTTGTTGCACTCTTTCTGCCCAATGTCTTCCTTTCATTTACCGTTGTAGTAAACAAACAGGACATGAGTGAAGTACTCCCGCCTAGCACATAGACAGCAGTACGTATCGAATAAAGGCTTTAAACATTCCCAACTCTATCTATTCTACTTTACGTTTTGTTGTCCTAATGAAAGAGAAACCAATATAGAGGTAATATGGATCTCCTGTAAATCTTGGTCGGAATCTTGTGGTGGTGCAGAAGAAAGAACTCGGGAGTCCATGGTAGCTCTCTGTCAGTGAACTTCTGGACTATGCGGTGGACCTCCTTCCAGAAAGATTAGACAAGGAGGTGGCAAGACCAGAAGATGTGGAGAGTGAACCAGTGTCCTCCCCACACCTCCAACAGAGGTCTGAACATCTTTTAAATCCTCTCCAGTATGTAGTAACAATGGGTTAGCACCTTAAATCCTGACTCTTGATGTCTGGCACAGATGGATGTTTTGTAGGAGAAGAGGAAAGGTCTATTGACCTGTTTTTCAGTAAATTGTATTCCCAGGTCTCGTTCCCATTTGGCAACATATGGAGGTCTAAAGTCTGGAGGTTGGGATAACAATAGTTAGGTTTGGGAAATCGCATGACTCATTGGAGACTTCTCTAGGCAAAGTAGTTCAAAAGAGGTCAATTGCTGCTCAAAATCTTCTGGTAGGAGGTAAAGAGCCGATAAAATGAGCTAGCTGTAGTTTTTGCCAGAATAGCAGAAATTATAGTGACGGGTCATTAATTTTTTGTTGCCTAATTTTCCACCGGCTGTTGGTAAGAAAATGTCATACCTGTGACCTCTCTAATACCTTCAATTCCTGGAATCGAGAGTCGCTGACCCCAGGACTGAAAGCCGGGTTACCCACAATCGGGGTGAGCAGGGACCTTTAGGCAAGTCCTGGAATGTTGTGGTCGCTCAGGTGCCTATATAATAGTTTTTTTTAAATTATCTGTGCCCTGCTGAAACCACTGCCTGTGGAAGAGAATTACACATCCTTTCCGCTCTCACAATAAGGAAACCTCTACACAGTTTAACCACAGTTTAACCACTTAAGAATCGGAAGGATTTGCCCCCTAATAACCATGTAATTTTTGTGATACGGCACTGCATCATTTAACTAACAATTGTTGTGTACCATTACACCCTCATAGCCACCCATGTCCTAACAAGCAATGACATCATTGGTTGGTATGGACATCATCTGGTGCCTGCAAAGCATTTTACTTTGCCCTTCCCCTGCCTCTCTCCATTAGCACTAGGATCACATTAGCTGTGGGAGGAGAAATGCTGGGATACGAGTCAGTATCTGGTGTATTTGCTTTGGAAGAATAAATCCCCTTTAATGTTGGGTGTCCTACTTGTGTGCATGTTGCTGCATTATGTAAAAATATTAGTTTAGTTTTTCACATTTGAGAATGGGGTGCCTACAGATTGTGCATAATTTTAAAGGGTGCCTTGACTGAACAAAAGGTGGTGTGACTTACTGCATAGGCAGTAAGTAATTTACAAGAACAGTTGCATATGGATCCTGGGAACTGTTGTTGCAGTTTAGAGAACTATAATTTTTTGACAGTCAAAATTTAAAAAATAACTATTATTTTAACTTTGTTAAAAATTGGTAAATGTCTAATATACTATTTTTTCTGTCTTTCTGTTCAAACAAACTTGTAAAGATAAATAATTTTCTTTGTTGTGTCTGTAGAAGACAATTTATGTCCAGATCATTGTTTTTGCCCCATGTGCTTTGAAATTTGCAAAATGATTTAACTGTTGATTCTGCATCATGCTTCCTTTTGTTATGAGAGGAATCACTCAATAGCCTGGTCATGCCATCAGGAAGGCATCTGTGTGGACGTCTGCTTAGTGCACAATTGTGTTATTACTTGCACGATAATCAGATAGAGTATAAAAATTAATTAAGTGTCAGTTATGAGATAATACAAACAAAAGCCTGCCAGTACTTGTTTGAAAATGAGTGTTCTTCAAGGGATTTCTGTTTTATTGATAAATAGCCAGGTCACCCTTCAGGCCCCTGTTAGTTAAAAAAAAAAAGAAAAGAGGATTGTGGTTCCTGCAGCATTCAGGTTTGTATGTAATGGTTCTCTGTAGATGGACCACCATGCCACTCTGAACTGTTTAGGTCTCTTATACATTGCTTTTGGGCTGGTATATAGAAACACGATGGTACAAAACTGCATATTAGAGAGTTGGGTCCACTGAAGAAAAAAGTATTCTTAACCACTTCCATACCGGGCACTTACGCACCTTCCCGCCCAAGCCAATTTTCAGCTTTCAGCACTGTCGCACTTTGAATGACAATTGTGCGGTCATGCTACACTGTACCCAAACAAAATTGGCGTCCTTTTTTCCCCACAAATAGAGCTTTCTTTTGGTGGTATTTGATCACCTCTGCGGTTTTTATTTTTTGCGCAACAACTAATAAAAGACTGAAAATTTAGAAAAAAAAAAGACATTTTTATTTTTTTCTGTTAACTTTTTTGTAAATAAGTATGTTTTCTCTTTCAATTACGGGCACTTATATGGCGGCACTGATGAGGTAGTACTGATGGGCACCGATTAGGTGGCACTGATGGGCACTGATATGCGGCACTGGTATGTGGCACTGATGGGCACTCATAGGCGGCACTGATGGGCACTCATAGGCGGCACTGATGGCCACTCTTAGGCGGCACTGATGGCCACTCTTAGGCGGCACTGATGGCCACTCTTAGGCGGCACTGATGGCCACTCTTAGGCGGCACTGATGGCCACTCTTAGGCGGCACTGATGGCCACTCTTAGGCGGCACTGATGGCCACTCTTAGGCGGCACTGATGGCCACTCTTAGGCGGCACTGATGGCCACTCTTAGGCGGCACTGATGGCCACTCATAGGTGGCACTGATGGGTACTTATGGGTGGCATAGATGGGCACTGATAGGTGGGCACTGGGCATGGATTGGCACGAAGGGGTGGCACTGAAGGACACTGTGGGGTGGCACTGATGTACTTTGAGGGGTGGCACTGATGTATATGTTGCCAGTCAGTGCCCATGTGTGGGCACTGACTGGCATCTCTCTTTTTTTTTTAACCTGTATTTTTTTTTCTTCCTGTTTTTTTTTTTTTTTTTTACATTTTTTTTTGTTTTCTTTGCCCTGCCAGTGTGGGCACTCCCTGGTGGTCTAGTGTGGGCATACGAGGGGGGGGCTGCACTGATAAACAATCAGCGCGAACCCCCCCTGTCAGGAGAGCCGCCGATCGGCTCTCCTGTACTCTGTCAGACGCGAGTGAGGAAGAGCCGTTGGCGGCTCTTCCTGTTTACATCGTGATCAGCCGTGATTGGACACGGCTGATCACGTGGTAGCGAGCCTCCGCCGGAGACTCATTACCAAGATCGGTGATGCAGGGTGTCAGACTGACACCCCGCATCAGTGATCGCCGCGCTGCGCGCCCCCCACGGGCGCGCGCGGCATGAAATCGTGCTGGACGTTTGAGAACGTCTAGTCACGATTTCATAACCACTTCCCGGCCGTAAATCTGCTATTGGCCGGGCGGGAAGTGGTTAAAGAACTGGGTTATACCACAGCCCACAGAAGAGTTGAACACTAGAAAAAGGGAACAATATGTTCTTGCTGGTGGTGGCATTAAAATAACTTACTCTGGCAGGACTGGGTGCTGATGTTATCTGTAGGAGTAGAGTTATGAGTGCACATGCACTCTATGCCCTCTTTCTGGTTGAGAAACCATTAGGATGCATTTTCTATCCTCTCCTGAAAATGTAAAATGTGTTTCCTTATACCTAAAGCTTAATTGATTCTCAAAACATCTATATCTATAATGAATTACAATTTTAGCACCTTTCCTGCTGCTGAGCTCAACTGTGTGGACAGAGTGACCAGTGTTTGCTACTAACTGCCAATCTGCAATGACACTTGGTTACCTTCAGCTGCATCCGTTCTAGATCTGTTGGTCTGGAGTCTGATATTTTTCTGCCAACCCTTTATTGCCCCAAAGGTGCACCTTGAGCATATCTTTACCACTGTTTTCCCTAACTTTAGCCACAGGATGTCTTACTATAAGCACAGGGAGTATCTCTAGGCTGTCATGTGGAATCCGCATAATTTCTGCTCTGCATGCAGTGTGCTGCACCCTCTCCTGCTGTGTCTGCAGCAGACTTGTCATTTTAACTCAGATCTTATCTCTGTCAGTACTGTCAGGTCACCTGAGGCCATCTGACAGATGCACGCCGTTGGGGTTAGGAGCGCACCGCTAAGGTTGTGGACCCTTCGGCTAACTGCTGCAGATGGACCTCTGGGTGGATCAGGAAAGCAGCTTCACCTGAACACCGACACAGACCAAACAGGAAGCTACAGCATACAATTCCCCAGGGCGCAGAATATGAGAGCCAGCAAGTTTTCACAAGAGCCTCTGATGGTTAGGAGAGATTTGGCTGCAGCTGACTCCAGGTCAGTTCAGAGTTAAACTCAGGATAGTCAGTAGAACAATCCAAGGTTGGGGTAACTAGCAGACAGGGATGGTCAGGAAGGTGCGCCAATTTTGGGGTCACTAGCAGACAGGAATGGTCAGAAAGACCCACCATGGTTGGTACATGGTAGTCAGAGATAAACATACAGCAGGATGGCACACCAGAAGCCTAATCACAACTTTTCTCTGTAAGGTTTGCTTGCAGTGCGCAGGGTTAAATATTGTTTTCTGTTGAGAGGCTGAAGTGGAGCCATGCTGAGAGCTCATACTTAAACGCCCAGGTGTGGGGGCACGCTCTCTAAAACTGAGACGGAGTATAAAACATTACTGCAGATTCATGACATTGGGTCTAAGTACTGAATGATAGGCACATCTTGACTTTGCATTTTTGCCCACTCTTCTTTGCAAAAAAACACTGAATCTGTCAGATTGCAAGGGCATCTTCTGTGCACGGCCCTTTTCAGATCACCCTGCAGTTTTATAATTGAGAAAGAATGATGTGGTCCAAGGCACCATGAGTAATTGGCCTTCTTCCCAAATTTGGACAGAAAAAGAGTTTGGTCAGGGGGACTTTAAATGAGGCCAATCACTATGTATAGTAAGTTTTTTTTTTTTTTTTTTAAACTTAGTTTATTTGGTTTTCTGCACATACAGATGTAAAAGGAACAAAGGCACACAATCGGTTACAACTCACATAGAGATTACCATAAAAACAACATCATACATGGCAGAAGTCATCATATCACCTGAATTGTTTCCCCAGGCCCCCAACGGAGGGACCCTAACAACAAGTGATCCAGTATAGTTGCCGTGGACCACGCAGGGAGAGATTTTATAGACATTACGATAACAAAAACATACATAAATATATTTATACATAACATACAAACAATTAACAAATATGGTCTCAATATCTTTCATTAACCCTTTAGTCTTTGGTGGATATAATGTTCTAATACAGGGACCCCTTACTCATCGCCTACCTAGTTTTAAATATTCCCCTATTTAACATTAAAGGCTTCATGGAGAAGACCCCACCGGGAGGGGGAGTGGGACAAAAAGGAGGAAAAAGGAGGGCAGAGATGGAATGGAGACAAGAGGAAAGAGAAAACAGATGGGGGGGGGGGGGGGGAGAGAAGAAGAAGAAGGAAAGAAAGAGAGAGAGAGAAAAAATAAACCCTGGTGTTAAGTGTATTTTAGAGAGACCTAGAATTCCAATCCTCCAATTTTCATAGTGAAACTAAAGTAAAAAAAGAGATCTCACATTAATTCTCTTAAAGTGCCTGTGCCATTCTTAAGTCCCTACTTTAGGGTCCTTTCACACGGAGCGGACTGTGTCCGTCGGCTCAGCGGGAATCATCCGTAATCCCGCTGAGCTGTCGGCGGACAGGGCGGTCCCCGCACACTGTGCAGAGACCGCCCTATCTTTCCTCCGCTCTCCCCTATGGGGAATCGGATTAATAGGGACCGCTAATGGACGCGATCCCATAGGGAACCATTACAAGTTCGTAAACGGACTTGTAAAAAACGGACGAACGGTCCGTGCGTGTGAGAGGGCCCTAAGGGAATAAGTTTAAAAAAAAAATGTTTAAGGAGGCTTTAAATACCAAGCCTCTAGTTATCTTAGTGAATCCAAAACAAAAAAAGAGGGGGATCTCTTGGTATCTCTCCCCCTCTCCCTCCCTCCCCCCTCCCCTCTGGTGCCTGTGCCTTCCTATACCCCTATATGAGAGAAAATATAAGAAGAGGAAAAAAAAGCTTCTTTTCCTTTTCCCTTTTTCCTTCCCTTTCCCTTAGACCTCCAGTGCCACTTATTAAAAACTAGAGAGGCTTAAGACCCAAGCCTCTTGTTCAAAAGTAAAAAAGATATCTCATAGTATTTTTTTTTTTTAAAGTGCCAGTGGCATCCTATACCCCTCTATAAGAGAAAAAAAAGGGAGAGATAAGGAAGGAAGGATAGAGGAGAGGGACACACCCGAAGAGGGTTCCTTGGGCCTCTCACTACCCCTTCCCCCTCCCAAATCCCCATACCTCCTCCATCCCTCCCACATCTCATCACATCTTGACCTGTAGTTATTATGGGATGCCCAAAGTTCCTCCACACCTTATAGCCACTTAAAACAGTAGAAGGTCATACCAGACTCAGAACAAACGAACCAAGCACACACACACACTCAGACACTCGCATCCATATATGTTTTTTTTTTTTTGGTGATGTGCAGTGTTGGAATTTTGGCCAAAAAGTTCAACCTCAACAGAACATAACATATTTTCCCACATGCTTTTGGGAGACTTAAGATGTATTTTTGCAAAATTTAGCTGGGCTTGGATGTTTTTCTTAATGTTTTTCTTAATAAGAAAAGGCTTCCCTCTTCCCACTCTACCCATAGCATGGACATATGAAGAATACGGGAGATTGTTGTCACATGTACCGCACAGCCAGTACTTCCTAGATATTCCTACAGCTCCTTTTAATGTTTCCGTAGGCCTCTTGGCAGCCTCCCTGACCAGTTTTCTTCTGGTCTTTTCATAAATTTTGGAGGGATGTCCCGTTCTTGGTAATTTCACTGTTGTGCCATATTTTCTCCACTTGATGATGATTGTCTTCACTGTGTTCCATGGTATATCTAATGCCTTGTAAATTCTTTCGTACTGTTCTCCTGACTGATACTTTTTCCCCCCACACTGTAAAAGGTATTTGATCCCCTGCTGTTATGTTTGTTTGCCCACTGACAAAGAAATGATCAGTCTATCATTTTAATGGTCAGTTTATAACAGTGAGAAACAGAATAATAACAAAACCCAGAAAAAGACATTTCAAAAAAGTTATAAATTGATTTGCATTTTAAAGAGTGAAATAAGTATTTGACCGCTTCGCAAAACATGACTTAGTAGTTTGTGGCAAATCGGAGGTCAAACGTTTCTTGTAGTTGGCCAACGGGTTTTCACATATCTCAGGAGGGATTTTGTCCCAATCTTTGCAGATCCTCTCCAAGTCATTAAGGTTTCAGGGCTGACGTTTAGTAACTCAAACCATCAACTCCCTCCACATATATTTTCTATGGGATTAAGTTCTGGAGACTGGCCTGGCCACTCCAGGACCCTAATGTGCTTCTTCTTGAGCCACTCCTTTATTGCCTTGGCCATGTGTTTTGGGTCAGTCAGGCTGGAATTCCCTTTCAAGACCCATTTTCAATGCCCTGGCTGAGGGAAGGAGGTTCTGACCCAAGATTTGACAGTACATGGCCCCTTCCATCATCTTTTTGATGTGGTGAAGTTGTCCTTTTTCCTTAGCAGAAAAATACCCCCAAAGCATAATGTTTCCACCTCCATGTTTGACGGTGGGGATGGTGTTCTTGGGGGTCATAGGCAGCATTCCTCCTCCAAGGCTTGAATTGATGCCAAGGAGCTTGATTTTGGTCTCCTCTGACCACAACACTTTCACCCAGTTCTCCTCTGAATCATTCAAATGTTCATTAGCAAACTTCAGAGGGGCATGTACATGTGCTTTCTTGAGGAGGGGAACCATGGGGCGATGTAGGATTTCAGTCCTTCAAGGCATTGTGTGTTACTAATTGTTTTCTTGGTGACTATGGTCCCAGCTGCCTTGAAATCATTCACAAGATTCTCCCGTGTAGTTCTGGGCTGATTCCTCACCGTTCTCATGATCATTGAAACTCCACAAGATGAGATCTTGCATGGAGCCCCAGATTGTGGGAGATTGACAGTTATTTTGTGTTTCTTCCATTTGTGATTTGTGTAGGTCTACAATCTTGTCCCTGACTGCCTTGGACATCTCTTTGATTTTGACCATGGTAAAGAGATTGGAATCTGATTAATTGCGTCTGACAGGTGTCTTTTATACAAGTAACAAGCTGAGATTAGGAACACTCCCTTTGAGAGTGCTCCTAATCTCAGATTGTTACCTGTATAGAAGATACCTGGGAGCCAGAAACCTTACTGATTGATAGGGGATCAAATACAGTGCATCCGGAAAGTATTCATAAGACTTTACTTTTTTCACATTTCGTTATGTTAGTCTTATTCCAAAATTGATTACATTCATCATTTCCCTCAATATTCTACAAACTATATTCCATAATGACAATGTGAAAGACAATTATTTGAAATCTTTGCAAGTTTATTAAAAATACATTTAAAAAATGTATGGAAATATTCACATTCATTGCCATGACACTCGAAATTGAGCTCAGGTGCATCCTGTTTCCACTGATCATCCTTGAGATGTTTCTACAACTTGATTGTAGTCCACCTGTGGTAAAGTCAATTGATTGGACGTGATTTGGAAAGGCACACAACTGTCTATATAAGGGCCCACAGTTAACAATGCATATCAGAGCACAAACCTAGCTATGAAGTAGAAGGAATTGTCTGTAGACCTCCGAGACAGGATTGTATTGAGGCACAGATCTGGGGAAGGGTACAGAAAAATGTCTGCAACATTAGAGGTCCTAGTGAGCACAGTGGCCTCCATAATCCATAAAATTAAGACGTTTTAGGCCCCATGCACACGAGACGCTGGTAAACTCGAGTTCAGAGCATTTGGGCATTTTTTTCAACTGCCCCTGAACACATTTAATATTATCCTATGTGTCCATGCACACATTTACGTTTTTTTGCGTTTTAAAGCAGTTGGGTTTAGGCTCGTTTTTTTAGACGCAAAAAAATGGGTTCAGAGGCTTTTGGCGTTTTCGCGTTTCAGACGCAAATCGCGTTTCGTTTATAGGCGTTTTTAAAGGTGACCTATTTTTTTACATTAGAAATCTCAAAAATGATGGCAAATGATGAAAAAACATAAACAACTGTAATTGCTTGCATTGCATTGTGGACAATCCACAACTTGTGGCAGGTGACGTGGCCAGGTGATGTGACAGGTGGACAATCCACAATTTGTGGCAGGTGACATGGCCAGGTGATGTGGCAAGTGGACAATCCACAACTTGTGGCAGGTGACATGGCCAGGTGATGTGGCAAGTGGACAATCCACAACTTGTGGCAGGTGAAGTGGCCAGTTGACGTGACAGGTGATGTGGCCAGTGGACAATCCACAACTTGTGGCAGGTGATGTGGCAGGTGACGTGGCCAGGTGACATGCCAAGTGGACAATCCACAACTTGTGGCAGGTGACGTGGCCAGGTGACGTGGCAAGTGGACAATCAAATTTCTAATTTTTCAATTTTCGTATTTTTCAAATTTCGAAATTTCTAATTTTTCAAATTTCTAATTTTTCAAATTTCTAATTTTTCAAATTTCGAATTTTTCAAATTTCGAATTTTTCAAATTTCGAATTTTTCAAATTTCGAATTTTTCAAATTCGAAAATTGAAAAAATTAGAATTTCGAATTTTCGAAATTCAAATTTTTCAATTTTCGAAATTTAGAAATTCGTATTTTTCGAAATTTCATTCTAAATTTGAACAATTTGAAAATTCTAAAAATTAAAAAATTCGAAAAATTCTAAATTTGAAAATTCTAAATTTGAAAATTCTAAATTTGAAAATTCGAAAAATTCTAGAATTTTTCGAATTTTCAAATTTAGATTTTTTTTAATTTTCAAATTTAAATTTTTATATTTCCGAATTTGAAAAATTCGAAATTTGAAAAATTTGAAAAATTCGAAATTTGAAAAATTCGAAATTTGAAAAGTTCGAAAACTGAAAAATTTGACATTTCGAAAATGGAAAAATTAGAAATTTCGAAATTTGAAAAATACGAAAAATTAGAAATTTGATTGTCCACTTGCCACGTCACCTGGCCACGTCACCTGCCACATCACCTGCCACAAGTTGTGGATTGTCCACTTGGCATGTCACCTGGCCACGTCACCTGCCACATCACCTGCCACAAGTTGTGGATTGTCCACTGGCCACATCACCTGTCACGTCAACTGGCCACTTCACCTGCCACAAGTTGTGAACTTTTCAAATTTAGAATTTTTCGAATTTTCAAATTTAGAATTTTTCGAATTTTCAAATTTAGAATTTTTCGAATTTTCAAATTTAGAATTTTTCGAATTTTCAAATTTAGAATTTGAAAATTCGAAAAATTCTAAATTTGAAAATTCGAAAAATTCTAAATTTGAAAATTCGAAAAATTCTAAATTTGAAAATTCTAAATTTGAAAAATTCGAATTTCCAAATTTCGAAAATTGAAAAATTAGAAATTCAAAATTTTGAAAAATTAGAAATTCAAAATTTTGAAAAATTAGAAATTCAAAATTTCGAAAATTGAAAAATTCAAATTTTTCAATTTTCGTACTTCAGAATTTGAAAAATTTGAAAAATTCGAAAATTTAAAACATTTCTCTGGATAAGTACGCAGCTGGACATACATATTGGTAAAATAGCCAACTGAAAATCTCGGTGCCATCAATGGATGGGTCCAATAGTGATGAGCTCTGCCAACTTATCTCTCCTGTAGTTTGCGACGGTGTTGAAGCCTCAGAAAGAGCAACGTATGGACAATTTCTTGACATATATTCAATATGGGATCCATTTAAAAAAAGAAGAATCAAATAAAAGTATGCAAGTCTGCATATGAAAGTCTGCTGCTGCTGCTCTCTGTTGAAAATGGCAAAAATAGTTAAAAATATATAGCTTTCAGAGCTTTTGGAGGGTCTACAATGTCTGTGCTATAAACCCTGATAGCCGCAAACGCGGCAAAACGCCGCAAAATTCGCGGCAAAAACGGGCGTTTTGAACGCCGGTTTTTGCTTTTGAAAATGTGAGTTCAGATGTGTTTGCATTTGCTTCTTGTGTGCATGGGGCCTTAGGACTCAGCCTAGAGTGGGCCTCCCGCAAAACTGAGCAATCGGGGGAGAAGGGCCTTCGCAAGGGAGGAGACCAAGAACCGGATAGGCACTATGACAGGTTTCCAGCATTTCTCTGTGGAGAGAGGAGAACCTTCCAGAAGAACAACCATTTCAGCAGCACTCCACCAATCAGGCCTGCATGGCAGAGTGGCCAGATAGAAACCTATCTTTAGTAAAAGGCTCATGACAGTCCGCCTGGAATTTGACAAGTCACCTAAAGGACTCAGACCATGAGAAACAAAATTCTATTGTCTGATGAAACAAAGATTGAACTCTTTGACCTGAGTGCTAAGTGTCATATCTAGAGGAAACTAGGCACCGCTCATCACCTCGCCAATACCATCCATACAGTGAAGCATGGTGGTGGCAGCATCATGCTGTGGGCATGTTTTTCTAAATCAGGAACTGGAAGACTGGTCATATGAATGCAGCAATGTACAGAGACATCCTAATGAATACCTGCTCCACAGCACTCTGGACCTCAAACTGGGGCGAAAGTTCATCTTCCAACAGGACAACGACCCTAAGCACTCAGCCAAGATAACAAAGGAGTGGCTACAAGAGAACTTTGTGAATGTCCTTGAGTGGGCCCAGCTGGAGCCAAGACTTGAACCCAATTGAACGTCTCTGGAGAGATCTCAAAATGGCTGTGCACTAACGCTCCCCATCCAACCTGATGGAGCTTAAGAGGTCCCGCAAAGAAGAATGGGAGAAACTGCCTAAAAATGTGTGTGTGTATATGTATATATATATATATATATATATATATATATATATATATATATATAAAAATTTCACGTCTTCATGAGGTATTGTTTGTAGAATTTTGAGAAAAATAATGAATGTAATCCATTTTGAAATAAGGCTGTACCATAACAAAATGTGGAAAAAGTGAAGCGCTGTGAATACTTTCCAGATGCACTGTACTTATTTCTCTCATTAAAATGCAAATCAATTTATAACTTTTTTGAAATGCATTTCTCTGGGTATTTTTGTTATTTTGTCTCTTATTGTTATAAAAAAACTGACTGTTAAAATTCTAGACTGATCATTTCTTTGTTCGGTGGGCAAATGTACAAAATCAGCAGGGGGTCATATACTCCCCCCCCCCCCGATGCTTTGGAAGCTCTGTCGACCATGGTTTATGCTGTAGGGTGCGACTTAGAAAATGTCAGGAAAGACCTACTAGAACAGCTGAACTTTATTTGGGGTTAATCGGAGGCACTTTAAATGATGGGGGGGGGTGTACTGACTCCTATTTAACATGAGTTTGATTGTGATTTCTTAATTCTTAATGTCCCCAGTTATAAGAGAGTGTGCACACTTATGCAACCACATTATTTTAGTTTTTTTAATTTACTGCCCCTCTTCCTAAAACATTTCAGTTCGCTGGTCAATTGAGTTGTACAGTTGATCGGTCACATTAAAGGTGGAAAAAGTTCTGAAATTATTTATCTTTGTCTCATTTTTTACATCACAGAAACCTGACATTTTAACAGGGGCGTGTAGACTTCTTATATCCACTGTATAACCCAGTTTTGTTAGCATCTTGTGTCCCCCCACCCCCCAAACAGATTCCAAGAAACAGAATTTCTTTTAGGGGGGCTGCCCAATGGATACATTTTTTCCTTAAACATGTCTCAGTGCCTATGGCAAGAAGAGAGAAGGTCAGAATCTAGCACAACAGTAATTTCACTGATCACCCAGACATATCCCAGGGGTTATAGGCGGCCCAGGGCAAACATTACATGGGATCTTTGGTAAATAATTTATTCTGTATCTCTTTATGGTTCAGTTTAACATTGCATATTTTATATTACTGAGCATTAGTGTGGACGTGTTTATTTTGTTGGCTAGTAAGGTAAAGTACTTTGTATATTTGTAATCCTGATGAAAACGGACACTAATGTAAACTTTTTATGATCTTTGGGGACTACAAAGAATTAAAAAGTGATGAGCTTCCAGGTCTTTAACCACTGTTACCATGATGCATTCCATGATGGTTTCATTGCATTTTTTGTGTGTTTACAGTGCAGGAAGCTGTTAAGTGACACTGCTAAGGCCCGTGCAAAATGTGTTGCACTAGAGTAGCATCAGTTGGGTAACATTGTATAAGAAAACTCCTCAGACCTCTTAGAATAATGGTACATATCAGTATATAGCTTGTACTTGAGCCTTTGGCTTGAATGGTTGAGAACATTTTGTATTTTATATTGTATCACATTGTGTTTCAGGCTTCATCGGAACAGCCTGAGAGGAGTAAATCAGCTGCTTTTTAACATATTCTCAATTGCTGCCAATTGTTTAAATATTGGAAAACCTCCAAAACTTGATTGTTTAATCAATCCTGCCAATGCTAATTTTTGAAGGAGACACAATACAAATCAGTTTGTATAGCAGCCGTATTCATTTGTTACCAAGAAAAAGGTTTTGCATATTTTCTGCATTAAGTGTTAAAACGTTACTATGAAATACAACTCATATACGTATCAATTTTAAGATCGATAGCAGATCCATTTTATTTATTATGATGAATATTTTTTATTTTATTTTTTTTTAACTGCTACTGTTTCTCAAACTTTTGTAGCCGATACTCCCTTTTGAGCTGCAGGGTCTGGGGGAGGTAGAAAGTGAAACACAGAAGCACAGAAAGCACTCTGTCTAACGCATAGATGTATCCATGGGAATGCTCACCATTATCTATGCGAAAAAATAAAAGCTCATAATCCCAATCGCATTCTGCGATCCACCAATCAAAATCTACTTCAGATACCGAAAGCCAGTTACAAGTCCAAGGGAGAAAGGAGATTCGCGGTCCAAGGTCCCGGACTATGGAACGCTTTACCAACCAGCATTCGGTTGGAGGAGATCCACCTAGCATTCAGGAGAAAGATCAAGACTCATCTCTTTTGATACCAAAGGAGACAGGAACAACAAGCGCCCAGAGGCGATTCAGTTTGCATGTGCCACGCTATATAAGTTTTCATTCATTCGTTCATTCATTCATTCATCTTTTGGCTCTATCAGGGGAGGAAAAGAAAGTTGTTAGATTTATGGGTTATACTGCCACCTACAGGAGAATTGGACATCGAAGAAAGGGACCTCCCTTTGCAGGTTTCCAGATCAGCTGATATCTTTGGCACTGCCTTGAAGGCCATTCCTGGACACACGTCGGCCTGTAATGTAACCCTAGGGTGGTGGGGTCTCAGGACACCTAATGTCATAGTCATAGAGAGCTTTACAGATCCAGGACTGTGATATATCCACCAGTGTGAGTCTGTCCCTGAAGACTCCTTTGGAATATTCCTACTGGAGATGCAAAAACTATTTGGAATGTGACTGTTAGCTGCAGGATGCTCTTTAGGCCACCACTGCAGTAGATCATGCAGAGACCTGCTCCCCTTTTTATCCATTTACATTCACTACTTGGTGGCCCTGTAGTCTATTTTTTATTAAATGATGTCTTGCTACATTTTTCTGCCTTCTTGTAGCATCCACCATGTTTGTTTATTTGGCAGAAGCCATGCAGGTTATTTGTGTTTGTGTGCACTGCTGTATACTCACTACAAATCCAAAAGTACATAGTATTTTGTCCATCTTAGGAGATATCAGGAAAAGGGTGGCTCTGCTGCTCCTTATGCCGCGTACACACGGTCGTTTTTTGCGATGAAAGAAAACGTTGTTTTTTAAAACGTCATTTAAATTGATCGTGTGTGGGCAAAACGTCATTTTTTGTCTTCAAAAAAACGACCAAAAAAAATTCCAACATGCTTGAATTTTTTGTGTCGTTTTTCAAAACGTCGTTTTTTGTTTCACAAAAAGTCACTGTGTGTAGCAAAAACGTCGTTTAAAACGACGTTTTTCAACCCGCGCATGCCCAGAAGCTAGTTATGAAGCGAGCTTCAATGGAAAAGAGTGGTGAACGTAACCTCGTTTTTTGTGAAAAAAACGATGGTGTGTATGCAACATCGTCTTTGAAAGTGACGTTTCGAAAACGTCGTTTTTTACTTCACAGAAAACGTCGTTTTTTTTTCATCACAAAAAATGATCGTGTGTACGCGCCATTACAGTGGAAACACGGAGTATGAACAGGAGCCACCCTCTAACAGGAAGTTAGATCACAGCTGCAACAAAAGAATACATTTCTGAAGATAATATATTTTTTAAACTAAAGTGTAGTGTCCCTTATAACGACACAATGTAGAACCAAAAAGCAAAATAATTCCGCGCTGTCTGTAAATGTGGAGCAGCTACAAAACCAATTGACAAGTGGAAAAACAACCAAAACACATAAATGTAGCGCTAAAGTGTAACTAATGATGGAAACACTGAGTTAAACTATATATACACATCTGTGAATACATGTGTCAAATGAATATGTAAAACTTAAAAAATGGTGATAGTCCAATGAAATTGAGGATGATATTGCTCCCTTGTTCCAAACATGTAAATTAATATACAAAGGAAAGAAGAAGCCGTCACCATCTGGAGAGAGGCTTACCGGAAGTATTGAACCCTGAGGGACATATGTTCAAAAGGGTCAATCAGACAGGATGTAAAAATAGGTAAATTTCTTTCTACAGGAACCAGCTGAGAAATACCAGTAGCACCTCCTCCCCCCACCCCTTTGCTGTGTCCTGGGGAGAAACCTGAAGATCCAGTTCCCACCTCTGGAGAGTGAGAGACCCCCCCCCCCCCTTGCCCGACCACCGGACAATACCCAGCAGGATCTGCCTTGGCCAGCATCTACCATCCATCCGTTTTGGTTAACATAACTTGGAGTTTTGGAGGTCATATGAGAGCTGCAGCGATTGGTCTTACAGGATTTACATTATGTCTGATTGACCCTTTTGAACGTATGTTCCTCTGGGTTCAATTCTTCCGGTAAGCCTCTCTGCAGATGGTGACAGCTTCTTCTTTCCTTTGTATATTCATTTACATGTTTGGAATAATGGAGCACTAGCACCTTAAATTTCATTGGACTATCACCATTACGTTTTACATATTCATTTGACACATGTATTCACAGATATATGTATATATAGTATATATAGTTTAACTCAGTGTTTCCATCATTGGTTACACTTTAGCGCTACATTTATGTGTTTTTTTTTTTTTTCTGGTACACAATGTATGTGTTGCAAATATTGGGCAAAATGGCTGTACCATGTTTTTTAAATGCCCCATGTGCGAGTGCCTGCGTCTGTAACACATTGCTTGGTGTGTGCATGCATTTAGCAGGAGTAGAAGCACAGCTGACTCCCTCACGAGGATCCCATGGGAAGTCCCTCTTGCTGCTTGTGAGTATTGGCATTCCTTACTAGTAGTACACTGCTGGCTTACACCATAGGGGCTGTGAACATATGCTGTCTCCAGACTTCTCCAGAGTCCGTCTCTTTTATGCCTGCAACTGCTTCTGCACATACAGCTGAGGATTGCATACAGTCTAACTCAGGGCTCAAAATTTCAACCCCTGAGCTACTAGCCAGGTCTCAAGAGTTACTCGCCACCAGTTGCTCCACCTAATTCATACACTGCCCCGTGCCTAATTGCGCTTCTAAACACGCCCTCGTAGATTATCTTATGAAATACTGCTCTGCCTGTGCACGCCTCACCAGACTACTTTTCCCAAGCATGCACCTTTCCTCTTCGGCCACCAATCGCATCAGGGCTCTAAGTGTAGGCACAGATTGGAGGGAGATTGGTCATGCAGCCCTGTCATCACTCGCCCCCAGCTTAAATCCACTCGCCAAATGCTAGCAGGCGAGTGGAAATTTTGAGGGCTGGTCTAACTTATCCATTTAGGATAGTCTGGTGCCTGGGAGGTTAAAGGGGTTGTAAAGGTAAAAGTTTGTTTTACCTTAATGCATCCTGTGAAAAACATCTGACAGCACCACCCCCCCCCCCAAGCCCCCGTTTTACTTACGTTTTACTTACCTGACCGTTCGAAATTCCCGGGCGCGTGCTTGTCATCCTGTTCGGTTCCCAGCCTGGCCGTTGATTGGCTAGGCTGGGTGGATTGATAGCAGCGCAGCCATTGGCTGGCACTGCTGTCAATCACAGCGGATGACGTGGCGCGCTGGGGGGTGGGGCCGAGTGATACAGTCGGCGGCTATGGCAGCCGCTGTATCACGGGAGCGTGCTCGCAAAAGCTTTCCACCATGCAAGCTCGCTCGCATGATGGTAGAAAGCTTTTGCAAGGAGGAGGTGAGACAGCCGCCGAGGGACCCCAGAAGACAGGATTTGGGTACACGCTGTGCGAAACAAGCTGCACAGTGGAGGTAAGTATAACATGGTTGTTATTTTAAAAAAAAAAATCTTGCCTTTAGTGTTCCTTTAAGTCTACTTTCATACCTCCTAGGCAAAGGTATGCCATTTAAGTAGTTATTTACAACCTGAGCAACCTGTGTCTGAATTCTCCAAAGTTACCAGTCTGCGTCTCCCGAAAGGACCTGTAGATTGAGATCAGTTCACGCCAATTTAAATTTCAAACATACTTTAAAAGTACGGACTGAAATGGCTTTATACCCACTGATGGCTGTCGCCATCAATCCTGGCTACAATCGGTTCCTCGCAGTTGAAAACATGATCACCTGTCCCTGCGGTAAACAATATGTGGGTCGCACGATCCACGCGTTTTCCGTTAGGGTAGGTGAGCATATTGTCAGGATCAAAAGTGGTGATGTCAAGCATAACGTGCCTAGACATTATAGAGAACACCATAGTCTAGATCCCAGGGGTTCGCAATTCCTCATCATTGACAAATATATCCCCCCGTGGAGAGGAGGGGCTATGACCTGTGGGGTCTCATGTTTAGAAACATATTGGATATACCAATTGTAGTCATGCTCCCCCTTTGGATTAACCATAGAGTGGGATATTAATGATTTTATTAGTCAAGCCTGACATTATATTATTTTGGATACTATGCTTCATTACATGTTATACAGTATATCAATAAAGTTCCTGTACTATTTTATTATGAATTCTATCATGATTGTTGTCATTATATTTCACCCTACTTTGAACATCAGCTTTGGGATATATTTAAAATTTTCCCTATGTGAGGTTTCCTAATTTTGTCTTTTTTATATCATTTTTTTTTTCAAAATAAATTTAACATTTTCATATACCCCCTGATCTCTGAGAGGCTATTGAATATCCAGGATATGTATATATATTTCTTGTCCTAGATGTTCTAAATGTTTTCACATAAAACGGCTTCCAAACAATTTACATGATGGAATATGATGTGAATGCCGTGGAACACAGTCTCTGCCGGTGATGATGTAGTCACCGGGTTAGTTTCTGAGATCTGTGTTTGTTGGTTATCAGAGGCTGTTTATTTTGGTTTTACATCATATCCGTTTCCTGCCTGGTAAAACGAGGCTTGAGACGTACATATGTGAATGCTGGGGAACATAGTCTTTGTTGGTGATGACGCAGCTGCCGGGTTAGTTTCTGAGGCCTGTGTCTCACTAACGGTGGTTCCATTTTGTTGGTTATCATAGGCCGCTTATTTTGGTTTTACAACACTTCCGCTTTGCCAAAACGAGGCTTGAGATGTACGCGGCAGCGGCGCCATTTTGGCTGAAACTGGAAGTGACCACAGAAATGCACAAATTGGCAGACAGAGCTGCTATTCATTATGGAGGTACCTATTATCTATAAATACACAGTGACCACAGTTTATCATTACCCCAGATGATGCGTTGAGGCGAAACGTGTCAGAGTTATGCTTATATCACTGTCACTGTTATTTTACAAGTGCTTTTTTTACTACTGAAATGCGAGTGTAATTCCTCTGTTTATTTATTAAATAATTATTTAATTCTCTACGGAATTATGCTATGTCCCTTCCTTCTTCTTTTATCTACTTGAATGTTTGGGCTGATTACCTGTTTTGGTTAAACCAACTGACATCCACCATCCTGAACACCTTTCTGGAGGCTGTGTTCGTATAGTGAACCTGAATTAGTCCTAGGTACATTACATCACAAAGTTTGTGTAACGGTCAGGGGTTAACGCCGTTTACGATATTCCATTCCACCAACCCAAGACAGCTTCTGACACTCGCAGCAACCCAGCAGAAGAGCTGGCAACAGGGCAGAGTGCCACGGGTCTCTGCTCTCAATTAATGGAAGAGGGAGTTCCTGTGGTAGTGGATAGGACTTCAGTCTTCACTGACACAACCCCAGAAAATGGTGCAGCACTGAGACAGGAGGATGTCAGCCTTGCTTTGCAAGCACCGGGGGATTTTCACCTACCACAAGTGGATGGGACTTCATTCTCCACTGGTATACCCCAGGGATGGGGGGCAGTTGGCCCAGATCCCCAACAGCATGATCCCCAACAGCATGATGAACTGAGCCCAGTCACCCTGTCTTCTCTCCACCAGCGACTGAAAGGACTCCAGGGAGAAGGGCACAGTCCAGGCCTCTCCCCAGCAGCAGGCATGTTCTCTGAGAGGAGCAGAGGTTGGCTGGGTGAGTAATGCTCTGTTTGGAGCAATTTATTTGGGGTACTGTGGGGATACCAGCATTGGAGGAATGGAACTATGGACTAACTTTGGAGCCAACATGTCTGGGGTCGCCTCCTGTGTTAGTCTCCTGCCGAAAGGGGAGAGATGTAACGGTATGGCCCGTGGGACCCAGAGGCTGTGGGGTACTCCTGTGTAAGCTTCACCAATGACTCTTGCGTCTAGGGTCATCCTATGTCCACTAGGGTCATAGGATGTCTGAGAAATGATATCTCGAATTACATGAGATGGGACAGTAATGATGATTTCTGTATTGCAGGATATCTTGAAATATTACAAGTTGTTAATTCTGAACACAACCGGTGAATAAAAGTGTGATTCATTCAATGTGGAGACACATACTGTTAAGATGTTAATTGATGTTAATCACCTCCAGCTACCTGGCTGTAGTAATAAAGCTTGCTGTAAATGCATTCTATTGTCTATCTATCTGTTTGGAACCAGAGAACGGAGCTGTGTCTCTTTATTCTGGGGGAAATCCAATGGGTCCTGTCTGCTGGATTGTGGAGTGTTGGAAGCTGTCTTGGGTTGGTGGAATGGAATATCGTAAATGGCGTTAACCCTGACTGTAAGGCCGCGTACACACGAGGGGATATGTCCGCTGAAAACGGTCCGATGGACCGTTTCAGCAGACATCTCCGCTCGTGTGTATGGGCTAGCGGACAGATTTGTCCACCCGACAGATTTCAAAGCAAGCTTTGAAATCTATCCGGTGGGAATCTGTCCGCCCGACATGTCTGCTGGTTAGTACACTTACCAGCAGACATGTCGGCTCCCACCACCGCCGCGCCGCTGCCGAATGGATTCGGCGCATGCGCGGAAGTGTTTTACTTCCTGGTGCGGTGACGTGGCGGTGGCGCGGCGGCGTCAACGTCACCGCCGCGTCACCACTACGTCACCGCGCCGTCCGGCGGCGGGGAATTTGATCCGATGGTGTGTACACGCCATCGGATCAAACTCCCGATCGGACATATCCGATGGAAATGGTCCGCGGACCGTTTTCATCGGATATATCCGATCGTGTGTACGCGGCCTTACAGTTTGATTGACTAC
This sequence comes from Rana kukunoris, assembly GCA_029574335.1. Taxonomy (NCBI): domain Eukaryota; kingdom Metazoa; phylum Chordata; class Amphibia; order Anura; family Ranidae; genus Rana; species Rana kukunoris. Next base: position 155,012,516 of record CM056051.1, read on the forward strand.
TTGAGTTCAATCCCTCTGGTAAGCGTTTTGGTGCTTCTGGTGGTGGATTTCCTATCAATTTGTTTACCACAATGGTTGCTTTACACTTATGATTCAATTGATTGTCACTAATTATATTGGACACTTTTTATATTGGATTCTTTTCACTTCTAAGGACTTTTTGTTGCTTCGAATTTTCACCAATGGACACTTTTTTTTTTCAATGGACATGGTTTTGTGTTTTATATATTGAGTTTATGTCATTAGTTTACTCATTTTACACATAATTGATTATAGTGTATATATATAGTTATACTATAAGATCCTTTATTTGTTAGCGCTGCACTTTTTTACTTTTTTTGTCACCCACAGCAAAGCTGCTCCTCTCCCCCGCCACATTTTAATTATATGCACCGCTTTGCTCAGTTCAAGTCTTCAAGCTATTTTAATCAAAGCCCCTCACATTAACTTCCAGAGCCGATTGACAAATGTCAGAGCTTTCGCTGGACGTCTGGGCGTGGCGCTTTTCATCACTTTTTGCTTTTGCATGAAACTAAAGCATGATGGGAGTGGAAGGGGTTATGTTGGCTGACTAAGAACTCCTGTGAACCCTGTGTCCCTTAACCACTGGTTTACTGCCATAGGTTTTTAAACAATAAGCTGTAGACTTTGAATATTTAAGTGCCTTTTTATAAATAACCACTGCACACATTATGTTCTGTGATCTGATCTGTCGTCATATGGCTCTTACTGATGGACCACTGTTTAGTGCTAATTCCAGCGTCTCTGTACCTTGTGATTGCTGTGATGACTACTGTTTACATTTGAGAGCCTACCTCTTCCTCTCACTGCTGAGGAATGAGAAACTAATGAAAAAATGATCACCCATAAGAGCCAGATTACAGGCAGTATCAGATTGTGATTGTTGGATTATTTATTTCTTTTACCGCTTTCATCACCCCTTTTCTCCTATACAGCTGATCTCTATCCTGACCTGTATTGTAATTCCTCAACTCCTTCTCTTACACATCTACACAAAACCCCTTCCTCTCCATTCTCCCACTGTATGTGACCTTTACAAGCAGTAACTATTGTGCCATCAACCTGCATGTTGTAACCACCTTAATGCCATAATTTCCGTTCAGTTACAAACAAAACTTTTGCCAAAAATGAGATCCTCTTGGGGTGTCTGCTTTCCGAAATGAATCATTATTGTGATTTGTATTACTGTCCTGACTTTTTAATTTAAAGAGAAAGTTAGGGAAGTGCCCCCCTCCCCCAACGTCTTTGATTTATTTTCCTTTTTATATATAAAGAAACAAAAAACAATGGGTCATTATATATCACCAAAATAAAAGCAACACCTGCAATTTATTAATGTTATAAGACAAATTTGGGTACAATGTTGCATGAAGTAGTTTATGATTGGGCTCATGCATGAATTTGAATATTCAATCTCAATTTAGATAGTTAGGACTTGATAACTTTGCCTAAAGTCTAAGGGGTCAGAGGTTACTTTGACTGCTCTGTAAGTTTTTTGAATGCAGATACTGCACACTCAGAACATGGAAGTTGGTGTGAGAGGTAGCGCAACTGATGGTTACCTGTGACTTTCAGCAGTAAGACTAGGTTCACACATGTCCGGCTGTGGTTTGCAGTCTGGAGTCCGGTGCAGTTTTGTTCAGCAGTTCAAGTGCAATTTAAGTACAAATTTGCACCTAAACTGGACCCAAAATCGCACAGAACCCTTTTCAAAGATGGGCCGCAGCAACCCCACACATGTATGAACCGGCTCCATTGAAAGCTGGTCCGATTCACATGTTATGCGAATCACATGCGGTTAAAAATTGCATGTGAACCGAGACTAAAGGTTTACATTTTTTTTTTTTGTACTGAAAAGACATTGAGGGGTTGATTTACTAAAACTGGAGAGTGCAAACTCTGATGCAGCTCTGCAAAGAAACCAATCTTCTTTCGTGTTTTTTTTTTTTTTGTTTGTCAAAGCTTAATTGAACAAGCTGACGTTGGACGCTAATTGGCTGCCATGCAAAGCTGCACCAGATATTAGACTCTCCAGTTTTTGTAAATCAACCCCTCACGGTTTTTAACATGATTTATTTTAGGTGATGTAACACAAAACAAGTAGGGTCTTTTTTTTATTATTATTATTATTTGTTTTTCACTTTAACTGCTTGCCGACAAGCCACCGCAGTTATATGGCAGCAGGTCGGCTCTGCTGGGCGAGAGCACGTAGTATAACGTCACCTCGCCCAGCAGCTAAGGACGCGCGCGCACCACCGGAGGCACGCTCGCTACCTTACGCGTGCCCGACGAGCGTGATCACCGCCAGGCACCCGCGATCGCTCGTTACAGAGCGAGGACCGGGAGCTGTGTGTGTAAACACACAGCTCTTGGTTCTGTCAGGGGGAGAAATGCCAGACCGTCTGTTCCAACAATGTATGAACAGCGATCAGTCATTTCCCCTAGTGAGTTCATCCCCCCCTACAGTTAGAACACACCCAGGGAACATACTTAACCCCTTCCCCCAGGGTTAACTCCTTCCCTGCCAGTGGCATTTTTTTTATAGTAATCCAATGCATTTTTATAGCACTGATTGCTATAAAAATGCCAATGGTGTCAAAAGTGTCCAAAGTGTCCGCCATAATGATCACCGCCATTACTAGTAAAAAAAAAAAAAAAAAATATTAAACGCTGTAACTTTTGCGCAAACCAATAAATAAACGCTTATTGCGATTTTTTTTTTAATTAAAAATATGTAGAAGAATACGTATTGGCCTAAACTGAGGAAAAAAATGTTTTTTTTTAGATATATTTTTGGGGGATATTTATTATAGCAAAAAGTAAAAATATTATTTTTTTTTTCAAAATTGTCGCTCTATTTTTGTTTATAGCGCAAAAGCTAAAAACCGCAGAGGTGATCAAATACCACCAAATAGAAAGCTTTATTTGTGGAAAAAAAAGGCACCGATTTTGTTTGGGAGCCACGTGGCACGACCGCGCAATTGTCAGTTAAAGCGACGCAGTGCCGAATCGCAAAAAGTGCTCTGGTCTTTGACCAGCAATATGGTCCGGGGGTTAAGTGGTTAATAAACACAAAATATCATACATAGGATTAACATATGCTGTCTTTACAGATTCCATTTGAATTGCTAGAAATGGTGCAGTTAGATATTAATAAATTTCTTCTTTCTCCACGTACTTCTGCATTAATGAGGTTGCTAAGCAACATACTGTAACCTTTGAATTATACATAAATCTATTGTTTTAAAAAAAGAATATTCATGTCATACTCCTGAATATAATCATTATTTTGAATGTTGGATTAAATACTGATTTTTCAAATATTGATGACTGGTTCTTTGCATTTCCATTTCTTTGGTTTTATTACACTTTCTAAACCAATTCTAGCAGCAAACTATATTACAGTTCAGCTGTATGCATGTTTGTGTGTACATATGAGTGGAATTTAATTTTAGTTTGAGACATATGAACAAATATGCTAGGGAAGGGACAAGGAAGGAGTAAAATAATGTTTTCTCTTGAACCCACCATCCAATCGCCCTGCACAAAATTTTCTAGTAGGCAAAGCAGACTTTTTTCCTGCTATGCATCCTAAAATTAAAAGGGAAACTGCACCTCTGTTTTAAAAATTAATATTGTCATATGCCTAGCACATTTAGTCAACAAAAATGTTTTGCCTATTTTCCCACATAAACTATGATGTTTCCATGGTCTCGCCAGTTTAGCTGTTTCCCAAATCGACCAAAGTGATGGCCACTTACATTACCACTAACTGGCCATTCAGGCTCCTGTGGAGAAACAAGTATTCACAAAATACTCTTCTATGATCTATAAGTCCCAGCATTCAAACCTGCTGAGGAAACTTGATAAACAAGTCAGCCAATAAAGTCAGAGTTGATTGGTTGAAACACGAACATTAACAATGTCCCCCTTTCTTACTTGGAGATCTGCTGTCCTCTACTGCCTGTATTTGTAAATCTACTTTGCTCATTAATTACCACATCATTGGTTACAGACAGATACTTCCTGTCCCTGCGAACTGGGCCAGGAACCCAGATTGGAGTACTGTAATGATATATAAAGGCAGTAGACACCAAGAACTGAATCACATGACCTTATATACACAGGAGCAGCTGTATTTCAACCAGGCTAGAAGCAGAGACCATTAGGAAAACTGTGTTCCAATAGTTTAACTGCAGCTGTCCATAGCTTTTTTAAGTGTGTGTCTAAATTCTTGTGACAGATTTATCTCTGTCCTACTGTTATTATCTCACATTGACAGTGCCAAATAGCTAGGTCTGTGCCACTGTATGTATGTAGTGGTCACCTTCCATTGTGTTAGTAGATGAACCTGTTTATTGCAGTAATTTATATGCAGCGCCTGTTATTTTAGTTAGCCCAGTGTCTTCTGGTATGGGAATTCTATAACTAGTTTTAGCTCAGGGCTCAATAACCAGCATAGGCTATAGCCAGGTTAGGCAACTGATGGCCACTTTTGGTGCAGGTCTGTTTGCATGACAGATTAGAAACTATTAGGGATTAAGATGCAGAATAGATAGGCTGACTCTGAGTTTCAGTGCCACATGATGGTTTCTGCATGTTGGAATATGCATTCCAGGCTGGATAGCAATGGTTGAAGGATCTCCCTATCAGCTTTTTTTTTCTGCATTGTAAAATATAAACTTTCAATAAAAATTGTCAATTATAACAGAAAAAACTGATCACACATCATGATCAGATTTCTAGCTGTGCTATGACTTTAGCCTGCTATTCTCCAATGATCAGACTTGTCCTGACATGCCCCATCTGCACAGCCATTCACTGGGAAGTGCAGTGTGCTGTTGCTTCTCCTCCCCCAGCTCTTATGCAGCTCAGAGCAGAGGGAATATGGTCACTTATAAAAAAAGGGGGGGGGGTATTTTATAATGTTTTTTGTTGTATACATTGTTTTGCCTTTTTACGCTTCACCTCCATTTAAGAAAGCAGAGAGACTATCCTAACTTGGTAGATGGGCAGAGAGGGAGCAATGGCAGCTGAGAACAAAAAAATCCTTAGTAGGCCAATCATGATCACCTTCTCTGGCTACACATAGCCCCCCTCCCCCTCTATCTCCGCTTACTATGGGTTAACAAAACACCAACCTTCAAAAGGTATATGGGCGAAGCCAGGCAGAAAAGCCCTTTCATAAAAAATAAAATAAAGAACAAGTGGCTGTAGCCAGACAATTTATCAACCCCTAGCCACCCGTGCTAATCTAGGCATCTATCTTGAGAAACACTCCCCTTCCATATCAAAAATAGAAGAAAGGATAAATGGAGGCAGGAGGTAAGTCAAAAAAAGGGGCATCACCCATCAATACCATACAAGTAATTGTCTAGCCATCCTAGTTGGCTATACTGAAGGCACATAGCCCCCTATTTCTGGTCATTTCCCCTAAAGAAGGGCACACCTCATCAGAGGGGGTGTCAGCAAATCTGGCCACAATGTTAAAAGCACAATAGCTCCTTTATTTCATATTTCAAAAATCTTTCTTATATCTTGTCCAACTATTATGCATCTGGTTTAAATAAGTATTTAACTGGTTACTAATTCATTTCACAAAAACTAGAGAACTTAAAGGTACCTGCATAGTCCCCTGAGGAAAGTTCAATTTGTCCAGCAGGTTTAGATGCTAGCTGCAAGGAGCATTGTCCACAGATCAATTCTGTAACCAGTACCCCATGATGATGTTTGCATTAAATTAACAGCAGCACTGTCGGTCATGAATATAGTACTTGCGTAACCCTGAATTACTAGGTAGAACATTGTACAATAATCATGCAATTTAGTGTCATCTCCCGCAGACCCGGATTACTAGGTTAGTGTGCCCGAGCCCAGGGTTCACAAGTCCGCGGTTCTGTAATCTGTTGCATTGGCGTTGCAGTGTTTTTTTTTTGTTTTTACACATGTAGGCCCAGTTCTGCAAACAGCTATTGCTGCAATTTCAATACTTTAACTGGGCAATTACTTTCTGCTACTGTATGGCTAAGACAATACAGTGGTTTAATAGGACAAGTTCCACTTGGAACAGGCCTCGCCATGGTCGACCAAAAAAGTTGAGTGCACGTGCTCAGCGTCATATCCAGAGGTTGTCTTTGGGAGATACATTGCTGCAGAAGTTGAAGGGGTGGGGGGGGTCAGCCTGTCAGTACTAAGACCATAGGCCACACACTGCATCAAATTGGTCTGCATGGCTGTCATCCCAGAGGGAAGCTTCTTCTAAAGATGATGCACAGGAAAGCCCGCAAACCGTTTTCTGAAGACAAGCAGACTAAGGACATGAACTACTGGAACCATGTCCTGTGGTCTGAGGAGACCAAGATAAACTTATTTGGTTCAGATGGTTCAGATGGTCTCAAGCGTGTGTGGCGGCAACCAGGTGAGGAGTGCAAAAGACAAGTATGTCTTGCCTAGAGTCAAACATGGAAGTGGGAGTGTCATGGTCTGGGGCTGCATAAGTGCTGCTGGCATCGGGGAGTTACAGTTCATTGAGAGAACTATGAATGCCAACATATACTGTGACATATTGAAGCAGATCTCCTACCTTCGGAGACTGGGACGCAGGGCAGGATTCCAACATGGTAATGACCCCAAACACACCTCCAAGATGACCACTGCCTTGCTAAAGAAGCTGAGGGTAAGGGTGATGGAGTGGCCAAGCATGTCTTCAGACCTAAAACCTATTGAGCATCTGTGGGGCATCCTCAAACAGAAGGTGGAGGAGCGCAAGGTTCTACCATCCACCTGCTCTGTGATGTCATCATGGAGTGGAAGAGGACTCCAGTGGCAACCTGTGAAGCTCTGGTAAACTCTGTGCCGAAGAGGGTTAAGGCAGTGCTAGAAAATATTGGTGACCACACAAAACATTGACACTTTGGGCCCAATTTGGGTGTACTCGCTTTTGTTGTCAGCGGTTTAAACATTAATGGCTGTGTTGAGATATTTTTAAGGAGACCACAAATTTACACTGTTAGGCGGCGTACACACGAGGGGATATGTCCGCTGAAAACGGTCCGATGGACCGTTTCAGCAGACATCTCCGCTCGTGTGTATGGGCTAGCGGACAGATTTCTCCACCCGACAGATTTCAAAGCAAGCTTTGAAATCTATCCGGTGGAATCTGTCCGCCCGACATGTCTGCTGGTTAGTACACTTACCAGCAGACATGTCGGCCCCCACCGCCGCCGCGCCGCTGCCGAATGGATTCGGCGCATGCGCGGAAGTGTTTTACTTCCTGGTGCGGTGACGTGGCGGTGACGCGGCGGCGTCAACGTCACCGCCGCGTCACCGCGCCGTCCGGCGGCGGGGAATTTGATCCGATGGTGTGTACACGCCATCGGATCAAACTCCCGATCGGACATATCCAATGGAAATGGTCCGCGGACCGTTTTCATCGGATATGTCCGATCGTCTGTACGCCGCCTTATACAAGCTGTACACTCACTACTTTACATTGTAGCAAAGTGTCATTTCTTCAATGTTGTAACATGAAAATATATAATCAAATATTTACAAAAATGTGAGGGGTGTACTCACTTTTGTGAGATACGGTCTATCATCCTACAAGTGTGATGTCTCAAAAATATGCAATTTGTTACTTGGTTATACTTTTAAGATGTTTTTAGAAAGTTATTTTTCTATTTTTTCTTCCCCTAAGGCGGACCTGTTATCTACAGAATGTTAATCTATCCTCCAACACGTCGTGCTCTATTTGTTGGTTGTGGATTGCAAATGTTTCAACAGTTGGCGGGCATCAACACAGTCATGTATGTATTTCATTTTCTAAATTTACAAAGATTGAGAATGTATGACACACTCTGAGCCCCTATTCACATAAGTGCAATTTCTAAACCAGATACTGTCCCCAGGGGAGGACTGGCAGCCTTAGGCCTGGGGGGCAAGTCCAGTTAAGTGGCCCATAGACCCTGTGGAGGCAAAATGATGGATCGTGAAAACAGTGTCTAAGGTTTTTGATTAGGGTTGTCCCGATACCACTTTTTTAGGACCGAGTACAAGTACCGATACTTTTTTTCAAGTAGTCGCCTATACCGAATACCGATACTTTTTTTAAACGTGTCCCCAAATGCAGCCATGTCCCCCACATATTGCAGCCATGTATGCCCCCCCCACATATTGCAGCCATGTCATGTCCCCCACATATTGCAGCCATGTCATGTCCCCCACATATTGCAGCCATGTCATGTCCCCCACATATTGCAGCCATGTCATGTCCCCCACATATTGCAGCCATGTCATGTCCCCCACATATTGCAGCCATGTCATGTCCCCCACATATTGCAGCCATGTCATGTCCCCCACATATGCAGCCATGTCATGTTCCCCACATATTGCAGCCATGTCATGTCCCCCCCACATATGCAGCCATGTCATGTCCCCCACATATTGCAGCCATGTCATGTCCCTCTTGTGCGGAAGAAAAATAACTAAGGTTAAGAAAGAGGGGTGGAGCCTCTCGCCCAGGGAATGAGGCTAATCTCGGTGGTTTAGCCCAATTTCGAGACCCCCTAAAGTTAGACATCAGAGTAAATTATTTTTATTTACAGTTTTGCGTACCTTTCAGTTTTCACCATTTTACAAAAAGGTGCAATTTAAAATGTACAAATATTTGTTATTTATTAACTTAATACAGTTTTAACTTTTATATTTTCTTGGCATTTAGCAGGAATTTTGTACATTTTGCCATGTATGAAATAATGATTTTAGTGTATTTTTATTGAAATTATTGTTTTGATAAACATTTGCGGAAATATTGCGGTGCCTTAAAAATCAGTAGCACCTTTTTTTTATTTTACTGGCCATGTGCTTTCAGAAAATGTATGGGGGGGGGGGGTCTTTTGCAAATTCTGAAAGCTGTAAGTGAAAAAAGGAAAACCTCCAGATTTTTTAAGAAATTTTTTTGTACGTCCGATTTTCAATATTTCTCAAAAAGGGACAATTTAAATTTACAAGTATTTGTTATTTATTAAAATAATACAGGTTAAGCATTTATATTTAGTAGTATCATTTGCTGTGCTTGTATCTGCTAACAATGATTTTAGTGTTTTGGAGGAAGTGTTTGGTGTGTCCTCTCATCCCTATACAGTAGATACAAAGTAGAGGAAGGGATGGAGGGATTAAATGGTGCCTGGACAAATCAGATTAATTATTTTTGAAACAAAATTAAATGAAGACAAAAGTTTATTCAATTCAATTAAAAATGGGACAATAAATTGTAGAATATACACTGAATTGGAATGAATATAGCACAATGTCCCAACATGTTTCAACAAATCGTTGGCTTCTTCAAGGGTGTGAAATGCAATCATTGTAATAAATACAATCTATAAGAAAAACACAGTATTAATGAATAGCATACAAAGATTTTCAAAATATGTCTGAAAGTCAAAAGATGTCCAAACAAAAGAGGGGTCTAAGGTATGAATGCCTTAGAGACAGATTCAGTACACAGGAACCAAACTATATTGTCATAAACCTTAAACCTATTATCTGTATTTTAAATTTTTCCATAGTTGGATCTCAATGTTCTATTTAATAACGACTCTGCATCTCGGCAGTTCATACAGCGCACCATTATAATCCCTCCATCCCTTCCTCTACAATGATTTTAGTGTATTTTTGCTTTGGTATACATCTGTGCAAATATCGCGGGGCCTTAAAAATCAGTAGCACCTTCAGATTTTTAGCAAAATATGGTTATTTACGTTTTTGCGTTTTTGTTCAGTTTTCACAATTTAAAAAAAAGCAGAAAAAATCCTACAGCGCCCCCTGTGGTTAAAGCGGTGGTTCACCCTAAATATACTATGTCCCATGTGATCCAGCATACTGGCGTCAGCGCCAGTAAGCTGTTTTTTTTTTTTAATTGGTCCACTTACTGTGTAATCCTTAATTTTCATTTATTTCCCCCGCGGTGGATGGCGCCGTTATAGCCCGTCACGGCTTCCTAAAATAGCCGATTTAGGACTCGGGTATTTCCGGCGCTATACGGCGCCTGCGCACAGACCTAGGAGCTGACTGCGCAGGCGCCGTATTTCTCAGAGTCCTTTGGCGCGTCACGCCCTCCGAAAAAAGCCGAAATAGGACTCGGAGAAATACGGCGCCTGCGCAGTCAGCTCCTAGGTCTGTGCGCAGGCGCCGTATTGCGCCGGAAATACCCGAGTCCTAAATCGGCTATTTTAACCACTTAAGCCCCAGACCAATATGCTGCTAAATGCCCAAAGGCGTTTTTACAATTCGGCACTGCGTCGCTTTAACAGAAAATTGCGCGGTCGTGCGACGTGGCTCCCAAACAAAATTGGCGTCCTTTTTTCCCCACAAATAGAGCTTTCTTTTGGTGGTATTTGATCACCTTTGCGATTTTTATTTGTTGCACTATAAACAAAAATAGAGCGACAATTTTGAAAAAAATGCAATATTTTTTACTTTTTGTTATAATAATATCCAAATTAAAAAAAAAAAAAAAAATCCTCAGTTTAGGCCAATACGTATTCTTCTACATATTTTTGGTAAAAGCGTTTGATTGGTTTGCGCAAAAGTTTTAGCGCCTACAAAATAGGGGATAGATTTATGTTTTTTTTTGTTTTACTAGTAATGGCGGCGATCTGCGATTTTTGTCAGGCCTGCGATATTGCGGTGGACACATCGGACGCTTTTGACACTATTTTGGAACGATTCACATTTACACAGCGAACAGTGCTATAAATATGCACTGATTACTGTATAAATGTGACTGGCAGGGAAGGGGTTAACACTAGGGGGAGAGGAAGGGGTAAATGTATTCCCTGGGAGTGATTCTTACTGTGGGGGGAGGGGACTGACTGGGGGAGGTGACCGATCTGTGTCCCTATGTACAAGGGACACAGCATCGGTCTCCCCTCTCCCTGACAGGACATGGAGCTCGGTGTTTACACACCAAGCTCCACATCCCTGCTCTGTCACTGCCGATCGCTGGTAGTTGGTGGACATCGCGGCCGCCAGGCACACACATCGGCATCTCGGCGACGCGCCGGGCACAGTTTTTCCCTGCTGAGCGCCCCCAGCAGCGCGCATAGGGAATGCAAATAAAAGGACGTTCAGGGACATCCACCCGGCAGTTGAGAGCCGCGCTGTGGACGTCTTTTGTCTACAGTGCAGGTCGTCTCAAGTGGTTAAGGACCTTGCCCCTTTTTGCAATTCGGCACTGCGTCGCTTTAACTGACAATTGCGCAGTCGTGCGACATGGCTCCCAAACAAAATTGGCGTCCTTTTTTTTCCCCACAATAGAGCTTTCTTTTGGTGGTTTGATCACGTGCGTTTTTTATTCTTTGCACTATAAACAAAAATAGAGCGACAATTTTGAAAAAAAAAAACAATATTTTTTACTTTTTGCTATAAGTATCCCCAAAAAAGATATAAAAAAAAACATTTCCTCAGTTTAGGCCGATACGTATTTTTCTACATGTTTTAGGTAAAAAAAAAACACAATAAGCGTTTATCGATTGGTTTGCGTAGTATGTTTAAAAATATGGATATTTAATATAAAAAAATATACAGAATTAATAAGAGACAAAATTTACAAAATGCCATAGAAAGGCCTAAAATTGAAAACACATTGACATGACAGACCACCCACTAGCTGAAGTACATTTACAAAGGATCAACATAAAAGTGGGAGACTCGCAACCACTTGATTATAGAAAATGGAGACCATTGGAGTTCTCAGGAGGTGGAGTGTCACGCGATGCTCAGCCCGACATGTTGCGCGTTGAAAAAACGCTTCTTCAGGAGCTTACAATGAATTCTACAATATAATAATAATAATAACAACAGGTTTTAAAATGAACAGAAAAAATAACCACAAAACAAACATATCAATATGGAGCGCTTATTTGTGCCTGCTTAATAACCCCCATGTGGGCCAAAATTGGTCCAGTAAAAGGGAGAGGAAAACAATGAAGAAAATGGGGATAGGATTAACATAGAATAGAGTGTCAGCAGAATGAGACATGGAAAAGAAGGGAAAGAGAAAGAAAAGAGAAAAGCAATTAAAAAAAAAAAAAAGAGGAAAAAAATGTATATAAATAAAAACATTTCTTTAAAAAGAAAATAGGGTAAGTGATTATAACCACCAATTTGGTGGTATATATCCATATAGGGTTAGCAGTATAGAAATTATTATTATAATAGAATTACTTACATACCGATTTGGTATGTACCGATAGAGGATAGCAAGGAGGGCAAGTATACAGGGATGAGGTCCTTTAAATGCTCCAAATGTAGCCAATACTATATAAAGAATAATATGGAATAAACGGTCCTTAATTAGTAACCTGGCCATATAAACCAGTAATGAGGAGAGGAACATATCATCAAAGAGATGGAATTATACCCAAGGGCAGCAGGTATTTACATGCTCATTCTATAGACCCAAACTAAGACAGAATTCAAAACAGGTGCATTTTATTGGTCAGAACCAAATGATTGATGAGTTCAAAAACCACAGGTAGACAATCCCAGAGATACTTGAAAACTGCTTCTCCAAGTGAAAGATCTGGAATAAGCCATATGTATAATGAAAAACAGAGGTGTTGTGTAAAAACAAACATACAGGCAAACATTTAGGTAACATACAGAGTGGGCTGGCAGGGGATTAGCCATATATTGGATCCCTCAGCGGTTCGCCACCGCTCAGCAGTGCATATATAGAAAAAACAGGGGATAGACGGATAAAAAAGACAAAAGAACCACCTACCATTAAGATTAGATGTGTTGAGTATAGCCTCTGCCCATGGTGACAGTCTACAAGCATGTAAGCACTGCACATGCCACTAATGTCTGGCGTGTGTTTAAATAAGCCAGACATGCGTGACGTAATTGATGCGAGACCCGCACGGGCCATTATCGATTCATATGCGCTTGCGTGACCTTAGTAGGCGCAGTCGCGCTTACATGACCCTGTCAACCAGGACCCAATCATAGCGCGGCCAAGGCATAGTAGATCGTAAAAGCAGAGGGGCAGCGGATGCTTCTCCGTTTAAAGGAGTGGCAACAAAACTAACCGCAGGGGGGCGTGCATATGCTGCAAGGCGGGACCGGCACAACAATGCCCAGACCAACCCGATAAAGTGTCCACAGCACAAGTCCGGGACGAACCTGCCCAACAACCAATCCGAAAGCAGGAGGGGGGAAGGGAAAGAAGCCATCTCGTACCTGACAACTAGATTAACCACTTAAGGACCGGACCAATATGCTGCTAAATGACCCAAGGGGTTTTTACAATTCGGCACTGCATCGCTTTAACAGACAATTGCGCGGTCGTGCGACGTGGCTCCCAAACAAAATTTGCATCCTTTTCTTCCCACAAATAGAGCTTTCTTTTGGTGGTATTTGATCGCCTCTGCGATTTTAATTTTTTGCGCTATATACAAAAATAGAGTGACATTTTTATAAAAAAAAATCTATATTTTTTACTTTTTGTTATAAGAAAAAACAAACAAAATTTTAGTCAAACATTTAGGCCAAAATGTATTTAGCCACATGTCTTTAGTAAAAAAAAATCTGGGAGTGTTCCGGAGGGGTCGGACAAAAACAAACTGCCTCCCCCTCAGCACGGATCGCTCCTTCAGCAAACCGGACTGCCGCATGTACCGGGGGGGGGTTCTCGATCAGACCCCCGACCCACGTCAAGGCAGCCACGTACAGGTACGTTGATGTGCCTGTCAGTGCCATTCTGCCGACGTTAATGTACATGCGGCGGTCCTTAAGTGGTTAAGAAAAAAGGAAAAGAAAAAGAACAAAATAGAAAGGGAAACTAGAAAAGAGAAAATAGGAGGCATAATAATGTCTCCATAGGGGCAATCAGGAATAGGCACAAAGAGAAACATATGGTGGAAAACCACAGTAGGTTAACTATATAAGATTGCAATATATGCAACATGCATAGAATGCAAAGTATTACATAATCAATGCACAGAGAGGATATTAAGCCCCAAAGAAAAAGGAGCGGCAATAGCCTCACATTGGATCATTATTATTTATAAGATTTAAGTCAAAGTTTAAAAAAAAATATAATAAAAATAAATAATTCATGGTAATGAAAAATATATGCTTACATATATATTGTATATACAATTAGGAAAACATTTCACCAGTTGAAAAGGAAGGAGGAATAAGGCATAAGCAAATTAACACATGACAGGAAAAGAAGAGGTGGAACATGGATATGTGTACCAGTATGTGTGTATCATTGAATCACCAATTGGACAGAAATTCACCACAGAGGGAGAAACTATAGAAAGGATTTGTAGGAATGTGCCTCATTGATACCTGGGGCATGGTTGGCATTTAATCTCTCGATCCAAAGGGTCTCTTTCTGTAAAATTTATTTATCCCAATTCCCCCCTCAAGGGTTCTTGGGTATAACAGCCAAGACAATAAAAGAGACAACTGTGGTGTCAAATCTGTGATAGAGATCAAGATGTCTACAAATCTGGGTTAGAATTTTCCCATTCCCAGACAAATAGACATGATCTTTGATTCACTGCCACAGATGGCGAATTGTCTTGCCGACGTAGAAGGCACGGCATACACACGTCATTAAATAAACAACACCTTGTGTGCTACAATCGGCTCTAAAGGTGGGACAAAGGACTTCACATTTGGGAAGGGTAAACTTACTGCCTTCTTGTACCCAAGGGCAGAACTGGCAGCGTCCACATCTGTGCATGCCTTTACTATCTGGTCTGGATTGTAGAGTGTTGGAGTAGTGACTGGACACTAATCTATCGCGTAAGTTCAGGTCTGGCTCCTATATGTTTTCTAATGATAGGATCCTGGTGTAGTGTTTGCCAATGACTTGTCAAAATGTCACGCACTTCCTAATGTTGGGAAGATAATCTTGTGATGATTCTGAGGGTAGGTTTGGAATCAGTGGATGATTTAGATTGGTGGCATAGCAAGTCGTTCCTTGACCGACCTAGTGCCTTATTGTAGGCCTTGCGGAGAAGAGACTTGCTGTACCCTCTGGCCAAGGGTCTTAAGCGCAGTTGTTGTGCTTCCAATTGTGCTTCCAATTGTGCTTCCAATTTAAAGTCTGATAGATGTGTGCAGTTCTGACGTAGCCTTATGTACTGCGCCATAAGGAATACTCCGTATTAGGGCCGCTGGATGTGCACTTGCTGCATACAGCATAGTATTTCCAGCTGTCTCCTTTCAGAACAGGCTAGTAGCCAAACATCCATCCTGGTCTTTGAAAATAGTAAGGTCTAAGAATGTGATTTTGGACATATCCATGTTTAAGGTAAACTTCAAATTGAATGTGTTATGATTCAATAAGTCAATAAAGGACACCAATGCCTCTCTTGTGCCTGTCCAGATCAAAAGGATATCATCTATATAACGCATCCAGCATGTAATCTGTCCTGCGTATATAGCCATCAAATCCCCTAAAAAAATGTGGCGCTCCCACCCCCCCAGGTACAGGTTAGCGTAGGCTGGTGCACAACATGTGCCCATGGCCACTCCCTGTACCTGGAGGTAGTGAGAGCCATTGAAACCAAACCAATTATGTGACAAAACAAAGTCAAGTAGTGCAAGTATGAAGTCATTGTATTTCCACTCCGTGTGGGGTTCCTCATAGAGGAAGGTTCGAACCATCCCAACGTCCTGCTCGTGAGGGATGCTGGAATATAAGGACTCCACATCCAGAGTCACGAGCAGGGCGGTGGGAGGGACAACCACCCCCTCATTTTTTTAAGGAGATCAGGTGTGTCTTTAATGTAGGATGAAAGGCCGGTGACATGAGGCATAAGGGTGGCATCAATCGGTCTACTCACGTTTTCGGTTAGGGATCTGATCCCCGAAATTATCGGTCTACCCGGAGGATTTTTAGAGTTTTTATGTATTTTGGGGAGGGAGTAAAAGGTTGCCTCTCTAGGATATTTGTTATTGAGATGATCATTTGTGTACTGATCGATTAGACCCCTTTGGTATCCATCATTGATGATTACTCAGCTTTAAATGTATGGATGATAGATATCGAAATCTTACAATACCAGTTCTTGTTAGAGTATAGCAAGACACATTTTCTCATATTGTGACTTCGTCATCAAGACAACATTCCCTTCCTTATCTGATGCCTTAATAATCAGGTCTGGATGTTCACTTTTGGATTGATCTTGTTTGTGCTGATGTAAGGTTACTTGGGTGAGGTGTCAGCTGCATCTGTTTGATGTCACTGACTACCCCTACCAAGAAAGCCCATACAAAGGAGGTCAATGCTAGGTCTGGAAATCAATGGGATTTGGGTTTAAATTTGTTTACAGTAGAAGGAACTGTATTAGCCAACGGTGTGTTTAAAGGCTGAGATAGTGTACCGGACAGAGGTTCTGAGTCTGCATTCACCGAATGATTGGTATCATTGTTTTCATCCAAGAGCAGCATCAGATCACGGAGGGCTCTAAAGTCCTCCATGGTATAGTGCTTAATGCTCTCAGAGAACTCGCGTTCTTGTCTAGCTCGTACGGTGTCTTCATCAAACATAAATCTGTATGTCAGGTTGAGTGTAAACATATAAACATCCTTAATCAGTTTATACTTCTCCAAATTGGCCAAAAGGCAAAAACTCAGACCTAGTTTTAGTACCTCTAGCTCCTTATCTGAAAATTGGTAAGGGGTGAGGCTAATGATATCAAGTGCTAAGTTGGAGGTGGTGGAGGCCCCAACAAGTGAAAATTCAGAGGTGACTGCCCTGGTTGGGCCAAATGTAGATCTAAGGTAGTTTGTTTCGTAAACATTTGAGCCTGTGCCACAGAGGGGAGAGGGGAGATTGGGGGGAGGTAGAGTACTTGGGGTAGGGAGCTGGGACTGTGTACCAGGCATAGAAAATGCAGATGCTGGTGTATTGGAGGGAAGGGGTTGTTGGCTAGAGCTGGGACCCAATGTAGAGGGATTCCTGGAAGGGGGGGTATTATGTATTTGTGCTGCTTGCTGAGCAATAGCACCCATGTATTTCATCTGTGAGCTATTCCCACCACCATTAGTAGATGTGTTTGTCACCTCCTGCGTGTGGTTCTTAGACCCAGAATTACTATCAAAGGGAAGTTTTTTTAGAGTGAGGTGTTTTAGTTCCCACCACCATGACTCCGCTTACGTGATCCTTGGGCATTATTGATTGGTGTAGGTGCTCAGCGTCTGGTTGGAGGCTGTAAAGGGAGAGCAGAGGTAGAAACAGATGAGTCAGACTCAGTGTCATCTTCAGTATAACCAAATTCATTCCCAATAAAGTTTGCCTTTCTTCTATTTTTAGGACCCCTACCTTGGTGGGGGTTGGACCAACGGTAGACAAAGCCTTCCAGAAATGCCATCTTGTCTTTGGACATCTTATTTTGTTTTTTAGATATTATGTCTTTAGTGATTTTGGTAATATAATCCTTTCCTTATTGCCACCGTATACCATAACGATCATGGTCCTTAATAGAGTTATTATGCGCCGTACCCAGAATACTAGATACGCCTGAAAATAGGCTTCTTCCAACCGACGTAACTTTTCTACGCCGGCGTATCGTAGGCGCATATTTACGCTGGGCGCATCTGGCGCAACCATTAATTTAGTATTCAAATATGCAAATGAGGGAGATACGGCAATTCAGAAACGTACGTTTGGCCGGCGCAGGCTACGCGCGGTGCGCGTAAGCTGTACGTCCGGCCTAAAGTTACTCCTTATAAAGCAAGGGTAACTTTGCACCAGACTTGCACAGGTCAGCTGGAGAGCAGCACCGTAACGAACGAGCTGAGCAACCACACTTGCAGGACAACACATCTGTATGCCAACATGCCAGGGGCAGCCATGGTCATAGCACTACTGCATCTACGTGCATGTAGGAGGTCACGGGAGAGGATATACCGAATGCGCACAACGTGTTTGGCATGGGGGATTCGGAGGTGTATCGCATCTTCAGATTCAGCCCTGATGCCATCCTTGAATTAGCCACAGCCCTGCATGATGACATCACCAGCCAGACACACCGCGTACATGCAGTGCAGCCACTGGTCAAGGTACTGGCAACACTACATTTCCTTGCCAATGGATCTTTTCAGCGTACAAGTGGAGTTGTGTCTGAGATGTCACAATCCACCATGAGCAGATGTGTGCACCAGGTTGTCTCCGCCATCCTCAGACGTATGTCCCACCACATCATCAGACCCACCAATGAGCACCTGCGGCAGAAGGCAATGCTGGATTTCTACAGGATTGCAGGATTCCCACGCACCATCGGGCCATTGATTGCACCCATGTGGCACTACAGCCCCCCCGTGCCACAGAGCATATGTACCGCAATTGGAAGCATTGGCATTCCATCAACGTACAGGTGATAGCCGATGCCCAATACCTTATATGGCACGTCCGTGCCAAACACCCCGGGTCCAGACATGACGGCTACATATACCGTCAAAGCCCCATCCCAGCAGAATTCGAACAGAACGTGTACGAGAACAGCTTGCTGGTTGGTGAGTGACATGGGAGTCAGGCATGACTGTCCGACCCCATGATGCAGACATCACAAGGGGCACATGCACGGCTAACATCCTCCTGTCTTTTCCTTTCCAGGTGACTCGGCATATGCACTTGGGCCTCATCTCATGACTCCATTCCGGGATCCCCAAACCAGAGCAGAGAGAAAATACAATGAAGCACACATACGCACCCGTGCAGTGGTGGAGCGCACATTTGGCCTCCTGAAGTCCCGTTTCCGATGCCTGGATAAGTCCAGTGGTACCCTGTTGTATTCCTCAAACTTTGTGTGCCAGATCATCGGTGCATGTTGTATGCTGCACAACTACGCTATGAGAAAGGGCCTGCAGATTGACCTATGTGATGACCTGACCCCCCAACCACACAGTCCTCCCCTGCCTGAGGAGACCCCACCTGCTGAGGGAAGAGCAGTCAGGGGGGTCCTCGTGGTAGGCATCTTTGGACGTTAAACACACACATTCATCATGGCACATGGACAATGCACGCATGCACACCACTGTGGTCGCTAAATCACACACACCACATCCACATCCCTGATGGGGAGGAGGCCCTTGAGGGGATATCCCTAATGGGGAGGAGGCCCTTGAGGGGATATCCCTGATGGGGGAGGAGGTTTGGGAGGGTTCTGGGATGGGGGGTCTCCTCCACGATGTAGAAACCTTCCTCTAGAGTACCATGCTCTTCCTCTACTTCCTCTAGAGGAGAGGTGTGGGCACTCTCCTCTGGGGGTGGCGTGGGTCGCCCAGCAGCCAACGACAGCCCAGCTTCCTCCAGCACATCTATGGATGACACAAAACATTCACATGTTGGTGGACCCACACACTTGACACATTTTCCCTTCCACCCCCTCACATGCTACACCCCAGATAGGAGATAAAACACACTTACCTGTACTCAAGGCCTGATGCACAGAGTCATAGCCCTATAGGGCCTCCACCTGCTCCCTCTCCAGGCACCTGGCAATGACCTGCTCATCAGGAGTGAGGATGATCTTACTGGCTGGTCCACCTCCTGTGCCCCTGGTATGCCTCCTCATCGTGGCCAGCTTTTCTTTGAGCAGACACCGCATATCATTTATTTTTTTTGCTATGTCCTTGGGGCTCCGAACCTCATGGGCAAGGGAATTCACCTGTGCTGTAATCTCCTCCAGGATCTCATCCTTCTTGACCTTGCTGGTCTGGCCACTCTGTGCCCCATGAAGGCATGCGCCATACTTGGAGATGCCATCGATAATGATTGCCTTCTCCACAGGGCTAAAATTTCTCTTCCTCCGATCCTTGGCAGTCACTGGTGCAGACATGGCTCCAAATACAAAAGTACTTAAACCAAAAAGTTTATGCTGTACTTTTGCACTTGACGGGCGCATGTCTGGATGTATTTATGCACTGGGCGTAGGCAGTGGGCCGGCGTATCTTAGGGGTTACGCCAGGCGTGGTTGGGAGCGGGACATGCGTTCACGTCATGGCGCATGCGCCGTTCGTTCGGCCCTTCATTTGCATGGAGTCACGCTTCATTTACATGGATCATGCCCACTTCCTTCCAATTTTAAATACGCCTACGATTTTACGTTACGCCGGCGCATCGTTGGGAGCATTTGCTTTCTGAATACCATGCTTGCCTCTCCACGCTGCGCCGGCGTAGTGTAAAAAAGATACGCTACGCCTGCATAAATATGCGCCGATGTATCTGAATCTGGCACTTTGTTTTTACTGCATACCCAAAGGCAGCATTTTTGTATGATCAGTCAGGTAAATTAGAACAGGCATGCTTTACCCATAGTGGTATTGCCAGGAAATTAGTAGGCTGTAGGGGAATATTGTGCATCTGAATCATCAATGTGTGTTAAAAAAAAAAAAAAAACACTTCACACACTCACATTCACACTTCTTAGCAATTATTTCCCTAAGGCCCCATTCATATCTGAGCGATTTGGAACTTGAAGCCCAGCACAGTCCTATGGCACCTGGGGAGAATGGACCCTTTATGTCAATGGGTGGCCCCTTAGTGGTCTTGCTGTCTAATGCTAGCTAAAAATTATGATCAAATGACTACTGTTACTGCCAAGCCAGAGCTAACTTTTATCATACTCTGTTCCCTTTCAATGGAGAAGGCTTCTTGGAAGTTTAGCCGAGATTAAAACTTAAGACACAGCTACTGTCAAAACTCTTTTTGCACAACATGGTGAAGTGTTATAACTGCTATTTTAATGACTGTTTCTGTAGCTTTTAGGAAGATTTCTGTAATCAGTGAGGTCGCCAAGATGAAGAGTGTAAAGGGGACACAACCCTAGTAAAAACATTTTCTTAAAGTATAATGGGGAAGAATGAGAACCTCTGCCAGGTTTTTATTGCTGTGTCTCATTTGAGAGAGCCCTTCACTTAATCTTTGGTCATCAATCCAGGATGTGAGATGAAACCTACCCTTCAGGGACATAGCAATAAAAATCTGATAGAGGTTCTTACGCCGATTAATTCTTTAGCTTGTTGGGTTTTTTAAGAGCATGCCTTACCAATTGAGTGCAATTGCGCAATTATATCATGTTTGCACTTGTGGCTGCCCGTTGATGAATGGCAGCCTTGTGCCTTTCTAGGAAAAAAACTGGTAGTATTTTTCAGTGTTACTAAACCCAGTATGAATAAAATTCATCCCCCCCCCCCCAAAGTGCCCAGGGATTATAATTCTTATTTTTACATTAAAATACTGCCACTATATGCCTTTTTGGATGATCTGTATTCCATGGTTACATGATAAACTGCACAATTTCTTCAGTGCCGAGTTCAAGTAGGAGGAGATTTGCCCTACAGCTTTATACATGCCCACATTTGTTATGTCAATATCATGTGACTTGGCTAGCTCTGAGAACAAGTGTTCTCTCTAGCATTAACCACTTAAGACCCAGACCATTATGCAGGTTAAGGACCTTGCCCCTTTTTGCGAATCGGCACTGCGTTGCTTTAACTGACAATTGCGTGGTCATGCGATGTGACTCCCAAACAAAATTGGTGTCCTTTTTTTCCCACAAATAAAGCTTTCCTTTGGTGGTATTTGATCACCTCTGTGATTTTTATTTTTTGCGCTATAAACAAAATTAGAGCAACAATTTTGAAAAAAATGCATTATTTTTAACTTTTTACTATAATAAATATCCCCAAAAAAGATATAAAAAAACATTATTTTTTCTCAGTTTAGGCTGATACGTATTCTTCTACCAATTTTTGGTAAAAAAAAATCGCAATAAGCGTTTATCGATTGGTTTGCGCAAAATGTATAGCGTTTACAAAATAGGGGATCGTTTTATGGCATTTTTATTAATATTTTTTTTTTTGTGACTGCGACATTATGGCGGACACATCAGACAGTTTTGACAGATTTTTGGGACCAATGTCCTTTCCACAGCGAAAAGTGCTTTAAAAATGCACTGATTACTGTGAAAATGACAATTGCAGTTTATTTATTTTAATTTGCGTACGCGACCCACAGCTGGGCTCTTAAAGGCGACGTACCTGTATGTGCCTGTGCCATTCTGCCGACGTATATCGGCGTTAGGCGGTCTTTAAGTGGTTAAAGACACAACTTAGCATGTGCAGGTCGGCTACCCTTCCTCAGATGGACAGTGCAGAAGGGGGAGGAGGATAAAACAGCCTTTTTACACAATGCAGAGGATTAACCCATTAAGTTCCACAGTGAGTATAACAAGTATGCTATGCTGCATATACTGACTGATGTTACTGTTGTGGGTTTAGTAAGGCCGCGTACACACACGATCAAATTTATCTGCAGACAAATTTGATCGTGTGTACGGGCAAGCAGACAGGTTTTACCAGCAGACAAATTTTAAAGCATGCTTTAAAATCTGTCTGCTGGAAACCCGTCTGTCTGATATGTCCGCTGGTTAGTACACTAACCAGCGGACATATCTGTCCGCACATGCGTCGAATGAATTTGACGCATGCGTGGAAGTATTTTACTTCCTGGTTCGGTGACGTCACCGCGCTGTCTGCCGGCGGGGATTTTGGTTTGATCGTGTGTACACGATCAAACCAAAATAGCCCAGCAGACAAATCCGATCAAAACGGTCTGTCAGACCGATTTGATCGGATTTATTTAGTCGTGTGTACGTGGCCTCACACTTTAAAGCGGAGCTCCACCCTTTTTTTCAAGTTTATACCATTTTATTTAACACTGCCCCCTTAATTATATTTGGCATGTTTTTTTATTTTATTTGAAAACTCATTGTGTTCTTGCCGTGAGTTTATTACTCGCGCCGCGGCGGCAGCGCTGCTATGCCTCCTGGGAGATGTTTGTCATCGATCCCAGGAGGCTGGGCTGAAGTATATTCGAGACTTCGGCCGCAGTTGAAAAACATCTCGAGCGAGTCTGCTCACACTGCACTGAAGAGGAGCCTGCGATATAGAGCTGGCTGCTGTGACTCTGCGGTAAGGTGTGGGGGTCCTTTCTCTGCGGTGCTGCTGCTATATGCCATCTCAGGCTCCTCTTCAGTGCATAGTGTAAGCAGACTCGCTCCAGATGTTTTTCATGCTGCCTCTATCACAGATGCTCAGCTATGGCAGCGTGTGTGTCTATCTCCTCCAGTGTCTGTGCGACCAGATCCACCCCCCCCCCAGCCCTCGCTCCCCCCTCCCCCCGCTCTCAAAAACAAACAAAAAACAGCTGCTTCCCCATAGCATGAGAAGGCGCTACTGGAATCAGCCAGGGCCGATACAGGAGGAATTAACCCTTGTCTGACCGCATGGAGGCTGATGCCTTCAGAGATCCAGACACAGCATCAGTTTCGTCATCCATCACCCTTTTATCCAGAGACCTGCACAGCATCAGCTCCGTCATCCATCCATGCCCTTATTAGGGTTGTCCCGATACCACTTTTTTAGGACCGAGTACAAGTACCGATACTTTTTTTCATGTACTCGCCGATACCGAATACCGATACTTTTTTTAAATGTGTCCCCAAACGCAGCCATGTCCCCCCACATATTGCAGCCATGTCCCCCCACATATTGCAGCCATGTCCCCCCACATATTGCAGCCATGTCCCCCCACATATTGCAGCCATGTCCCCCCACATATTGCAGCCATGTCCCCCCACATATTGCAGCCATGTCCCCCCACATATATTGCAGCCATGTCCCCCCACATATATTGCAGCCATGTCCTGTCCCCCACATATATTGCAGCCATGTCCTGTCCCCTATACCTGTAGTAGATGCCGCCGCTGCTGCCGGGTTAATCCCCGTGCAATACAGCGCGCATTACAAGCTTTCGTTTGTATACTTGTAATGCCCGCCTCGCCATGTATAGACACTCCCCTTCTCGGGATTGGACGGATCTGTCCAATCCCGAGCAAGGGGGAGTGTCTATACACGGATCCGTGCATAGACACTCCCCCTTGCTCAGGATTGGACAGATCCGTATACAAGTATACAAACGAAAGCTTGTAATGCACGCTGTATTGCACGGAGATTAACGCGGCGGCGACAGCGGCGCGCGGGGGGGAGCATTCTATTTAGATATCGGGGGTATTTGTGGGAGTACAAGTACTCCCGCAAATACCCGGTATCGGTCCCGATACTAGTATCGGTACAACCCTAGCCCTTATACACAGAGACCTGCCCAGCAACACTTCATTCATTCACATTCTTACACAAGGCACCGCTGTCATTCAATCCCAACACACCATCGGTCTGAAATCCAGGAAGTCATACAGTCTGGCTTCATGATGCCCACACTTAAGTTGGCCCCAGTCAATTTCTATTTTATAAAGTATCTAATTGCTGTAACAACCTAACAAAACTGACCTTAGTTTACAGACTAACATTACTAGAATACATTAAGCTTGTGTATTACAGGGGTATTTATATTTATAAAGTGAAATTGTGGCCGGAACTCCACTTTAAAGATGATGAAGTGCTGGTCTCTTCCATATTTGATAGGTACTAATCACCTGTAGTTGTACCCCTTATCCAAATGACTTATAAAAGCTACTATGGATCTGTGCAACTGATTCCATTGCAGACATAATAAAGGACTAGCTTGAACTAAAGTCATGAAGTTTGATTAATTAAAGATCAGAATGGGAAGGGGTTCCTTGAAATATGTATGTCTCATGGGATCACATCTAAGTTTTCTTAGGATTCCTCATTCATTAACATGCCAATGTAATCAGATATTCGCTATATATAACACACCAAAGAGAATATGTATATAAAGCAGTGAATGTAACATCCACTTTAGATAAATGATTTACTATAGTTTTAAAGAGGAACCTCAGTCTGTTCATATCATTTGTAATAAAAACATCTTTGCCATTCTGAAGCTTTCCTCCATCCACTTTGTATATTATTTTATATATACTGTGATTCTGTACCTGCCAAATATGCTTTAGAAATCTCCCTCCACCAAGTCTGGCTGCAGCCATTTTAACTGTGGATAGCTGAAGCGCGCGCACACACACAGGCATGCCTCCAGCTCTGCAGCTCTAATTGGTCCTTGTATGACTCATCCCTCTCCCTTCCTGGCAAACTCTCAGGAGAGTGAGAGAGAGCTGTGCATAATGTCATAAGCCTAGGCTATTGACCAGACAAAAAAACATGAAGTAGGCTGTATAAGGCAGTGGTCCCCAACCTTTTTGGCACTGGGGACTGGCTGCGCGGAATAAAATGATTTTTCGCGGGCAATTGCTAGTGTTGGCGCTTCCATCATCACGGCACCATGGTTGATATGGTGTCAGGGTGATTGAAGCGCATTATTTCTATTATTACATTGTAGTAATTAAATAGTTCAACTCGCCATAATGCAGGATCAGTGGGAGCCCTGAGCGTGCCACGTTGCCTGTCACCAGACGCCGAATATCACTTCACACATCACCTGCCACACTTACTGCCACAAGATGCAGAATGTCACTTGCCACATCACCTGTCACATTGCCTGCCACAAGATGTGGATTGCCACGTTGCCTGTTGCCAGATGCGGATGTCACTTTCTTGCTCCACCCTTCTGCAAATTCCTGCTTAGCTGTCCAGGGGGCCAGCAATCTGCGCCGCTGAACAAGAATACGTTTTCCCAGCGAGGAGTCGCAGGAGAGCGGCGATGCGGGGCAGGCAGTGTGAGATGATGTCATTTCTCTGCTCCCCGCTTAACCTCCAACACTGAGGCAGAGCACTGGCTTTGAGGGCGGAAGAGCGGAGATGCAGGGGTTTCTCTGCTTGCCCGCCCGCTCACTTCTTCCATCCACCCAGTGCTCTCATGCCGGCAGCCCAGCATGTCTCTTGACGGCCGCCCGTGCAGTGTTGCCAACCTACTAGATTAAAATTTACTGGCACGACACCCGAAATTGACTGGCACAGACACATTTTTACTGGCATTTTATGAAAGTTACAAAATTACAGTTTTAGGTGCAAATTTCAGTATTTAGGCTACAAATAAGTACACTATCCAAATAGCAATGTGATTTAAGGTAGATATAAAAGGTAAAACAAACATATTTTTGTTACTTTCAATATAAAAATGGTCCATCAGTTTTTGTTCACCATCACCGCCAGCTCCTCCTGTCACCACCAGCTATTGCCGCCATCACCTCCTACCACCACCAGCTTCTTCTGCCCCCACCAGCTCCTCCTACCCCCACCACCAGCTCCTCCTGCCCACACCACCAGCTCCTGCCACCAGCTCCTCCTGCCCCCATCGCCAGCTCCTCCTGCCACCATCGCCAGCTCCTGCCACCATCACCTGCCACCGCCAGATCCTGCCCCCGCCAGCTTCTGCCACCATCAGGCACCAGCTCCTCTAGCCACCATCAGGCACCAGCCCCTGCCACCAGCTCCTCCTGCTCCCACCGCTAGGTCCTGCCACCAGCTCCTCCTGCCCCCACCGCCAGCTCCTGCCACCAGCTGCTCCTGCCCCCATCACCAGCTCCTCCTGCCCCCATCACCAGCTCCTGCCACCATCATCTGCCACCGCCAGGTCCTGCCACCTCCTGCCCCCACCAGCTCCTCTTGCCACCATCAGGCGCCAGCTCCTGCCACCAGCTCCTCCTGCCCCCACCACCAGCTCCTCCTGCCACCTCCTGCTCCTGCCACCTTCTGCCCCCACCAGCTCCTCTTGCCACCATCAGGCACCAGCTCCTCTTGCCACAACACCTCCTTACCTTAAAAGCAAAGAAGTCTGAAAATGCAGGCTTGCCCTGAGCTGGTCCGCTTGTGCTGTGTGTGGATGCCTGGGCAGCTGCTGGGCTGGGCTTTCACTGATTTGCCTGGGCAGACCACGACCACCGCCGGCACCACAAAGGCAAAACTGCTCCATTCCGTCTGTCCAGCTCGGAGCTCCTGGTGACTACAATATTTTTAAAGCCTGGCACGCCTGGCTGGATGCGCCATGACGTCACTCGCATCGCCGGTGCGCCTCCAGTAGCACACGTGAGTCAGTCTCTGTTAAATCCGCCCCCCTGGGCCCGACCGGAAATACAAGATCATCATCAGAATCGGATCCATTCATCGGCTTAGCTTGGGAGTCGGGCAGCTCGCCAGAACTGCGCATGTGAAAAAAGTGCATTTTTTTACGGATTGTCGGTAAAAAAATGTACAGTTGGCAACACTGTGGCCCGTCTGCAGAAGAGCCACAGCCCGGTAGTGGGCCGCGGGTTGACGACCCCTGGTATAAGGTATCCCGCGTCTGCCTGCAACATTGCTCCTGGACCTACTACTGGGTATTGCGGGCTCTGGCACTGTGATTGGCTGGAGCTGCGATGAGTGTGCGCGGGAGCCGCCGGTAACGGCACACTAACTGAAAACATCGGCACGTACGTGCGGTTGCTTCAATGCACATGTGTCAATGATGTCGGCACAAGCCAGAAAAAGGGGATATCTCTTAAACCGTGCAGGATTAGGAGATATCCCGGGTAGCTACAGGTAAGCCTGATTATAGGCTTACCTGTAGCAAAAAGTGGTTGTAAAGGGATTTTGTAAAGGGTTTCTAAAAAGTACAAGCATGCACTGGACTGTGTATGGCTCCTGGGGCATAGTGGAAGCGCTTTATAGTTACAAATTACAGTCTGTTAGGTTTTTTCAGTAGATTTTCACTTAGAGTAACCTGTGATATCAGAGGTGTAATACCATTTTCAATAGTGAATGATCTGTCGCTTAGCAGTGGAGACCTGTATACAACCTGGATGAGCATTTGCTGAAAATTTACATAGCATACTTGTCTTTAATGTTTAGTACAAAAATGATAGCTTGCAACGTGTAGAGTCTATATTTAAGCGACTGAACTTTTGCAACTGATATGACAGGAGAATGGAGTACAATAATTAGCTGAGGCAGCAGGTATTGAAGCATGAAGAATGAAAATGTATGTCAACCTTTTGCAATGATGATGAATCAAGGAAGCTAGAGGGGGGGATAGCATATGGATCCAGTTAGCTTTGCCAGGTTTGCATAATAACTTGTCATATTTGATTGTGTCAGTCTTCTCCTTAAGGTACTTGGTAAAATCTTGCACGACAAATGTGATATTAGTAGATACGAAACAGATTTAATTAGCAAATGACAACAGTGGGGAATTATTAACCTCTACAGGGTAGCAATTGTTTACCCTTTAGGCACCAGACTAACCTTAACATTTCAGTTATGAATTTATTGTTTTTGCATTGCATATGATGTCAACCTAATTGCTATATTTCTTTCTCTTTTTTTTTTGGGGGGGGGGGGTTGCACACAAGGCATTGTATTGGTGGCATTCTTTAAAAATCCAATGTCCAATGCCCATCATGAAATCATAAACTTTAAAAAAAATCTAGTTTTTTGTTTTTTTGTGCAAAAATTTGCACGCAGCAAAGTTTTATCTTGCCAAAGAAAAATATCCCGTTCTTTACAATCATGCCGATTCATGTCATCAGTTTCCGGCAGCACCAATATTTGTTAGCAACTATTTTCCAGGATGAAGAGCAAAATTAGAATCAAAAATCTGATGAGCACCTTGAGAATGTATTGAATTGAATTGCTACTACATCCATTGAACCAGATATTTATGTGTTAGTTTATCAAAACCTGTATCAAATAACGCACTTGTTTTTATGTTGCCCTCTTTTACTTCTATATGAGATGAGAACCTCTCCATCTACAAGGAAATAACCAGAAAATACCACAAGGAAATCTTCGATGCCAAGAAAAATTATTTTTCTGAGGCCATCAACAATGCACTTAACCGCCCCCGCGAGCTCTTTAAGCTGGTCACTCAGACCATGAATCCAGGATGTCTTGAAGCCCCCAATTCGGACACACAAGAATTCTGCGATGAGCTATCGGATTACTTCATTAATAAAATTGAAGGAATCCGGCAAAGCATTGAGCAGAACAACTCCCCCCGTAGCCCCCCCAGGAACTATTCACATAGCACCGGCAGTAACTCGCCACAACCAGGTAAGTTCACGCTGGAACCCGTCTCTACCCATGTCATTAAAAATATCATTGGTACTCTGCGTAACAGCACTGCGCCTAATGATATCATTCCCACCAAACTGCTGAAGGAATGCGCCGACATTCTGGCGCCTTCTATCACGCAGCTTATTAACCAATCCTTTAGCGAGGGCACAGTGCCTGCCCAGTTGAAGGAAGGTATAATTCGACCTATCTTGAAAAAACCCACCCTGGACCCCAAGGATCCACTTCACCGCCGTCCCATAACAGGCCTAAACTCTCTTTCGAAGGTCATGGAGAAAGTAGTGGTACAACAGCTGCAACAGCATCTAGATACCTACAAACTACTTGATCCATATCAATCGGGATTCCGACCCGGACACGGGACAAAAACCGCATTGATCAAGATATGGGACGACGCTCTCGAGGCCGCAGACGAAGGAGAATCTTGTCTTCTGGTTTTGTTGGACCTAAGCGCAGCCTTCGACACAGTTGACCACAAGCTCCTATTGACTCGGCTAGCTGAAGTAGCCAAAGTCGCAGAAGGCGATCTATCCTGGTTCTCCTCTTTCTTGGAAAACCGATCGCAAATAGTGAAGCTAGGACTTTTTACTTCGGAAAAACGGAAAGTATCATGCGGAGTCCCTCAAGGATCTCCCCTGTCGCCGGTGTTATTCAACATCTATCTGCGTCCTCTTTTTGAAATCATCAGCAGTCAAAAACTGCTCTATCACTCATATGCAGACGACACGCAACTGTATTTCCGCATTTGCAATAAAAAGGATCACCACCTCAATCTACAGAATTGCCTCTCTTTGATAGATGACTGGATGACCAAGAGTTATCTTAAACTCAACGGAGCGAAAACAGAACTTCTCCTGTTTCATGCTAAGCGTAGGAACCAACCAGCAACAACGTGGACCCCCCCACCCATTATGGGTAAATTCATCACCCCTAGCTCCAAAGTCAAAAGTCTTGGGGTCATCTTCGACTCCTACATGACAATGGACGCACAAATAGGGTCAGTAGTCAGCGGATCTCACCATCTGCTGCGCCTACTACGCAGACTTACTCCTTTTATTCCTAAAGAAGACGTAGCAGTCGTGGTAGGAACAATTGTCAACTCCAGACTGGACTATGCAAATGCCCTTTACCTGGGACTCCCGAAGTACCAAATCGCTCGTCTGCAAGTCGTGCAAAACACGGCTGCGAGACTTGTGACAGGGAAAAAACCCTGGGAATCCATCTCACCTTCGCTGAGATCCCTTCACTGGCTGCCAGTGAAAGACAGAATTGCTTTTAAAGCACTCTGTCTAACGCATAGATGTATCTATGGGAAAGCTCCCATATATCTGTGCGAAAAAATAAAAGTCCATAACCCCAATCGCATCTTGCGATCCACCAACCAAAATTTACCCCAGATACCGAAAGCCAATTACAAGTCCAAAGGAGATAGAAGATTTGCGGTCCAGGGTCCTAGACTATGGAACGCTTTACCAACCAATATTCGGTTGGAGGAGAATTACCTAGCATTCAGGAGAAAGGTCAAGACTCATCTCTTTTGATATCAAAGGAGACAGGAACAACAAGCGCCCAGAGGCGATTCAATTCGCATGTGCAGCGCTATATAAGTTTTCATTCATTCATTCATTCATTCATAAAAAAATATATTACAAAAAAGTTTTGTTGCTCAGATCGGTACATTATGTATATAGATACACCTATATTGTACAACTCCGTTGGAACAACAAACTGAAATCTTTTAGGTGGAGGGAAGTAAAAATAAAAACTATATTTGCATAAGTGTGCAGACCCTTAAACTAAGGCTGCATTCACACCTGAGCGTTTTGTCGCCTGCAGCGCGACGCTCAAAGACGCTAGAGGGGAAAAATAACATTATTCTCTATGGAGATAGTTCACATCTCCAACGCAAAACGCGGAAAGAACGGCGAACGTCTGAATTTTAAACAAGTCCCGGACCCTTTTTTGACGCGCGAATCAGGCGGCTTGGGAGTTTTACATTGATGCCCATGACCTGTACAAAACCGCAGGGAAAACCGCCGCGTTTTGTCGTGGCAAATCGCGGGGAAAAACGCCGCAATTTGTCGCGGCAAATCGCGGTAAAAAATGCCGCAAAACGCCTACGCCTAGGTGTGAATGCAGCCTAAGAATAAGCAACAACAATGATCAGGCATCTGCTGTGGAGGACAACACTAAAAGAAAGTTTGGAATAATTTCAATCCTGTAGACCTTGGCTGCTAGGAATGGCTCCTGGGAAGGAGTGTCATAGAAAAGCCGCAAAACTAATTTCATAAAAGTGCTTAGATCCAGGTAATATTCTTATTCTTCTTTTATGTGGATATTCTGAGTGAAGGCATAGAACATGATGGTCTCAGATTCTATAGATTAAAATATAATTTATTGTAGGAGAAACATCGTCTTGATGAAAAATTACATGAAAGGTCTGCCAACCCAGTGATAAGATATTGTTCACAATGATCAGTGGCTAAAAATGCATACCTGCCCTCGGATGGAAAGGTTTTGGAAGTGTCTCTGTGCCTACCAATTCCAGCATCGGTGTATGATGGCAGGACTGGGTCGATGGATCAGGAGGCAGAGGGAATGCAGATGGAACAAGCGGGCCGTTTGCAGTTTTGGCAAGGAGCAACCATGAGCTGTGACAGGTCTCCCCGCAGTGACACCATGCAGGGGCGGCAGCTAGTGATGACGTCACTCGCTGCACCAGGAGGATAGAGCAGAAGTCAGTGGGGAAAACACCAGGGTAGAAAGACAATAACATGGTCTCATCGCCATGACATGTTTCGCGCTCCTGCTCTTTGTTAAGTCATGTGACATGATGGACCAACGTGGATTTAAAAGACAAGGAACCAGAACCTTGCGAGGGATGGAACAATGTGATTGGCTGTAGACACATCTCTGGCCCTTCCCTCTGGGGATTACGCCATTGCAGTTCCAGCTCCATATACAATATGATATATGCCTGCAATATGTAAAGAATATACAAAAAAATATTGTTAAAACCAACTAAACATAAAATAATCTTTATAAAATTTGTATAATATGTAAAACTATACACATATGTAAATATATTAAATTAACAAAATTGTAACATATGTACTTGAACATTCTAGAAAAGATGATAAAAACAATGTAAATATTTATGTGTAAAAAATATATATATATATATGTAGAATACAAAAAAAAAAAAATGTATTGTTATCTATGCATTGTAACAATGTGGGGTGATTACGCTCTAGTGGTGCATGCGTTTTAAGGAACACCGTTCAGTCCAGACTGTATTTTTAAGGGGGGAACCGGCCAATTTTTTTTTAAATGAAACAAACTTCACAGAAAAATCTTCCCTCGCAGGGGGTTCCACAGTCATTGTATAAAATAAATTTCAGCCTCCTGACTTACTCACTGTTACGTAGTCCAAACTCCCTCCTGGAACTTACTTGCTCAGCTTTATTCTGCATGATCGTGAGTCATATCTGCCTCCACCAGACATACACTCTCAGACTGCCACCTGCAGTCTTAGGCCGCGTACACACGATCGGTCCATCAAATGAGAACAATCCGACGGACCGTTTTCATCGGTTCACTGATGAAACTGACTGATGTGCCTACACACCATCAGTTAAAAAAGCGATCGTATCAGTACGCTGTGACGTTTACGTGTTTAAACACAACGACGTGCGAAAAAACCCGAAGTTCAATGCTTCCAAGCATGCGTCGACTTGATTCTGAGCATGCGCGCCTTTTAACCAATGCTTTTGCATACTAACGGATAACGGACCGATGGGGCCTACACACGATCGGTTTGGACCGATGAAAACAGACTGAAGTTCGTTTTCATCGGTCCAAACCGATCGTGTGTACGCGGCCTTAGACTCCCAGAGACTGCCTGTCTTTCTAGTGGAGTCGTCTCCACCTGAAAGACCTTCCAACTTCTACAGCAGACCACCTGAGGTGAATATAAACCCAGCCCACAGATGTGCAATCGGTATTCCTGCCAAAATCAGGTATACATTGCTTACATGCACCTGTGACACAGGGTTGCATCTCCACAGCATGTATCACCATGATATAAGAGCCCATGCGGATGCATGTGTTACTAAAATGTGGATGTTGATACCTTATGACAGCTCGGGTGTGAATTTATTGTTTATAACGTGGTATTCACAAATTATCGTAAATTTGGTGTTACTTGCAGTATCTGGTATTAATAAAAATAAAATCCTCGGAACCAAGGACCATGAAAACTAAAGGGGGAAGAAAGGTCAGAGAGAAGATATTGGATATTTATATTAGATTGTTTGTCTTTAATTCCTCGTTTAACCCATTAGGGGACAACGTGTTTAATCTAAAAATCCCAAAGGCCTCTTTTTTGCAAAGCAAGGTACATTTTTCATTATCTGTTAGGGTTCTGTCTGAAATGTATTTAATCACCATAACCTCAAGACATTTGATGTCCATATTGTGGTATAACAAAAAATGGGCATGGCACATCTTGATTTGCCAATATTTTCCCACTCTTCTTTGCAAAAACACTCCAAATCTGTCAGAATACGAGGGTATCTCCTGTGCACAGACATCTTCAGATCACCCTACAGATTTTCAATAGGATTGAGGTCTGTGTTCTGGCTGGGCCATTCCAAAACTGTGGGTTGTGTCAGTCTAACACACCGCTATACTGATCTTGGTAAAGAGCCTCTGGCAGAGGCTCTATACCACGTGATCAGCCGTGTCCATAGTCAAACAGCCATAACTTACATAATCGGCCACCGCTACTGCCACAGGGATGCTGTGATAATGGGACCCTCCCAGAAGTGACATGGCAAAGCATATCTCTATACATATAAATATTAATCCAATAGTATATATTGTAGCATGTTAATAATGACCTGAATAACTGCTGTTTATTGGAAAACAAAATATGTACGTTGCAAAGCAAAATTACTTGTCACTCACATGAACACATTCTTGCAGTAATAGTTTTATTATGTGTGATCCTTTCAGTAAATCTGTTTTCCCATTTTATTTAACAGGGTAATTTCGGATGGACTTTTTTTTTAGTTATTTGAGAGAGGTTCCATCCATATTAATAAAAGTTAATCATTGTATGCACCTTTTGTCTGGGTTATTTGATTTATCCTGTAACTGCTCTGTTTGTGTATGTGGGGAAGTGATGGACAGTGGGGGATATCCTGTGACCTGGGGTGGCTGGGGAGGCATGTCTGTGATGGGTCCCAGGTTATCTAGGGAGAGATGCATTGTGCTTTGGAAGGGATGTGCAACTGATTTCATTACAGACATAATAAAGGACTAACTTGAACTGAAGACATGAAGTTTGATTAAAGATCAGAGGGGGTTCCTTGAAATATGTATATCTCATGGGATCACATCTAAGTTTTCTTAGGATTCCTCATTCATTAATTCACATGCCAATGTAATCAGAAAGTCGCTATATATAACACACCAAAGAGAATGTGTATATAAAGCACTGAATGTAACATCTACTTTAGATAAATGATTCCCTGTAGTTTTAAAGAGGAACCTCAGTCTGTTCATATAATTTGTAATAAAAACATCTTTGCTATTCTGAAGCTTTCCTCCAACCACTTTGTATATTATTTTATATATACTGTGATTCTGTACTTGCCAAATATGCTGCAGAATTCTCCCTCCACTAAGTCTGGCTACAGCCATTTTAACTGTGGGCAGCTGAAGCGCACACACAGGCACACCTCCAGCTCTGTATCTCTCATTGGCCCTCGTATGACTCACCCCCTCCCTTCTTGGCAGACTCTCAGGAGAGAGAGAGCGCTGTGCATGATGTCATAAGCCTAGGCTATTGACCGGACAAGAAACAGGAAGTAGGCTGTATAAGGTATCCCGCGTCGTCCTGCAACATTGCTCCTGGAGCTACTACTGGGTACTACTACTGGGTATTGCGGGCTCTGGCACTGTGATTGGCTGGAGCTGCGGTGAGTGCACGCGGAAGCCGCCGGTAATGGCACACTAACTGAAAACACTGGCACATACGTGCCGTTGCTTCAATGCACATGTGTCGATTGTGTCGGCACATGCCAGAAAAAGGGGATATCTCCTAAACCGTGCAGGATTAGGAGATATCCAGGGTAGCTTCAGGTAAGCCTTTTTATAGGCTTACCTGTAGCAAAAAGTGGTTGTAAAAGGTTTCTAAAAAGTACAAGCTTGCACTGGACTGTGTATGGCTCCTGGGGCACAGTGGAAGAAGCTTTAAAGTTACAAATTACAGTCTGCAGGCTTCAGACGTAATAGGTTAGTTTAATGTTAGTTTTTTTCAGTAGATTTGCACTTAGAGTAACCTGTGATATCAGAGGTGTAATACCATTTTCAATAGTGCTGTGACCAGGGATGAGATAACTGGGGAGGTGATGCTCTGTTACTGGAGGATAACCACTTAAGGACCGCCTACTGCACATTTACGTCGGCAGAATGACACGGCTGGGCACATCAACGTATATATACACGTTGATTTAGTACCCAGCCGTGGGTCACGGGCGCGCGTCCGCGACCCGGGCCGAAGCTCCAGGACCGGGACCGTGTGATTCTCGGACCCGATTGCCGCTGCAGTGCGGCGATCCGTCCCTGGAGCGGAAGAATGGGGAGAGCCGTGTGTAAACACGGCTTCCCCGTGCTTCTCTGTGGCCGTAGCATCGATCGCGTCATCCCTGTAATAGGGGGACGCGATCGATGACGTCACACCTACAGCCACACCCCCCTACAGTTGTAAACACACACATAGGTCACACATCCCCTACAGCGCCACCTGTGGTTAACTCCCAAACTGCAACTGTCATTTCCACAGTAAACAATGCAATTTAAATGCATTTTTTTCTGTGAAAATTACA
This sequence comes from Rana kukunoris, assembly GCA_029574335.1. Lineage (NCBI taxonomy): Eukaryota > Metazoa > Chordata > Amphibia > Anura > Ranidae > Rana > Rana kukunoris. Next base: position 155,048,449 of record CM056051.1, read on the forward strand.
ATTGTCCCAAAAATGTGTCAAAATTGTCTGAAGTGTCCGCTATAATGTCGCAGTCATGAAAAAAATCGCTGATCGCCGCCATTAGTAGTAAAAAAATAATAATTAATAAAAATGCAATAAAACTATCCCTTATTTTTTAAACGCTATAAATTTTGCGAAAACCAACCGATAAACGCTTATTGCGATTTTCTTTACCAAAAATACGTAGAAGAATACGTATCGGCTTAAACTGAGGAAAAAAAATGTTTTATATATTTTTGGGGGATATTTATTATAGCAACAAGTAAAAAATATTGAATTTTTTTTTAAATTGTCGCTCTATTTTTGTTTATAGCGCAAAAAATAAAAACCGCAGAGGTGATCAAATACTACCAAAAGAAAGCTCTATTTGTGGGAAAAAAAGGACGCCCATTTTGTTTGGGAGCCACGTCGCACGACCGCGCAATTGTCAGTTAAAATGACGCAGTGCCGAATCGCAAAAAGGGGCAAGGTCCTTTACCTGCATTTTGGTCCGGGTCTTAAGTGGTTAAGGTGGCTTTAAAAGGTGATCAAGAGTTGATGTGGGCAAGAGGGATCTGCAGTGACCAGGAGGTTGGGGTGGCCAATGGGTATATGGAACTTGATCATAAAACATCAGCAGGAATCATCAAGCAAGTAAAATGTGAGTCACAGGAAAATCTTACAGCAATAACTGAAAATCAATGCACACTCAAAATACATTAAAGTTTTCCTTTAACCACTTGCTTACTGGGCACATATACCCCCTTCCTGCCCAGGCGAAATTTCAGCTTTCAGCACTGCGTTGCTTTAAATTAAAATTGCGCGGTCGTGCGACGTGCCTTACAAACAAAATTGACGTCCTTTTTTCCCCCACAAATAGAGCTTTCTTTTGGTGGTATTTGATCACCTCTGCGTTTTTTTTTTTTTTTTGCGCTATAAACAAAAAAGAGCGACAATTTTGAAAAAAAACACAATATTTTTTACTTTTTGCTATAATAAAAATCCATTTTTTTTAGAAAAATATATATTTTTTTCTCAGTTTGGGCCGATATGTATTCTACATATTTTTGGTAAAAAAAACAATCGCAATAAGCATATAGTAATTGGTTTGCGCAAAGGTTATAGTGGCTAGGAAATAAGGGATAGAATTCTGACAATTTTTTTTTTTTTTACTAGTAATACCGCGATCTGCGAATTTTGTCAGGGCTGCGATATTGCGACGGACACATCGGACACTTTTGACACATTTTTGGGACCATTCACATTTATACAGCGATCAGTGCTATAAAAACGCACTAATTACTGTATAAATGTGACTGGCAGTGAAGGGGTTAACACTAGGGGGTGAGGACAGGGTTAAATGTGAGTCCTGGGTGTGTTCTAACTGTGTGGGGGGAGGGGGGTGACTGGGGGAGGTGACCGATGCTGTCTCCCTATGTACAAGAGAAACAGCATCTGTCTCCTCTCACTGACAGGACGTGGAGCTCTGTGTTTACACACAGAGCTTCACTTCCCTGCTCTAAAACTGCCAACCAGCGGGTACCTGACGCACATTGGCATCTCGAGGATGCGCCGGGTGCGCGCGCGCGCCCCCCAGTGGCCGGAGAACACGATGCCGTTAATTGACGGCAGCTTGGATATTTAGACCCACTAAGCCGCCGTCAATTGACGATAAGCGGGGACTGAAGTGGTTAATCCCAAACAACATTTTATAAAATGAGCCTCGCTACCATAGCAGACCCTTGAAAGCATGACAGCTATGTTGCTGATCAGTGATTTGCGCTGGAAAAAAATTGAGACACATGTCTGGGTTTGAATCAATCATTTAATTAAATCTTATTAAAGATTAATGCATTTATAAAGTCAGATCACATCAGATTAGAAGATGAGTTTGAGGCCCCATTTCTTCCTTTCCCCAATGGCTTTAATCATCTACTTTTTATGCACTCATACACACAAAATCACATCTGTTAGTTTGCAATCTATGAAGCTGAGAGGGAAATGTTAAACTTTGAATTACATACAGTATATCTACATATGTACATGTATTAAAACATGACCATTTTGTATGCGTTGTCTACTACGGCAAACACCCTTGGCATCATGCTAACTTGTTTATGTACACGCATTCCTAAAGGTCCGCACACATAGGCCGAATATCAGGTGGTATCGGCCAGGCCATTTAGCCTGTGTGTGTATGGCAGCCAGTCTGACAGAAGCCAGCCCAATGTCCGGCTTCTGTTAAAGGGGCATGGCCGAAAAATGTCTGTTGATCTGCATCCAATCAGCACTGACCGGTGTGTTCTGATGGGGGGGTGGCAAGTTAATGCCAAAGAGCTCAATTTTTGTTAACCCAATCCTTCTCTGAATCGTTTAAATGTTCAATGTCATGACTTGACGCCAGCGGAAGGACCATTCCGGCGCAAAAGTACTTCCGTTTCCCCCCACCCCAGGGAATTTACTTTTGCTCTGTTATGGCTGCTCCCGCTACCCCCAAAGAGAGGAGGAACCTCAATTTTAATGCCCAGGAGGTCTCTGTGGTCATCTCTGCTATGGAGACTTACAATGATTTCCTGCATGGGAAGAAAAGTAGGAAGACCAGCAGGGAGAGGAAGCAGGCCATCCTGGACACCATTGCTGGCAGGGTGAATGTGTTGGGGTACTCCACCCGGACTGCTGGTGATATCCAGAAAAAGATAAATGACCTGCGGCGCAAGGTCCGTGGCAAGGTGGCCACCATTCGGAGCCATGAGCGGGGCACAGGTGGTGGACCCCCATGTCCGGTCAGCCTGACCACAGAGGAGGAGGTGGTCGCCCGCTGCCTGGAGAGGGAGCAATTGGAGGGGGTCCCTGCATATGATTCCGTGGAGGAAGGCTCCAGGACAGGTAAGTGTTTTTTAACCCCTATTTGGTGTGTTGCATGTGGGGGGGAGGGTACATGTGCCAAGTGTGTGGGACCACCAACATGTGTCTGCTTTGTGTCATCCACAGATGACGGAGCTGGGACATCATCTGTCGGCGGCCAGTCCACCCCATCCCCCCAACGGCATCCAGTGCCCATGCCCCTGGGTGGTGAAGAGACCGGGGTGGAGGAGGAGAGTGCCCACACCTCACCTGCAGAGGTCGTTGAGGAGGAGCCTGTTGGGGCAGAGCAGGACATAATTTTATATTTGGACGAGTCGTCCTCTTCTGCAGGGCCCTCTCAGATCCCCTCCCCCATTATAGGAAGCCCCTCAAGGGCGACTCCATCCCCCCGGTGACAACCATCTACTGGCCCCAGGAAGGCCACCCGTAAGACCAGGGGGGTGTCTGATCTGGTCCAGCACCAGGTGGCGAGGGATCACGCCAGGCAGACCTAGCAAATGGGGGACATAGTTGGGCACCTGGACAGAGTGGCTGACAGCCTGTGCTCCGTGGCCCAGATATCTTCGACAGTGCAGGATGTGAGCTGCAACTGCGCTGCAGTGGTGACCAGCCTGGGGGAGGTGCAGGGTGAGATAAGGGACCTCAGTGCAGCCGTCCAGGCAAACACTGCTGTCATCCAGGGAAACAGTGCTGCCATCCGGGACCAGGGGAGGCAGAGTCGGCGGGCCCAGCATTACCAAGTCACCCGGCAGCTCAGGATGCAGGCCCAGCAGCTCAGGGTGCAGGCCCAGACCAATTCATACCTCGGCCGGATTGCCGTGGCCTTGGAGGGCATGCAGGCCACACCTGCCAGGAGTGGCCCACCCAGGGATCAGCCACCTCCAGATGCCCCCCCACCCCCACCCACTCCATCCAGGCAGCTGAGGAGCCAGAGAGAGGCCACCGGCAGCCAGAAGGAGCCCCCGGCATCCCAGATGATTTTTTTTTTGTATGCTCAGGTTATGAGATTTTTATATATTTTTTGGGGGAATGCTCAGGATATGAGTTTTTTTGATTTTTATTTTGGAATGCTCTGGATATGAGATTTTTATTTTGTGATTATACTCTCGATATGAGATTTTTATTTTTTGATACTGCACACGTTGCAGTGTGAATGGTGTGTGAATGTGAGGGGGTGGCACTCCTGCCAGTAAGGGGTGTCACCCTCGGCCGTGGTGGTGAAGTTAACCCCACGGCTGTATGAATGACGTGTGAAAGGTGTATGAATGGACAGCGACATCATTGGGGCCTACATGCTGGACTTGGGCTAATCCAATGTGATGTGCATGTGGTGTGTGTGATCTAGGGACATCAGTGGTGTGCATGCATGCATTGTCTGTGTGATTAATGTTTTGGTTTAGTGTCCAAAGATGCCTACGGCGAGGACCCTCCTGACTGCTCTTCCATCAGCAGACTGGTTCTCCTCTGGCAGGGGGGGATGGTCTGGTTGGGGGGTCAGGTCATCACGCATGTCAATCTGCAGGCCTTTTCTCATGGCAAAGTTGTGCAGAATGCAACATGCACCGATGATCTGACACACAAAGGTAGGGGAATACAATAGGGCCCCCCCAGACTTATCCAGGCAGCGGAAACGGGACTTCAGGAGCCCAAATGTTTGCTCCACCACTGCACGGGTTTTGATGTGTGCTTCATTGTATTTTCTCTCTCCTCTGGTTTGGGGGTTCCGGAAAGGAGTCATGAGATGGGGTCCCAGTGCATATGCAGAGTCACCTGTAAGGGAAAAGACAGGAGGATGTTAGTCATGCATGTGCCACTTGTGAGGTGTGCATCATAGTAGGGGATTGTCATGCACGACTCCCATGTCACTCACCAATCAGCCAGCTGTCCCCATACATGTTCTGCTCGAATTCTGCTGGGATGGGGCTCTGACGGTATATGAAGCTGTCATGGCTGGACCCTGGGTGTTTGGCACGGACGTGCCATATGAGGCGTTGGGCATCAGCTATCACCTGTACGTTGATGGAATGCCAATGCTTCCGATTGCGGTATATGTGCTCTGTGGCACTGGGGGGCTGAAGGGCCACATGTGTGCAATCAATGGCCCCCACAGTGCGTGGGAATCTGGCAATGCTGTAGAAATCTGTCATTGCCTTCAGCCGCAGCTCCTCAGTGGTGGGTCTGATGAAGTGGTGGGACATGCGTCTGAGGATTGCAGGGACAACCTGGTGCACACATCTGCTCATGGTGGACTGTGACATCCCAGCCACCACTCCACTCCACTTGTACGCTGGAATGATCCACTGGCAAGGAAATGAAGTGTTGCCAGTACCTTCACCAGTGGCTGCACTGCTTGTGAGCGGTGTGTCTTGCTGGTGATGTCACCCTGCAGGGTTGTGGTTAGTTCAAGTATTGCATCTGGGCTGAATCTGAAGAGGCGATACACCTCCTCATCCCCCATGCCAAAGAGGCTCATGCGCGTGCGGTATATCCTCTCACGTGCCCGCCTCCTTCGTTCCGGGGGACCCAGTACTAGTGCTAGGACCGCGACTGCCCCTGGCATGTTGGCACACAAAGGTGTTGTCCTTGCACGTGTGGTTGTTCAGCTTGCTAGTTTCGTCGGTAACGCTGCTGCTGTAGCTGCTCTCCTGCTGACCTGAGGCCGTTTGGAGTAAAGCAGCTATTTGTAGAAATAACTTTGCGCCGGACGGACGAGATACGAGCGGCGCATGTAGCCAGCGTATGGTGCTAATCCGTTCGCGAATCGGGAAATCTCCCTCATTTGCATATTTGCAGGGGAAATCAATAGGCGCGACTGATGCGCCAAGCGAAATTATGCGCTGACGAGACTCTGGCGTCGGAAAGTTAAGCCGATCGGAAATGGCCCGTTTTCTGTCGCATCTAGTTTGGTGGGTACGGCCACATAGAAACGACGGCACATATTCACAGTTACGCGGCGCATATCGAAATACTCCAGCGCAACTCTACCTGAATCTGGCCCTATGACCCTAAGAACTCCATCCCTACAGTCAAGCATGGAGGTGGAAACATGATGCTTTGGGGCTATTTTTCTGCTAAAAGTACAAGCCGACTTTGCCGCATTGAGGGGCCAATGGATGGGGGCATGTATTGTAATATCTTGGATGATAAACTTCTTCTGTCAGCATGAAATTGGCCCAAAACATACCGCCAATGCAACAAAGGAGTGGCTCAAGAAGTTTCCAAGAGACAGTCAAGAAACCTTAAGGATTTAGAGAAGATCTGTAAACGAGTGGACCAAAATCCCTCCTGAGATGTGTGCAAACTTTGTCACTAACCAAAAAAGAAACATCTTACCTCTGTGCTTGCCAACAAGGGTTTCTTTAACAAGTACTATGTAATATATTGCCTGGGGATCAGATACTACTTTTACTTTCATGTACACTGCTGCTGCTAAACGGATGTTTTTTCAACTGCTCCTGAACTCTCCTGTTATCTTATCAGTACATGTACACCGGGTCGTTTACCGTCGTTTCTAGGCAGTTGAGTTTAGAGGCTTTTGGAACGCAAAAAAAATGGGTTCAGAATCTGAGTTTAGGGGGCATTTCAAGCGCCAAATGTGTCTAAATGCGTTAACTCGCATTTAGCCGTGTTTGGTTATACATTTTTGCCTATTTTTTGTCAACGTTTCTAAGCGCAAACACTGGAAAAACGCGACAAAACTGACGTTTTAAAAATGGGTTACTATCTGTCAAGTTAAATTGTTCAGGAGAGGTTGTAATAACGTCCCATGTATATGAAGCCTTACTCACTGAACTGCAAATCAATTTCTAACATTTGTATCATGTTTTTTTTCTTGATTTTTGGTTGATATACTGTTTCTATCATTTAAAATGCACCTATAATAAAAATGATGCAGCCCTTCATTTCTTTGTAATTAGGCAAACTTACAAAATCTACAGGGGATCAAATACAGTAATTTTATGTCGGGTTCTTTTTAATAATAGTAAAAGAGATGTCTCGAACATAACATTTTCCGTTCGCGAACGGGCGAACCGCCATAGACTTTAATAGGCAGGCGAATTTTAAAACCCACAGGGATTTTTTCTGGCCACATTAGTGATGGAAAAGTTGTTTCAAGGGGACTAACACCTGGACTGTGGCATGCCAGAGAGGGATCCATGGCAAAACTCCCATGGAAAATTACGTAGTTGACGCAGAGTTGGGTTTTAATCCATAAAGGGCACAACGTGCTTTAAAACAGGTATGATGTTGTAACGATCAGGTAGTGTAAGGTTTACGCCTGATTCACAGTGACAGATCAAATTCTGACAGACCAAACTCCCCGTTTAACACACCGCAAACAGTCCATTTGCACAACCGCAAACTCCCCATTTGCACAATGTTGGATACCAAGCTAGCCATGTCCCGTTCCTTGTCTTCACTGACGTCATTGTCATGGATATGCAATAGTCTGGCAGCTTACCTGTCTATCTGTCCATTAAGAGGCCTGACCCTGTTCTGGTTACCTTATTTCCTCTCCTTCCTGTATGGCCCCACCCAGGCCATCCCAGGAAGTCTATATTAACTGTTGCACTACAGGCCTGCAGTGCTGTTTGCTTAAGTTCCTGTCTGCAGTGTGCTACGATTAACTTCTTGTGTACCGTTTTTTGGCTCGTCCCTGACTTCTCCTGTTTGCCTGTGCCCATGACCTTTTACCTGTCCCTCGGTTAGCTCTGTCTGCCTGTTGCCCTGACCTCGGCTTACCCATCACTACCGTTTGTCCTGCTTGCTGCTTCCCCTGTCTCCCTGTGGAGTGTGACCTAGGGGTCACACTCCACAGCCTACGGTCTGATCCAGCACTCTTCGCAGGGCACGCTCCAGAAAAAACGCATATGGGATTAGGGCGATGATGTTGCCTTGGTTTTGACTGACCAGGTTTGTCACCTCCGCAAAAGGACGCATGAGCCTACAGCGTTCAGTAACGCAACCAAAAATGACCCAGCTCCGCCAAAACTGTATTCTTTTTTTTTTTTATTAAAAAAAAATCTGTTCTTAACAGTTTAATCTCTGTTTTGTCCCCTATCAGGGCCGGTGTATGGAATAGATTTTAGGAACCGGGAAATGGAAAAAGATGCTTGGTCGGTCCTCTTACTTCCAATTTGGGGCACTGCGCGTATGGCTTGCAATGTACTGTCCCACCAGATATGAGTGGTGTGCTAAGTAGTACTATTCCTATCAGGGGACGTGTATGGAATAGATTTTAGACAACCGAAAAGAATTGTCAATAGTTGACACACTTATGACATAAATTTTATTCCTCTATGCGTCAATCTTGGTGTAGTGATGACTGCTCGTGCGCACATTTGGGAGATTGCAGGCAATGGGTTTTTTTCAAAGCCTATGGCCGTGCTGAGGTAGAATAGTGACAGTTAAGTGACCCAGAAAACAATGATTCTGCAGTGTGGGCCTTTTTTTTAGATTAGTTTAGTTGTACTATGCGTGCAAGCTACTGTGACACCAGATATGAGTGGCACTGTGAACTGGCAGAAGTTGGCAGAGTAGACGCTGTAGGACTGATACACACGCTTGCAGACAACTAACTGCTATTCTATTACAGTCAAAATATATATTTTTTTTTATGTAATCTACTGTGACACCAGATATGAGTGGTGGCACTGGGCAAGTGGGCACAGTATACGCTGTGAGCCTGACACACACGCCTGGCAGGCAATGACTGCTATTCTATTACAGTCAAAATTGTTGTTTTAAATGTAATCTACTGTGACACCAGATACGCTGGCAGGCAACTGCAATTAGATTACAGAGGAAAAAAAGCAGACTGATGTACTAGCCCTAAAAAGGTCTTTTTGGGGTGCTGTCAGGATGCTATCCTTACAGCAAAGATCAGATGAGTCTTTCAGGACTGGAGTGGACACTGAATACACTGGCCTAGCTATCGATTTCCCTATTAAATCAACATTGTCCCTCCTCTCGCTAAGACTGCAGCTTCCGAATGAATCTAAAATGGATGCTGTCCAGGAGGTGGGAGGGAGGGTATGTTGCTGATTGGCTGGAATGTGTCTGCTGACTGTGTGAGGTACAGGGTCAAAGTTTGCTCAATGATGACAAATAGGGGGCCGACCGAACATTGCATAGGTTTGCCCGCCTTGGTGAACGCGAACAAGCTATGTTCGCAGGGAACTATTCGCCGGGGAATAGTTCGGGACATCTCTAAATAGTAATCCAAGCAGCTATACAGCCCCTGGATCACTTTTACAGGCAGTGAAAGGGGTTCCCCTCTTCTGGCCACCGCATTCCCAAGGCGCCCCCCTTATATCAGGGAGCATGGGACCACTCTGACTGGCAGAATTCAGTGCACTGCACAGAGAGAGAGAGAGAGAGCAGAACTAACTTTGTTCAGAAACTGGAAGCAACGAGGCTTTCATCACTTCACGTACGTGTTTGTTGACAAGATTTTACTGGCTTGTGAAGCAGATTTTGGTTTGATCTACTGCTTTGGATGCCTTGTAGACCGCAGATCTGTCTATATAAAGTGGACCTGCCCATGCTATCACTAGGGAAGTAAAAAAACTAAAAATTAAAGGTATGGCTTAAAAAATATGTAGCGCCACCCGTGAAGGAGCCGTTTTAAGTATATTTGGTTCTTTACTCGGCCTCTTAACCCCAAGAACAGTTTCAGGCCGTCTGGCACACTTGGCAATAACATTATTGTGAACACAGCAATAAATGGACACAGTGACTTACAGTTACCACGTGTTGAAGATTTGCTGTGACAAGTAACCCTGACAGCAAAAAAAATGGCAAAGAATAATAACACAAGCACATGTAGTAAACCAACAGAACTCTGTTTGGTTTGAGCCCTATGGGTTCAGGCAGGAGGAGGGCAGGGGAATGACCAGACTTGTGTCCCTTCTATTCCCGAACACCACATTTACAAACAACTGTTTGAACACAACAATGAGCTCAATTTACTTACTTAAACATCTAAGTCTTTAGTCCCGCTCACCTAACAAATTCGTACCGGTCCTAATGGCACCAATGGACTTGGTCCCTTGTGGGGGAAATATGTTGTAGTCTCTCAGAAACAAAGGGAGGCCTTGCGTTATCAGCTAGCTCTTTGTTGGATCACCTTAGGTGTCCTGTTTAGCAGGGTGGAACAAAGTAGGTTTAAGATGTCCTGGCAAGCAGGGTGATGTAAAGTGTACTGTGGAGTTCTGGCAAAAAGGAGAAATCCTATCGAAGCTAAGCAACGTAAGTGTAGCTCAAGGTCTCTTTCTCTCTGGCTTAGTTGAAGCAACAAGATATAACAGTGTCTGCATGCAGTGTTTCTTTGTTCTGAAAGATGGGAAAGTGGCCACTCTCACCAATCCTGTGACCAAGGCCCAAAAGAGTTGTCCTGGAACAGGCTCTTCAGGTTGCCCGACTGGCTACCTGACCACCAAAACTCCCCACAACATCTGCAGAGATGTGCCTGGCGAAATGTCCGCAACCGATCGTGGCAATGTGTCAGGAAACAGTCACAACGACCCTGGATGACGGCACCCTTCTCCTGCGTCTGATCTTCCCCTCGCCTTGCGATCTCTGCCCCTGCTCACTGGCAGCCTTGTGGGGTCTTCCTCTCCTGTGTGCATGCTAGGTTGTGTAGTCTGCCCCCAGGAAATTACAATGCGATCCCCTGCTGACCGGGACTACATGTGTCAAAATGCTTTTTTGCTGCAGTGCTGCCTGGTGATTGCTTTCCTCCATCTGCAAAAGAGGAAGCAGGGGAGAGAGCAGGGCGGGCGGCTGTCTGTGTGAGCTCTGCTCGCATTCTGTAGAGGGAGGAGGAGAGTTCCCCACAACTGCTGACAGACTGTGTCTCCCTAACCATACCTCTGCAGCAGCTGGTGGGAAGTGCAGGGGTGGGTGGCACCCACTAGAGATAGATAGATAGATAGAGATCTCTTATCTCTATCTATCTATCTATCTAATATCATTTTTTTCTTTTTAAGTGCTCTTGTCTCTCTGTGCTCCTGCGCAAAGGTGAACATGTCTTTCAGTCTCGCATAAATATGTTGATGGCAGTTGCACTACACATGTGAGGTACCACCATAAATAATTCTAGTACCAGACCTTCTGTGTAAAGTTTCAGGTGTCCCATCTTTCTGACGCGTAGTCATAGTCCTGCTAAAAATCACCACCATTACAAGTAAAAAAAAATATTTATATATATATATATATATATATATTCTTGTTTGGGGGGGGGGTGTTTTTTAATAGCAAAAAGTAAAAAATATTGCTTTTTTTTTTCAAAATTGACACACTTTTTTTGTTAATAGCGCAAAAAATAAAAACCATAGAGGTGCTCAAATACCACCAAAATAAGCTCTATTTGTGGGAAAAGGACATCAACTTTGTTTGGGTACAGCGGTACACGACCGGGCAATCGTCAGTTAAAGTGACCAAGTGTGAAATCGCAAAAAATGGCCTGGTCATTAAGGGGGAAAATCGTCCTGGTTAAAGTTTTTTTTTTTTTTTTTAAACACTGCAAAAATATCAAGCAATACCCACCATTTTATTCTCCAGGGACTTAAAAAATTATATTTTTAATGTTTAGGGGTTCTAAGTAATTTTCTAGCAAATAAATGTATATTTTTTTTACATGTCGGACAAATGTCAGAATGGGCTTAATGGGTTAAGTAGTGTGATAATGTGATACCTAGTTAAAAAAAAACACTGAATAAAGATACAGTATAACAGTTATGTGGAAAGATACTGATTGCATCGATTTGTGTCTGGTCCCTACTGCAGTAGGTATTGTTCTGGAAGACAAAGCCATCAGTAGCGCATACAGAGAAAATGTGAAAACCATATACTAATCATGTACGCTTAATAAATTTGTCAGAGTGCTCTTCCATACAATTCCAGTTCAGATGTATGATCTCCTAGTTTTTCTGTTCATCATGCTGTATTGTTTATATTGTAATTCTATTAACATTTTTAACAACATTTTATTTTTATTTTTTAACCACTTAAGACCCGGACCAAAATGCAGGTAAAGGACCTTGCCCCTTTTTGCGATTCGGCACTGCATCGCTTTAACTGACAATTGCGCGGTCGTGCGACGTGGCTCCCAAACAAAATTGGCGTCCTTTTTTCCCCACAAATAGAGCTTTCTTTTGGTGGTATTTGATCACCTCTGCGGTTTTTATTTTTTGCGCTATAAACAAAAATAGAGCGACAATTTAAAAAAAAATGCAATATTTTGTACTTTTTGCTATGATAAATATCCCCCAAAAATATATAAAAAAACATTTTTTTTCCTCAGTTTAGGCCGATACGTATTCTTCTACCTATTTTTGGTAAAAAAAATCGCAATAAGCGTTTATCGGTTGGTTTTCGCAAAATTTATAGCGTTTACAAAATAAGGGATAGTTTTATTGCATTTTTATTAATTATTTTTTTTTTACTACTAATAGCGGCGATCAGCGATTTTTTTTTGTGACTGCGACAATATGGCGGACACTTCGGACAATTTTGACACATTTTTGGAACAATTGTCATTTTCACAGCAAAAAATGCATTTAAATTTGCATTGTTTACTGTGGAAATGACAGTTGCAGTTTGGGAGTTAACCACAGGTGGCGCTGTAGGGGATGTGTGCCTATGTGTTGTGTTTACAACTGTAGGGGGGTGTGGCTGTAGGTGTGACGTCATCGATCTCGTCCCCCTATTACAGGGATGACGCGATCGATGCTACGGCCACAGAGAAGCACGGGGAAGCCGTGTGTACACACGGCTCTCCCCTTTCTTCCGCTCCAGGGACGGATCGCCGCACTGCAGCGGCGATCGGGACCGCGAATCCCGCGGTCCCGGTCCTGGAGCTTCGGACCGGGTCGCGGGCGCGCGCCCGCGACCCACGGCTGGGTACTAAAATCAACGTATATATACGTTGATGTGCCCAGCCGTGCCATTCTGCCGACGTAAATGTGCAGTAGTCGGTCCTTAAGTGGTTAATAAGCACAAGAGATGTTACTTTCATTTAATCTGAAGTTTCCCTTGTGATGGTGCCTTCTGTCATAGTGGAAATCTTTAATCTTCTGCCCCCCTCCCAGATGTAATCTTCCATTGCTGTGGAGGTTAATGCCAGCGATGGACCTGTGACACACTCATTAACAGTGCCGACTATGTCCACCCTTTCTACTCCCCTCCACCGTTTATAGAAGTTGTATAACTTCCATGAATAAAAAAGTGACCTATGATCGAAGGGTGGGCAGATTCTTAATAGAATAACCATACCTAAAGATGGCCATAGACGTGTGATTTTCTTTCCAGTAACCAAGGGTTGCTATAAAGAAAATTACTCAATTCCCCATCAACACAGTTGGCATTAATGGGAGAATCCCTCCCGTGGAGCCATTGGGGTTGATTTACTAAAGGCAATTGTATTCACTGCACGTGCACTTGCTCCAGAGGTTGGTAAAGGAGGTAAAGCTACACTTTGCAAAGAATACCCAATCACATGCAAGGAAAATGTAAAAGCATTTTTGCTTGGACATGATTGGATGATAGAAATCAGCAGAGCTTCCTCTCATTCCGCCAGTCATGGGACTTGCTAGTTAAGAAACGGCTTGGAGGGTCGTTTCTTCTGCAGATGACTTAATTGGTGCAGTACAAAGTAAATATCTCCTAAACGGCACACATTTAGGCGATATTTATTGTATTTATAGGTAAGCCTTATTATAGGCTTACCTATAGGTACAACTTGAAAATGGAGATTTACAACCTCTTTAACCACTTACCAGGCAAATTCTGACACTTCGCTCCTACATTTAAAAATCATATTTTTTTTTCTAGAAAATTACATATAACCCCCAAACATTATATATGTTGTTTTTTTTGTTTTTTTAGCAGAGACTCTAGAGAATACAATGCAATACATAGCAACTTTTTATCTCACACGGTATTTGCGCAGCAGTTTTTCAAACATGTTTTTTTTTTGGGGGGGGGGGGGGGGGACTGTTTCATGCTTTAAAAAAAAAAAGTTAGCCCAATTTTTATGCATGTGAAAGATGAAGTTATGCTACGTAAATAGATACCTAACATATCACGCTTCAAAATTGCACACGTGTGGTTTGAACACCGTCTTTTTCATATGTGGGCGGGACTTGCGTATGCTTTTGCTTCTGCGTGCTAGCACACGGGGACAGGGGTAATTTTTTTTTATTGTTAATTTTACTCTAAAAAAAAAAAATTACAAAGAATGTAAACATCCATTGTAATAGGAATATGGCACGACAGGGCCTATTAACAGTGAGATATGGGGTCAATAAAACCCCACATCTTACCTCTAGGCTGGGAAGCCAAAAAAAGAAAACGATTACTGCTTCACAGCCGAAGCGGCAACGTTTTTTTTTTTTAATGCAGAGGCCGGACATGGCGTCATAACATCGCGAACGGCCTCCGGCGATCATAGAGACCATCTGATCCACCAGAAATCTCTATGATCAACATCTGGGGCCGGCAGATCCTGTCACGACTCACCGATCGCACAGGTGCGTCGGTAATAGCACCGGAGGCCAGCAGGAGGGGGCGTCCCCTTTCGCCACCCGTAAGAACGATGAAGCGGTGGAATAGCCGCTATGATCTGTAGCTGCAGGCATCATTCAGATATACTACCACAAAGCCGAGGATGTCATATGACGGCCAGCGGTCGCCAAGTGGTTAAAGAGCAGCACGTTTGTGTGTACGGAATGAACATGATTTTGCGTGTGTGTTTATGACACGCAGTAATGTTATCCAAGCCACATGAAGAAGATGATTTTTCATTTCACACGATCATTGTTTACATTTTCCAGTGCATTTTTCTTGTTTTAGGTCATTCTTTTGTTTCCGGTCATGCACATATCTTTTTCACAAATCGCCTGGTTACTATACTGTCTATACATTAGTCATTTGTTCTGTTCTCAAAAAAAAAAAAAAATCAGTCTTGTTACTTGCGAATATTTCCTTTTGTTTGTTTTACCAAAGACATGTAACAGAATAGTTTTTGGACTGAATTTATGAAGAAATTTGATTTTTATATATATATCTATTTATGTTTTATAACAAAGAATAAAATATTGTTTTTTTTCAAGATTTTTCAGACTTTTTTTTCCATTTATATAGCAAAAAAATAAACAAAAACAGTGGTGGTCAATTACTACCAAAAGAAAAAAGCTCTGTGTGTGAAAAAAAATGATATAAACTTCATTGCAGTGTCACTACGGCACACGCTTCCTAGGAGTAGGGCGTGTATGTCCTAGCTCCAGGCAGGTAGGCAGGCAGGCATGTCGGTCTCCAGTCCAGCCCCACTGCATCCAGGAATCAGCATCCCTCCTTTGCAGCTCCTTGCAAGGTAAGGCTTGCACCATCTGGCCTGGTCTGTCCCCTTTGGATTGTATGCGGCCGACCTTTTCAGGATAAGCCGCGGCTTCAATCCTGAGAATCGGACGACCGGCACCCCCCCCCCCCCCCATGCATCCCAAACACTATACCGCCTTCTCCCGCCATCTCCCTGTTACCCCCTTTGCCATCCTCTACCATCGGCGACCCGGGAGACCGCAATCGCGGCTGCCGCATCCAGGAAAGTCCGCGGCTTCAGCCGCGGCCTAGCGGGACATCCCGAACTCTGATGCTGATGGCTCCCCCGATTGCACTAAACACTACAACACCACTCAGGCCCCCCCAGGACTCCCCCCTTGCAGGTCCCCTTCTCCCCCCCTCGCTGCCCCCGGCTTGGGCCTAGTCCCGGTCGGCGGCCATCTTGGTACTCCCATTTCCACAGTAATAACACCACCCTCACCTTCCTCCTTCACAGGCTGTTTTCAGCCTGAAACTTGGTCCCTTCAGTTACCCAGGGGTACGCATCCCCCCACACCCCTATCCATAAAGTAATTGATCCAGGGTTTTTCACCGATCGCCAGTAGGGATCAGGAAGGATTTTTTTCCCCCAGTCGCTGCAGATTGGCACAGCGCGCCTGGGGTTTTTCGCATTCCTCTGGACCAATTTCAGGGAGGGAAGACTTAGACAAGTGAGTTTCACTTGGATATTCCTCCTCCCAGCGCCGCCAAAACCCCCAGAATCATCATCACTTCCCTGCGTCTTTCTGCAACTATGGGTTATCTGAAATACTCTGCAGAAACCATCTGGGAACTAAAACCATTCGCCTCTACACTTCCAACTGTCACCAAAAAAGCTCTAAAGAGTGAGCAACTGTTAAGAATCAATCGACAATTAACAGCAAAAAACTGCATGCAGGTACACCAGCCCAAATGCATGTCATGCGCTTTGGTTAACACAAGATCGGCAGTAAAACATAGGCAAGTAATCTATGATTTCATCCTTCAACATGATCTACATTGCCTCTTCATCAAAGAAAGCTGGCTTACAGCAGATTGCAACACCATTCTGGGAGAACTGGTGCCAGCAAACTATCGCATTCAAATGCAGAACAGAGTGGGGCAAAGTGGGGGAGGCCTGGCGGTGTTCCACAAGACTCACCTCTCGATAACCAAACCAGTCCTTCAAAACTCTCTTCCATTCATGGAAACCCTGATGCCGCGTACACACGATAATTTTTTGTGATGAAAAAAAATGACGTTTTCTGTGAAGTAAAAAACAACGTTTTTGAAACGTCACTTTTCATAGACGATGTTGCATACACACCATCGTTTTTTTCACAGAAAGTGAGGTTACGTTCACCACTCTTTTCCATTGAAGCTCACTTCTTAACTAGCTTCTGGGCATGCGCGGGTTGAAAAACGTCATTTTAAACAACGTTTTTGCTACACACGGTGACTTTTTGTGAAACAAAAAACGACGTTTTGAAAAACGACACAAAAAATTCAAGCATGTTGGAATTTTTTTTTGGTAGTTTTTTTTAAGACAAAAAACAACATTTTGCCCACACACGATCAATTTAAATGACGTTTTAAAAAACAACGTTTTTTTTCATCGCAAAAAACGACCGTGTGTACGCGGCATTACTCCTCAGCTGCAAACAAATCCCCAAGACATGGTCCATATTCTACTTTGCTATAGACCACCGGGCCAAAAAACGCACCTTCTCACGTCGTTAACAGAATTCATCTCCTCATCTCCTCTTACACCCTAAGCATTAAACACCCTTTGATGCTAGGGGATTTCAACCTCTGGGCCAACTCCTCGTTGGACCCCGTCGCCGACGCCTGCATCGACTATCTGGAAGGACTAGGTCTGCAGCAATTAATACGAGGCCCCACTCATGCCTCAGGCCATACCCTCGATCTCATTTTCAAACAGGATTTGGAAATTGAAGTCTGGGAAAATGAGCCACTACCATGGACCAATCACCATGCCATTAAATTCAAAATCACCAACCATCTCAGACCAAAAAAAACGGTGACAAGTCACTGGACTAGATCTCAGAAGAAGCTCCACTCAGAACTCTTCAAAACAACTCTAGGGAACAAAATAAAAACAATCCAACAAAAACAAACAGCCGCAGAAACACTTGACGCGATCAACAAGGCGCTACTTCAGTCAGCCAACTGAGTGGCAGCAAAACACAAAACTTGCATGCGCAAAAACAACTCCAGCTGGTTTAATGACCAGCTGACGTTGCTAAAACAAGACCGTAGAAGAGCAGAAGCTGCATGGAAAAGGAGCTCTTCAGATAAAAACCATACCATTTACAAGACAATAACAAATAAATATCACAAAGAAATCTTTATGGCCAAAAAAAATCACTTCTCCAACATCATCGCAAATGCCCTAAACAACCCAGGCAAACTCTTCAAGCTGATTTCGCAGACGATGAATTCAGCTTGTTTAGAGGTCCAATTCTGATTCACAAGAATTTTGCAATGAACTATTGGAATTATTTCATTAATAAAATTGAAAGAATACGGGAAAGTATTGAGCAAAAAGGAATCGTCACTAATCCCTCCCCTAATCCCAAACCAAATACCATCATATACCTGCCTCAATCACCAAAATTCACCCTAAAACCCATCACCATCACTGCCACTAAAAACATCATTGGGAATCTGCGCAACAGCACAGCACCCAATGACATCATTCCCACTAAACTGCTGAAAGAAAGTGCCGATATACTGGCACCAGCTATCACGCAGCTCATAAATTAATCATTCAAGGAGGACATGGTGCCCACCTTGCTGAAACAAGGTACAATAAAACCAATTCTAAAAAAAAACACCCTTGACCCCAAAGACCCAAACAACAGGAGGCCCATAACAGGTCTGAATGTTTTCTCCAAGATAATGGAGAAAGAAGTTGTACAACAGCTGCAACTGCATTTAGAAACCCACAAATTACTCAATACGTTTCAATCAGGCCTCCGTCCGGGTCACGGAACTGAAACAGCGCTGCTTAAAATATGGGATGGCGCTCTAGAGGCCGCAGATGAAGGAGAATCTTCTCTCCTGATCCTGTTGGACCTAAGTGCGGCCTTTGACCTGGTAGACCACGGACTACTACTCGCTAGGCTAGCCATAGTGGCCAGAGTCGCGGAAGATGATTTACCCTGGTTCTCCTTCTTCTTGGAAAACCGATAACGAACAGTGAAACTGGGATCTTTCACTTCTGAAAAGCGTACAGTATCATGCGGATCTCCCTTGTCACCGGTACTGTTCAATATCTATCTCAGCCCCCTCTTTGAAATCATTAGCAACCTGAAGCTACTCTACCACTCCTATGCAGACGACACTCAACTGTATCTCCGCATCAGTAACAAAAAGGATCACTCTCTTGGACTAGAAAGATCCCTCACTCTAATAGATAACTGGATGACATCCAGTTATCTTAAACTTAATGGTTCGAAAACAGAACTTCTCCTGTTTCATGCAAACTGAAAAAGTCACCCCACGTCAACTTGGACCCCCCCGCCCATTCTGAGTAAAACTATCACCCCTAGCACCAAAGTCAAAAGTCTCTGAGTCATTTTCGACTCCTACATGACAATGGATGCACAAATAGGGTCTGTAGTCAGCGGATCCCATCATCTGCTGCGCCTACTACGCCGACTCCCCCCTTTTATCCCTAAAAAGGACATTGCGGTCCTGGTGGGAACCATCATCAATTCCAGACTTGACTACGCAAATGCCCTCTATCTAGGACTCCCCAAATACCAAATCACTCGCCTGCAAGTCGTTCAAAATACGGCTGCTCGATTAGTGACTGGCAAAAAAACATGGGAATCAATCTCACCTTCGCTGAGATCCCTTCATTGGTTGCCAGTAAAAGATCGAATCACTTTTAAGGCACTCTGCCTAATGCATAAGTGTATTCAAGGAAACGCCCCCCAATATCAATGCGAAAAAATAAAAGCCCATAACCCAAATCGCATTCTGCGATCGACAAATCGAAACCTACTGCAAATACCCAAAGCAAGATACAAATCCAATGGAGATTGGAGATTTGCTGTCCAGGGACCTCGGCTGTGGAATGCACTACCAACCATCATCCGACTGGAGTCGGACCACTTGGCCCTCAGGAGAAAGATTAAAGCTCATCTTTTCTGAGATCAAGTGGTTTCCTTACCGAAGGAATGGAAACGGCGCCCAAAGGCGATTCAGTTCGCATGTGTTGCGCTTTATACGTTTTCCACTCACTCACATAACTGCGCAATTGGCAGTTAAAGTAGCACAGTGCTAAATCAATTCAAGTGGCTAAATCAAACTAATCTGCTCTTAATGTCTGAAAAATATAAATGCAGAAATATTAGGCTAGGTTCACAGCTATGCATTTTGCAATGTGTTTCAGATTTAACATTAGTTCAAATCTATGCAGTTTCCATCGGTGCATTTTTATAAAAAAAAAAAATGGCATAGTCAGTGATGATATATTTGCAACAAAATCAATAGAGCCACTACATACAACTAGGAACCGTAAGTAGCCCTCGTTGATAAAGAGATACATATATAATAAACAAGAGTGAACAAAAAATGTTGCACTGTCCCTATTTAAATGACAAAGACATTGTTAAAAAAAAGTCCATAAAGCATAAAATGAAAATTGTTCTCAAACACAAGTGTGATTTAAGCCAGTCCATACAACTGTGATTCTCAGTGCAAGTGCTTCTTTCTTCCACTACCTACACTAAACAGCTTACTAGACTAGACTAAACAGCTTATAGGTAGAAACCAGCTATATCTTTTCACATGTATAGCTTCCAGTAACTTGGGTCAAGCAATATGACACCATGAGGAAGAAAAGCGAAGGCTCCATAATGTAGTAAAATGCTAATAATGTTATTAAAAAGATAAGGTACTCACTTTCATTGTAGTATAATAAAAGTCACATTGCTTAGCTTCGGCCACTGAGCAAGTGTGATGACGTCACCACTGAGGCTCCGCCCAATGTTTTTCGTCACAACTGATGTCCATACTGTTTTTTTTTTTATCTACAGGCATACCCCACTTTTAAGTACACAATGGTGTTTATTTACTAAAGATAGAAACTGCAAAAATCAGGCTCACTTCTGCATAGAAATGAATGAGCTTCTAACCCCGGCTTGTTCAATTAAGCCTGGTAATAAAACCTGGAAGCTCATTGGTTCCTGTGTAGAAGTGAGCCTGATTTTGCGCTTTCCAGCTTTAGTAAATAAACCCCATTGTGTACTTAAAAGTGAGGTATGCCTGTACTCAGGCCGCGTACACACGATCAGATCGGTCCGATGAAACTGGCCTTAAGACCAGTTTCATCAGACCAAATTGATCACGTGTACGGCCCATCGGACCGTTGTCCATCGGACCAAAGTTTTAAAACTTGCTTTAAAATCTGTCCGATGGACCAAAACGATGGTTAGTACACAAACGCATCGGACCAAAAACCTGTGCATGCTCAGAATCAAGTCGACACATGCTTGGAAGCATTGAACTTTGTTTTTTCAGCACGTCGTCGTGTTCTACGTCACCTCGTTCTGACCCAATCGGATTTTGGACTGATGGTGTGTACGCACATCAGACCACTTCAGCAGTGGCCCAATGAAAACGGTCTGTCGGACCAGTCTCATCGGACAGGTCTGATCGTGTGTACGTGGCCTCATTGTAGCGAGGACACAAAATGAAGGAATGTGCTACTGAATCCAGTCACATTTGAGCAGTCACTTCTCTAGTGCAGGATTAAAAATAAAAGGGAGGTTTTGGTTGCTCTGGGTAGTACAGACACATCTTATTTTTATTTACATTTTAGGCTAGGTTCACATTCATGCAGTTTCCATGCCGCCGTGTTTGCGTGGGCACAACAGCCTATTCATTTTGACTGGGCTGGTGTACCTGCAGAGAAAATGTCCCTGCACTTTTTCTAAAATTGCAGCTGCACAGAAACCACATGGTCCTATGTGTTTCCCAGCCCCAATGTCCAGTTCAATGCGTGGCACCCCCACGCATCTGCTAATAAAATTCATTAATAAAGAATAATTCCAATATTTATTTATTCACTCGGATGTTCGCTATTGCTGAAAATGTTCAATACTAATGGTAAGGAGGTATCGTCTAGTAAGCAAACAGCCTGGAAGCTGCCATCTGCTATTATGTTTCTGTGCAGAGACTGTTGGCACACACTTTGTGCATGAGTGCCCTTACTTGTTATACAATTATGTGTGATTCCATCTGATCGTATTTAGAGACACTAGCTCTGTTAACAATCAGAGCTTTCCTTTTCCAAATGTTAATATTTGCCTAATAATTGCTGCAGTTTACTTTTGTCAAAATATCTATGTGTGAAGCTTCTTTTTTACATTTGTAAAAAGCATTGCTTTATGCACCGAAGTCCCAGAACATCTGCATGGTCAATGCATGATTTTATGCACATAATTATGGGCTCAGACTTGCCCTGCACTGTGGTCCAGAGGTATATCTTTAAATCCATAGACGTAGGCTGCCTTTTCTATCTGTGCTGAAGGTTACAGTCATGCTAATGGGTTGCTGATTTATTTTATTTTGTATGTATTTTAGGTACTACAGTGCAACAATTCTGCAAATGTCAGGTGTGGCTAATGACAGACTTGCTATCTGGCTTGCATCTATTACAGCATTTACAAACTTTAGCTTCACATTTGTTGGTGTTTGGCTTGTAGAGAAAGTTGGTCGAAGAAAACTCACACTTGGAAGTCTTGCAGGTATGTGGATAGTGTGGCATTTATTTGTGTGTAACAAATTATCATACTCAGTTTTGTATGTGATTTTTTTTTTCTATAATGTTATAATGTCACACAAAGGAAGTTTAGTATTTTCCCCAAAACATATAGCTCCCAATGTGTGAAGTACAAAGGCCCTCTGAGGCCGCGTACACACGGCAGAGAACCTCAACGGGCAGAACACATCGTTCCGCCCATCGAGGTTTCCTGCCGGCCGTCGAAATTGGCGACCCGCCCGTCGGGAATGGCAACCAGCCATTCTTCCAGGCGGGCCGTCGAGCAAATAGAGAGCGTGCTCTCTATTTCTGCTCGACGGGCTTCCCAACGGGAAGCTCGCCGAGAGCGTACACATGGCCGAGGTCCTCGCTGGAATGCAGCTTCCAGCGAGGTTCTCGCTGGTTTCCAGCGAGAACCTCGGTCGTGTGTACACGGCCTCACATGATGAACTTTTGATGCATTCCCATTGACTTACAATGGAAGGTGCCTTTTTGGTGAAACAGCAGATGCACTGCGCTTTGAAAAGTACTGCATACTTCATCTTTGGTACAGTGTGAAAAGTTACAAAGGTTTTAATGGGCAATAGTTTTCACATGCTTTTGTCGCTCTGGAAAAGTGCGGCAAAAGTTCATCAGTGTAAAAGGGGCCTAAGAATTGTATATCTTGTTGGAAGTATCTATTATTGGGAATAGAAATTTATATTTACACATGACATTGGAGTACTATGCATAACTGTCCCTGACCTCCTTGACTTTTTCACACATTGGAAACATGGAATGAAGATTAATTTAATTGGAATTGTTAAAATTGGTTTACACAACACATCTAAACATTGAACAAAAACAAATGGTTTTATTGTGACACAAAACTTAAAGCAGAGTGTCCTATACATAATATATTTTACACATTTATACATTTGTGTTCCTTTTTAGGGTAATGTACTTAATTTTAATAGTTGGTCTCTGTGTCTCAAAAAGCCTCATCATATATTTCTTTCTCTCATTCTAAAGGCACCTACTTCCTGTCATGGCAACTTGGCACATCCAGCCTACTTCCTATGGGCTGTGCATCCAATCTTCTCAGCATCCCTCAATAGTTCAAAGCTGGCAGTGCTTACATCCCCACATAGTTGCTGCCTGCTGTACATGAATCTTAGTGTAGGCAGGGCTTCTCCTACTTCTCCCATCACAGCACCCCCTTATTCTAATCTTTCCATCCTATCTTTCTGCCCATCTCTTCCCAGCTGAAATGATCCGTGTCCTAAAGCTTTTCTTAACAGCTCTTGGCAAGGTTGCAGTGAAGTGGTCTTGCTGCCCATCCTTCCTTGGCATTCCTCCTTCTGCTATAAGCTCTAGATATGTGCATTCCCGTTCGTACGAATGTTATTTTCGTATGAAAATGTTCATTTTCGTACCCGCGGGATAATGTGTACATACGAAAACGTTAAAGCACCAAAATACGAAAACGACGGGGTTACGGATGAGCCGCATAACGAACGGCCGCAAATACGAACAAACGATCCGACGGGAAAAAACGACAAAACGAAAACGGCAAAAGAACGAAAATTAAATCTGTATCAAAAGATTTGCATTGTGTATTTTGTTTGAATCCGTTTTGTGTTCGTTTTCAGTTGTATGTTCATTGTTCAATGACATCTATAACAAAATAATTTCATTATGTATATTGAATGAATTCCTTTTTCTGTTCGTATTGTGTATTCAAAATACTGAATGCAAATCTTTTGTTATAGGTGTCATATCAACATACAAAAATAACAGAATATAGAAAAAGGATTCAAATGCAAATCTTTTGTTTATTGTTTTTTTGGATAGCCAGAGAGTCAGTGACTGAAAGCAGCTTCTCTTTTGTGCTGAGTACACTAGTACAGTGAGAGTTGTACAGTAAAGCCAAAGAAACTTTTCTGTGGATTTTCATCTGAAGGGAGATCAGTTGGCCAGACTTTTGAACCTAAAAATGGTTTTCTGATGCAGTTTAAAAACAAACGAATTTTCTGAGAATGATTGGAAAACGATCGTTTTTATGTTTGTTGTTAAAACAGTCTGACCAAGTGTATGCGGCTTAACAATAGTTAATATGGATGAGCCGAATGTTGAAGGTGCCGCGAATCCCGCGATGTATTTAGGAAAGTACAAAATGACGAAAATCCTTTTTTCTGTTCATATTTTCAGTCCCATGTTCCATTGTTCATATGAACATGGGACTGAAAATATGAACAGAAAAAAAGGATTTTCGTCATTTTGTACTTTCCTAAATATATCGCGGCATTCGCGGCACTTTCAAGCTGCTTTCAGTCACTGACTCTCTGGCCATTCAAAAAAACGATAAACAAAAGATTTGCATTTGAATCCTTTTTCTATATTCTGTTATTTTCGTATGTTGATATGACACCTATAACAAAAGATTTGCATTCAGTATTTTGAATACACAATACGAACAGAAAAAGGAATTCATTCAATATACATAATGAAATTATTTTGTTATAGATGTCATTGAACAATGAACATACAACTGACACTAACAAAAGAATAGCATTCAAGATACACAGAATGCAAATCATTGACGAAAATTCACGATAATTATTGTCTAACAAGTAACAAACATGAATTAAACAGAATAACGAACCATCCCGCATGTACGAAAATAAAACGGTAACGGAAATACGAAACGCTCGGAATACGAAAAAATTGCGTCGTACGACAAACGAACGGGAAAACGGGCGTCTTACGAAAAATGAACGGAAACGAACCGACGGGACCATACGAAACGGAACAAAAAAAAATGACATTCTGAAGCTTCCCCCCAACCATTTTGCATCTTATTTTATATATACTGTGATTCTGTGCTTGCAAATATGCTACAGAAATCTCCTTCCACTAAAGCAGGCCATACAAGGTCGAATTTTGAACGAATTTTCTTTTCAAAATCAGAATTTATTTATTTTTTGTGATCCAATGCACCATTGATTTTCAAAATTCGGCCGACCAAACCTTCATGTTGCCAGGAATATTCTTTTCTCTGCTGGAATATTCGTTTCTCTCCAGGAATATTCTTTTCTTGCACATTTTTTTTTCTATTAAATTTCTCGCACAATTCTCCCATCATTGATCAGAAAATTGTTAGTTTTTCAAAAAAGTTTCAACATGTCTGAATCCTCAAATTTGATTGCCGCACGAAAATTGGCTGTTGCTGCAGCCCACTAACGGTGCAAAATTCATACGAAAATTCTTTGATACGATTTTCGAAAGAAAATTATTTCAAAATTCGAACCGTGTATGGCCACCTTAAGTCTGGCTGCATCCATTTTAACTGTGGGCAGCTGAAGCTGATGCCTGTCCACTTCCTGGATTTACACAGAGGCATACCTTCAGCTCTGCAGCCCTGCAGCATTTATTGGCCCTCTTATGACCCCTCCCTTCCTGCCAAACTCTCACGAGCGTGAGAGAGAGAGCGCTGTGCATGATGTCATAAGCCTAGGCTAATGACCAGACAAGAAACAGGAAGTGGGCTGTATAAAGTATTTACAGTCAGAAAAAAAAGTTTTACTATCCAAAGCAGAAGATTTATTAGATGGAAAGTTGAAAAAACAACTGAAGGTCTGCTTTAAACATAGACAAATGTTTACTATGCTTCAGTTTGTGAATGAATAGGAGCCTCTATCCAGAGACCTCTATTCAAACATATACAGTGCAGCTGAGGCTGCTGAGGACTCTGTCTCAAGCCCCTTTTCTGTCTCAAAAAAAGAGTCTGTTCAGAAATCTGATATCGTAGTAAGCATATACAGTGCAGAAAATAAGTATTTGAACACCCTGCTATTTTGCAAGTTCTCCCACTTGAAAATCATGGAGGGGTCTGAAATTGTTATCGTAGGTGCATGTCCACTGTGAGAGACATAATCAAAAAAAAAAATTCCAGAAATCACAATGTATGATTTTTTTAACTATTTATTTGTATGATACAGCTGCAAAGAAGTATTTGAACACCTGAGAAAATCAATGTTAATATTTGGTACAGTAGCCTTTGTTTGCAATTACAGAGGTCAAACGTTTCTTGTCGTTTTTCACCAGGTTTGCACACACTGGAGGAGGGATTTTGGCCCACTCCTCCACACAGATCTTCTCTAGATCAGTCAGGTTTCTGGGCTGTCGCTGAGAAACACGGAGTTTGAGCTCCCTCCAAAGATTCTCTATTGGGTTTAGGTCTGGAGACTGGCTAGGCCACGCCAGAACCTTGATATGCTTCTTACAGAGCCACTCCTTGGTTATCCTGGCTGTGTGCTTCGGGTCATTGTCATGTTGGAAGACCCAGCCTCAACCCATCTTCAAAGCTCTAACTGAGGGAAGGAGGTTGTTGCCCAAAATCTCGCAATACATGGCCCCGGTCATCCTCTCCTTAATACAGTGCAGTCGCCCTGTCCCATGTGCAGAAAAACACCCCCAAAGCATGATGCTACCACCCCCATGCTTCACAGTAGGGATGGTGTTCTTGGGATAATACTCATCATTCTTCTTCCTCCAAACACGGTTAGTGGAATTATGACCAAAAAGTTCTATTTTGGTCTCATCTGACCACATGACTTTCTCCCATGACTCCTCTGGATCATCCAAATGGTCATTGGCAAACTTAAGACGGGCCTTGACATGTGCTGGTTTAAGCAGGGGAACCTTCCGTGCCATGCATGATTTCAAACCATGACGTCTTAGTGTATTACCAACAGTAACCTTGGAAACGGTGGTCCCAGCTCTTTTCAGGTCATTGACCAGCTCCTCCCGTGTAGTCCTGGGCTGATGTCTCACCTTTCTTAGGATCATTGAGACCCCACGAGGTGAGATTTTGCATGGAGCCCCAGTCCGAGGGAGATTGACAGTCATGTTTAGCTTCTTCCATTTTCTAATGATTGCTCCAACAGTGGACCTTTTTTCACCAAGCTGCTTGGCAATTTCCCCGTAGTCCTTTCCAGCCTTGTGGAGGTGTACAATTTTGTCTCTAGTGTCTTTGGACAGCTATTTGGTCTTGGCCATGTTAGTAGTTGGATTCTTACTGATTGTATGAGGTGGACAGGTGTCTTTATGCAGCTAATGACCTCAAACAGGTGCATCTAATTTAGGATAATAAATGGAGTGGAGGTGGACATTTTAAAAGGCAGACTAACAGGTCTTTGAGGGTCAGAATTCTAGCTGATAGACAGGTGTTCAAATACTTCTTTGCAGCTGTATCATACAAATAAATAGTTAAAAATTCATAAATTGTGATTTCTGGAATTATTTTTTTTGATTATGTCTCTCACAGTGGACATGCACCTACGATGACAATTTCAGACCCCTCCATGATTTCCAAGTGGGAGAACTTGCAAAATAGCAGGGTGTTCAAATACTTATTTTCTGCACTGTAGTAAGGCCTTGTTTACATGGGACATACTACAGCGTATGCCCTTGCGAGGCTGTGTTTACCCACACAGGGATGCATAGATGTTGAATGCATCCCTGTGCCGGCAGTCTCATAGATGTAATTTGGGATGTAGCAACTGCACAAACACGGCTGTTGCTCCAAATGTTGACAACCATGTGGGTTTAGGTACAAGTCACGGTTAAAAGACACGTTTTTTGCCATATGATAAAATGTGTTACAAATGGGCACTGAAAAAAACGTGTGACGCTCCACAACCTAAAAGCTTCATGAGCTAATTTGGGGCATTGGCCGTGTGTTGGGTATCCCATTCAAGTGATGGGTTGCTCTATGCGTGATGTGCTTTTATGTGTGAACGAAACCTTAAGCGCGATCATGCATTTTAGCTGTGCTCAAAATTCCCTTGGAATGTTGGTTTCCGATTGACAATGCACAACTGTAGTGTTATAAGATTTTCCTATTTCAGTGATCAATCTTTTAAGAAAGTTGTAAGGGAATAGCTAAGTAAAGGTCAGGAGACCTCTTTTTTACAATGTTTTGGACCAGGGTATGCTGTGGTCTATCTTAATTTCAGCAAGGCATTTGATACAGCTCCACATAATGTTTTAATACAAAAGTTGAGTGGTTCAGTGGATATGCAATTGGCTAAAGGATAGATACAACAGTGAATATTGGGGGGAACTAATGCGCAAGCCACACTAACCAAAGAATAGATAAAAAGGCTAAAATACAAACTAAATATATTAAACTACGCAGCAGCCATGACTATATATAAAAAAATTAGGGAACTGGTGCGTGAAATAACTAATAAATGATAATCCCTAGCAGCAGCCACAACCAGAATAGTGCTCACACACTGATAGCAATGTAAAAAACGGGGGGTGTTGGGGCGCTTACTACTTAAACCAATCAATAATTAAGATGCCCAAAATCCAGTATTAATAGACCTAAGACAGTAAACCAATACTGTAAATATTAATGTAAATGATGCAAATAATATTAATTAATAGTTAAATAAATGATGTGAAAAAAATGAATATAAAATGTGCATAACTAAAGTGCATCTAGTATCATAATAATAGTGCAATAATAGTGCAAATAATTTACAGATGTGCAAAAATTGCAATAATTCTCATTAATCATAAAAAGTCTTCATGCAATGATGTGTAATATGTGAATAATTCAAAAAGTGCTCCTCAAAAAAATTTGATCCAATCTCATGCAAAAAATTAATGACAATGTCCATAGAATTCCTGAAGTGTAAAGTGACAAAGAAATCCACCGCAAACTGACAGGTGCTCCACTCCAAGTGACGCCGTTCTCACCAGCCTCTCACCTCAGCTGACTTTTGTGTTTTAAACCTCCCAATAAATAAGGCAGTAGCTCACAATCACGGTAACCAGATATAACCACGGATCGATCACTTAATACCTCCAAGCTGGAGATGTCTAAGTAGCTCTCAATGAGGATA
Organism: Rana kukunoris; assembly: GCA_029574335.1. Taxonomy (NCBI): domain Eukaryota; kingdom Metazoa; phylum Chordata; class Amphibia; order Anura; family Ranidae; genus Rana; species Rana kukunoris. Next base: position 155,077,366 of record CM056051.1, read on the forward strand.
CAAGGCCCCCAGTGGTAAATGCAAAGACAAAATAGGCTCCATAGTGCAGTACCATTAAAAGCAAAGTAGTTTATTTAGCAACATAAGCACCCACATTTAAGTTGAAAACAAACAGCATAATAACAAGTAAAATCCTCTGCTCTCGGCCACGAGTGGGGATGGCGTCACCAACGACTCTCCTCCCTCCCTTACGCATAACGTGGCTGGTCACACCACTTAATCATAGGGTATCAACAGTGTGATACAACAGATACAACAGTGTGGTTGTAAATGGGGTCCATTTGGAAAAAGGACCGGTCACTAGTGGTTTATCACAATGCTTTGTACTAGATCCTGTTCTATTTAATCTGTATGTAAGTAATACAACTAAAGGTTTGTAGGGAAAGGTATGTCTTTCTGCTGGTGATACAAAGGTGTGTAATAGGGTTGATTTTCCTGGAGGTGTCTGTAACATGGAACATGATTTGGCATTGCTGGATAATTGGTCAAAGCAGTGGAGACTGCAGTTCAATATTTCTAAATGTAAAATAAAGCACCTAGGGAAAAAGTTTTCCCTTAGAGTACACCATTGATACAGTGTTAGCGAGCACTACAGAGGAAAAAAAGGATTTTTAATAAACAGCTTACCTGTAAAATCCTTTTCTTGAAGTACATCACGGGACACAGAGCGCATAGCCATTACACTTGGGTTATATGGGTACCTTCAGGTGTGGACACTGGTGTAATCAATTTCACAGGAAGTTTCCTCCCTATATAACCCCCTCCCACTGGGAGTGCTTCAGTTTTGTAGCAAGCAATTCTCCCGAGGTTACACAATGTTCCCCAAAAGAGGGGTGGGAGCTCTGTGTCCCGTGATGTACTTCAAGAAAAGGATTTTACAGGTAAGCTGTTTATTAAAAATCCTTTTTTCTTTATCGTACATCACGGGACATAGAGCGCATAGCCATTACACTTGGGATGTCCTAAAGCAATGCTCTATGAAGGGAGGGAGACCGTAAGGCCAAGAATAGCCAAATAAAAACATTGTCAGGAGAAAACATGGCTCCACCAACAGAAAAACAAGGGGGCGTGAACCGGGCCAGAGGATTCTATACTGCTGCCCGTAGGACCGCCTGCCCAAAAGCTGCGTCCGTACCCTTTGCAACGTCCAACTTATAAAATTTAGTAAACGTATGTACGGAAGACCAGGTTGCCGCCCTGCAAACCTGTGCCATAGAGATCTGATGGTGTGCCGCCCAGGAGGCACTCATGGCCCTCGTAGAATGGGCTTTAACTGATAAGGGAGGTGGAACGCGCTTCAGACCATATGCCTGAAAAATCAGCTGCTTAATCCACCTAGCCAAAGAAGACTTGGCAGCCGGCTGACCCTTCTTGGGGCCATCCGGAAGAACAAAAAGCACATCTGTTTTCCGAATCTTCTCTGTAGCCTTGAGATAGACCCTCATGGCTCGAACCACGTCCAAAGTATGAAGCCGTCTTTCCTCTCTGGACTGGGGAGTAGGAAAGAAGGATGGTAGGACTAGGTCCTGATTCAATAGAAAACTGGATATGACCTTAGGAAGGAAAGAAGGTTGAGGCCGCAGAACCACTCTGTCCTTATGCAGAATAAGGTATGGCTCCCTGCATGACAAGGCTGCCATCTCGGAAACCCTTCTGGCTGAAGCCATAGCCACCAAGAAAACCAACTTTCGGGTTAGTAGCACAAGAGGGATTTCTGTCAGAGGTTCAAACGGCTGCCTTTGTAAAGCTGACAAGACCAGATTTAAATTCCAGGGGCAGAGGGGAGCTCTAATAGGGGGATTCACATGCAAGACCCCCTGCAAGAAGGTTTTCATAAGCGAATGGGTGGCCAAGGGTCTTTGAAACCATATTGATAAAGCCGACACCTGCCCCTTTAGAGTACTAAGAGCCAACCCTTTGTCAACGCCAACCTGGAGGAATCGCAAGATCCTGTCAATAAAAAACTTTCGAGGATGCCATTTTTGAGACTCGCACCACTCCACATAGGTTCTCCAGACTCTGTAATAAATATTTCTGGAGACCGGTTTCCTAGCCTGAATCAACGTAGATATGACCTGATCTGAGAGGCCTCTGCCCTTAAGAATTAGGGATTCAGCCGCCAAGCCGTCAAATTTAGCTGCTGTGAAGCAGGATGGCAGATTGGGCCCTGAGACAGCAGATCTGGGCGCAGGGGGAGCGGCCACGGTGCCCCGACTGACATCTTCACGATGAGTGCGTACCAAGCCCTCCTGGGCCATGCTGGGGCCACCAGGATCACAGGCCTGCGCTCCACCCGGATCCTCCGTAGAAGGCGGGGAATCATCTGCAGTGGAGGGAACGCATACAGAAGAGAGAACTGGTGCCAAGGACAAACCAAGGCATCGGTCCCGTAGGCCGAGGGATCCCTGGCTCGGGATATGAATTTGTCCAACTTTTTGTTGGATCTCGTTGCCATAATGTCCACATCTGGGACTCCGAATCTTTGGCAAATCTCTTGGAATACCTGGGGGTGAAGAGACCATTCCCCCGGGAGCAACTGTTGACGACTCAAAAAATCTGCTTGAGAATTGTCTATCCCTGGGATGAACACCGCCGAGATGCAGGGTACATGGGCTTCGGCCCATGAGAAAATCAGGTTTACTTCTCTTTGGGCTGCTGGGCTCTTCGTGCCCCCCTGGTGGTTTATGTATGCCACCGCAGTGGCGTTGTCGGACTGTATCCTTACTGGCAGACCCTGAAGGGGGAGAGTCCAGGCAATCAGGGCCAGCCGAGCAGCTCTGATCTCCAAGATATTGATGGGAAGCAGTTTTTCTGCCTCCGACCACTGCCCTTGCTGGGTCTGTTCTTCTAGAACTGCCCCCCAACCTGACAGGCTGGCATCCGTGGATACTATCTTCCACGTGATGGGGCAAAAGGATTTCCCTTTTGACAAATTTTGAGAGACCAGCCACCAAGACAGGCTGCGCCGGACCTTCGGGGAGAGCACTAACGGACGATCTAACGCCTGAATGGACTTGTTCCAAGCAGAGAGAATGGCTGCCTGAAGATATCTGGTATAGATCTGGGCGTAGGGCACAGCCTCGAAGGCGGCCACCATCTTCCCCAGCAGTCGCATACATAGGCGAATAGTTGGCCTCTTCTTGCCTAAGATCACTTGAACTGCTTGAGCTATTGATCTGATCTTTGCTTGAGGTAAAATTATCCTCTGGCAGTCTGTATCTAGCCGAAGGCCTAGATATTCCAACTGCTTTGTGGGTTTCAATACCGATTTTTCTAGGTTTACAATCCACCCGAATTCCTCTAGATGCTGAACTGTGCGACCTACTGCCTGATTGAGGTTGGAAGCTGAGCTGTCGATAACCAGAAGATCGTCCAAGTATGCCAAGACTAAAATGCCTTCTGTCCTTAGGACGGCTAGCACCGGGGCTAACACCTTTGTAAATACCCGCGGAGCTGTTGCCAACCCGAAAGGGAGGGCTACGAACTGGTAATGGCGGTGATCTATCCTAAAACGAAGAAACCTGTGATGTGCCGGGTAGATCGGCACGTGCAGATACGCATCTTTTATGTCTATAGATGCTAGCAAGTCGTCTTGATGTAGGCTGGCTGCCACCGAACGTATGGACTCCATACGAAAGGTCTGAATGTTTAGAAAGCGATTTAGGCGTTTGAGGTCCAAGATAGGCCTGACGTCGCCATTGGGCTTTGGTATTATGAAAAGGTTGGAGTAGAATCCCAGACCCCATTCCTGGGTTGGTACTTCTACAATTACCCCTTGGAGCAAGAGACGATCCAATGCTTTTACAAGAGAGGCCCTCTTTAATGGGTCGCTTGGAAGACTTGACCCCTGAAAATGAGGAGGGGGGACTTCCCAAAACTCTAGCTTGTAGCCCGTGGTTACCACGGATCTTACCCAAGAGTCGGGAATTCTGGCCTTCCACACTTCGGAGAAAAACCGAAGCCTTCCCCCCACCCAAGAGAGTGGGGGCGCCCCTTCATGAATCTGACTTGAGGACTGGTTTAACCGGCTTGCGAGACCATGGCCTCTTGCCTGTCGTGGCTTGTCCTTGTGGGCGGCTATTAAATGCTGAACGCCCGGGAGGCCGTCGATACTGACGGGAAGTTGAAGGGGCCGAGCCTACGAAGGCCTGTCGCTTAAATGCGGGCCCACGCGATCTTTTCTTGACAGGCAAGAAAGAACTTTTACCACTTGATATGGTCTGGATATATTTATCTAGGTCTTCACCGAATAGTCTCCCACCATGAAAGGGAAATCCTGCTAAAAGCTTTTTGCAGGGTGCCTCTGCTGACCAGTTTTTTAGCTACAAAAGGCGACGCATATGAACCAACAGCAGAGATAAACGGGACGCCTGTTGAACGGAGTCCTTAATAGCATCTACTGCAAAGCAGAGAGCTCTTGGGAGGTCAGCCAATTCACGAGCTTGCTGAGCCGGTATGTCCCTTAATATCTGTTTAGTCTGATCCTTTAAAGCCTGACAAACGCCAATGGCTGCCACTGCTGGCTGAACCACGGCACCTACTGTGGTAAAAGAAGCCTTCAGTAGGGTCTCCAATTTTTTGTCGACTGGATCTTTAAACACCTGGACATTTTCCACCGGACAGGTCAGGGATTTATTTACGCAGGAAATGGCTGCGTCCACAGTAGGGAGTGCCCATTTCTTTGCAAATTCTTCTTCCATAGGATAGAGAATGGTGAACCTTTTAGGAGGGATAAAAATCCTATCAGGTCGAGCCCAATCCTGAAAAATCACGCTCTCCAGAAGGGGGTGAACCGGGAAAGACGCACCACTCAATGGTGCCTTCAAGGAACCTAAAGAGGATACCGCGGGGGCTAATTGTTCTGACACTGGAAGTTTTAAAAGCAGTGCGAACCATATCCGTCAGAGACTGGATCCACAGACTCTCTGCTTGAGAAGCCGAAAAAATTTCATCTATAGCTGAATCTTTAATGTCTGACCCGTCAGGACTCAGGTCCGCTTGATCCCCCTGTGGGTCCAATTCCTCCGAAGAGAGGACCTCTGCATCCGAACACACCGTTCTAGGTGACGGGGATCTAGCCCGTTTGCCACCCGGCAAAGAGCGGGCAATTAAAGCAGTTAACCTTTTCTCTAGCCCACCCAGGGTGGATTCTAGCATTTCTTCCGTAACATAAACGGGAATGGGTTGATTGGGGGCCGCCTCTGCCCCTAGCACCCTCAATGGCTCCTGCACGATGCTGTTCGGTGGTCTATCTGGTGAGGGTGGGACCACTGGAGCCTGGCCCAAATCCTCTGACCCCGTTGGAGACCCCTTTACTTTTTTGGCACCTTTTGCAGCCTTAGCTGGTCCTGATCCCTTGGGAGCCATTGCACAACCTTAAGACACCCCTACAGCCAACACCCAACTGTTGTAAAATGAAGACAAAGAAAAATGGATAGCCGCACTCCAAAACCTGATGGGTGGTCTTTTATTCAATAGACAGCATGTACAAAAATCTTTAGCCATGAATAAGCACTGATCCAGTGCGAAACGCGTCGGCTGTTCCTTGTTTCTACTGCTGTGACCCTATTTTTGTACATGCTGTCTATTGAATAAAAGACCACCCATCAGGTTTTGGAGTGCGGCTATCCATTTTTCTTTGTCTTCATTTTGCTTAGTGCACCGCCAGCACCCTCGGTATCCTGCACCACCTGTATTCATTTCACCATTTAGTGATCCCACCTGGAGCGGTGACTCCTTTCACCCAACTGTTGTAGCTAGAAGTGAAACATTAATAATGACAGGCTATGGTAAAAAAAAATCTAAATTTTCATACGCCTGAGAAGGCGGCAATACAGAGGAAAGTCCTGTGAGTATTGCCACACCAATGCCCGTTAGCTGGAGTCCAAGGTTGCACCGACTCAGATACTGCCAGATCTAAGGCTGAGTCCCTTTAAGAAAAAAAATCTTTTTTTTTTTTTTTTTTTTCTGGTCAGTGTGGACTTAAGTCCAGACCTGAAGATCCACAAACCACCACTGGGTGTCACTGTTAGCCAGAACTGGCTCAGCTGCGCGCTCTATGTCCTCTCCACTGCTCTCAGGAGGGAATGACCAGCCAGGAAATGCTTTTTTGCTTTATCTGAGACCTGACGCTGCTGGCCTGCCCCCCCCCCCATGCACGCTGACGCTGTAAAAGGCGGCGTGCACGCGCGCCCCCTCCCCCCCCACGCTGAAACCAACATGGAGGAAGCAGAGAGCAGAGGAGAAGCCTGGACCAGCGCTAGTAACACAGACAACCGGTAAGCCACTAATCTTTGTAGTGCACACATAGAGGAAGCTGTCCCCCTAGGCTTCCTAGGAAACAGGAGTTTTGTCAGCACTTCTTCTCTATACCCGTGGGGCTGCAGTATCATGCTAACAGGCAAATCTGGGGGGAGTAGCAAAATACATATCTTTAGAAGCATATATATATCTACATGTTATCTGGGTAAACATTAGTACATCCCATCCTGCCTCAAAAGACATAGTGGAGATAGTGGCTGATGCACAAGCATACCATTAGCCAACCCAGAACCCCCAGGGGGATACCTACTGTCGAACCAAGTCCCGCAGGTTCCCTCTTACCTGCTCCACGCCGCAGGGTATTGCAAAATGCAAGAGGCCCAGCCTTCCCCCATCTCCGTGGGTATTGTCTTGGACCTTCAGGGACCGGGGTCCTGTGTTAAGGAACCCACACCCCTGGACCTATATAGCATCCTGGCATCAGTAGCGTTTAGTTCTTGGAAGAGACTAAGGCACTGGAGCCCAGAATCCAGCCCTCCAAGGAGAGGCATTATAGGCAAAACCCCACTCCAGCAGGGCCCGGGTACCGTACACCTTGGCTTTGAAGCACTTCGGACGGATCCGGCTAGCTATCCTGGGTCCCGAGCCCTCCGAGGGACAGCTAGACGTGACCAACACCTAAGACACTGGCGAAAAAACTGAAGCACTCCCAGTGGGAGGGGGTTATATAGGGAGGAAACTTCCTGTGAAATTGATTACACCAGTGTCCACACCTGAAGGTACCCATATAACCCAAGTGTAATAGCTATGCACTCTGTGTCCCGTGATGTACGATAAAGAAAAGATTTGAGAGTACTTATTTCAGATGACTGCAAAATGAGAAAACCGTTTGACCAGGCAGTGGGAAAAGCGAATAGAATTCTAGGATGCATCACTAGATGGGTCACCAGCATGAGGAAGGAGGTTTTGATTTCCCCTAATACACTGTATGTACAGTCTGGAAGAAAGAAGGGAAAAGGGAGACCAGATTAAAATCTTTAAATTCATCAGGGGGGGTAAATAAGGTTCAGGGGGGTAGTATTTTCAATATGAAACCAAGATCAAGAACACGGGGATATGTATTACTATAATGAAAGGGTAGTGGATACTTGGAATAGACTTCCAGCAAAGGTGGTGGGTTAGTCAAAAGTATGTGGTTTTAAAGATGCTTGGGACAAACATAGATCTATAAATAAGTTAAAGAACAAAAAAAAATACAATGTATAAAAAATAAATTAAAAAAAATGCTTTTTCTGCCATCACTTTTATATGTTTTTATGTCTCTTGGTGGTACACACTTTAGATCGATGCTTGTGACAGTGGTACATACTTTCACAAAAAAAAACATAGAAAATGTGCCTTTTAACACAAGCTTTTCAAATAATTCCAAGCATTGGCATGTCATGCATAGTTACATTGGTCCAGCTTGTATGAGGTAGTGTAGCAGAACAGTAAAAAAGAACACTGTATTCATTCAGAAAATGCAAAGCATTCTCTGACTGGTGCCCGTGCTGAGCAAGGACCAGAGTAGGGGTGTCACTACAGTGATTTCCAGCTTCCAGCAGCATCGGCCAGGTACATATTATACATTTTTATAATTGTCCAAGCTGGACCAATGTAACTATATAGAACATGTCAATGCCTGTAATTATTCTTTAAAGGGGTGTTCCAGCCTAGTTATATGTTTATTAAAAGTCAGCAGCTACAAAAAATGTAGCTGCTGGCTTTTAATAAACAGACACTTACCTGCTCCAGCGTTCCAGCGACGCGCCGACCGGGGCTCCGCTCCTCTCCCCCCCCCTCCCCAGCCGGCATCCTCATCGCAACTGTGGTCACCCGGCTGTGACCACCTTCGGCTTCACGGCCGGGCACCCACTGCGCATGCGCTAGCGGCACTGCGCATGCGTGAGCGGCGCGGCTCGCCGCTGATTGGACAGGCGATCGCATGGGACCTGTCAGTGTCCCATGCAATCGCCTACAGGGAGGGGCTACTGTAGGCGATTAAGCTTAATTGCCTAACCAGCCCCTCGGCGGAAGCAGGAAGTGGGACAGGAAGTCCCACTCCTCCTAAAGCCCCCACTCCCCCCCAAAAAAAATTACATGCCAAATGTGGCATGTAAAGGGGGTGAGGAGTGGGTCTAGCGGAAGTTCAAATTTTGGGTGGAACTCCGCTTTAAGGGCTTGTTTAGTGCTAGTTTAAACTTGCTTCAAAACATGTCACATTCAGAAACGCTTTGTTAAATCTCTCTGAACACCAGTCAAAGCTCCTGTCACTAAATAAAATGGTTAGCTTACAGTCCTGTTTACACCTTGCTTTTGCTTTGCTCTGCTTGAGCTTTAGTGGTGCTTCAAAGTGTCTTCAAAGCCTCCATTGAAGTCTATGGCAAAGAGCCCTTGAAGCCTCACCAAAGCCCCATCGAAGCACCAAGCAATGGCAAGGTGTAAACAGGACTGTAAGCTAACCATTTTATTTAGTGACAGGAGCTTTACCTGGCGTTCAGAGAGCTCAACCAACATGGGGGCACTCTATTACAGGAGGCCAGATCACCAGGGAAAAGGAAAACTAATGCAGCCGCCACATCTAATGGCTGGTAAGCTGAAATATATTCAATTTTTGGCTTTGGGTTTAATATCACTTTAAGCAATAACTCAAGTAAGTGGGCCCTATTCAGTAAGTAAGACTTTCCATTTGTAAGTACATTCAGTTGTATATACCACTATTAGAATTTACTCTACTGAGCTTAACCTAGTAAATATAGATTCTTCTTCGTTGCTTTGGGTTATTAAAATTGGAAGAAGGAAACACAGGGCCATATATTTATCAAATAAACTGATTTGGTTTGAAAATATAAGGTATTGAAATGTTTCCTGATATTGTCAGCTAAATGTTTCTATGCTAATTGTATGTTTTTAGGTACAATGATGGCCCTTATTGTCCTTGCTCTGGGCTTTCTGTTATCTGCTCAAGTCTCACCACCAGTCACATTCACACCGACAGATGCCCAAAGTCAAAATTCTAGTTGCACAAAATATAGGTGAGTGTTCAGTGTACATAGGAATCGTTGTATGCCTGATTTGCGTTATGTACCTTTTTACTGTATCTTGCTCTTTACTCGTCTTGATAATATAAACCTAAAGTATACATGAAGAAATTATTGACAACCAAATAATTTAAAGGTTGCATTTTTTCAAAATGTTAAAACGATAGAATCTTTGATTCATCAAATAAATGAAAAACATAGGCAAGTAGGAATTATTGAGTTTATTGGTAACGTAAGGAAATCACTGTGAGGTGAATATTCTATTCCATTGGCCTAATAGCAATTAACCACTCCCCCCCCCCCCCCCCAAGGAATGATGTCCTGGTATGACGTATCTTTTGACGTCCTGGACTTTGAGTGGGGATATTTGAATAATGCCTGCAGGCATCATCAAGATATCATTTTGCTCAGTCGGCGATTCCCTGCACCGTAAGAACAATCATGGCGGCAGTTCAACCGCTTGATCGTTCTTAAAGGTGGCGGTGGGTGACCCCCCCCCCCCCCCCCAAAAGTTTTCCGGTGCTTTTACTGGCTCGCCCATGTGATTGGCAAGCGGTGAAAGAATCTGCCGGCGCCGGAAGTTAGCCATAGAAGGAACCGATGGCTAGATGGTCCCCAGCAGTCTCTGACTCTCAGAGGCCTGGGCGCGATGTTACGACGTCACGTCCGGGCTGGCAGAAGTAAACCATGCTAGGCACTTGAAAAAAGAAAAAATATAAAGGGAAAGTGTATTTTTTGTAATAAATAAAATAAACAATAAAAAAATAAAGCGCCCCTTCCCTGCGTTTTTGCACAAGCATATGTAGGTCGCGTGCGCATATGTAAATTACATTCAAACCACACATGAGGTATTACTGCGAATGTTGGAGCAATAATTCTAGCTAGAGACCTCCTCTGTAACTCTAAACAGGTAACCTGTAAAAAAAAATTAAGCGCCGCCTATGGAGATTTTAAAGTACCAAAGTTTGGCGTCATTCGATGAGCATGCGCAATTTTAAAATTGGGCTAACTTTACAGATTTGTTTGTTATTCATGAAATCTCCCAAAAAAACACAATTGAAAAATTGCTGCGCAAATACCGTGTGCCATAAAAAGTTGCAACGACCTCCATTTTATTCCCTAGGGTCTTTAAAAAAACATATATAGACCTCTTTAACACTGGGGCCACATTAGCGCCAAAGTGCCTTTTTGTTTTTCGGCTGCTAGCAGGGTGCTTTTAACCGCAAAGAAAGGGTTTAAAATGCTTCTGAATCACTTTTCAAGCACTTCAAAAGCATTGCCCATTCATTGCAAACTGCCCCAATGATGCTGCTTGCTTTTCTAAACGCCCGGCAAGCGCACCACCTGCGTGTGAAAGCACCCATTGTAATGAATGGGAGGCAGTTTTCAGGCACATTACATGTGCTATTTCTAGCACTAAAATGTTTGAAAACTGCCTCACTGTTAAAGGAGTCCTAATGTTTGGGGGTTCTAAAAAATAATTTTCTAGAAAAATATGATTTTTTACATGTAGGAGTGAAGTGCCAGAATTGGCCCGGATGCTGCCTAAATGCTGGCTCTTCTGTTGTTCAAAGGTAGTACAGATTCTCTCTGTTCCTAGCTTGGACTGGTGCTCTTAAATTTTAGGATGCCCTTCCCCACCAACATCTTGTCTTTTTGGGCAAGATGAACAAGCTGTTAGTCTGAACCAGAAATGGGTTGCACAATTGTTTCTTTAGGAGTTCTCAAGTATTCGATTTTACAAATAATAATATAGCCTCATTTTAAATCCACATCTGTTAACGTCCTAAGAACAATAACAAGTTAGCATTTTTATTACAACAAAGGTCCCCAAATGTCAAAGGCCTCAGCCCTACTGTAATAGCCAACAAAATCTATCAACAATAAATATAACTACTTATTTTTACAGCTTTTGCAATGGATGTATGCTAGATCCCAACTGTGGATTTTGCTACAAGATTAATGGATCACATATTTTCAATTCCTCGTGTATCCCAGTTGACCCAAAAAGTACAGAATATTCTGCATGGGGCAGGTAATATATTTTACTTACTACATAAACCTGATGAATATATGGATTGATATATATATTGTCATCTGCAGTACGAATAATATTCATTCTGAACACTGGTTACGATATGCATTTTTGTTGACTTGGAGCACATTATTTCACTGCAAGCCAAGGATATGTGGGTGAGGCTGTATGAAAATGAAGTCCTGTGCCCCACGGCTGTGAGTGCTGGCCAGGAAGGGAGCTTGTTTATGCTCCAAGCAATGGTAGAGAGTGACTAGGTGTACCAGGAGCCACACATCAAGTCAAGACCCTGCTGTATGATAGTGAATGGCAGTCTCAGTCTGGACCCCCCGCAAGACCGAGCCCCAAGACATTTTACTCCCCCCACCACAGCTTACTCATCCCCATAAGTAAGCTCTGTTGGGGCATAGTGAAACGCATTGGGATGTGGCCTGGTGGTTGTCCAGGCTGGGACTGGCATTTACTTATCATACAGCAGGTCTTGACTTGATGTGCGGCTCCTGGTACACCTAGTCACTCTCTACCATTATTTCACTGCAGTTTTATTATATATATATATATATATATATATATATATATATATATATATATATATATATATATTAGTGCTTCATAGTATTTTTATTCACTTTGGTGATACCGACACTTTTAGATTTTTTGTAACACAGGCTTAATGGTTAACGAGCACAGTACTTATTTATAATTATCTCAGTGTTTTGTACCATTTTTGTTAGCAGCTATTTATGTACATTTATATTTTCACTATAGTGCAATTATTAATTTTATTTTACTACTTAGAGTTCAGCTTTAACTGCTTTTCAACTGCAATATGTTTATAAAAGGTGAAGTGCTAGACAGTTACCCAGTGCCCTTTATGAACAGCACTGGATAAAAAATGGGAGGTTGTTTTGCTGGTTAGTGGCTGTGAACTGAGCCATTATGTGATGACTGCATTCAGATTCAGTGGGGTTGATTTACTAAAACTGGAGAGTGCGAAATCTGGTGCACCTGTGCATGGTAGCTAATCACCTTCTAACTTGTTAAATTAAGTTTTGACAGAAAATGGAAGCTGATTGTTTTTTTTTTTACAGCTGCACCAAATTTTGCACTCTCTAGTTTTAGTAAATCAACCCCAGTGTATCGAGGTGATCTGAGCATTTCAGTAAATTTTTATGATTGCTGTGATGACCAATCATTGATCTCAAAAGTAAACATTCTACTGTTTACATTGTTGGCGATTCTAAATGAATGGCCCCGCAGATCACTGCAGAGTGCTTTGTTTTACCATGGCTGTGAAATGCACATAACCGCAGCAAATGGGTCTGAAGCAGGCCTAAATGATAACTATACTTGCAAACAAATAGAGGAATTCCAGGTATGTATCTTTTCATAGCTCCAGCTTGTAACTATGTATGTGCCATACTTGACCTGATGTCCCAGGAAACTGAAAATCGAATTACATTAAGGGGAAAAAGTATTTGATCCCCCCGCAGATTTTGTACGTTTGCCCACTGACAAAGAAATGATCAGTCTATCATTTTAATTGTAGGTTTATTTTAACAGTGAGAGATAGAATAACAACAAAAAAATCCATAAAAACACATTTCAAAAAAGTTATAAATTGATTTACATTTTTATGAGTGAAATCACTATTTGATCCCCTATCAATCAATCACCTTCTATACAGGTAACAAGCTGAGATTAGGAGTGCTCCTAATCTCAGCTTGTTACCTGTATAAAAGACACCTGTCCACAGAAGCAATCAAGCAGATTCCAATCTCTCCACCATGGCCAAAAGAGCTGTCCAAGGATATCAGGGACAAGATTGCAGACAATACACAAGGCAGGAATGAGCTACAAGACCATCGACAAGCAGCTTGGCGTGAGGGTGACGACAGTTGGTGCAATTATTCGCAAATGGAAGAAACACAAAATAACTGTCAATCTCCCTCGGTCTGGGGCTCCATGCTAGATATCATTTCGTGGAGTTTCAATGATCATGAGAATGGTGAGGAATCAGCCCAGAACTACACGGGAGAATCTCATCTCAAGGCAGCTGGGCCTATTGTCACCAAGAAATCAATTGGTAACACACTACCCCATAAAGGACTAAAAACTGGGTGAAAGTGATGTGGTCAGATAAGACGAAAAATCAAGCTCTTTGGCATCAACTCAACTCGCTGTGTTTGGAGGAGTCGGAATCGTGCCTATTACTCCAAAAACACCATCCCCACCGTCAAACGTGGAGGTGGAAACATTATACTTTGGAGGTGTTTCTCTGCTCAGAGGACAGGACAACGTCACCGCATCAAAGGGACAATGAACTGGGCCATGTACCATCAAATCTTAGGTAAGAACCTCCTTCCCTCAGCCAGGGCATTGAAAAATGGGTTGTGGATGGGTATTCCAGAATTAAAATGACCCACAACACTCAGCCAAGGCAATGAGTAGTTCAAGAAGAAGATGCATATTAAGGTCCTAGAGTGGCCAAGCCACTCTCCAGACCTTAATGCCATAGAAGGAGTGGAACCCATGTGGAAGGAGCTGAAGGTTCGCGTTACCAAACGTCAGCCTCAAAACCTTATGACCTGGAGAAGATCTGCAAAGATTGGGACAAAATCCCAAACCTGGTGGCCAACTACAAGATACGTCTGACTTCTGTGATTACCAACGAGGGTTTTGCTACCAAATAGCAAGTCATGTTTTGCAAAGAGGTCAAATACCTATTTCACTGCAAATCAACGTATAACTTTTTTGAAATGTGTTTTTATGAATTTTTTCGTAGTTATTCTGTCTCACTGTAAAATAAACCTACTATTAAAATTATAGACTGATCATTTCTTTATCAGTGGGCAAATGTACAAAATATGCAGGAGATCAAATACTTTTTTCCCTCATTGTAGATACCACTGCTCCAGTGATCATCGCTTGCTTCCGGGACCCGTGCTGAGCAGCTGGCCTAATGAGTTCTAAACGCAGAAGGTTGGATGCTCAGAATGGCCCAAATTAGATTGTGTGAAATTGTCTGTGTCATTGCAAAGCGTTCTATGATTGAATGAGGTGGAGAGATGGGGTGGCAACATAAGCATAGCATGTAAAATAGCACATAACTGTATCACATTCACTGAGTACTTTTTTTTTTGTACATTCTGTCTGTATTATTTTAGTCTAGTGAATTGTTATGGACATTTTATACATGTTTATTAAAGGTGATTGACTCAATACAGATTTATGAATTACACCTAAAGTGAACGAATGATAATGCCGTTGGCAACCCAAGAAAATTATTTGTGACGATGCATTTCTTTCTTTCAGATGTACAAATGAATCCAGATCTACATCCGGTTCATTTTGGGCTTATAATTACTGTCCAACATCATATTCCTGGACTGCACTTATTGGTTTAATTCTCTATTTAATGTTTTTTGCACCTGGTAAGTTTTTATAATGACATCGAATAAACCCACTGAAAAACCATTTACCATGCATCTTACATTACCCACTATGCTGCTGCAGTTTTTACTTCTTGCTTTCCCCTACAAGGGCATTACATGATTTACTTATTATATCTACTGTTCCCTAGTATCAGAAGCAGGGTCAAAGTAAACCATCTCAGCCCTCGTTTAACTTCTACACCCCCTGCATTTCTGACTGCACAAGGCATGATATTGTTTTACCTATGGTGGAGCACATGCATAGCGATTGTATGGTCATTGATGTTTATGTTCTGCAGATTTCCACAACTGTTCGCCTGCATTGCATTGGAATGCCAACCTGGGAATGGATTAGCACAGAAGGGTTGTGGTTTATCTGCAAAGGCCTAAGATCTGGTCTGTGTTACCAGTGAAATAATGAATGTGCTAGATAATACCTAAGACTTGAACAAAGCAACTTTCCCCACTGAAATGACTGATATCAGCAACCCAGGGAATCAGCAATGCCAATCCCCCCCCCCCCCCCCCCCATCATGTGACACTGCTTGGGCTTAGCAACTGGCTACTAGACCACAGTACTGGTTGAAAAGTAGTCTCCAACTATTTTAACAACATTCTTACACCAGAATTCATGTGCTTTAACACTGTGCTGTACATTTTCAGTTCTTAGTGTGACAACAGGAAGTTCCATCCCAGGAATTACTACATGGGGTGCATTCTGTCTTTTCTTCAGTCTAGTCTAGATCAGTGTTTGGCTTTGTTTATTATCAAGGGTGAAGTCTCTGCCTTGGTGGATCTATTACAGAGGCCACTTGCCTCTAACTCCTTGGTGAAGGCCTTTGAGTAGGCTTTTGCTGATATTGTGCCTCCTGTACATACTCCTGTGACTCCATGGCATACCAGCCCCTTCCTGTAAGACCACTCTTGGAAGTCATTGGGGATCTACCCTTGTGTTCCCTTTTGCAAGGTTACCATCCTCTTTGTCCATGGCAGGGACCACGGATGGCAGAGGGTGAGGAGCGGATCTGTGCGCCCATTATATAGCAAAGGATGCTGGAAGGGTGTTAGCTCCCAGAGTTTCCATTAGCCAGGAGACCAGGGACCATTTAGGCTGGGTACCTTCAGATTTCTCCAAAAGGCCCATGAAGCGGAGGTTTTTGCAGCGTTAGTGGTCTTCCAGGTCATCCAGCATGGCTGTGAGGGCCGCCATTTTACGAGTGGCATCCTGCACAGATGCCACTCTGAGCAAGTGTAGGCCCTGTGGCAGGGATCTCTTCATCTGCTGCATCTATGGGAGCCAGTTTAGTACTATCGTGAGAGGGAGAGACACAGCAAGTGCTAGTGATATCCTAATGCCGCGTACACACGGTCGTTTTTTGTGATGAAACAAAACGACGTTTTAAAAAACGTCATTTAAAATGATCGTGTGTGGGCAAAACGTTGTTTTATGTCTTCAAAAAAACGACCAAAAAAAAATTCGAACATGCTTGAATTTTTTATGTCGTTTTTCAGAATGTCGTCTTTTGTTTCACAAAAAATGATCGTGTGTGGGCAAAACGACGTTTTTAAACCCGCGCATGCCCAGAAGCAAGTTATGAGACGGGAGGTTCAATGGAACAGAGTGCCGTCGAAAGTGTCTTACGTAACCGCGCTTTGCAAGAGCATTTTCAGAAAACGATGGTGTGTATGCAACATCGTTTTTTAAAATGAAGTTTGAAAAACGTCGTTTTGTTTCATGAAATAAAACTACGTTTTTTACATCACAAAAAGTGATCATGTGTACGCGGCATCAGGCTGAAGAGCAGAAACGGAGAAAGCTTCAGCTGTGAGATCCAGCGGCAGAGTTATCGGAACTTCGTGGGAGCCGGAGGTATGTTTCTCAGTGAGGTTAGGCCGCTTGTTCTGCCCTATTTTATGATGGCAGCAGTGGGGAGGCAGAGCGGGGGCAGTGGAGCACCATGCGCCAGCCCTGGAGGAGGCAGAGAATGTGCAGGATGACTGGACAGATCGATCAGAAAGGACGAAGCTCAGACTTTAGCATCCTGAAAGGTCTGCTATCAAACCACGCCCCCCCCTCTAGCATCTAATTCTTGAGAAAAATCTGCTGCCCTCTGCCAGAAAGTTGTCAATGGGAAGGTGGTTTACCATCCGACATGGCAATGACCCAAAACATGCAGCAAAAATAACCAAACAGTGATTTAAGGAGAAAAAGGTGAATGTCCTTGCATGGCCTAGTCTAGACTTAAACCACATAAAAAAATCTATGTAATAACTGGAAGAATGCAGTCCAAAAATAGTCACCACCAAATTTAACTGAACTTGAACAGGTCTGCAAAGAAGAGTGGGCACATTTAAGTCTAGATGTGCAACGTAAGTAGAGACATATTCCAACAGACTAAATACTGACACAAAGGGTTGATTCTTTTTCCAACTCAGTGATTCTGATTTTGCATTTTCATTTTTTATTTAATTTTTTTCTGACATGTCAGTGTTATATTTTTCACTTGGATTTTATAAGTTGCACTTTGTAAATATGGCTGGATAAGACAGGCTAGTGAATCTTTTCTATACCCACTGTATTTATTTCTCATACAGTACAGGGCACAGGTCTTCGGTTATTATGAGTAAGTTATATAACCCTCCAGTTGGAGGAGGAAAAAGAGCATTCAAAGACCATCGTTTTGCATGGTTCCTATTCTTTATCAGATTATCTGTAGGCCTGAATAAAAAGGTGGGTTTTTAAACCTTTCTTGAAACTCAAGAGGGGGGGGTAAGGACCTTAGAGACGCTGGAAGGAAATTCCACAGCTCATTACCCTTTGTGACCAGGCGTCTGTTGCCAGTGGATTGTAGTCTGCTAATTGTTGGTTCTGTGAGATGTAAGTTAGCTAAACAGTGATATTGAAAGCACATAGTGAGAGGCCCATTCAGACAGATTGGGCCCAGTTTCCGGTGTGCCCTATACATATAGCACATTGCCTTAAATAATACTCGCTTGGCGATAGGAAGCTGTGACGGACCTCAAGTACCCCTGCTGGGCACATCCGCCAGACCTGTGTCTCCTGTCCTCCAAACGCACCCGCAGCCTGCAGATTCGCCATAACCAGCCCTTAACCCCTCAATCACGAGACAATCCACACATGTTGAGGGTTACACATCCAGAGCTTAACTGTTTATTAAAATCCAAACTATACAGTTTTACACACAGTTAGGGACACTCCCCTTTGCCTTGTCTGAGGGGAGGGGGACAAGGAACAATAAATGGGAACAGAACATTTGGACATTGAAACAGTGTACAGAAACCTAATGAGATTATGGTAAGCAGGCAGCCTAGCTTCTCAATACACACCCCCTGCGGAGAGACGTCTGCAGTCCACTCTCCATTGTCTGTGTCCAGCAACAAGAGGAGGGGGGGTGGGGGGTGTAGGGCTGTAACATTACATTACATCACAATAATGCCAGCTTCAGGTCTCCAGTATATTTCTGGCCCATAGTCTGTCGGTAGGAGGCACGCCCACAATCCTTTCCAAGACATACAGTGACAGTGGGTTCTGTCACAGAAGCCAGTGCAGTTTTTCCAGAACAGGAGTGATGTGGTCTGTTCTAGCGCAACCGGAAACCAGGCACGCAGCTTGATTATGGGTGACTTGCAATTTTCTTTGCCACTTCAGTGGAAGTCCAAGTAAAAAGATGTTTCAGCTATCCAACTGGGAATGCACAAGGCCCTGTACAAGAATTAGCTGGACAATGATGTCAGCGAGCGGGCGCATATAGCAGTTAAAAATGCAGGGGCGATAAAGCCAAGCCCTGCGAAACTCCATAGAGAAGGGGTTCAATTGGCGAGCTGCATGCGTTCATCTGCACTTGATGGGTCCTGTCCGTGAAAAAATAGGTAATCGAGCGGAGGACAGTGCCACTACACTATTACACTATTTCATGCGGACTTCCAAAATGTGATGGTCAATGGTGTCGAAGGCTGTGGAGAGGTCAAGCAGCAGCAAGGCTGCCGTCCCTCCCGCATCTTTTACCCTTGACAGGAGTTCACGCATATCAAGTGTGGAGAGTTCAGTGCCACAGGAATCATGGAACAGGTCGTTACCCTTCGAAGAAGCTTTGCATTTGTTTGAAAGATGACCTGCTCCAGGATCTTCGCCAGAAAGGGAAGAAGAGATATAGGTCTAAAATTGGTGAGCAGGGAAGCGTCAAGTATGCTTCACTATCCTTGTAATTTCTGGGGCCAACATATCTGCATTGGAAAGGGAAAGGACACATAAAAGAGGAGATGAATTGGCTGCTAGCCCCAAAATTGCATGAAAGAGAAGGGTTCCCCAGTTGGGCTTGTAGGCAGCAATATAAAAATTGAAGTAAATGTTGAATGTTTAAGACAGTATTTATTACCGAGAATTCTCGGATACCCAAATGAGTCAATAAAATTATTATAAAACAATTGTATCGTAAAAAGTCACATTCCTGGATACAATAGACATAAATAATGGTGCATATCATAATTTCATATTAATGTTCAATGTTGAGCTCCGACGCGTTTCGACCAATTGGGTCTCTTCAGGGGGAAAGGTTTCTAGGAAATATTAATATAAAGATTCAAAATGGATGAAGGGACACATGTCAGCATACATCACATTGAAATGTCATAGTAGTATAGTTACCACTGAAACAGGAAATCAATATTATATGAAGCCGCTGGATGATCCGGAGGGGCCTAGGCTGCCCCCGCCCACCCAATGGCGGAAGGCCCACCCAGGAGAACATGCAAGGAGCCACATTATGGACGATGAAGGAGGAGGAGTCTGCGAAGAAACACCCATAATACCTGCGGTTAGTAGGGAAAATGTATTTGTGGGTTAGTTGAAAGGATAGCTGCTAAGGTGACAGCTAGATGTATATAAGTGGGTATAATGAGGTAATAAAGTAGTAAGAGGGCTAAGGCAAGTACCAATTGCCAACATATGTGATGAGAGTCAGGGCAGCCTTGAAAGTCCAATGAAATGAATAGTTAATTGGGGAATATAAATTAGATAAAGTAATGCTGTAATATTACTATGTGAGTGAAAGTGAATAAATAAAGTAGGTAATTGCCAATTTAAGACAATTCAATAGTGTCAAACAAAAGTAGAAGTGTAGAGATAAATAATAATGGAAATGCATGATTTAACCCCCAATAGAGAGGGGAGTGATCTAAGTGAGTATAGTAGCAAGTAAGATAATATTAAAATACATAAGTGGTGACATAATTACCTGATGCGGTGAAAGGTTTGTAGTTAGATATAATATGGATATGGAAACCTGACTGCAGTTATGCACTAGGAAAGGACAAGGTGCCAAAATTAGAGACAGGGACGTGGTAGCATTCAACCTGCCCTAAGTGGAATCTGGTAAGGATTCCCTGATAGCTGCTCATTAAATAGGCCCAGTGGGTGTGGTGATCAGATGATCACACGCAGGTTAAAAGCAAAAAAGACCGCGCTATAAAACCCCTCCCCCCGAACCAGCAGGCTGCAGCAAGCCTGTGATAAACAAAATAGACAATAGAACATAAAAAGCCGTGCCAAATAAATGATCATCAATTTTATTGAAACAGTATCAGTAATATTATAACATTGAAACAATATTAGCCACTAAAGTCCATTAAAGTCCATAGTGTTTTTGGAAATTGATTGCCAAAGGAGATCCTCTGTTCTGTGTCACCAAGTGAAAAACACTCCAAAGGTGCACCCACCACCAAGTGAATGAGCAGTTTACCAGAGTCCAACGTAAACCAGCGTCTGACTATAGCCCAGTCAACGGCCTTTGGTATCCCTGTGGTTCCTAGGATCTTCAGAATTGGTTTGAACGGGACGGGAAACCTCTTAAACTCAGAGTAAAGAAAGAGGCGCACATAGCATAACTCCGTTGACGAAAATTTTAATAAGATAATAAAAATGTACTTACACAGCACACGATATAAACAAGCATAAAAACAAATGTTGCCGGCCGGCATGTAGGAGCCCTCCTCCTCAACGTGGTGACGTCACTGCGTCGCCTCCCATACGCGTTTCGTCACTAGAAGGACGTTCTCAATGGGAGAACGTCCTTCTAGTGACGAAACGCATATGGGAGGCGACGTGTAAGTACATTTTTATTATCTTATTAAAATTTTCGTCAACGGAGTTATGCTATGTGCGCCTCTTTCTTTACTCTGAGTTTAAGAGGTTTCCCGTCCTAGGAACCACAGGGATACCAAAGGCCGTTGACTGGGCTATAGTCAGACGCTGGTTTACGTTTGACTCTGGTAAGCTGCTCATTCACTTGGTGGTGGGTGCACCTTTGGAGTGTTTTTCACTTGGTGACACAGAACAGAGGATCTCCTTTGGGAATCAATTTCCAAAAACACTATGGACTTTAATGGACTTTAGTGGCTAATATTGTTTCAATGTTATAATATTACTGATACTGTTTCAATAATATTGATGATCATTTATTTGGCGCGGCTTTTTATGTTCTATCACACGCAGGTTAACTGCCTCCAATCCCCCAAATTGGAAAGCGTCCCGGCCGCCATAATGGCGGCCCATGTGTGGCTCCCTCGGCTTTCCAGAGAGGCTGGGCAGCCCCGACAATTGTCGTCCCCTCCGTCCCAGCCGCGAGATGTCATGACGCAGCGCGCACGCCCGAAAATCGCGCATGTGCACTGCGCCAAAGCCGCAACGGGATGGATTCAAGGGACGCCGCCGGCTGGGTGAAGCTCGCACGGGCGTCCGGGGGCCACCCTCCAGCACTCGGCGAGCGGTGAGAGGGGGGACAGGAGGCAACATCTCCACCCAGTCGGGAAGCAATCAAAGGCACGGCCCCACCGCCAGAGGACCGGACAGGCTCAGCCATGCCCCGCCGGAGATAAAAACGGCCACAATAGATAACATAGAAACATGTGTGACAATAAACCTAAGTATTGCAAAACTCAAAAAAAGAGTAGTAAATGTTGTACAAACATATTATATATAGATAGTGTTTACACATCGACTGTGTGTATGTTAGGAATAAGTTCACCTGCTGGTGGCACTATCCTGCTCTGCGCTGTTTGCTGCAGTTC
Organism: Rana kukunoris; assembly: GCA_029574335.1. Taxonomy (NCBI): domain Eukaryota; kingdom Metazoa; phylum Chordata; class Amphibia; order Anura; family Ranidae; genus Rana; species Rana kukunoris. Next base: position 155,099,262 of record CM056051.1, read on the forward strand.
CAGTGTCCACCAGCAGGTGTCTCCCAAATACCAGCAGGACCTGATCAGCCACACCTGGCTCCAGCTGCCAGGATATTTAAGGCTACTCCTCCCTTCCCCTAGTGCGTCAAGATTCTGGTCCCTTCCTGCTACCAGCTTGTGCCTGCCAACCTGCCCACCTGTCCTTGTCCTGATCCTTCTTGCCTTGTTCCATGCTCTTGTCCCCAGCCGTGTCCTTTTCCTTGCATCCCTGTTGCCTTTTCCCTTGTTGTAGGTATTGTAGATATTGTATATAGTTAGCTATTAGGTTTATTAGTTATTCTTGTTTGCTGGAGTGGTTTATGTTTTCATTGGTTGCTGTGTATGTTTGTTGGTGTATTCTCACTGTAAATAAATATCACTTAATATACATATATATATCCTTTGTTTGGTCTCAGTTTCCTTGTGTAGCTACGTGTCTGGTCACCTTAGCCGCTGATCCTGACATAATCTTGACGCCCACTAACGACCAGATCTGCTACACTTGGGGACTGAGAGCCAGTTGATTTTTTCCTTTCACAATGTTGAGAGTGCAGGTTATTTGCCGTGTGCAACTTGCATTAGGGGATAAGGATTTGTGTCATTCATTGTGGCAGGATCTAACTGAGGAGGAGCTGCTTGGAAGCATTCTGACTGCACATGCCTTAGCCGTGGAGGGAAGATTTTCATTTGGTCAAGTACAACCTTTCATTCAGGTCTGTTCTGAGCTACTATTTCAGGTTACCTCTCAGGGCCATGATGTTTTCACTCCTCCATTTACTTTGTACCAGGCTGAATTTTTGGGATGGTTGCTGAAAAATTGTGCAGGTTCGTTTCTCCAGCAGTATGCAGCCTATTCACAACAGGTGGTGTTGGAATGTATTGCCTCTGTGCACTGTTTAATTGAGCAAGGGAGAGACAGACTGACTTTAGTTCAACCTCTGCTACAAGCTTGGTCAGAGATCATATCCCCAGTGCTAGATGAGTCACATAAGTACCCTGACACACTTCCCCTGTATGCAATCAATTGAAAGCTCCCCCTGCAGTGCCGTTACCCATGGCAACATCTCAGGCCTCTTCCTGTATTTCTGATACTCTTCCCTCTATCCCCCCTAGTGCTGTTACTACCTTCCCACCATCAGCAGTACCGTCTGGTCAGCACAAGGCAACCACATGCAGTAATCCAATATCTAAGCCTAAGAAAAAGAAACAAAGTTCATCCCCTGCTCTTATATCTGTGCCACTATCCATGTTGCCTGTTGATTCTGTTCCCACTGATCCGGTGTCTGATGCTATCCAGTCATCCTCCATGCTGACGCGATCCAGTCCTCCTCCATGTTGCCGCCTGCTGATGCGATCCAGTCCTCCTCCATGCTGCCGCCTGCTGATGCGATCCAGTCCTCCTCCATGCTGCCGCCTGCTGATGCGATCCAGTCCTCCTCCATGCTGCCGCCTGCTGATGCGATCCAGTCCTCCTCCATGCTGCGATCCAGTCCTCCTCCATGCTGCCGCCTGCTGATGCGATCCAGTCCTCCTCCATGTTGATGCCTGCTGACGTGATCCAGTCCTCCTCCATGTTGCCGCCTGCTGACGTGATCCAGTCCTCCTCCATGTTGCCGCCTGCTGATGCGATCCAGTCCTCCTCCATGTTGCCGCCTGCTGATGCGATCCAGTCCTCCTCCATGTTGCCGCCTGCTGATGCGATCCAGGCCTCCTCCATGTTGCTGCTTGACGATGCGATCCATGCTTTCTCCATGCTGCCGTCTGTTGCAAAGTCTGCTGCGGGTGATCTGCAATCTGTTGCCAAGCTTGCCACAGCGGGTTCCTGGACTGCCGCTGACCAGCTTGACTATGCTGGTTCCCGGGCTGCTGCCCAGTCTGATGTGCCCGCTGCCCAGCCTGTTGATCTGGTATCTTCCGCCCCTCTGGACTATGCTGATTCTGGGGCTGCCGCCCCTCTGGACTATGCTGATTCCGGGGCTGCCGCCCCTCTGGACTATGCTGATTCTGGGGCTGCCGCCCCTCTGGACTATGCTGATTCCGGGGCTGCCGCCCCTCTGGACTATGCTGATTCCGGGGCTGCCGCCCCTCTGGACTATGCTGATTCCGGGACTGCCGCCCCTCTGGACTATGCTGATTCCGGGGCTGCCGCCCCTCTGGACTATGCGGATTCCGGGGCTGCCGCCCCTCTGGACTATGCGGATTCCAGGGCTGCCGCCCCTCTGGACTATGCTGATTCCGGGGCTCCCGCCCCTCTGGACTATGCTGATTCCGGGGCTCCCGCCCCTCTGGACTGTGCTGATTCCGGGGCTGCCGCCCCTCTGGACTATGCTGATTCCGGGGCTTCCGCCCCTCTGGACTATGCCGAACCTCTATTTGCTGTCAAACTGGTTACTGATTGGGTTAAACACCAACCTAATGATGTGTCTGAGGCTTTTAAAAATCCAGTGTTATGTGGCCTAAATGTGTTGTCTGGGTGGGTCAAGATCCCTTTATTTGCTCCTCCCGAGTTCTTTTAGCAGCCAGAGGATCCTATTGTGCCAAGGCCAGATGGTCCAGATCTCCCATCTAAACTTGAGAGCCAAATCTGCTGTTACAGCCCCGGTAGTAGAGGTCCCATGGTAAAGGACAGTGTTCCATTTGAGCCTTGTCCTGACCCAGGGGTCATCTCTGCGATCCCTGCTGCATTTGGGGACCCGGGTGGGGTAACCTATGCGCTAGGTAGAACCGAGGGACCGGTACAGTGCAGATTGGCCTCTAGTAACAGAGAGAGAAAAGGTCCAGTTGTGAAGGAATGCCCTGACATCGGGGTACCTGCACAGACCAGGAACTCTGGCATTGGGCGGTCGGGTTTCCTTTGGTGTCACAGCATTGGAACACAGGTTGCTTTTAAGAATATACCTTTGGTGTTGCGCCTCCTTAGGGGTCTGACCAGCAGAGAACCCAGACAGTTTTGGGACCCCGGCGGCGGGGTTCTCACCAGGCCTCCAGACACTGGAGTGCTCAGTCAGCTTGCAGATCCTGGTGGTGGGGCCCCATGGAGCGTCCAGAGGCCGCTCCTTAAGGTGGGGAATATGTTAGGAATAAGTTCACCTGCTGGTGGCACTATCCTGCTCTGCGCTGTTTGCTGCAGTTCCAGTGTCCACCAGCAGGTGTCTCCCAAATACCAGCAGGACCTGATCAGCCACACCTGGCTCCAGCTGCCAGGATATTTAAGGCTACTCATCCCTTCCCCCAGTGCATCAAGATTCTGGTCCCTTCCAGCTTGTGCCTGCCAACCTGCCCACCTGTCCTTGTCCTGATCCTTCTTGCCTTGTTCCATGCTCTTGTCCCCAGCCGTGTCCTTTTCCTTGCATCCCTGTTGCCTTTTCCCTTGTTGTAGTTATTGTAGATATTGTATATAGTTAGCTATTAGGTTTATTAGTTATTCTTGTTTGCTGGAGTGGTTTATGTTTTCATTGGTTGCTGTGTATGTTTGTTGGTGTATTCTCACTGTAAATAAATATCACTTAATATACATATATATATATATTCTTTATTTGGTCTTGGTTCCCTTGTGTAGCTACGTGTCTGGTCACCTTAGCCGCTGATCCTGACAGTGTAGATGCCATGACTGAAAACTCCTTGCATATATGGTAGTGAATTGTTGGGCGATTTTTGGGCGTGCGCGCTACGTCATGACGTCACGCGGCTGGGAAGGTTCCCAATATGGGGGGCTGGATTGGAGGCAGTTAACCTGCGTGTGATCATCTGATCTCCACACCCACTGGGCCTATTTAATGAGCAGCTATCAGGGAATCGTTACCAGATTCCACTTAGGGCAGCTTGTCCTTTCCTAGTGCATAACTGCAGTCAGGTTTCCATATCCATATTATATCTAACTACAAATCTTTCACCGCATCAGGTAATTATCTCACCACTTATGTATTTTAACCACTTTCCCCCCCGGACCATTTGTCAGCCTAAAGACCAGAGGTGTTTTTACAATTTGGAACTGCGCTGCTTTAACTGGTAATTGCGCGGTCATGCAATGTTATACCGAAACTAAACTTGCCTCCTTTTCTTCCCACAAATAGAGCTTTCTTTTGATGGTATTTGTTTCCCTTTGCGACTTTTATTTTTTGCGATATAAATGGAAAAAGACCGTAAATTTTGAAAAAAAAAAAGATTTTTCTTATAACAAAAGGTAAAAAATATCGAATAAACTAAATTTTGGTCAAACATTTAGGCCAAAATGTATTCAGCCACATGTCTTTAGTAAAAAAAATTGCAATAAGCGTATATTTATTGGTTTTCGCAAAAGTTATAGCGTCTACAAACTAGGGTACATTTTCTGGAATTTACACAGCTTTTATTTTATGACTGCCTATCTAATTTCTTGAGGTGCCAAAATGGCAGGGCAATACAAAACCCCCCCAAATGACCCCATTTTGAAATGTAGACACCCCAAGGAAATTGCTGAGGGGCATGTTGAGCCCACTGAATTATTATTTTTTTTTTTTACCACGTGATTGAATAATGAAAAAAAAAAAAATTACAAAAAGTTGTCACTAAATGATAAATTGCTCACACATGCCATGGTTATATGTGGAATTACACCCCAAAATACATTCTGCTGCTTCTCCTGAGTACGGGGATACCACATGTGTGGGACTTTTTGGGAGCCTAGCCACGTGCATGGCCCCTAAACCAAGCACGGCCTTCAGGATTTCTAAGGTCACAAATTTTTAATTTCACTTCTCACTACCTATGACAGTTTTAAAGGCCATAAAATGCCCAAATAGCAAACCCCCCCCCCCCCAAATGACCCAATTTTGGAAAGTAGACACCCCAGGCTATTTGCTGAGAGGCATTTTGAGTCCATGGAATATTCTATATTTTGCCACAAGTTGCGGGAATATGATTTTTTTTTTTTTTGCACAAAGTTGTCACTAAATGATATATTGCTCACACATGCAATAGGCATATGTGGAATTGCACCCCAAAATACATTCTGCTGCTTCTCCTGAGTATGGGGATACCACATGTGTGGGACTTTTTGGGAGCCTAGCCACGTACGGGACCCCGAAAACCAAGCACCGCTTTCAGGATTTCTAAGGGCATACATTTTTGATTTCACTCCTCACTACCTATCACCGTTTTGAAGGCCATAAAATGCCAAGGTGACACAAAACCCCCCAAATGACCCCATGTTGGAAAGTAGACACCCCAAGCTATTTTCTGAGAGGTATGTTGAGTACATAGGATATTTTATATTTTGCCACCAGTTGCTGGAATATGACAAACTTTTTTTTTTTTTCTTTTTTTTTTGTTGCACAAAGTTGCCACTAAATGATATATTGCTCACACATGCCATGGTTATATGTGGAATTACACCCCAAAATACATTCTACTGCTTCTCCTGAGTACAAGGATACCACATGTGTGGGACTTTTTGGGAGCCTAGCCGCTTACGGGACCCCGAAAACCAAGCACCGCTTTCAGGATTTCTAAGGGCGCAAATCTTTGATTTTACCCCTCACTGCCTATCACAGTTTCGGAGGCCATGGAAATCCCAGATGGCACTAAACCCCCCCAAATGACCCCATTTTGGAAAGTAGACACCCCAAGCTATTTGCTGAGAGGCATGACGAGTATTTTACAGCGCTCATTTATTTTTGAAAATTAAGAAAGGTATTATTCTTTTTTTTTAATTTTTAAATCTTTGTGAAAAAATCAAGAACTGCAAAATACTCACCATACCTCTCAGCAAATAGGTTGGGGTGTCTACTTTCCAAAATGGGGTTATTTAGGGGGGTTTTGTGCCATCTGGGCATTCCATGGCCTCTGAAACTGTGATAGGCAGTGAGGAGTGAAATCAAAACTTGCACCCTTAGAAAGCCTGAAGGCGGTGATTGGGTTTTGGGGTCCCGTACGCGGCTAGGCTCCCAAAAAGTCTCACACATGTGGTATCCCCATACTCGGGAGAAGCAGCAGAATGTATTTTGGGGTGTAATTCCACATATGCCTATGGCATGTTTGAGCAATATATAATTTAGTGGCAACTTTGTGCAAAAAAAAAAAAAAAAGTTTGTCATATTCCAGCAACTGGTGGCAAAATATAAAATATTCCATGTACTCAACATACCTCTCAGAAAATAGCTTGGAGTGTCTACTTTCCAAAATGGGGTCATTTGGGGGGGTTTTGAACTGTCCTGGCATTTTATGCACAACATTTAGAAGCTTATGTCGCACATCACCCACTCTTCTAAGCCCTTTCTGACACTGTTTGTTTACATAAAAACATTTTTTTTTGCAAGAAAGTTAAGTTGAACCCCCAAACATTATATATTTTTTTAAAGCAAAGGCCCTACAGATTAAAATGGTGGCTGTTGCATTTTTTTTTCCACGCAGTATTTGCGCAGCGATTTTTTTAAACACATTTTTTGGGGAAAAAATACACTTTTTTTTATTTTAAAGCACTAAAACACACTATATTGCCCAAATGTTTGATGAAATAAAAAAGATGATCTTAGGCCGAGTACACAGATACCAAACACGACATACTTTAAAATTTCGCACAAATGCGCAGTGGCGACAAACAACATACATTTTTAAAAGCCTCTACAGGTTACCACATTGGATTTACAGAGGAGGTCTACTGCTAAAATTATTACCCTCGATCTGGCCTTCGCGGTGATACCTCACATGCATGGTACAATTGCTGTTTACATATGACGCCAGACCGACGCTTGCGTTCGCCTTTGCGCGAGAGCAGGGGGGACAGGGGTGCTTTTTTTATATTTTATTATTTATTTTGCTTTTTTTATTTTATTTTAGACTGTTCCTTCCTTTTTTTTTATTTATTTTTTATAATTTTTATTGTTATCTTAGGGCATGTAAATATCCCCTATAATAGCAATAGTTAGTAAAAGGTACTCTTTTTTGAAAAAAATGGGGTCTATCAGACCCTAGGTCTCTCCTCTGCCCTCATAGCATCTGACCACACCAAGATCGGTGTGATAAAATGTTTTCCCACTTTCCCAATGGCGCGGTTTATATTCCGGGGGGGGGGGGGAATACCCGCCCACTGCTTTTAAAAGCAGTCTAGAGGCTAATTAGGCTGAAGAGAATGATACCAAGATGATACCTAAACCTGCAGGCATCATTCTGGTATAACCATTCAAAGTCCAGCAACATACCATACGTTGATGGTTCTTGTTGGACATGTATTGTAATCTTTTTTTTTTTCATGCAGCCTGTTGGCTGAACGAAAAAAAGAGATTGATCGGTGGGTATGCCCACCATTAGAATACCTCCCTTCATCCACCCACTTCTAATCATGGGCATACATGCACCAGTTATATATGCCGAAGCATGGGGGCATCCTTCCTCAAAAAAGTTATGCCGTTTTACAGACGTATGTACGCTGCATAAAAAGTTATGGCGCATACACACGGTCGGACTTTTCCACGGACAAGCTTCCGACGGAATTTCGACCGTATGTATGTGCATTAGGAGCAAAATCGCTCCTCCGCCCCTAATGCCTCCATGCTTTCGCATATATGCTCTTTTTTTAATTGTGGTGGTGAAATCACCTCCTACAGTGTTGGAGTCGCGGCTTTAAATATCGTGGGAGCAAACGCTGTTGCTGTCACGCTAAATAAATCCGCGATGCAGCTGAATGGCGTACCTGCTAAGCAAATGATGGTTAACATTAAAACAAAGTAACATTACATTTTAACAGTAAGATCTTACCATACCATACCTGCAAAGCAAATGCCCAAAAAAAGTAAAAAATAAATTAACGCAACCTGTGCCTAAAAAATATATATGCCGAAGCATGGGGGCATCCTCCCTCAAAAAAAGTTATGCCGCGTACACACAGTTGAATTTTTCCACGGGCAAGTTTCCGACGGAATTTCGATCGTATGTATGCGGCATTAGGAGCAAAATCGCTCCTCCGCCCCTAATGCCCCCATGCTTCGGCATATATGCTCTTTTTTTAGCTGTGGTGGTGAAATCACCTCCCACAGTGTTGGAGTCGTGGCTTTATATATCGTGGGAGCAAACGCTGTTGCTGTCACGCTAAATAAATCCGCGATGCAACTAAATGGCGTACCTGCTAAGCAAATGATGGTTAACAATAAAACAAACATTACAGTATAACATACCATACCTGCAAAGCAAATACTATAAAAAAAATAAAATAAAATAGAGAATAGCTATAGAACAATAGTGAGTAGACAGTAGAGAGTGAACATAAGAGAACAACAAAGAGAGGAGAAAAATACAACCACAACTATTTTTGGATTTTTTATTTTATATTTTTTTTGTGTTTTTGTGTGAGTTTAATTTTTTTCCACTTTTTTTCACTTTTATAAAAACTGTAAACTGAACGTTGCAGATTATGGTCTCTCAAAATGTGATGGCCATCACATCTTCCGAAACCCTGTGTTAGTGTGCCTAGGACTGTGTGGTGCTGTACCCTACGCTAATACTCAACTAGTGTGTGGTAGCGTTTGAAACATACACCAATGCAAAGACCAGGTTGGTCAGGACAGTCGGGACAATAAAAGCGAGTGTCACGCCTAAATCCGAGTTTGCTGCAGACACGACATCTTCTTTGGCGGTGTCTTTGGGTTGGGGTACCAGGGAGGACAAAAGGAAAATGCCTCTCATACAGCCGGCTCACTGCATTTGCGTTGGGAAGGTGGGGCAAAGCACCGTCTGGAAACAGAAGGGCTTCGGCGATCTCTTCCTGGAATTTTAGGAAGGATCCAGTCCGTCCTGAAGCTCTGTATAGCACATGAGCGTTCAGCAAAGCCAATTGAAACAAATAAACAGACACTTTTTTGTACCAGCGTCTGGCCTTATGGGTAATTAGGTACGGCGCCAACAACTGGTCATTGAGGTCCACTCCTCCCATGTTAAGGTTGTACTCGTGGATACAGAGGGGTTTCTCCACAACACCAGTCGCCGTAGGAATTTGGACTGCCGTGTCTGCGTGAAGCGAGGACAGAACGAAAACATTCCGTGAATCCCTCCACTTCACTGCTAACAAATTATTGCACTGTAAGCAGGCTCTCTCCCCCCGACTTAGACGGGATTCTACAAGCCGTTGGGGGAAGCCCCGGCGATTAGGTCGCACGGTGCCACATGCACCAATTCCATAATCAAAAAGATGACTAAAAAGTGGCACGCTCGTGTAATAATTGTCCACGTACAAGTGGTACCCCTTTCCGAATAAGGGTGACACCAATTCCCAGACTATCCTACCAGCGCTCCCTATGTAATCAGGGCAATTTTCCGGCTCTACGTGACTGTCTTTTCCCTCGTAAACCATAAAGCTAGATGTATAGCCTGTTGCCCTGTCACAGAGCTTATACATCTTGACCCTGTATCTGGCACGCTTGCTGGGAAGGTATTGTTTGATAGACAAGCGACCAGAAAACTTAATCAGGGACTCATGAACGCAGACAACTTGCTGGGGATTATACAAGGCTGCAAACCATTCGTTGAAGTGGTTTACGAGGGGCCGAATTTTGTAGAGCCGATCGAATCCAGGTTCTCCCCGAGGACGACAGAGTTCATTGTCACTAAAATGCATAAACCGCAAGATCTGCTTGTATCGTGTCCTGGACATGGAGGCAGAGAAAATGGGCATATAGTGAATTGGGCGCGTGGACCAATACAACCGCAGTTCACTCTTTTTAGTAATGCCCATAATGCCATGGTAAGGCCCAGAAAGATCTTAAATTCGGAAACCATAATTGGCTTCCAATCTCTGGCAAGGGACAGGTGGGGATTAGCGGCGATGTGTTGACCAGCATATAAATTGCTTTGGTCCACAATAGATCTATAGAGATCTTCCGTGAAAAACAGTGAATAAAAATCCAGTGGCATAAAATCAACTGTTTCCACCTGAATTCCGGGTTGGCCAGTGAATGGGGGGAAGTACGGGTGCAGCAGAAGTGGCGGGGACCCAATCAGGATTGGCAAATGCAGCAGGAAGGGCACTATGGGCACGACGGGCCTGTCTTTGTCGTCTTCTTCTTGGTGGCAGCGGGACACTACTTGTGCTTGCCACCTCGCCAGCTTGAACTGCACTTATGGGACTCGTCACGTCACCAAGTGTTACTGCAGTGCTGGATGTATGTCCAGGATGTACTAGGCCGCTGGTGCTTGCCAGATCACCAGAAGGAATAGCGGCACTAGTACTACTCTGCCCCATACGAGAGCCCTGCGTTTCTTGCACCTCAGCGACAGCAGAAGATTGGGGTCTGGTACGCCTGACCCTAGCAGGGACCACAACTCCATCGTCAGAGCTATCTGTCAGGGACAGCCATTGTCGTCTACAGGTTCGTATTCTGAGCAAGAATTTGACAGATGTGTGACCTCCTCATCACTATCTGACAGGCTCATGAACAAGTAGGCCTCTTCATCACCGTACATTTGATTTGCCATTTTGGGCTCTAAATTTAGGGGTACAGTGGTGAGATTCACAGGAAAAAAAGCACCTGACCTGTTAGCGACAGTCAAACGCTACCAAAAAACTGTTAGCGATGGCAGAGATCAGGCCTGACTCTGCGAACGCTGCACTTATGTGTTTTTGTGTTTTGTGTCAGTGATCGATCGATCGATCAATACTGCACTTGGTTGGGCTGGGCGAAGGTGCTAAACGCAGGTGCTAGCAGGTATCTGGGCTGATCCCGCTAACAATGCGTTTTTGGGAACCCTAAACTGCAGGGGATGCTAGTATAGATCAGATCAGGTATCGATCAGTTAGATACTATACCACTAAGGGGGGGTGTATGGTGCGTGGGTGTTAGCGCTACTGGCACTAATCTGACGCTGCCTGGGGCGACGCAGACCCTATCTGGCGCTAAAACCAAACTTTGATCACCCGACGGGCGATCAGGGGGTTAAAACTTTATTGCAAAAAATATGGCGGGTGCCTTGATGGTATACAAAATAAACTAGCTAAACTGCGTCACCCGTGACACTTATACTGTGATCACTGGTGACAGGGGTAATCAAGGGGTTAAACCTTTATTGGGGGGGTTGGGGGGGGGGTCCCTAGACTTATTAGGGCCTAAGACTAATCACGCTAACAATTATTTTAGTCACTAATGACACTAGTACAGCGATCTAAAAAAAAATCTGATCGCTGTACTGGGTGACACAGTGACAGGCAGTGAAGGGGTTAATTTGAGGGGTGATCGGGGGGTAAACAGGGGTGAATTGTGTGCCTACGTGACCTGGTGTCAGTGTAGTGTTGTGCAACTCACGGTTAGATGCTCTCTCTCTCTCGGTCAGGAACGAAAGGACCGACACGAGGGAGAGAGCAGCACTTCCCCTGTCGATGTTTACAAAACATTGGCAGGGGGGAAACAACCATTGGCTGAGGGTGATCACCAGGTCCAGGCCAGATTTTATTGGCCTGGACCTGATGAGTGATCGGTTCTGTATCGAATCCGATCGTCGGGAACGGCGGGGAGGCGCGCGCCCGACGTAGAGCTACGGCTCTCGCGCAGCAGTGCCGACCTGCCGCCGTAATACGGCGGTGCGCGGTCGGCAAGTGGTTAACATTATCTTACTTGCTACTGTACTCACTTAGATCACTCCCCTCTCTATTGGGGGTTAAATTATGCATTTCCATTATTATTTATCTCTACACTTCTACTTTTGTTTGACACACTCACAACATTCATATACCATGCACTATTGAGTTGTCTTAAATTGGCAATTACCTACTTTATTTATTCACTTTCACTCACATAGTATTATTACAGCATTACTTTATCTAATTTATATACCCCAATTAACTATTAATTTCATTGGACTTTCAAGGATGCCTTGACTCTCATCACATATGTTGGCAATTGGTACTTGCCTTAGCCCTCTTACTACCTTATTACCTCATTATACCCACTTATATACATCTAGCTGTCACCTTAGCAGCTATCCTTTCAACTAACCCACTTAAATACATTTTCCCTACTAACCGCGGGTATTATGGGTGTTTCTTCGCAGACTCCTCCTCCTTCATCGCCCCTGGGGGGCATCCACAATGTGGCTCCTTGCAAGTTCTCCTGGGTGGGCCTTCCGCCATTGGGTGTGCGGGGGCAGCCTAAGCCCCTCCAGAACATCCAGCGGCTTCATATAATATTGATTTCCTGTTTCAGTGGTAACTATACTACTATGACATTTCAATGTGATGTATGCTGACATGTGTCCCTTCATCCATTTTGAATCTTTATATTAATATTTCCTAGAAACCTTGCCCCCTGAAGAGACCCAATTGGTCAAAATGCGTCGGGGCTCAACATTGGACATTAACATGAAATGATGATATGTACCATTATTTATGTCTACTGTATCCAGGAATGTGACTTTTTACGATACAATTGTTTTATAATAATTTTATTGACTCCTCTGGGTATCTGAGAATTCTCAACATATCTGCATTTTTCTTCATAAACCATGCGGGACAGATGTCATTCGAAAAGCTTGACGGTTTAAGCTTGGACATAATATTGGAAATCTCTGCCACTGAGGTGGGTGCAAACGAGGTAAAAGCTGGTGGAGTTTTTATTAGTACCGGAGGGTCAAAGTCATCAGGCAAGATTTTGTCCTGATTACGTTTTTTTTTTACATTTGTTTTGGTTCAAATATGTCCCTAACCAATGTGAATAGTTCCCGAGATTTCTTCGAGGCTTGCATTATTTGTTCGTTATAGTAAGATATTTTTTTGCGTTTTACTGCCGTTGTATAGCCTCGACAATAGACCCGATAAGTCATTTTGTCCGGGGAAGTTTTGATTTAAGCCACTTTCTAATATTCGTCTTTTATTCTTGCGTAAGTTGAGACTAGGGGCGTACCAAGGGCTGGACTTAAAGAGTCTTGGGCGCCTATTTGTTGTTATCAATGGGGTCAGAATGTTTAAACTTGCTTTTATTCTTAAATCAAATTCCTCTAATGATATTTCTAGCCTTTTTTTCTCTGTTTCTAAAACAGGAATTCCGATTTCTCTCTCTTCATTTACTAGGTGTAGCTGCCCCTGGTGGTAATCATAGAATGTTTTAAAGTCTTCAACTGTTATATTTGTTAGTTTCCGAAATGGAAAAGACTTTGTCATAGAATTTCATTTAGGGATTTTATTTTGGTGCAAAATCCAAGAGGTCAAAGGTGACCAGACTATGGTCTGACCACCCCACCTCATGCGCTTTAACATTGAAGGCTTCCGTGCCATGAGTAAAAAGGGCATCTAGCATATGGCCCTTAATGTGTGTAATCATGGTGGATGCAAGAGTAAAATGGAGGCCAGCTAAGTCACCTATAAGATCCTAGGAGTCACAATTTGTATCATCCTCCAGCCACATATTCATGTCTCCCTGGAGGATAACACAATCTGATTGTAAACTCCGGGAAATCATTAATTCTGATAAGTCAGCATGGAAAGTTCCTTCTGGGCTGGGTGGACAATAGACAGTGGCTAATACAAATGTAGAAGAGTCACTTACTTTACTCCTGAGCACCAGGTGTTCAAGTGAATTATGCTCAGGTGTTTCTAGCTCGGTGCAGTCCAAACACTCATCATGAATCACACAAACCCCCCTCCCCTCTTGTATTCTCTGTTTTTGACTAAAACCTTACAATTTTGAGGAAGTAATTCTTCTAAAACTGACTTATAATTCACATTAAACCAAGTCTCCGTGATTCCTAAAATATGAAATTTCTCTGACTTGAGCATGTCAGAAATGTCCAAGCAGTGCTTAGTAGCTGAACGGGCATTAATAAAGGTGGCCTTTAAAGTCTCAGAGGTAAATGAATTTGCTGTGGTGCTTTTCGGCTGTTTGTCCCATTTTTTTATGTTCCAGGGGGCACCGGATTTTATTTCTGATGCAATTAATTTGAGTTTCTCTTGGTATTTTAGTATGTTGATTATTAAGTGAAATAAGCATCGGCCTCAAGTAGATTAGCCGCTGTGCAGTACTTATGTCTCTGGCAGAAAATGTTCCTGTACTGGGTCCAAAGGTTTGTGATCCATTTACCCCGTCCACCCAGGCCCAGATGGGCACCCACGTGCTTGCCTCTGGTGCGCCATGATGTTTATAGTAAGTTCCGCTGGTAAGGGGGCGTGGCCAAGTCCCAAGTTGTCGCGCTGGTTGCCAGGCAGCGGGATGCCGGATGGGCTGGCTACGCTATGCAAAGCAGCAAGATGGAAGCTGTTAACACAGTCTTGAAGGGACAGTTCAGCAGTGCAAGGATGCAAAAGGTGAGACACCCTGGGCTCAGTCCAGAATCTCAGGTCTGTAGTTTATGCTCGGCTCCGTGGTGAGGGGGTGTAGCCAAGTCCCACGTTGTGTTGCGCTGGTTGCCAGGCAGCGGGATGCTGGATGGGCTGGCTACGCTATGCAAAGCAGCAAGGTGGGAGCTGTTAACACAGTTTTGAAAGGAGAGTTCAGCATGTAAAACGGCCGGATGTCATGTTTGTGTAGCCGATTACATCACAGCGGCCATTTTTTCGTTAGTCTAGTAAGACGCTTGTGGAGTAGCCAGAACTCCTCCTCTTCCTCCCTATGCTTCCTGTCCTGGGATATAGGAAATGGACGCCGACATTGGTGTTGCTGGGTCTGAATTGCGGCGCTCATCCGTTTGGTGGGTGAGTCTTTGGGGGTCCTTGTGTATCTCACTCTGCTGACCATTGGGGTGTCCCTTAGTGGTGCAAAAGTTCCTTTGTACTACAGGGTCATCTTCTCTATGGAGCCATAGGGTCACATCTCACTCCCTGATCCCCTCATGGAGGCAGCAGGTCCCTCGGAACCCCAGCTTCCCATGGTTGCACTGACAGCGGTCCTTGAGTCATTGGTATCCCGGGTGGAAGTAGCGTGTGGGCAAAGACTCGGGAGGAAGCGCTCCCCTATCTTCCCCTGCTCAGTTTGTCTCATCTGATTATGAGCCTGATGCTGCCGGTGGACGTGGCCTGTCCAGGGGGGTTTAATATGTCGCCCCCTGACCTGTCTGATAGTGAGGATGAGTCCTCTGTGGTCTCAGCAGTGAGTGTAAAAGCGCTGGTGGACTCACTTGTTACTGCAGTGTGGGAGATTCTTAAGATGGAGGAAGTGGCTGTGTTCTTTGGTACGCATAACTCACATCACACACCAAGGGTGTTTCCTTATCTGCCTTATTTTGGTTTTTCAGTACGCTACTTCTTTAAAGAATCACTTTTAAAAACGTGGACTACCCCACCAGTGGTGGACCCTCCTGTTTCCAGGTTGAATAAAGCAACCATGATTCCAGTAGAGCATTGGTGCTCAACCGTGGCCCTCCAGCTCTTGCGGCATTGAGGCATTGCAAGCCGCTGACACTTACAAGCTTGACTCCCAAAGACAAAGGCATGATGGAAATTGTAGCTTTGCAACAGCTGGAGGGCCACAGGTTGAACACCCATGCAGTAGAGGAATCCCTGTCCTTTAAGGACCTGGCTGACAGGAAAGCAGAGGCTGTGGCATGCAGCATGTTTACTATGGCTGGGTCGACATTGCATCCATTCTTGACCTCCGCCCTGATGTTGCAGACCCTAACTGAATGGGCCAAGCTTTTGCGCCAGGGTCTAGGTAGTGAGCAGGTTCCCGCCTCTTATGTTGATTTGGCAGACCAGTTGGTGCATGGGCTGCAGTATATTTGTGATGCACAAACAAGGAGAGAGAGGCGCCTCTGGGTGCAGTATTTTAAAAAGCAATTTAATATAAGAAGCCAAAGTAAAAAACACTCACATTTTGGTGGTCATGTATAGGCATGTAAAGGCATTCTCCAGGAGGGAGGGATGGCTGTCATCTGGTGCGTCTGTGCATCTGTGCGTTGCTCCCTGGTGAAATGATGTGTAGTAGGAGGAGGAATCAATCCTTGGTTCCCTGAAGTTGGTCGGTGGGTGCAGCGGATGAAACGATCCTTCTCAGGCACATCTGGCACATTTGTCATCCGCTGCCCGGCGTTCGGAAATGCGTCGCTTGCCTGGTGACGTCAACATCCCCCGCCCCGTGCGCCTGTTGTTTCCAGATGTGCCTGAGAAGGATCGTTTCATCCGGATATACTGGTACATAGCCATTTCGAGAAAACCAAGTGTCAACATGGTTACCAGGGAAACAAAGTGGCTTGACCATTTGTCCTAACAACAAAGGAGTTTCTGAAAACATCCTGGAGCAGTTACAAATGCGTAATAGAGAACTGTATCACGCATGCACAAGCATGATGTGATGACATCATTGTATTGTAACATGTGCAATGACATCATTGAGCAAATCAAAGTGTGTTTTAAATAGCGCAAGCTAATGGCGCCCATTATTGGGCACATGGCCCAATTTTTGTTGTTCTGAACGTATTTCACTTGGTCTTTATGACAATTTACTATTCCTGACAAAGTCCTTTTTGGTACAAAACAGACTGAGTTATTTATGGGTTTAATGTCAGCGCTGTTTGCTGGAGTTTGGTTTAGATTGGTATTTTCAAGGGGAGTGAATAAGCAATGTCCATTTTCGGCAGAATGGTTGGAGACGGGTTAAAAATCTCTCTTGAGAGTAGGCCTAATCATAGTACATTTTTCATTCGCACACAAATTTGCTGATCAGGCTTTGGCTGATGCCAGTTTCAGATGCAGAGTTTTGCAGAATGTAGTTTAAACTCTGTCTGGCCATATTAGGCTTTGAGGGTTCTGAGAGTTTGCTGGCCATAATTTTTTGTTGCCTATTAGTTACCCTCCCCTCAATAACTGCTTTGAGACTTCCCATCCGTTATGATAAAAGACCTGTGACCTGTACATGAAAGAAAATTAGATTAAAGTGATATGAAAGTCAAGTTTAAAAAAAAAAAACATGTTATACTTTCCTGCTCCCTGGTTTTGCGCAGTGCAGCCCCGATCCTCCTGGTCCCCCACCAGCTCCACTGTCCTGCCAAGTGCCCCCACAGCGAACAGCTTGCTGTGGAGGAACCCAAGCAGATAAACTCTAGAGCCACTGCTCTGCATGTCCATTTAGACACAGAGCTGCAGCTCGGCTTTGCGTCCTCTCTCTTCGGATTGGCTAACTGGCTGTGATTGACAATGGCTCCGGCTGCTGTCTCAGCCAATGAGGGAGAGTCCCTGGAGAGACGAGATTTTTGTGCATATGGGGTTCAGATGAGTATATGTAGGCCTGGAGGGGGCTGCTGCACACAGGTTTTTTACCTTTATGCATAGAATGCATAAGGCTAAAAACCCTCAGCATTTTAGAACCACTTTAAGTACCTTTAAAAATTCAGTTTTTGTACAGGAAACAGGCTCCTCTCCCACTGTGCTATTGGTCCTTCGTTGCTTGCTACAAAACTGAGGATCACATGGAGAGCCAGAGAGGGGTTTTATGAGGCAGTGTCTAAAGCATTTGAGTGTCTTTGTCAGTGTCCAAACACCTAAGGTTGATCATATAACCCATCTGTTATGATCATCTGTGTCCTGTACTGTACTCCAGGAAAATAATTTCACAGGTACTAAAAAAACTATTTTTGAGCGTTTTAATGATTTTAAGCCTTCAGCTTGCTGACAAAACCCCATCTCTGATAATACCACTGAACCAACATTTTAAATTAACGCAACAAATTTTTAAAGAGCTGCTGACTACACTCCTGCGTTTGCATTATTCAGTCATTTACCCAGTATGAACTGGCCATTGAAAGGATTTCTTGACTAAAAACTGCTTTTATTTGTATTTGTATTCTATACTGATGAATGCTTAACACCTAAAATTTGTATGTTGCATAGGAATGGGACCAATGCCTTGGACAGTCAACTCTGAAATATACCCACTGTGGGCAAGGAGCACAGGAAATGCGTGTTCTTCTGGAGTAAACTGGATATTTAATGTGGCGATTTCACTCACATTTTTACATACAGCGGAATATCTTACATATTACGGTAAGGACATTTAAACAAATTTCTTCCAGTACTGCTTGTACCTTTATGGAGAGTATTTTTTATTTTGGATTTCAAATAGTTGTATGAAATGTACATTCTGATATATCTGCATAAGAGCATTTCTAACAATAAAATATGTCATCCAAGGTAATGGAGAAAGAAGTTGTACATCAGTTACAACATCACTTAGACACCCATAAATTACTTGACCCATTCCAATCTGGTTTCGTTCTGGTCACGGGACAGAAACAGCACTGCTCAAAATATGGGATGACGCTCTAGAGGCCGCAGACGAAGGAAAATCTTGTCTTCTAGTACTGCTGGACCTAAGAGCATCGTTTGATACGGTAGACCACGAATTATTGCTGACACGGCTAGTTGAAGTAACCAGAGTTGCGGAATGTAATTTATCGTGGTTCTCCACCTTTTTGGAAAACCGATCACAAATAATGAAATTGGGCTCTTTCACTTCTGAAAAACGCACGGTGGCATGCGGAGTCCACCAGGGATCCCCTCTGTCACCTGTTCTGTTCAATATCTATCTCCGCCCTCTTTTAGAAATCATCAGCAACCAGAAGTTACTTTACCACTCTTATGCAGACGACACACAACTATATTTTCGCATTTGAAACAAAAAGGACCATTATCGCGGACTAGAGAAATGCCTTTCTTTAATAGAAAATTGGATGACTAAGAGTTATCTTAAAATCAATGGCTCGCAAACGCAAATAGAACATCAATAGAAGGCAGCCCTTTCTAGATATAAAATGGCAACAACAACGAAAAAAGGGCAGCACAATTTGGAGAGTGGGGGGCCCCAAGCAACAAGGGCTAAAGAGAAAGCGACACAGGCAGCGGCAGCTGCAGCAGCCAAGCTGGAGCAGTACTCTCATACCTCCACAAATTCTCCAGGTAAAGGGGCCCAGGGCCAACAAGCACAGATTAAAAACCATGGGGGCACGTCAGTGGATAGGAGAAGTCAGGGCCACAGGGCTTCGGGCTCAAGGTCAACAAGCAAAAAAGACCCCACGGGAGAACCTACAGGGGGCGCTATAGAAGCCCATGCAGGGGTCGGTTCAATAGGCGGGGGAGAGCCCTCCCTGAAAGAAATACTACTTGCTATAAACACCTGCAAGGGGTCATTAAGTAACCTAACTGACCAGATAAAGGAAATAAAGTAAGACTTGAAGACAATGAGCCAGGAGATGCAGAGAATTGGGCAAAGAGTAACAGCAGTAGAGGAGAGAGTGAGTCAAATAGAAGATGAAATGCACCCGGTAAAGCAACAGATGCAAATAAGATGGCAGGCAGTGAGGGTACCCATCCAGTAACTTTCCTTGAGAACTGGCTTAAAGAGACTTTTGGGGGAAATGTTTTTTCACCTTTTTTTGGGATAGAAAGGGCTCATAGAGTTCCATCCAGAGCCTTAAAAGATGGGCACCCTCGGCCTTTACTTTTGAAATTTCTCAATTACAACGACAAGGTGTTAGCGCTCCAAAAGACAAGAGAGAAGGGGGAAATTTTCTACAACGGTTCACGAATCTCTCTGTATCCGGATTTCTCCCCTGAGTTAAGTAAACGCAGAGCGGAATTTACCCCAGTCAAGCGTAGCCTTTTAAAAAATAAAATTACAAATGCACTATTGTACCCAGCACGCTTGCGGATAATGACTTTAAAGGGACCCCAGCTTTTTGACTCACCAGGAAAAGCAGCACAGTGGCTGGAAGAAAATAAATTGCAAATAGAAAAAGCAAATTGACTGAACTTTAGTGGGGAGGAGTAAAAAAGGGGGTTAGACCCCATCAAGAGGTCTTGAACTCCCCCCCCCCCCCTCTGCTGCTGTGATGAGGTTTTGCTTTTTTCCTCTTGTCTTGTTTGATATTATATACACTTCTATATATACACATATACACATTTTTACACATATTAAAACAGATTTTTCTATAAATACATTTTTCTTTTTTTTCTTTTATTGTATGTTTTATTTTTTATTTTTTTACTCACATTATTTTGGGGGCTGGAGGGCGTTTCCTCCTAAACCTCCCCCCCTTCTTTTTTTTTGGGGGGGGGGGGGGCTCTCAATGTTAAACGCACTTAAATGAGTAAATTCACAAAGGAATGTAAAAATGAATTACGCGAAACACAAGCTAGCAAAACTTAGGCACTGATTAGGAATGGGGGGCCATACCCTTGGTAAATATACGCTTCGGGAAGGGAGGGGGGTATGGTAGGAGGGGACACATGGGATCACAGGTGGGAATGAATGTTGCAGGGAATGTAAGGGAGGGATGGCAGTTAGCGGTCACAAATATAGCCCCTGGGGAGGGCCTAGACAGGCAAGGGGGGGGATGGGAGCCCAGAGGGACAGGGGAGGGGAGGGTTGGGTGGGGAGGGTATAGGGTAGGGAACAGGGAACGGTTACTTTGCTGGTTAATGATGCTGTTGCTGCAAGAGGAGGGGAAGGGAGAGGTGGAAGGAGGTAGGGCCTACAGGGATCTGGGTGACTATTTATCGAGGAGCAAGAGGAATATAGTCCTCTTCTTGAGGATTAGATCCATGTATTCTACTGTTGCACTTACACTCTTAGATGCAGGATAAGACACTGACTATTGCCTCCTGGAATGTGCGAGGTATGGGGGACCCAATCAAGAGGGTATCAGTTATGTCACTTCTGGACGAGGGCAAGCCAGGAATCTTGTGTCTTCAAGAGACACACCTGACTAGGGACACAGTTGTCCAGCTAAATAGTCGAAAGTTCCAGTCCCAGTATCACTCAGTGTACTCCTCCTATTCAAGGGGGGTGAGCATACTGGTGGGGCGGGGAGTAATGTTCTCTTGTATAGATGACCAAGGACGGTATATATTCCTCTCTTGTTTAATTGCGAATAGACCATGTGTCCTGGCTAACATCTACATTCCCCCTCCGTTTAAATCTGAGGTCCTACACAAACTTTTCGAATTTACCCTGGATAAAATGGGAGTCCCAGTAATAGCGGTATGTGACTATAATGAGGTGTTGGATAGAAGCCTGGATAGATTTCCTCCTGGGAGCAAAACCAGATCACCAAGTGAGGGTCGATTGGTACGACTCCTGGAGGAAATAGGGATCAGGGACATATGGCGAACTTATTACCCCTAGAGGCGCCAATACTCTTGCTACTCGAGCACACATCGGACGCTCTCTAGAATCGACATGGCTCTTGCCAATGAGGAAGCATTGCCTCTGGTCAGGGGGATAGAGGATAGAGTGGTCTGACACCCCAGAGGGGTGTCAGACCACTCTCCACTGCTGCTGACAGTCAAGATTGGGTTCGGGTCGCCCCGCGGCGAATGGAAATTTAACCCGGGTTGGCTTGAGCTGATTGGCGACGCGGGGAATCTGATTTTTAAAATGAAAGACTATGTACAACTCAATACAGGTTCGGCATCGACGGGGGTGGTCTGGGACTCCTTGAAAGCCTTTTTAAGAGGACTCCTGATACAGCATGTAGCAAGAGGGAAAAGAGAAGCTAGAGACACAGAGGGTAAACTTGGCCTCGAGGTGACTAAAGCTGAGCTAAGATATATTAAAGAGCCCACTTTGAGTAGACAGCAAGAATGGGAGGAGAAGCAGGCAGAGTATAGAAGGGCTATTACAAGAAGGTCCGAGAACAAGCAAATTCTTCAGAGGCAATGCCAGTTTGGAGAGGGGGAGAAAGTAGGACGTATACTGGCCCTGCTGTGTAGAACCAACTCCCCCCCTTCAAACGTCCCAGCAATTAGGACAGATGTGGGTGAAATAGTTACAGAAGGGCAAGCGGTGATACAAACGTTTTGTGATTATTATAGGGTGTTGTACAAATCCACAAAGCGGGCAGGGCAAGGAGCTATGGATGCCTTTTTTCAGGCAATATCAGTCCCTACACTGAGAACAAAGGAGAAGCAGGAACTAGAGGCACCAATCACTTTAGAGGAAATAAAGCAAGCAGTGGCAGGAATGCCCAACCTAAAGTCTCCAGGTCCTGACTGGTTGCCAATAGAGGTATATAAACGGTACGGTGAGGTATTGCTCCCGGAACTACTGAAGACATTGGAGGGGGCAATAAGCGAGGGGACACTCCCTAGCTCAATGGCGGAGGCGATCATTATAGTAATACACAAGGAGGGAAAAGATCCACTAGACCCCTCATCCTACCGTCCAATCTCCCTATTGTGCACCGATGTAAAGATCCTCGCTAAGGTACTCGCCACTCGTCTAAATAAGCACATTAATCAGTTAATACATCCAAACCAGACTGGCTTTATACCAGGTAGGGCAACTAGCACAAACATTAGAAGGCTTTTTCTAAATATACAAACACCAACAGACAATGAGGGGACTAGAGCGGTGCTATCCCTTGATGCGGCAAAAGCCTTTGATAGCTTGGAATGGGCATACAGTGCGGAAAATAAGTATTTGAACACCCTGCTATTTTGCAAGTTCCCCCACTTGGAAATCATGGAGGGGTCTGAAATTGTCATCGTAGGTGCATGTCCACTGTGAGAGACATAATCAAAAAAAAAAATTCCAGAAATCACAATTTATGAATTTTTAACTATTTATTTGTATGATACAGCTGCAAATAAGTATTTGAACACCTGTCTATCAGCTAGAATTCTGACCCTCAAAGACCTGTTAGTCTGCCTTTAAAATGTCCACCTCCACTCCATTTATTATCCTAAATTAGATGCACCTGTTTGAGGTCATTAGCTGCATAAAGACACCTGTCCACCCAATACAATCAGTAAGAATCCAACTACTAACATGGCCAAGACCAAAGAGCTGTCCAAAGACACTAGAGACAAAATTGTACACCTCCACAAGGCTGGAAAGGGCTACGGGAAATTGCCAAGCAGCTTGGTGAAAAAAGGTCCACTGTTGGAGCAATCATTAGAAAATGGAAGAAGCTAAACATGACTGTCAATCTCCCTCAGACTGGGGCTCCATGCAAAATCTCACCTCGTGGGGTCTCAATGATCCTAAGAAAGGTGAGAAATCAGCCCAGGACTACACAGGAGGAGCTGGTCAATGACCTGAAAAGAGCTGGGACCACCGTTTCCAAGGTTACTGTTGGTAATACACTAAGACGTCATGGTTTGAAATCATGCATGGCACGGAAGGTTCCCCTGCTTAAACCAGCACATGTCAAGGCCCGTCTTAAGTTTGCCAATGACCATTTGGATGATCCAGAGGAGTCATGGGAGAAAGTCATGTGGTCAGATGAGACCAAAATAGAACTTTTTGGTCATAATTCCACTAACCGTGTTTGGAGGAAGAAGAATGATGAGTACCATCCCAAGAACACCATCCCTACTGTGAAGCATGGGGGTGGTAGCATCATGCTTTGGGGGTGTTTTTCTGCACATGGGACAGGGCGACTGCACTGTATTAAGGAGAGGATGACCGGGGCCATGTATTGCGAGATTTTGGGCAACAACCTCCTTCCCTCAGTTAGAGCTTTGAAGATGGGTCGAGGCTGGGTCTTCCAACATGACAATGACCCGAAGCACACAGCCAGGATAACCAAGGAGTGGCTCTGTAAGAAGCATATCAAGGTTCTGGCGTGGCCTAGCCAGTCTCCAGACCTAAACCCAATAGAGAATCTTTGGAGGGAGCTCAAACTCCGTGTTTCTCAGCGACAGCCCAGAAACCTGACTGATCTAGAGAAGATCTGTGTGGAGGAGTGGGCCGAAATCCCTCCTCCAGTGTGTGCAAACCTGGTGAAAAACTACAAGAAACGTTTGACCTCTGTAATTGCAAACAAAGGCTACTGTACCTAATATTAACATTGATTTTCTCAGGTGTTCAAATACTTATTTGCAGCTGTATCATATAAATAAATAGTTAAAAAAATCATACATTGTGATTTCTGGAATTTTTTTTTTTGATTATGTCTCTCACAGTGGACATGCACCTACGATGACAATTTCAGACCCCTCCATGATTTCCAAGTGGGAGAACTTGCAAAATAGCAGGGTGTTCAAATACTTATTTTCCGCACTGTACTTGTGGAGAGTGCTAGAGGTTTTTGGCTTCGGACCCCTTTTTATTAGATGGGTTAAACTATTGTATAGTGAACCCAGGGCTAAAATCAGAATTAACAACGAGCTCTCAGAGGTGTTCCAACTAGAGAGAGGAACAAGACAGGGGTGTCCCCTGTCCCCCCTCCTGTTTGCCCTTGCTATGGAGCCTCTGGCAATTATGGCCAGATCGAGGGTGGATGTAAGGGGGTTCAGGAGACAGGAGGGGGAAGATCGAATTGCATTATTTGCGGACGATGTGCTTTTTTTTTGGGGAGACGTTGGGACCTCATTGGGAACTGTAGTTAAAATGATAGGGGAATTTGGACAGTTTTCAGGCCTGGCTATTAATTGGGATAAATCCGCCCTGCTACCACTGGAACCATTTGATGTCCAGTCAATACCAGGGGTGCCCCAACTGAGCGTGGTCACCAGATTGAAATATTTAGGGATCTGGGTCACTAAGGACGTCACCCAATATGCTAACATTAACATCGCTCCATTGTTACTTAAATTAAAACAAAAGAGTGACATATGGAGACGTCTCCCGCTGTCTGTAGCAGGACGCTGTAACCTTATAAAAATGGTATGGCAGCCGCAGCTGCTATACTTGCTACACAATTCCCCGATCTGGTTAGGCCAGGTTTGGTTTAAGAAAATAGAGACGTTATTTAGAGAGTTAATATGGAGGGGGGCCAAGCCAGGATCAGCCTGCAAACACTACAACTGCCTGTAAAAGAGGGGGGTCTGGCGGTTCCACACCCAAGACTATATTTTGTAGCATCCCAGCTGCAACACTTGGCGGGCTGTGGAACCACAGACCAGGAGTGTCCCAATAGTCGACTGCTGTTAGCAGGGAATCCGCATAAGTTACTGGTGGAAGCCCTAGAGGCAGACTTTTTCTTCCACAAATACCCAACCATAAAATTAGTCAGGAAAATATGGCAGATAACAAAGACATTTCTGGAGTACTCCGGGGTAACGGAATTTTCCCCCATATGGAGTAACAACAATATACAGGAAGTAATAAGCATAGAGAAACCGGAGGAGTGGGAGAGACAGGGCATAAATCGTTTATCACACTTGTTCGAGGGTGAAACCATGAAATCACTCTTGGAATTGGCAAGGGAATACAACATATCTAACAAGACGTTCTATACGTACCTCCAGGTTCGCCACGCCATTCAAACCCAATTTAGATCACAAACTGTTACATGGGTTAAGATCCCTGCCCTTATTAAAGTAATTAAGGCCAGTACACCTAAAGGCTTAATTTCATTAATGTATACTCTCCTAGGGACCAGAGCAATAAGTAGAGTGGGCCCCACCAAGAGTAGAGAGGGGTGGGAAGGCGATTTAGGGGAAGTGACTTCTGAACAATGGGACAAGATATTGCAACAAGGAGTATCGGTGTCGTTGGCTCCATCGCAAAGATTGTCCCATCTGTTCTTACTGTACAGAGTATATTACACTCCCCAAAAGATGTTTAAACTAGGATGGAGGCAAAATAATGAATGTCCAAGATGCAAAGGCAAGGGTGATCTTATCCATATGGTTTGGAAGTGTCCTAAGCTCTATTGTTACTGGGCAGAGATAATTGCAAGGATTAATGGGGCTTTTGGATCCTCTCTCGAACCAGAAGCTTTGACCTGCCTATTAGGTTGCATCGAGGACACTCGAGTCCCGCCAGGTAGCCGGGAAGCAGTACTGAGATGCCTTTTTCAGGCTCGCAAAATAATCGCCCAAAAATGGCAGGCCCCTGCTCCCCCGTCCATAGAAAACTGGACGGCGACTATAAATCAAACAATTTCCAGTGAAAGAGTGTGTTTCACTAGGCAGGGGAATTACTGTAAATTTGCGAAATTGTGGGGACCATGGCTAAGAGCAGCGGGAGATCCCCCGTAGGGAGAACTAACAATGAAACCCAGACCGGATCATTAGGAACCAACCCCTACTGTCCAAATGGCCAGAGACCTTGCTTAGTTACCCCCCTATAGTAGTCCTACGGGAAGACCCTAACTCACTTCTCAACCCACTGGAAGCCTCTCCTAGCCAAGAACCCGAGTCAGCATTGAATACGCCATTGTAAGCCAGAACCTTTCTGATAAAGCAACACAAGTAGAACACGTTTCCACGGGAGGGAGGGGGAGGGAGGGGAGGGGTGGCTCAAGGGGGGAAGACACAAGGGGCTACAAGAGGAAACAGATATTTCTTCACTGTCTTCTAATAAGAATATATTGACTGCGTGTTTTTCTAATTATGATAATTTGTTACTCGCAAATTTTGTGTTTATGGCTGTGTATCTGTTAAATTGCTGTACCCAAAAAAACTCAAATAAAAAAAAAATATAAAAAAAAAACTCAATGGCTCAAAAACAGAACTTTTCCTGTTTCAGGCCAATCAGAAGATTCATCCCGCAATAACATGGACGCCCCCGCCCATTCTGGGTCGAACCATCACCCCTAGCACCAAAGTCAAAAGTCTCTGAGTCATCTTTGAAACCTACATGACAATGGATGCACAAATAGGGTCAGTAGTCAGCGGGTCTCACCATCTGCTGCGCCTACTACGCAGACTCGCTCCCTTTATACCAAAAAAATACATAGCAGTCGTGGTGGGAACAATTATCAACTCCAGACTTGACTATGCAAATGCCCTCTACCTCGGACTCCCAAAGCACCAAATTACTCGTCTGCAAGTCATTCAAAATACAGCCGCTCGACTTGTGACTGGGAAAAAAACATGGCAATCAATCTCACCTTCACTGGTTGCCTGTAAACGACAGAATCACTTTCAAGGCACTCTGTCTAACGCATAAGTGCATTCTGGGAAATGCCCCCCAATATCTATGCGAAAAACCTAAAGCTTACAACACCAATCGCATTTTGCGATCCACCAATTAAATTCTACTCCAGATACCCCAAACCAGATACAAGTCCAAAGGAGAACGAAGATTTGTGGTCCAGGGACCCAGACTTTGGAACACTCTACCAACCAGCATCCGGTTGGAGGTAAACCACCTGGCCTTCAGGACAAAGATTAAGACCCATCTCTTCTGAGGGCCCAGGGAATGGATACCAAGCGCCCAGAGGCGATTCAGTTCGCATGTGTTTGGCGCTATATAAGTTACTCACTCACTCATCAGTTATGTTGGGCACCACTTGCCTTAGCGTACAACTAAAGCCAAAACTTTATATTTTTTTGAGTTTTGGACAGAGTGGAGATGGATTTGAACACTTCTCCGTACAGAGATTTACCCTCCCTATTTGTCCTATTCACCATTATTGAAAGTGAAAGTAATGCCTGGGAGAACAGCACAGCAGACTGTGGGCGTGTGAGTGTGCTTTGATCTCCCAGTCTCCTGCTGTGTGTTAGAGTGTAAAAGGAGCATCAGGCTGTGTTCCTGGGCTGTACACAGTAGGGCAGGGCAGCAAGGAAGTGAAATTCTTATGTGTCTGTTGACAAAAGATGGAGGAAAAACTTTCAGAAGGATGACAGGCTTATAATCCAATATGCTATCCTGCATCATGGCTCTCTATTTAGATCCATCTGTTAATGGTTTCCTCTTCCCAGTTTTAAAATCAGAAATGGTACTCCCCAGGGTTTGCTCTTTTTTTTTTTTCCTCTTTCCCATCCTTTGTGCCTTAACAGTGGAACATATTGCTGTGTCATTACGTCAGAACACTAATATATAGGGCTTTGGATAGGTTCCCATCATACGAAATGTGCCATTTGCGAACAACCTTTTTCTATATATGACAAATGCTCATCTTTTTCATCCCTTCTATTTTACAAGAGTTTCAGTGTTTTGGTTTAAATAGTAACTTTAGAGTGAATCGCATCAAGTCAGAGATATAAAATGTCTCGCCATCTCCGACCCAGCAACAACAAATGGGAATCGATTTTCCTTTTGAGATCTGTTCTTACATATGCCATCTGGGGATCTACCTTTTCACAAATCTATCACAAATTTTTCAATTGAAATAAATTATGAACAAACCAACACCTATTCATTAAAACATTTGTTTTGGTTAGGTAGGATTAATGCCATCAAACAAGATATTCTCCTGAGGTTTTTACACATCTTCCAGACGCTACCAATTGTTGCTAACCCGACATTTCCACATGCTATACAAGCTTCTGCCTTAGGCTCATGCCATGAAGGCATACATCATAGAATAGCCACAGTAATACAGTCAGAACCCAGCCCTCATCCTTACAAGGGTAGGTATACTGGAACCCAGAACCATGGACCATTGACTTTAGGATACACCTTCCTTCAACCAAATCCAAATACTTGAAGGATTTGATCAGAGCCTACCCCATTTGAGGTTCTTCTTCAACATCCCCTACCTACCCACGTAATATCAGCTATATACTCAGCTCTTGAATCCCAGTCCCATACCTCACTCCCCTCATATGTGGCTATTTGGGAAAAGGAGCTTAGTATTACTATTACCCCAGAATAGTGGAACAAATGTTTTACTTAACCAGTTGCCTACCTTGGGTGTCTTACAGACGTCTATAAAACCCCCTCCTCTGTACACAGGGCGTGTCTTGTATGTCTTGCAGGATCTTATCTTTTCTTCTCTCCTTCTACTGAGTTCCTGTGCACAGCCCCTGAAATACTATGGAAGCTAGTGAGAAGTCTTCCTCACTGAATGATCACTCTGACAGACAATATTCCATGAGAATTTAATTTAACATTTTAAGTCAAATCCAACAAGTAACATAAAAGCAATCTCCTCTCTTGCATTTTGTGAGTGAGAGAGCTGCAGCTGACAGAGGAAAGTTTTTATTGTGTGCACAGGAGTTAACTCTTCATTGACCAAGATATGCTCTTTTTATTACTACTTAACCCTTTAATTTCAACCTGTAGAATCACTATTTAACAGCTTCATCTTCTGTTCCATGTTTCTATTTTAAATTATTTGCTGGAAACATTTTTTTTATAAAGCACATATATGCATGGTTATCTTTAAGGATTTACTGTTAAATATACGTGGTTTCGGGTATATCTGTTTTATTTTAAATTTGGAAGGACTATAAATTACTGATGCATTATGAGAAAAATTAAATGTATGCAAAAAACTATTTTTTAGGGTCACGAGAGACCCCCGTTTGTCCCCCCAAAAAAACAATATATGTATCAATTCTTTATCATAAGTAATTACAAAGTTAGAGACTCATGAACAGACAAATGGCAGACATGTGAAATATGGTCTGGTCCATAGGGGGTAAACAGGTGTGAGAGCCGAAGTGGTCACAAATTATCCATATCCAATTATCCATTATCCATAAAGTACAGGAAAATAATGTCAAATTGATTACTAGATGATATAAATGCCCAGACTGTCTATTAAAATGGAGCATTAGTCAGAACGTTAAATCCTGATAGATCACTTCAGGCTGGCCCCTATTGCAAGTACAGCTATGTAAAACATTAAAAATAGGTGCCTATACTGTTCAAAGTCCAGTAATGCACTGTCTTACCCTGCATATGTTCATTCAGTTGCTAGCTATTCTCAGCATGGTGTCTAAAATCAAAAATGTACTGTTGCTGAAGGGGGAATAAAGCAACAATTGATATATTGTGTTGGGGAAGACAGATTAGGAAGGGAGTAAAAATAAGCAGAAGAGTGAAAGGACAAGCTCTGCTGCCAGGGAGACACAAAATAAACTTCCAAGGATAGTGTTTTATTTTATCTTCCTGATATTCTCTCTGTAATCCCTAAAAGTTACAGGGCTATGAGAGTGGGCCCTATAAAGCTTCTGTCATTGTTCCTTTCTATCTGAGCCAATGCATACAATCAAGGATTGAAATATACATATATTAATTAAAGAAAGTGACATTATTTTTTAAGACCAAGGAGAGGGGAGTGTTTCTTTTATTAAAGAACAATAATTGTTATCAAACTGTTATGGGGAAATGTCAGCATTAAGCCATTTGGCCTTCATTGGTCCCTGAGTCAGCAGCTGCGAAGTGCTGCTCTAAGCTCCAAAGGAAACAAGGCAGCCAAATTGTTATTAATGTGCAAAACGTTTGGGTGGACTGCACCTTCTTGGTGTAGTTACACTCTCCATATCATCTACACACTTTACACTATAACTGGATAAAAACGATTTTTATAATAAAAGTACCAGAAGTCCAGTATTGTTGTTGTCATTCTGAAATGCTACTAGTATAATTACCTGAGGTGAAAACAAAGAGGGCACAGAGAAGAAACCGAATTGGCTCATGTGAAAGAAAACTGCTTGGACATGCTTGCATGAATCTAAATGTAAGGCCTCATTCACAGTGATACAGTCAAATCTGCGTTTATATGCATTTAGAGACATTTCAAAATGCATGTAATGATTTTTCAATGGTGCCATTTACACTTTGTGTTAACCTGTATTTAGGTGAAGTCAGTTTAGCTGATTTAAAGAAGACAGAATTTCATGCCTCCAGGTCTAAAAATGGCTAAAAAAAAATTAAAACCTCTAAATGCAGAAATAAGTGATCTTAAAATAATTAAAAATTGTTTATACTTCCAGATCACTTCTGGATTTGGAAAAGCTAATTACAGGAGTGCCAGCGTAAATGATGCCTAAAGCTGTTAAATATGCATTTAAAGATAATGGGCCAGATTCAGGAAGAGTTATGCTGGCGTATGTCGAGATGCGCTGCTTAAGTGTAAATATGCGCCGTCTTATCTATGCGCCGTACCCACAAAACTAGATACGCCTGAAAATAGGCTTCTTCCGACCGGCCTAACTTTCTTGCGCCGGCGTATCGTAGGTGCATATTTACGCTGGACGCATCTGGCGCGCCCATTGCTTTCCTAGTCAAATATGCAAATGAGGGAGATATGCCGATTCACGTACCTATTAGCGCCAGATGTGTAAGTGTTAAGTCCGGCCTAAAGTTAGTCCTACAAAAAGCTGCTTTATCTTTGCATCTGATGGGCATAGGTAAGCTGGGGAGCAGCTACAGCAGCACCGTTACCGATGAACTTAGCAAGCTGAGCAACCCCACTTGCAGGACAACACCACATCTGTCTGCCAACATGCCAGGGGCAGCCGTGGTCTTAGCACTACTAATAGGTCCACCGGTACGGAGGAGGAGGGCACGTGAGAGGATATACCGAACGTGCATGAGCCTCTTTGGCATGGGTGATGAGGAGGTGTATCGTATTTTCAGATTCAGCCCTAAAGCCATCCTGGAACTAACCACAGCCCTGCAGGATGACATCGCCAGCAAGACCCACCGCTCACAAGCAGTGCAGCCACTGGTCAAGGTACTGGCAACACTCCATTTCCTTGCCAGTGGCCAGCGAACAAGTGGAGTTGTGGCTGGGATGTCACAATCCACCATAAGCAGATGTGTGCACCAGGTTGTCCCCACAATCCTCAGACGCATGTCCCACCACATCATCAAACCCACCAATGAGCATCTGCGGCAGAAGGCAATGCTGGATTTCTACAGACTTGCTGGATTGCCACGCACCATCGGGGCCATTGATTGCACACATGTGGCACTACAGCCCCCCCGTGCCACAGAGCACATATATTGCAATCGGAAGAACTGGCATTCCATCAACGTATAGGTGATAGCCGATGCCCAATGCCTCATATGGCACGTCCGTGACAAACACCCCGGGTCCAGCCACGACAGCTTCATATACCGTCAAAGCCCCATCCCAGCTGAATTCGAACAGAACGTGTATGGGGACAGCTGGCTGGTTGGTGAGTGACATAGGAGTCAGGCATGACTGTCGGACCCCATGATGCAGACATCACGAGGTGCACATGCATGACTAACATCCACCTGTCTTTTCCCTTCCAGGTGACTCAGCATATGCACTTGGGCCCCATCTCATGACTCCATTCCGGAATCCCCAAACCAGAGGAGAGAGAAGATACAATGAAGCACACATACGTACCCGTGCAGTGGTGGAACAAACATTTGGGCTCCTGAAGTCTCGTTTCAGATGCCTGGATAAGTCTGGGAGGGCCCTGTTGTATTCCCCTACCTTTGTGTGTCAGATCATCGGGGCATGTTGCATGCTGCACAACTTTGCCGTGAGAAAGGGCCTGCAGATTGACATATGTGATGACCTGACCCCCCAACCACACAGTCCCCCTCCCTGCCCGAGGCGACCCCATCTGCTGAGGGAAGAGCAGTCAGAAGAGTCCTCACGGTAGGCATCTTTGGACGTTAAACACACACATTCATTATGACACACGGACAATGCATGCATGCACACCACTGAGGTCCCTATATCACACACACCACATCCACATCACATTGGATTAGCCCAAGTCCAACATGTAGGACTAGGGAGCAGCAACGCCGGCGTCAAAGCCCCAATGATGGCGCTGTCCATTCATATGTCATTTACACGGCCGTGAGGAGAACTTATCCCCAATGACCGAGGGTGACACCCCTTACTGGCAGGAGTGCCACCCCCACATTCACACACCATTCACTCTGTACCCTGCACTCCTCGCCGTGTGCAGTACAAAAAAAAAAACTCATGTCCTGAGCATCAAAGTAAAAAAAAACTTATGACCTGAGCATAAATAATAAAAAACAAGAAAAAAATAAGCCAAAAAATAAGCCATTCATTTTGCGTGACGGGGGCTCCTTCTGTTGCCACCTCTCTGGCTCCTCAGCTGCCTGGAGGAAGGCTTGGGTGGGAGGGGGGCATCTGGAGGTGGCTCATCCCCGGGTGGGCCACTCCTGGCAGGTGATGGCTGCCTGCCCTCTAAGGCTTACAGCTATCTGGCTTAGAAAGTAATTTGTCTGGGCCTGCATTCTGAGCTGCCGGTTGGCATGATGCCGCTGGTCCCGCTGCCTCTGCCTCCCCTCAGCCCGGATGGCAGCTGTGTTGGCCTGGACGGCCGCTGTAAGGGAGCGCACGTCAGCCTGCACCTCCCCCAGACTGGTGACCACTGCAGCGCTGTTGCAGCTCACGTCCAGCACAGCGTCAGTGACAGACGCCAGCCTGTCCACCACACGATCCAGGTGCCCAGCTATCTCCCCCATATGCTGGGTCTGCCTGGCCTGGTCCATAGCCATCTGGTCATGGACCACATCGGAAACCCCCCTTGTTTTTCGTGTGGCCTTCCTGGGGGCAGGAGATGGCTGGATCTGGGGATAAGGAGTCGCCCTTGAGGGGCTTCCCCTAAAGGAGGAGGCTGAGGGGCTTCCCCTGATGGGGGAGGAGGTGTGAGATAGCCCGGCAGAGGGAGTTGACTCCTCCAAAAAAAGAATGACCTCCTGGTCCGAAAACACAGGCTCCTCCACAGCAACCTCAGCAGGAGAGGTGTGGGCACTCCCCTCCACCGCTGCCTCTTCACTACCCAGGGGGTCAGGATCCGGATGCAGTTGGGGGGATGGCCCACTGTGGATGACACAAAGCATACACATGTTGGTGGTCCCACACACTTGGCACATGTCCCCCCCCCCCACATGCTACACACCAAATAGGGGATAAACACTTGCCTGTCCTGGAGGCTTCCTCACCTGAATCAAAGCCCTCAACGCCCTCCAACTGCTCCCTCTCCAAGCAGCGAGCGACCACCTGCTCCTCCCGGGTCAGGCTGACCGCACATGGGGGTCCACCCCCCGTGCCCCTCGATGGTGGACAGCTTCTCCTTAACCTTCCGTCTGACATCATTATTTTCCAATTGATGTCCTGGGCAGTCCGGGTCTCATAGCCAAAGCTGTTCACCCTGCCAGCAATGGCCTTCAGGATGGCCTGCTTCCTGTCCCTGCTGGTCTGGCGACTTTTGGCACCATGAAGAAAGGTGTCATAAGTCTCCATCGCTGTTATGAGGGCTGACAGCTCCTGGAGGTTGAAGTTTTTCTTCCTCCTCTGCCTGTGGGGAATGGGAGCAGACATCTCAAAGCAAAAGTACCTTCCCTGGGGGAGGGGAAAAACTGGATGTACTTTTGCGCTAGACGGGCGCATGTCTGGGCGTATTTATAGGCTGGGCATAAGCCGGTTGGGCTGGCATATCCCAGGAAGTTGTGAGCATGTGCACAGGGAAGCGCTCAGAGGTCGAGGTCACTGCGCATGCTCCGTGGATGATACGCCGGGAGTAAGTGTCGGATCCAGGCTCAGACCATCATTTGCATAAGGTCACACCCACTTCCACTTATACCTACTTGCGCCTTCACATTTACGTTACGCCGGCGCAAACTTAGGAGCAAGTGCTTGGTGAATACTGTATTTACCTCACTAGTTCGCGCCGGCGGAACGTATATGCGCTGCGCTACGCCGGCACAAACATGCGCCCATCTACCTGAATCTGGCCCAATGTGTGTAATTGGTGAGGTAGAAAATTCTGCTATTGACCATGTAGCTACAGATGTCTGTTTCTTGACCCTCGCATGACCTAGTGACCGTTTCTGTCCAACAAATATCATTTGTGCTAGATGACTAAGATTTAGAGTGCAAATTAATAAGTGCTGTTTCACAATGACTGATTCTCTTTAAGAACAGGCATAACGATGCACTTAACAAACAATTTCCTTCTTGCTCTATTATTTTCTAACGCTAATGTAGATTTCTGAAGTGGTTAAAATGCATTCAGCCCTTCTGTGCAATAAATAGGATAAGCAAAGATGAACATCTGTGTTTGATCACAGTAATATTTACAGTAATTACTGAAGATTTGCAGACATTCCCATCACTAAGCAGCTCTTTGTCAGTGATTTTGAAGGCTACCGCACATGCATGTTTTCAGCTTTGTGTTAGAAACCTTTCTGTAAAAATATTTAACCAGTCTACAACCGGGCCTATTTTGGCACTTCTCTCCTTCATGTAAAAATCAAAAAAAAAACTCTAGAAAATTAATCAAAACCCCCAAATATTATATATTGTTTTTTTAGCAGACACCCTAGGTAATAAAATGGCGGTCATTGCAACTTTTATTTTTGCACAGTATTTGCGCAATAATTTTTCATACGCCTTTTTTGGAAAAAAAAAAACGGTTTCATGAATTAAAAAATAACAAAACAATAAAGTTATCCCAATGTGAAAGATGTTACGCCGAGTAAATAGATACCTAACATGTCACGCTTTAAAATTGTGCACACTCATGGAATAGCGCCAAACTTCGGTACTTAACCATTTGATAACCGCCCCATTGTCAAAAGATGTCATGTTTTTAAAGATGGATATCCCTCCTGCCGCTCTCCCGCGCCCTCCGCCGCTTACCGTAGCCGTCGTTAGCGGCGTAGGCGATCGGTCCGTTCGGCTCCTCAGCGGGGATGCTTGTGAGGGAAAAATCGCCCCCATAGCTCTGCTGGGCGGAAGTGACGTCAAAACGTCAGTCCCGCCCAGCGTCTTAAACATTTTTTTTTTTCTGTGATTTGAAAAATGACAGTTTAATTTATTTTTATTTTTTTGCATTCAAGTCTAAATATGAGATCTGAGGTCTTTTTGACCCCAGATGTCATATTTAGGAGGACCTGTCATGCTTTGTTCTATTACAAGGGATGTTTACATCGCCGCGATCGTTAGAGCGAGAGCAATAGACCTCCTCTGTATCTCAAAAAATGCAACCTGTAGAATTTTTTAAACGTCGTCTATTGAGATTTTTAAGGGTAAAAGTTTGACGCCATGCCACGAGCGGGCGCAATTTTTAAGCGTGACATGTTGGGTATCATTTTACTCTGCGTAAAATTATCTTTTACAATATATAAAAAAATTGGGCCAAATTTATTGTTGTCTTATTTTTTAATTAAAAAAAGTGCTCTTGTAAGACCGCTGCGCAAATATGGTGTGAGAAAAAGTATTGCAATGACTGCCATTTTATTATCTAGGGTGTTAGAAAAAATATATATATAATGTTTGGGGGTTTTAAGTAATTTTCTAGCAAAAAAAAAACAGTTCCTTTATCGTACATCACGGGACACAGAGCAGCAAGCCATTACTATGCGGGTTATATGGTCTACCTTTAGGTGATGGACACTGGCACACCCAGACAGGAAGTCCCCTCCCTATATAACCTCCTCCCCCTTCGGGAGTACCTCAGTTTTTTGCCAGTGTCTTAGGTGTTGTTCACATTTGAGGAGCTATGCCTTTTTGTGTCCGTGGGACCTTGGCTGGCTAAACCGGATCCGTCCAGGGTGCTTCATAGCCAAGGTGGACGGTACCCGGGCCCCAGCTCAAGAATGGGGTACTGCCTATAATGCCTCTCCTTGGAGGGCTGGACCCTGGGTTCCAGAGCCTTGTACCTTCATAGGTCTAAAGGTTTCTGCTGCCAGAGTGCTGTATAGGTCCAGGGGTGTGGTGTTCCTTAGGACCCCGGTCCCTGAAGGTGTTTCACAATACCCACGGAGATGGGGGAAGATTGGGTCAGCTTTCCCTGCTGCGTGGACAGGTAAGTGGAGAAGCCTGCGGGACTTGGTCCTATGACAAGGTGTTCTCCTCGGGGGGTCCCCTGGGATAGCCTATGGAAGCTTGGCGTCGGCAGCTTCTGCCACTATGTCCTTTGGACAGGATGGCCCATTTAATGCCCAGGTCGCTTTCCCCCCCCCTGTCTGGTTAGTTATGGCTGCCACTGCTGAGTGCAATCCCCCTGTGTGTGCCTTATTCGGGCCAGGACAGGTGGTGTTACCTCACTGGGTGCTGTGGAGCTGGGGCGGCAGCCCCATGTGGGCGCCGCGGCGTCCTCCTCTCCTCCCGGTCCCTTCACCTCCTGGTCTCGTGTGTACGCGCGCGCGCGCCTGTTTATGCGCTGCGCCGTACGGGGGGGGGGGTGCGGGGGAGAGGCGTGGGCCGTTCCCGTGCCGCCTGACGTCACAGCCAGGCACATTCATTTAAACCTGGTCTGCTGATCAGGCGGCTGGGCGATCACAGAGCAGCAGAAGCCAGTGGCAGAAGATAGCTCTGTTCCAGCCCCACAGTGGCACCCGGTGGCGGTTTTGGGAAACTGCAAGTCTAGAGCTTAGTGCTCAAAAGATTGTCATATTAGCCTTATTTAATGTTTTCCCTGGCAGTAATCTGGGTGCTCTCAGTACTAACCAGTAAAAAGGGGGGTCCGGGTCCTCAGTCTGCGACACCCCCAGGGGTTTAGGAGAATCAGGGAATTCCCTAGAATAAATTTCTAAACCACCTGAAAAAAAAAAAAAAGGGACTTCCTTTTTCTTTTCACTCCTGGCTACTACAGTTAGTTGTTGTTGCGGAGTGCCTCAGGTTTGTACCATGGGTCCTAAGGGCGCGGGAACTCCTAAAGGTACGAAAGCAGCGAAAAAGCAGAAGGGTTCCCCTTCGGGCTCGGAGGATCTGGGTCAGGCCTCGGCGGTACCATCTTCTCCTGATAGACTCGAAGTTGCTGCCCTCAGTGAGCCATCGGGGGTTGTTAGGTGCCGTGGCAAGCCCTAATCAACCAACCCCTGTTTTCATAACAGAGGAGATGTTAGCGTCCTCCCTAACGGGATTGGAACGCAGATTAACTACTTTAATCTCAAACTCTCTATCGGGCAGGAAACGGGCCACATCCCCTTCACCTAGGCTCAGGGTGTCGGATGCAGAGTGCCTTTCCCCCGAGGTGTTGGATCTCCCCGGGGATCCAGCAGAGGATAACCTAGAAGACGCTGAGTCTGAGGATTCCACAGTAGAGGAGCCCTTTTCAGTCTCTCAGGCAGAAAACTTATGGGTACAGTCCTTGACTGAGATGGTCCAGGCGGCTTTTAAGATGCCTCTACCGGAACCTCAGGTGGCTTCAGTGTCCTCCTTGGGGTCCTTAAAGGCCCCGTCTGGGAACGCGCGGCCTCCTGGGCGGCCGGGTATGGGTAACAAGGTCCAGGGGCAGCCAACCGGTAACAGGAAGCCGTGGTTCCGTAAGCCAACCAAGGCGGTCCCCAAGTCGGCCTTATGAGGGGGCGCCCCCACTCCTGCGGGTCTGGGAAGCCAAGGTCCCCGACAGGTGGGTTCTCTCCTCGGTGGCGTTGGGCTACAAGCTCGAATTCCAGGAGATCCCCCCCCCTCATTTTCAAGGGTCAAGGTTACCGGGCAACCCAGAAAAGAGAAGATCTCTGGTGACAGCCTTGAACCATCTTTTGGTGCAGGGTGTAATTGTAGAGGTGCCAGCCCGAGAGCGCGGGCAGGGGTTTTACTCCAGCCTCTTCATTATTCCAAAGCCGGACGGCAATGTCAGGCCCATTTTGGACCTAAAGCGAGTAAACCGATACTTAAGGATCCAGTCGTTTCGAATGGAATCCGTTCGATTGGTGGCCACCGTCTTGCAGAAGGGCGATTAACTAGCGTCGATAGACATAAAAGACGCATACCTTCATGTACCTATATTTCCAGGACATCACAGATTCCTGCGTTTTGCGGTAGGACATCTACACTACCAGTTTGTGGCACTCCCGTTTGGTCTAGCCACGGCCCCCCGAGTCTTCACAAAGATTTTGGCTCCGGTGTTGGCCAATCTCAGGACCCAGGGGGTGACAGTGTTGGCCTATCTGGACGATCTATTGATAATAGATCGCTCGCAGGCGGGTTTAGGTCAGGCAGTCGGCCTAACCGTTCGATACCTAGAGTCTCTGGGCTGGATCCTAAATCGGGACAAATCAGCCTTAGAGCCTACGAGACGTTTAGAATACCTCGGCATGCTCTTCGATACAGAGCGCCAGAATGTGTTCTTGCCTCAGGACAAGATCGTATCCATAGGAGAAGCGGTCCGGGCTGTCCTGAACAAAAAGAAACCGACGGTTCGGCTGTGCATGCGCCTTTTGGGCAGGTTGGTGGCCACTTTCGAGGCCGTGCCTTTCGCGCAGTTCCATTCAAGAAGACTGCAGGAGGCCATACTTTTTGCTTGGAACAGAAGACCTCAGGGATTGGATTTTCCCTTGGTCTTACCTCCCCGGGCACGTCAGAGCCTTTGCTGGTGGTTGAGACCGCGGAATCTGCAGTCCTATATCCTGGAGGATAGTCACCACAGATGCCAGCCGTTGGGGCTGGGGAGCGATCCTAGAGGGCTGCGCCCTACAGGGCAGATGGTCGGCTACAGAAAGGAGCCTCCCTATCAATGTGCTGGGCGGCACGTTTGGCCCTGGCGGCCTGGACCGCCCAAGATTACGGGGGTCTCCGGTGAGAATACAGTCGGACAACATCACGGCAGTGGCATATATAAATCACCAGGGGGGCACGAAGAGCCGTGCGGCTCAATCAGAGGTGGACCAGATATTCTATTGGGCAGAGGCACAGGTCCCGTGCATCTCGGCAGTATTTATTCCCGGGGTGGACAACACGGAAGCCGACTTTTTAAGTCACCAACAGGTGTTGCCAGGGGAGTGGTCTCTCCATCCCGAGGTTTTTCGAGAGATTTGCCGGAGGTTAGGGTCACCGGATGTGGACCTTATGGCCTCGCGTCTCAACAGGAAGGTGAGCCGGTTCGTATCCCGGACAAGGGACTCGTTAGCCTGCGGAACCGATGCATTAGTGTGCCCTTGGCACCAGTTCTCCCTCCCGTATGCCTTCCCTCCGTTACAGATGTTGCCCCGCCTTCTCCGCAGGGTTCAGGCGGAGCACAAACCTATGATTCTCGTGGCCCCTGCCTGGCCACGGAGGTCTTGGTTCTCCATAATCCTAAAGATGTTGGTGGGAAAACCCTGGCCTCTCCCGCTTCGTCCAGATCTGCTGTCCCAAGGTCCGGTCCACCACCCTGCCTTACATCATCTAAGTTTGACGGCCTGGCGGCTGAGTCCCTAGTCCTTAGGGACAGGGGCCTTTCCAGCCAGGTGATTTCTACCTTAATTAAGGCTAGAAAGCCGGCTTCCAGGGCCATATAGTACAGAGTATGGAGAACATACATCACCTGGTGCGGGAAGAGGGGTTGGCATCCTCGTAAGTACGTTATTGGCAGGATCCTGGAGTTCCTTCAGCTTGGAATAGATAAGAACCTAGCTGTGAGTACAATCAAGGGGCAGGTCTCGGCCTTGTCGGTCCTGTTTCAGAGACCTCTAGCTAATCATTCACTTGTCAAGACCTTTCTTCAGGGGGCATTGCGGATAAATCCTCCGGTCAGATCCCCCCTTTGCCCATGGGATTTGAATCTAGTCCTTTCGGCCCTGCAAAAGCAGCCATTTGAACCGTTGGCTGAGGTTCCATTGCTACTCCTCACCAGGAAACTAGTGTTCCTGGTGGCTATGACCTCGGCTAGGAGGGTGTCGGAGCTGGCTGCCCTGTCATGCAGGGAGCCTTATCTTATATTTCATAAGGACAGGGTCGTGTTACGCCCACATCCCTCCTTTCTTCCTAATGTCATATCGGATTTTCATTTGAACCAAGACCTGATTCTACCGGCATTGTTTCCTAAGCCCTCGTCAGCTAGAGAGAGGTTGCTGCATACCCTGGATGTTGTCCGGGCCATGATCTGAAGGCCACGGAAGGAATTCGGAAGACCGACTTTCTTTTCGTCTTACCGGACAAACCCAAGAAGGGTCAGGCAGCGGCTAAAGCAACTATTGCTAGGTGGATCAGGCAATTGATTATTCAGGCCTATGGGTTGAAGGGGGTTCCTCCTCCCTTGTCGATAAAGGCACATTCTACGAGAGCCATGGGTACCTCGTGGGCGGCACATCACCAGATCTCCATGGCTCAGATTTGTAGGGCAGCGACGTGGTCGTCTGTCCATACCTTCACAAGATTTTATCAGCTGGACGTTAGAGGGAACACCGAGGCTGCCTTCGGGCAGGCGGTACTGCAATCAGCAGTTTAGGATCCTCACGTCCAAAGTTGGCACCCCTTTGATTTTATTGTACTGGTATGTCCCCCTCCCCTCATTTGGCATTGCTTTCGGACATCCCGCATAGTAATGGCTTGCTGCTCTGTGTCCCGTGATGTACGATAAAGGAAAAGGGATTTTTTAATACAGCTTACCTGTAAAATCCTTTTCTTGAAGTACATCACGGGACACAGAGCACCCACCCCTCTTTTGGGGAACTCATTAGATGTCTTACTGCTTGCTACAAAACTGAGGTACTCCCGAAGGGGGAGGAGGTTATATAGGGAGGGGACTTCCTGTCTGGGTGTGCCAGTGTCCATCACCTAAAGGTAGACCATATAACCCGCATAGTAATGGCTTGCTGCTCTGTGTCCCATGCTGTACTTCAAGAAAAGGATTTTACAGGTAAGCTGTATTAAAAAATCCCTTTTTTAGTCTCGTAAACACCGAATCTGAAAAACAGGCTTGGGGCTCAAGTGGTTAAAAATCTCCATAGGCTACGCTATAACATTTTTACAGGTTACTATTTTCGAGTTGCAGAGGAGGTCTAGTGCTAGAATTGTTGCACACACTCTAAAGGCCAGTCACAGGGTCGGAATTTTTGCCAACAATCTTCAAAATCTGCAATTTTTCAAATTTGTCTGATGGCGTGTACGCTGCATCGGACCAACTTTTTCGGGTTTCATCGGACAAAAAGTTCGGTCTGCAAACGGACAAACTTTTCGGCAACAAAACTATTGTACAAAGTGCAAATACGCATGCTCAGAACCAACAATATCAGAAGTTAACGAAAGGGTGGTGGTAAAGAGCAGAAAAACCATGTGATGTTGGGAAAGTTTTAGAAAACTTTGCAGAAAAATCAGAGCGTGTGTATGCTATAGGTGTGATTGGACAACTCCCTTCGGACAAAAATCCAAGGTAAAGTTTGTTTGATGTCCGACCGTGTGTACGAGGCTTAACACACGCAACGATACCTCACATGTGGGGTTTGAACGGCGTTTACATATGTGGGCGTGTTCGTGTAAATTAACAAGGACAGGGGCGTTTTAAAAAAAATACATATTTTTATTTTACTTAATTTTTTTTATTTTTACACTTTTTTTTTTATCACTTTTATTCTTATTACAAGGAATGTAAACATCCCTTGTAATAGGAATCAGTGTGACAGGTCCTCTTTATGGAGAGATGTGGGGTCCATAACATCTCTCCTCCAGGCTTACAAGCATGAAATTGGTGGAAAAAAAACACCGATCACATGCGACAGCCGCAATTGCGGCTTTGTTTACTTCCGGGTACCGGTCGTGATGTCATAATGTCACGCCCGGGCCCCCGACGTTCATAGAGATGACTGGTGACCATCTGGTCATCAGTCATCTCTATGCTTTCCAGGCAGCGCTGACCGATTCGCTCGGGAGAGCCTGGAGAAGCATCGGATGGCGGCGGGAGGGGGGGCGTCCCCTCTCGCTGCCTATAACAACGATCAAGCAGTGGAACTGCCGCTTTGATCATTCTTATCGTGCAGAGAATCGGCGGCTGAAGACGGTGATATCTGAATGATGCCTGTAGCTGAAGGCATCATTCAGATATCACTGCTCAAAGTCGAGGGCGTCCTCGGTTGTCAAGAGGTTAAATATACCGGTATTATGACCTGAACATATTGATTATGCCTGTATGTTTATCAAAGGTTGGTTCACAGCATACATCTTGACTTTACAAAATATTCACTATTTTGAATGTTTCTGTGCTGAAATTCTGTTTATTAGTATAGCACAGTGGTCTCCAAACAACAGCCCTTAGCTTGCTTTCATCTGGCCCTTGGGGCACCGTTTCATCCACTGATACTAACAGTGGGGCATAATTCCCCCCAGTGATACCAATAAAAGGGCACAATACCTCCCAATAACACAGATAATGGGGTCCACTTTCTCCCAATGATGTCAACACTAGGCCCTGATTCTCACCATTGGCACCAACAATGGGGTCCAATGACACCAATGATGGGGCCCAATTCTTCCCCAGGACACCAATGATGGAGCATTGTTTTTCCCTTCTGACATCGGGACCTTTTCTACACCCAATGGCCATAGTTCGGCCCACCTAATGGCTGGAGGACCGTAAACTGTCCCTTTGTCTCGAAAGTTGGAAGACCCCTGGTATAGAGGATTTTACAGGGTAAAAAGCATTGAACATATGTTGCTTCTAAGTGGTTTTATACCCTTACCTATACCCAGTGAAGTGACTGGTCTCAGGTGATACACAGAGATGAAACAAATCCTCCTACATAAGGTGTATCTGTTTATCTGCAATATTCTCTTCTCTACATCTGTTTGAATTGTAAAAATTATACAGCCTTGTCTGAGCTGTCAGAAAAAAAGGGGCAGAGAGCTGAAGTTACACTCTGCATAGCTCAGTGAGAAGAGCTCCCTCCCCCTGTCACCTTATTTCTCTTGGTGTCAGGAAAATGTATCATATGTGATTCATGCTGACAGAAGAGGAATAATGAAGGAGAAAGAAATAACATAGTGCTTTTAATTGAGACAAGTACACACTATAGAACAGGGGTGGCAAACTCAAATTCATTGGGGGCCGCATCCGCAGTTTGGTTGCCCTCAAAGGGCCGGTTGTAACTGCGCTTAAACCAGTGGCGTAGCGTGGGTTGTCAACGCCCAGGGTAATTTACTCCCCCCTGACTTGCAGACTTACCTATTTGGGGGATAGCAGCAGTGGTACTTGGGGGGGGGGGGGGGGGGGGGGGGTGGCAGCGGTGGTAACTAGAGGGGTGGCAGCGGTGATACTTGAGGGGGTGGCAGCGGTGGTACTTGAGGGGGGTGGCAGTGCTGGTACTTGCCATCCCCCTCAAGTACCACCGCTACCACCCCCCCTCAAGTACCACTGCTACCACCCCTGGGGACGGGTTATCAGAATTGGGTGCCCGGTGTCACTGGGATGTGGGATCTGAATTGGGTGCCTGGTGTCACTGGAATGTGGGATCTGAATTGGGTGCCTGGTGTCACTGGGGACACAAGATCAGAATTGGGTACCCCATCTTTAAATGAACGGCCCCATGTTCATGATTATTAAGACAATCCTAGAGACATCTTCCTCTAAGCCCCCCACACTGTCCAGCCTCCAATCACAAGGGGGGGATATGGGTTTTATGATCAGCATTGATGGAATAGAACTACAGGTCTCAGCATGCCTAGCTGTCAGTGTGCCATAGCAGACTGGGTATTGCAGTGATCTGATTGGCTGTTCACTCTTACCTTCAGATAACTCGAGCTCCAGCTCGGCCACACTATCCTGGATCTCCACCAGCAGTTTTCAGAATGGCACATCCCCCTCTCTCCGCCAGCCCGGTGCTTCTCGTGTCATACGACTCAGCAGCAGCTGGCAGCCCGCATACCCTCACACAGGGCCCTCCTCCGCCGGCCAGTCAGGGCCTCTTCTCTCAGGCACACGGAGCACAGTCTATGGCTCGGTGCTTCTTGTGTCATATGACTCAGCTGGCAGCCTACATACCCCCAACACAGGGCCCTCCTCCACCGGCCAGCCAGGGCCTCTCCGACACACGGAGCACAGTTTTTGTCTCAGTCTGCGGCGGGTGGGCCTCTCACACGGACGGGTGGTGGGCACAGGAGATGCCGCACCCGCCGATTCTCGCCTCTTGGGGGGCGGGGTCAGGGGGGGAGAGGTCAAGGAGGAGGCGGCCAGGGACAAACTATTTTCCTGACTTCCGGGCTCTCAGGCCTATCTGTCCGCAGCTCGGCCCCTTGCTGATTACTGACAGGAGAGAGATCCCCCTGCTGATGGGGGCCGCTGCGCGGGCCACATGACAAGGCCTGGCGGGCCGGATTCGGCACGCGGGCCTTGTGTTTGCCACCCCTGCAATAGAGGGATATGCTTTGTTCATAT
Organism: Rana kukunoris; assembly: GCA_029574335.1. Taxonomy (NCBI): domain Eukaryota; kingdom Metazoa; phylum Chordata; class Amphibia; order Anura; family Ranidae; genus Rana; species Rana kukunoris. The sequence goes on from CM056051.1 coordinate 155,143,870, forward strand.
GTCATGTCTGAAGTTTACAACCACTTTAATGTTTTCATAATTCTGTACCTCTAATTGCTGTAGTTAATGGCTCCAGTGATGTTTTAGCTTTAGTCAAAATACTGCTTTTATCTGTATGCTGGAAATCTCTCACGTGCACGTAGAATGCATTTTATACACTCAGTTTAGAGCAGGGGTCTCAAACTCAAATTATCTGGGGGCCACTGGAGGTATAAGCTGGGTGAGGCTGGGCCGCATCAAGTATTGGACCAAAATTTTAAAATGTACAACTGATGCAATCTTAATAATAGTTCTAAACATTAACGGTTGTAAAGAACAGAAGTTTCTCTTACTTCCTACTTCTTGTTGCCAGAGACCTGGCAGCGCTTCCTCCTACACAGCTCAGCAACATTTGGCTTGAGTGAGGAAGCAACTGACACCCTCAATATGGCTTGAAGATGCTTATCAGTAAGTTTGGCCCTGTACTTTGACTTATTAAAAATGTTTCTTTCAATACATTTTTTATATAAAAAAAACACACTAACATGCCAGACCTGCCCCATTACATGACCAGACTGTGCCCCATTACATGACCAGACTGTGCCCCATTACATGACCAGACTGTGCCCCATTACATGACCAGACTGTGCCCCATTACATGACCAGACTGTGTCCCATTACATGACCAGACCTGTCCCATTACATGCCAGACCTGCCCCATTACATGCCAGACCTGCCCCATTACATGACCAGACTGTGCCCCGTTACATGACCAGACTGTGCCCCATTACATGCCAGACCTGTCCCATTACATGCCAGACCTGTCCCATTACATGACCAGACCTGCCCCATTACATGCCAGACCTGCCCCATTACATGCCAGACCTGCCCCATTACATGCCAGACCTGCCCCATTACATCCAGACCTGCCCCATTACATGCCAGACTGTGCCCCATTACATCCAGACATGCCCCATTACATGACCAGACTGTGTCCCATTACATGCCAGACCTGCCCCATTACATGCCAGACCTGCCCCATTACATGCCAGACCTGCCCCATTACATCCAGACCTGCCCCATTACATCCAGACCTGCCCCATTACATGCCAGACTGTGCCCCATTACATCCAGACATGCCCCATTACATGACCAGACTGTGTCCCATTACATGCCAGACCTGTCCCATTACATGCCAGACCTGCCCCATTACATGACCAGACTGTGCCCCGTTACATGACCAGACTGTGCCCCGTTACATGACCAGACTGTGCCCCATTACATGCCAGACCTGCCCCATTACATGCCAGACCTGCCCCATTACATGCCAGACCTGCCCCATTACATGCCAGACCTGCCCCATTACATCCAGACCTGCCCCATTACATCCAGACCTGCCCCATTACATGCCAGACTGTGCCCCATTACATCCAGACATGCCCCATTACATGACCAGACTGTGCCCCATTACCTTCAGACTGTGCCCCATTACCTCCAGACTGTGCCCCATTACCTCCAGACTGTGCCCCATTACCTCCAGACTGTGCCCCATTACCTCCAGACTGTGCCCCATTACCTCCAGACTGTGCCCCATTACATCCAGACTGTGCCCTTACCTTACCAGAATCGCGGCTGTAGGATTTTTCAAAAGCCGCGCCTCCGACGCGTCTTCTGTTCCGTGATAGGCGGAACATTCAGCTTCCCATGAGGCACTGTGTTCAGTGTCCGCCTATCACGGAGGCCCTCTCGTCCGAGGACGAGAGGGCCTCCGTGATAGGCGGAACCTGAACACAGTGCCTCATGGGAAGCTGAATGTTCCGCCTATCACGGAACAGAAGACGCGTCGGAGGCGCGGCTTTTGAAAAATCCTACAGCCGCGATTCTGAAGTAATTTTTTCGCCCCATCCCAGGCTGCGGACCTGCCCGCCCCCAAGCGGCCGCTTGGTCTGCCTGGTGGTTGCGCCGGCCCTGGCTGCAGGGAAAGGGTACCGCGCTGCATGCGCTGCAAAGTAGGAGTATGACACTGTCCGGGGGAAGGGCTTGTCAGTGGGCCGCAAAATCTTGGTCTGCGGGCCGCAACTGGCCCGCGGGCCGGGAGTTTGAGACCCCTGGTTTAGAGGGATTTTTTTTTTTATAATGGTACAATGAAGTCTTTTTCTATTAAATGCAAACCATATAATGTGACTAAGCAAAAACATCTGGCAAGAGCACAGATATCCACATGGGCTTGTAAGGAAGTGGCATTAACTTTCACTGTGCAGCACAGAATAAAAAGCAAATGGCCATTATAGATGGTTGATCACCTGGGAAAAATACACTTTGCACTGCTAATAATTGGAAGAAAGTGCCTACTAGAAAATGTTACAGCCATGTCCTATACACAGAGTCATTTTGCTAACTTGTTGCACCTCATTTCAGATCTACCCCTCCGTTCTATAACAACTTCATTTCCAAGTGCACTTGTAGTGCAAAGTGGATTTGCCTTTAGTAAATCAACCCCATTGTGTCACTTTGTCCTTGCAGCAAGAAAGAAACAAAAATGTGTGTGAAAAAATAGCCAGATCAAGGTTTGATCCAGGTCAGTGCCAGGGTTAGTGTCTGAGTCAAATAAAGGTCAAAGGTCATGGTCAATATATTTTGGGCAGGTTTTTTTTTTTTTTAAAAAAGCATATTATTTAATTACTGTCAGTGTCAGTTAACCTCCCTGGCGGTATGATTATGTCTGGAATTTTGTACCAAAAGCGGTACAATTATTTTGCATAGAAATTTGGCGTTTTATACTGTAATTCTTTACCTGCAATTCTTATGAATAACTCACTTGACCACTGGGCACTTAAACCCCCTTCCTGACCAGACCAATTTTCAGCTTTCGGTGCTCTCACAATTTGAATGACATACAACATTGTACCCATTTGAAATTTTTGTCCTTTTTTTCACACAAATAGAGCTTTCTTTTGGTGGTATTTGATCACTTCTGGGTTTTTTATTTTTTGCGCTATAAAAGAAAAACGACTGAAAATTCTGTAAAAAAATTAAAATAAAAACTTGTTTCAGTCATATTAGCAGGTTATTTCTTACACACAGCATATGCATACCACAAATTACACCCCAAAACACATTCTGCTATTCCTTCCGAGTATGGTGATACCCTATGTGTGAGACTTTTACACAGCGTGGCCACATACAGAGGCCCAACATGCAGGGAACGCCATCAGGTGTTCTGGAACACCCAGACCAATTCTGACATTCATCTCCTACATGGAAAAATCATCATTTATTTGCTAGAAAATTACATAGAACCCCAAAACATTATATATGCTTTTTTTTAGCAAAGACCCTAGAGAATAAAATGGCGGCCGTTACAACTTTTTATCTCCCATGGTATTTTCGCCGAAATTTTTTGAACGCGTGTTTTAAAAAAAAAAAATGTTTTGTGCTTAAAAAAAAAAAAAAAAAAATAGTAAAGTTAGCCCAATTTTTTTTCATAATGTGAAAGATGAAGTTACGTCGAGTAAATAGATACCCAACAAGTCACACTTCAAAATTGTGCACACTCGTGAAATGGCGCCAAACTTTGCCACTTAAAAATTCCCATAGGCGACACTTTACTTTTATTGGTTACGTTTTTAGTTACAGAGGAGGTCTAGGGCCAAAATGATTGCTCTCTCTCTAACGTTCGCAGAGATACCTCACATGTGTAGCTTAAACACCGTTTTCATATGTGGGCGGGACTTACATATGTGTTCACTTCTGCATGCGAACACACGGGGACAGGGGTGCTTTAAAAAAAAAATACAAATTATTGTTCATTTTACTTTATTTTTACATTGTAAACATCCCTTGTAATACGAATATAGCAGGACAGGTCCTCTTTACAGTGAGATATGGGGTCAATAAGACCCCACATCTCACCTCTAGGCTGGGAAGACTGAATAAAAAATATCCTGGCTTCGATCGTATCGGTGAGTCTGTAAAAGCACCAGAGGGGGGCAGGAGGGGGGGACGTATTGCGGAGTATTGGGGTATTGCGGAGTATTGGGGTATTGCGGAGTATTGGGGTATTGCAGAGTATTGGGGTATTGCAGAGTATTGGGGTATTGCAGAGTATCACGCAGGGTGTTGCAGAGCATTGAGGTGTTGCAGAGCATTGGGGTGTTGCAGAGCATTGGGGTGTTGCAGAGTATTGGGGTGTTGCAGAGTATTGAGGTATTGCAGAGTATCGGGGTATTGCAGAGTATCGCGCAGAGTATTGGGGTATTGCAGAGTATTGCGCAGGGATAAGTGAGCTGGGATGGATGGATGGATGGCTGGATCTGTGACTGCAGTTGCTGCTGACACCCGCAATTTACTGCGATCCGTGATGCACGGACACTTCCGTGAGCGCGTCTCAGGGGACGCGCAAACGAGGAAGTGCACGAGGACGTCCCAGGGACGTCGTGTCAAAACAACTCGACCGCGCTGTAGCAGTATTTTTGCTATAGCGTGGTCGGCAAGTGGTTAATCTGTCCAAACAAGAGTCTAGTAGACATCCCGGGTATGATAAAGTTTGAAAAACAAAATTATAATATAATAAATAACTATAATTATAACAAATAATAAAAAATTATTCAATAATTTAATTAAATCAAAAACACTGAAATTTGCTTAGTTGCAGAATTGTCGCTGTCATTACTTTTATTTATTTTTATAACGAATTTCCCCACAAATCGCTATCGATCAATTCTGCAAGTTATTCTAATTTATTATCGCTGTTTTCTAGCTGGTCTAAAACCACTTTTGACATAAAGGGACCCTTTTTGGTTGCTATGGACAATCTCCAGTTTTCAGGCAGAAAGAACAGTTTTTATTATATAAAACTGCATGCAGGACACTGGGCAGACCACTAGGAACAAAGGGGGTGTGTATTTTTTTCATACATTACTGTAATCTATAAGATTACAGTATACTGTATGTGCATTGTGTTTTTCCCTTTTTGAATTTGGCACTGAACTCGGCGGACATGTGAATCGAGCGAGGAGACACAGCAGAGGAGCCCGCACACACAGCGGGGACACATTGCAGGATCCACGGACAAGGTAAGTAACTTCCCCCTGTATCCTGCAATGCGATCCCGGCTCGGGGATACCGCTTTGGTATAAAAAATTCACCCCGAGCCTGACTCGGGAATACCGCTAAGGAGGTTAATGTCAATGTATTTTTAGGCAGAATAAAAAAAAAGCAAAATGTACACTTATTTATTTTTTGCATTGTTTCTGGGCTGTACTACGGGTACAAACAACAACTAACGTGCACATATGTGGTATTTCTGTGATTGTCAGGAACAGGAAAATGTATTTTGGGTTGTTGTTTGGTGGTTATGGTTATGGTAGTAGCAAGAAAAATACAGCTAAATTTATAACAATTTTTATTTTACTATTTTGGGCCAGGTTTTTCAGGAGATTTCCATTACTATTTACCACCAAATAAAAACCCTATTTTGTCCTGAAAAAAACCCTGGTATAATTCACCTGGATGCACAAAGTAGTTGTGATGATATGTATGATTTTCCGAACACGGTCAAAGTTGTTTTTGGGTTTTAACATTTGTTTTACCCTTAGACGAGAAGGGGTTAATTTTGGCCAGTAGAGGTAGATGTTATGGCAATAATATGCAGATATTAGGAATTTTTTGGCCTGCAAGTTAAAAAAAAAAAATTCTCATGAAACATAAAAGAAAAAAGCAAAGAACATATAAGGTTGAGGAAAATCCTCTTCCAAATATAGGGATTTTTACGTGAGATGTCAATCGTTATATTAAGGTAAGCACACCAAAGACAAGAATTGTAAATATATCAAAAAGAGTTTAATTTACATATAAAAAAGTTATACATATATAAAATAATTTCATTAAAGGTTGACCACAATAGTTACAGAGAACAGGGAAAAGAGTAAGTTATGCAGGTTGCCGACTAGTTTCACATTCTTATGTTTCATCAGGGCTTTGCAACTTTAGTCTTTCTGAGTTTTAGTGGTCTGTGTGTGACATAAAAATGCCATTAGTACAACATAAAATAGTACACCATAATCCATTATTAATTTTCTACATTAAAGATAAAACAAAATAAAGCAAAATATCTGTGTGCTTACCAATCCCATCAGTCACTGTGACAGGACAAATTATCAAGACGCCTTTCAGAGAAAACCCGGTAGCGCAAATGGCAATGAGGGTGGACACAGGCCGGTGGAGGTCAGATCCAACCAACTGTTTGATGTGCGGATATTAAGGTGATGAGATATCCAACCCACAATAAAGTTGATTCTGCAAATTATTCAAGGTACAGATAAAAGATAGTATATAGGGCTACTCAAGAAATGGCTTACAGCAGGTTAAATGTGGGAGGTATCAAAGGACGAACCATCCCATATTTTACTAATCAATAGGTCCCATGGTAGTCCCCGTAGCGAATAAGTCAGGGGATATTATGGTAATGAAGTTATACTTAAAGAAGTTCTATGTATAGCTATAATTGCAAATTGTTCAAAACAGGCAGAGTGGGGTAGATTGTAAGGGGAATGTTATATAATAAAGAAGGTAAATAGCAAGTAAATTCACAGGCCAAAGACCATATTACCTAGTTAGTTATATGTATTATATACAGTGCAGAAAATAAGTATTTGAACACCCTGCTATTTTGAAAGTTCTCCCACTTGGAAATTATGGAGGGGTCTGAAATAGTCATCGTAGGTGCATGTCCACTGTGAGAGACATAATCAAAAAAAAAAATTCCAGAAATCACAATTTATGAATTTTTAACTATTTATTTGTATGATACAGCTGCAAAGAAGTATTTGAACACCTGTCTATCAGCTAGAATTCTGACCCTCAAAGACCTGTTAGTCTGCCTTTAAAATGTCCACCTCCACTCCATTTATTATGCTAAATTAGATGCACCTGTTTGAGGTCATTAGCTGCATAAAGACACCTGTCCACCCCATACAATCAGTAAGAATCCAACTACTAACATGGCCAAGAGCTGTCCAAAGACACTAGAGACAAAATTGTACACCTCCACAAGGCTGGAAAGGGCTACGGGGAAATTGCCAAGCAGCTTGGTGAAAAAAGGTCCACTGTTCGAGCAATCATTAAAAAATGGAAGAAGCTAAACTGAATATCAATCACCCTCGGACTGGGGCTCCATGCAAAATCTCACCTCGTGGGGTCTCAATGATCCTAAGAAAGGTGAGAAATCAGCCCAGGACTACACGAGGGGAGCTGGTCAATGACCTGAAAAGAGCTGGGACCACCGTTTCCAAGGTTACTGTTGGTAATACATTAAGACGTCATGGTTTGAAATCATGCATGGCACGGAAGGTTCCCCTGCTTAAACCAGCACATGTCAAGGCCCGTCTTAAGTTTGCCAATGACCATTTGGATGATCCAGAGGAGTCATGGGAGAAAGTCATGTGGTCAGACGAGACCAAAATATAACTTTTTGGTCATAATTCCACTAACCGTGTTTGGAGGAAGAAGAATGATGAGTACCATCCCAAGAACACCATCCCTACTGTGAAGCATGGGGGTGGTAGCATCATGCTTTGTTTTTTTTTTCTGCACATGGGACAGGGTGACTGCACTGTATTAAGGAGAGGATGACCGGGGCCATGTATTGTGAGATTTTGGGCAACAACCTCCTTCCCTCAGTTAGAGCTTTGAAGATGGGTCAAGGCTGGGTCTTCCAACATGACAATGACCCGAAGCACACAGCCAGGATAACCAAGGAGTGGCTCTGTAAGAAGCATATCAAGGTTCTGGCGTGGCCTAGCCAGTCTCCAGACCTAAACCCAATAGAGAATCTTTGGAGGGAGCTCAAACTCTGTGTTTCTCAGCGACAGCCCAGAAACCTGACTGATCTAGAGAAGATCTGTGTGGAGGAGTGGGCCAAAATCCCTCCTCCAGTGTGTGCAAACCTGGTGAAAAACTACAAGAAACGTTTGACCTCTGTAATTGCAAACAAAGGCTACTGTACCAAATATTAACTTTGATTTTCTCAGGTGTTCAAATACTTCTTTGCAGCTGTATCATACAAATAAATAGTTAAAAAAATTCATAAATTGTGATTTCTGGAATTTTTTTTTTTGATTATGTCTCTCACAGTGGACATGCACCTACGATGACAATTTCAGACCCCTCCATGATTTCCAAGTGGGAGAACTTGCAAAATAGCAGGGTGTTCAAATACTTATTTTCTGCACTGTAGCTATTACCTGTAGATAGAGCACGGTACACGACCGTAGTCTATAAGGCAGATAGATAGTCCTCACATACGTCCAATACCACTCCGCTGCTGGTTGTGTAGTCTCCTCATACCCGGGACGGCGTCTGACATGTGATTCGTCAGCGCCGTCTTAAGTATTCACCTTCACCGGAAGTGAATGGCCATAAATGACCCCTGACTTCACTTCCGGTCCGTGTGTCCCAACTAATGCGCGCGCACATACCGCGTCCAATGCGTGCCTCCACTGACGTGGAATGTTTTTTTTGGGACATACCACATAACAAACCATATATACAACACAACAGCGACAATAAATCGAAATGTAATAATAATATTGATTGTAGCAGGAGACTGTGCATGAACCCCTAGAGGCCAAATTGTTAATAGAGAATTTTTGTGAGTTGACGAGACAAGAGGCAATGCTAGTGCCCAGACTCATTCACTGCATTTCATATAGACACTCCAAAATGTTTATGTATTGGTACTTATTTTAAAGAAATGGTCTGAAAGACAGTGAGGTATTTAAACCTGGGGGATAGGTGGCCCTTTGATCAAAAATCCAGCGTGCCTCACGCTGTAATATTTTCTTATCGAAGTCACCCCCTCTTTCTGGGAGGGGGATGACTTCTAGGGCAAAAAATGATATGTATGATGGATCATAACTGTGGTTGAGGCCCACATGCTTACAAATTGGCGTATATAGGAGGCCAGCATCCAAATAGTAAAGTTGCAAAGCCCTGATGAAACATAAGAATGTGAAACTAGTCGGCAACCTGCATAACTTACTCTTTTCCCTGTTCTCTGTAACTATTGTGGTCAACCTTTAATGAAATTATTTTATATATGTATAACTTTTTTATATGTAAATTAAACTCTTTTTGATATATTTACAATTCTTGTCTTTGGTGTGCTTACCTTAATATAACGATTGACATCTCACGTAAAAATCCCTATATTTGGAAGAGGATTTTCCTCAATCTTATATGTTCTTTGCTTTTTTCTTTTATACTACTAACGGGATTGTGAGTTTTGGTCAATCGATTGGGGAAACATTGCTATCCACCTTGCTCTCTTTCTCTTCTCATGAAACATAAGTAATATTTAAATCAACCTTACTATTCAAAAGCGTTAATTATTTACACTTTTACATCGCTACTCTCTAGATATTATAGCGGTGGGATTACTGCTTAAAGGATATTGCATATTATGCAGTACAATATTCATATCAGTAGTCTGTTCCCTTTTTCCTCTTTCTCTCTCTTACCAGTCTTGCTTTCACATCTTTTTGTTACTTTCTTTATCTTTTAATCAGTCTAAACAACAAAATATACAGTCCTTATTTTAGTGTACGTAAACTCAAAGTAAACATTAATCATATTTTTTTTTCTTTTCTTTTTTGCAGGAGCTTTTTTTTTGTACGCAGGATTTGCTTCTCTTGGACTTCTATTTACATATGGCTGCCTACCAGAGACTAAGGGAAAGAAGCTGGAGGAAATTGAATCTCTGTTTGAAAATAGACTTTGTACATGTGGTAGCTCTGACTCTGATGAGGGGAGGTATATAGAATATATTCGAGTCAAGGGAAGTAATTATCATCTTTCTGACAATGATGCCTCTGATGTGGAATAATTTTCCTTGGCAGATGCATACCAATCATTTAACAACCGTCTGGAGAAGGACAGCTATAGGTGACCTCACAGTCCTGCTTCTGGTCTGGTCCTCTGGAGAGCTTAAAATAACCCTACCAAAATCTTGTTTGTTGCTGGTTGTCGGAAAATAAATGTCTGGTCATATTTTGAAAAGGATTTTCTAATTCCTCTTACAGTTGTTCTCTAAACACTATTTTTAAAATCATTATTTAAGTTAATCTTCCTATTTTAATGGTGTCTGTAAAATAGGACTAAAAGCTACGATTGTAACATTTTTCATTATCTTACTTTAAGTCTTCCTTTTGTTAATGCCATAGCTGGGGGCATTACAGTAATATGCACATGATCAAAACTTATAGGCCGAAAAATATTGCATAGTTTGATCTGGCTGTGATCAGCTATACACAAACAACTTGTTGTAGAATCTGTTCCTTAGAATTGTGTTTAAAATACCATTTGAAATGTAATTTTTTACAATTTCAGCTTTGTTACTGAAGGGTAGCTTTTTGCATGTAATAATATTTCTAAATATTTGTCAACGACCAGACACAAAGCATATTGATATTAGGAGGTAAGATTAAAGGAGAAGTATAGCCAAAGCTTTTTTTGACCACATTTCTATGGATTACGGGAGTGCAGTTCATTCTGCCTGCTGTCAGGTCACAGAGTCAGTCCAGGCTCTGAAAAGATCAGCCCAGAAGTCAGGATCAGCACCTGACTCGGCAATCCATTGAGAGCCTGAGCCAGCCTCTCCCACCCTCTCCACAGCCCAGCATTCCAGTGAGCACTGGAGGGGAGAGCAGAGAACCATGACTGCCAGAGCAGAGGTGAGAACTGAGCGACCAGCAGTGTTTGATCACTGAATTCTCACTGCAGCGGGGGACAAATCCAGCATCCGATCAATGCTGTATCCACCTAGGTGAGTATATTTATTTATTTTTTAATCATGAATAAGTGCAGCAAAAGTTATCATTATGAAAAAGTCTCTGTGCCAAAGTTTAACAGCATTGTGTTGATCTTTAACACAAATCGCTACAGCTATCACATTAACTTAAGTGTCAACAGAATATTTTTGTTTATTACGGTTACTGTAGACACACTTTTCCGGTTTACACAGATTAGACAGATTAATAACTAATAGTCATTAAAATCCAGATTGCACATTAGGAACTATTGATACAAGAGGCACAGTATGTGTTTTTTTTCCAGTGCTTCCTTAGAATGTAGGAAACATTTTGGCCTTAAAAGGGAATGATGATCAATGTTTTTTTTGTTGTAGAAAAGTAAATAGTAACTTTGATGTATTTGAACTTAGAAAAAAAAACAATGTAATGACTTATTGTCACTATATTCTTCAGAACTCTTTCAGTCTTCTTTGGGGGGGCCTTTTGTTAACCATTTTATACCACTTATTTTTCATAGATTGCTGCTAAGAGGTGGTCCTGTAGTTTAGTGGTTAGCACCTATGCCTTGCAGCACTGTGGTCCAAATCTTGGCCAAGACCATGTCTCCATGGAGTTTGTATGTTCTCACTGTTTTCAGGCAGGTTACCTCCAGGTACTTCGGTTTCCTCCCACACGGCAAAAACATTTCTGGCCGGTTAATTGGCTCCTATCTAAATTGTCCCTAATATGTGTATACAAATTAGTAGTGGTGCAAAGGATCGTCACTGATCCATGATCCGAACCAAAAGATATTGATCCGAACCGCACACATGTGATTCGCGGATTGATTTCTGAAAAAAAAAGTTGTGCGCATGTTCAGTCCACACACAGCGTGGTCATGGCGAGCGGAGGAACGGAGGAGCTTGAACGTCCCGCGTCATTTAAATCCCCTGTATGGGAGTATTTTGGCTTCCCTGTCAAATATAATGATTAAGGAAAGAGGTTAGTGGATAAAACTGTGACGGTGTTTGGTCACTGTGGCACAAGAAAGCCATATAACAGTGGAAACGCATCAAGCATGGCCACGCATTTGAAGCGACATCACCCCGGTGTTTCACTGACAGGAGTGAAAATGAAAGTGAAAACGTAAGCTGCTCAACAACCGCTTATCATCGCAGCATTTAAGCAGCCCCTTGTTGCACAATCAGACCGGGCTAAAGCCATCACAAACGCTATCAGTGTGTTTATAGTTGCAGACATGAGGCCATATTCTGTTGTGCAAAACAAGGGCTTTAAACACATGCTGAAAGTGCTTGAGCCATGTTGCAACATTTTTTTTGCTGATCCGAAAAATGATCCGATCCGTGACTCTGATCCGAACCGTACATTTTTTGATCCGTTGCACCCCCACAAATTAGTGATGCACATGTGTTATCACATTGTGCATGCCAGTCCCAAGCTGAGCAATTGAGGTGGGTTAAGGAACGACCTGGTACTTGTACAAAAAAAATTCAGCATACATCACCACACATACTCTGTCCAGGCTGATGTTTATGAACTTCAGTTCAAACAGAAAAAAAGAGGCAAATAGAGCTGCTGTGTGAACTAAATCACTTTATATCTGGTTATTTAGTATTGATAGACTATGAATTTGTTTTCTCCTCCATTTAACCGTAGGTTAATCGGTGCTGCCTGAGAGTATATCAACAAACCAGCTATAGTGATACAAAACATGCCTTAAACCAAGAATCCTACAGAACAGAAAGGTAGCAGCTAATACTGGTTCTCAGTTCCCAGTAACAGGACAAGTGATGTGCTAGCAAGAAAAAAGGGTTAGCAACTGAGTGTAGGTGGTTGATGTAAACTGATGTTGTGCTAATCACTATCTAGATAATTTAAATAAATTTAAACCATAGAAAATTATAATACATTTATTTGAATGAAATCGCTAAAAAGTGATGTCACTCCTAAGGCCTCATGTACACTGCTGGTAAACAGAGGTTTAGGAGCAGTTGGGATTTTTTTCAACAGCCCCTGAAAAATCTGTTATCTTATCTGTACATGTACACAGGGTCGTTTATACTAGTTTCTAGGCGGTTGAGTTTAGAAACTTTTTTTTGGAATGCAAAAAAATGGATTAAGATGGATGTTCAGAGGCATTTGAAACGCCATTTGCCTGTAAGAGCTTGTAAATTCTGTGGTAACTCGCGTTTAGCAGCGTTTTTTTTTTTACTTTTTTTAATTGTAACAAAAAAGCAACTAAACATGGCATGTAAACGCGGCTAAACAAATGTTTTTAGATGCCGGTTTCTAGCTGTCAAGGTAAATCGTTCAGGAGAGGTTAAACAATGTGTACATGAAGCCTTACAGTGCTGTAGAAAATGATCATACACAAATTCAAATAAAGGCAAAGAAGTGTGTTTTTATTTTTTTTGTCTTTAGAACTTCTGTTTTCCTGGGCTCTGTCAGGAGTTTGCATTTACTCATTGTCAGAGTGACAATAGTTTTAACAAACAGGATAGAGGGGTAAAATGTGCAACAGGGGCACGGACTGCAATCAAAAGCCGACATGGGTTTTAGGCTTACAAAATAAAAAAATAAATCATTTTATTTCTGTCTGTGCCTGATGAAACCATGAAACCATTGTCACTGTCGTAGTAAGTGGGGGAAATCTCTACCAGAATTGCATATATAATTTTGTCTAGATATACAATTTAATCGTCAGTGGCATCATGTAAAGCTATAAACATTCTGGAGAAAAAGGAGCATATGAACTAATAGAATGGCTTCAGGAATAATATAAATATATTGTATACACTGCAGCCAGATTATTTTCCAAAGTTCTTTTGGATGGCGAGAAACAAGGTATAATCTTTTCTAAATTTGTGTTATTTTTTGTGACATCAATGTACAGTTCCCATCCCACTGCCAGAACACAGCACTGTAATGCTGTATGTAGCTGAGGTCAGGGGAGGACTGGCATCCTTAGGCTTGGGGGGGGGGCAAGTCCAGGCAAGTGGCCCACTGAACCACTGAATCAGCTTATCATCCAGGCCTACCTGTTTTTTCAATGCAGCCTCAATAGTGCCCATCAATGCAGCCTCACCAGTGCCCATCAATGCAGCCTCACCAGTGCCCATCAATGCAGCCTCACCAGTGCCCATCAATGCAGCCTCACCAGTGCCCATCAGTGCAGCCTCACCAGTGCCCATCAGTGCAGCCTGATTAGTGCCCATCAATGCAGCCTGATTAGTGCCCATCAATGCAGCCTGATTAGTGCCCATCAATGCAGCCTGATTAGTGCCCATCAATGCAGCCTCACCAGTGCCCTTTAATGTAGCCTATCAGTGCCTATTAATGCAGCCTGATCACTGGGGCAGGGTAAATTAGGTGTATGGGGGAGGGAGATAGGATGTGGGGGTCAGCTGGGGGTGTCAGGGTCTCTCTCTTGCATGCCACAGCCTCTTGGGTGTTGAGGCTCCTGGACATGGGGCCCTGCAGCCTGAGCCAGTCATGCGTCCTGACTTCCTGGTGTAGTTGTAGTTTCCTCTGCTCTGCTCTCAACACTAAGCGCTTCAGCGTGGACTACAACTCCCAAAATGCAGCAGCGACTAGCTGCTGCGGCCATGCCCCCTCCCCCCTGCCCGACTTCTTAGAGAAGAAGAAAATGGTAGGGGGCAGCGGCCGCTGGCTGTATTGATCATTAGTTAGGGCGGCCTGGGGGGAAAATGCCACTCTGCCCTCCCAGCCCACCCCTGGCTGAGGCTTAATACAGTTTATACAGGCCACACAGTGGGCACATCTAGTACTAAAAGTAATAGTTTGTTTGGACTAGCTTAGCTAGAACTAACAATTTAAACTTTTAAAAGCTAATTTAAAGTGGTTGTAAAACCTCACATATACCCAGTGAAGTGAACAGCCTCAGATGATGCAACAAATCGTCCTACAGTTTTACATGTATATCTGCCATCTTCAACTTTCTAGACTGTTTGGAAAGTGCACGTGTTAGAATGTTCTCTTCCTGTTCCACCACTGGGTGTGGCGTTTTGGCATACACTGTGTGACAGGTGATGGGAGGAAAGGCACACACCCACCCTCTACATGCAGAGGAAGGAAGAAATGTGCAGAGCTGTGCTATGAATAAACCAGCTCTCTGCTAATATATTTATAGCACCCACCATGACACACATTTCAGGCTGGATTTATGTATTTATAGATGTTGTATTAATACATTGAGACACAAAGAATTCTTGAAACATCAAACAATGATGGAATCAGTGTATAAAAGGAATAGTTAATTAACCACTGTACTTAAAACGTGTTGCCAAAAGGCAGGAAGGTGAGGATTACAGATTGGTTTGGTCACTAAAACACAAATATTGTTTAATAATAAAAATGTGTCCATTATCTAGTAAATGAACAACCTTGTGAGGAATTTGCATCCCCAAAAAATGACTGTGCAGTTCGGCTTTGCATAATTTTAAACAGTAAATTTAGGATTAGTTTCAAACTCCCTATGGTCAGAAATCTGATCACAGAGTAAATATTCCAGTTTATAGACCAAACTCAAGGAAATATAAGTAAATATTCATTCCCATCCCCTCGTGTAGCATGCTGTATTTTATTGCAGTGGGTTTACTGGTAGTGCTTTTTAATGTGCCAACGCAATTCTGTTGACATACAGATAACATAATTTTAACAGTCTTGCTGTAATAGATAGGGAAAAAAATATCAGCTTGTATTTTTTATTTTTTTTAAAGCTTACTTGGGTGTTTTTTCATAATAATTATGACAGCATTTCATAGCTATTGGGAAATAGATCCTACCTGGTTTTTATTTGAGCCAAATAAAACAATTTTTTCATAGACTTGCAATTAGATTTGTGTATAATATGAATCTATTATCTTTAAGTGGTGACACAGGCCTCTTGTGTAACCTCTTCAGAATGACCCATACTGTTATCCCAGTACCACGCATCTACAGTTTCGCTATAATATTTTGTTAGTATAGATTCCTATACGCTCTTCTTAACAGCTGTAATTATGCAGAATAGCAAACACTACCAAGTAGGTTTAAAGCTTTTATAACCATTAATGTATTAAAATGTACTGCACAATTAGTAACTACAATAAATCATGAATGTGTGTGTGTGTGTGTCTATTGTGTATGCATAGTTCTGAAAATTGCAGATCATCAGCAGTGTTGCATATACAAACCATATGTATTTCGGAAGAGTTATATATTTTCCATTATTGTTAATATACTGTGATACTTTTATGTCTAAATAGGTTCATAAAATGTAGTGTTGTTTTTTTTTATATAGTTAAAGGAAAATGCTAGGCAAATTGCTAAATACATATACAGTTACTATTTTAACTGGTGAAAGGGTTTGTGTGCAGCTATTTTTTTTATTTATATAGCTCTGCATACTTCTCAGAAATATCACTCTTCTATTTCCTGATTCAGCTTTCCATAGTTGATGATGCTGATTCATTGGGCAGGTAGCCTGGAAAGAAAGCTGCATTGCTGACCCAGAAAATAAGTATGTCACCTATTTGGCTATGCAGAGGTAGTCACACAATTGATTTAACAGTAATAATACTTTGGCAGGTAAAACAGTAAACCATCTATATATATATATATATATATATATATATATATATATATATATATATATATATATATATATATATATAAACTATGTTTATCTTTTTGCCTGGGGTTTGCTTTAAATAACTCCACTCAAGGGTTTTACGTGAAAGACAAAGAAGATAAGGTAGCACTATGTCATTACATTTGTCAGCTAAACACCCTTAAGATGGAGATCTTTAAATTAAGATAACTCTTTGATTTTAACATTATTACAAATAAAATAAAAATCCAGCAGTTTGCTCTTAACGTGTAAATAATATGATTAGTTTGTAACTAAATATTAAATAAAAATCTGGAAAAATTATCAGTTTTATTATACATATCTTGTAGTATTTTTGTATTTTATTATTTTCATTGTCTACATAAAAAATTCTGGGTAGTTGCAAAATGTTCTGTAACTACTGTAAGCACAAAACAGGGCATTGGGCAATTAGGATGTTTGTTCTATTCTTGGCAGGGAATATATTCTGTTCTACTTAACCAAAATAATGTTTGGTTTTAAAAAATGTAATTTATTATTTGTTGGTATAAAATAATGTACTGTACCAGGCCAGAAGCAGAGAATACACAATGTGTGCTTTATGGCTAAATCTGTATTTTGGTGGGTACCGTTTACAAAAAATATGTAGCTGCAATGTGCAAAGTTTCTGTCCTCTTAAATTGCAATTTAATGTAATATATTTGTTTTATAATACATTTTAATAGCCTTGTGTACAGTATCGTATCCCTTAAGTAAACTAGTTTGTGACAGTGTTATGTCAGCAAACTCTGACTGTATGTTTAATATACACAGTTTGTGTACTTCAGGGTAAATTAATTCAATACTATGTCAGAGGAAAGAGGTCCTTTTGCTTCTAATGTATGTTTTTCCTTGAAAAGTATTTTTTTCCTTTTACAGTATGTGCTTTCAGCACAGTGGTGTTTTGTATTGAAGTGTCAATGGTGTATAAACTATATGAAAGTAATTTAGTAACCCAGTTAATAAAGAAAATATTGTTCATATAAACACCTGTGTCATTCATATTTCATCACTAATTATGTAGGACTTATGCTATGCGAGGACCTACCACCCCAGGTGCTAGGTTCTCTGCTTGGAAAAAAGGAGTACTTCACCTTTGCTGCCATTGTGCTATTTGCTGGGTGTCAAATGCACCCCTATGACCATTTTAACTGGTTACTGGTGTGATTTTTCTATTGTCAGCACCTGTTAATTGATACAGATGAGTTTAATTACAAAACACAGGATCACAAACTTGGAATGCAATTTTTTCTTACACTTTTGAGAAGGTGCCAATCATTTTGTACATTCTATTTTTGGAGTTTTGCAGGTAATGTGTCAGATTGGGCTTTTTGTTTCTCCACTTTATGTCATACCAATACAAACTAAAGAAACATGAGAATGCTTCTTTTTTTTAAAGAGTTTCAAAAATAAAATGTACAACAAATTTCTCAGTCATTGTACATAAACGGTGTGTAAATTCAACAGCAATAAACATATTTCAACATATGCTCATGATGTGTGTCACACCTTACATTTATATCATATCAATAATGAGATTTCACTTAACATTTGCATTCTGTTCCTATACTAACCGATACTCTTGAAAGTATTCTCATCCATTAATCCAGGGCTTGACAAAATCCAGGCACCCGGTCGCAATTGCGACAAGAAATTGTGACCTGGCACCCAGGGAAGCTTAGGCCTGCAGAAGGCCACAAAGCCGCAGCCTCAATTACCGGCCGGCGGGGAGGTGGGGGCACACGGAGACACAGGATCCCCCCACCTCCCCCGCGGCAGGCCCACGCCCGCCGGTAATTGAGGCCGTGGCTTTGCGGCCTTCTGCAGGCTTAAGCTTCCTTCTGTGATCTGGCACCATCTTGTGGTGGCCATTGACAGTTCTAATATGTTTTCACTGCCATCTCCTTCCCTCTAATTAGAACCCCCAAACATTATAAATATATTTTTTCTAACACCGCAATACTTTCTGTTACACCGTATTTGCGTAGCAGTCTTACAAGCGCACTTTTTTGGGGGGGAAAAATGCAGTTTTTTTTTTATTAAAAAATAAGACATCAGTAAAGTTAGCCCATTTTTTTTTTATATTGTGAAAGATAATGTTAAGTAAATTGATACCCAACATGTTGCGCTTCAAAATTGCATCCGCTCGTTGAATGGCGACAAACTTTTACCCTTTTAAAATCTCCATAGGTGATGTTTAAAAAATTCTACAGGTTGCATGTTTTGAGTTACAGAGGAGGTATAGGGCTAGAATTATTGCTCTCGCTCTACTAATTGTGGCAATACCTCACGTGTGGTTTGAATAACGTTTACATATGCGGGCGCTACTCACATATGCGTTCGCTTCTGCGCATTAGCTTGGCGAACAGGGTGCGTTTTCTGGCTCCTAACTTTTTTAGCTGGCTCCTAGATTCCAAGCAAATTTATCAAACCATGCAGTAATCCACTGCATCATCTCCTGAGGTGTATTTCAGCCATCATGCCCACACTTTTTCAAACTTTATAGGGCACCCTCTAGCTGCGTAATTTTATATGGAGGTTCAACCAGTTTTGTACACATAAAGGGATTGGATCCTTCCACCTAAGAGGTAGAGAGGGATTCCTCTGCATCAGCTAAACAGATGAGCATGTCTTCAGCATAGTGTGACGGTTTTTCTTCACGCTCATTGACCCTACAACCCTTAATTCCCTTGTCCGCCCTCAGGAGGGCTGTCATGGGCTTTATAGCAAGGGCAACAGTGCGCACCCCTGCTATTGTAAAAGGTTCCTGATGTGATTGTGACAGAGAAAATGTAGTACTGTCTGTGATACTTTTTTTATTTGCACTAACATACAATTTTTCAGGTCTGTAATGGTGTTATTCACCCTCAGTTGAGCTACTTGTTTGACATATAGTAATCACACCCAAGCCATAAATCTGGGGCCAAACCCAAGCCGCCCAAGGACCGCCATTAGATATGGTCATTCAATGGAATCAAATGCTTTATGGGTGTCTAATGACACTACTACATGTATGTCTGTGGTGGGTCCTGCAGATTGCACAATAGTGAAGAGGCGATGTAGGTTTATGTCGGTTTATGGCCATCGATCGTGCAGGTATAAAACCTGTCTCATCAGAATAAATAATAGAGGCTATCACCTTGTTCAATTGTGTGGAAAGTTTGCAAGTTTAGCTAGTATTTTAGCATCCACATTGATTAATGATATGGGCCTATACCATTCACATAGCTCATGATCCTTGTGCGGCTTACGAATCGTCACAATCAGTGCCTCCCTGAGGAAATCAGGGAGCTCATCTGGGTCCAGGGCTTTTCTGTACACCTCCAAAAGCTTCGGTGCCAAACTGTCTGCGTATGTGCCGTACCATTCGCCATTCAGTCCTGGTGTCTTGTTCATGTTGAGTGAATGTACAGCAGACACGATTTCCTCTACAGTAATCGGGAGCTATAACACTTCTGCTGCCTTCTCTGATAGTTCCAGGAGAGGAATGAGGGCAAGGTAATCGCGTAACTCCTCCACCCCATAGTCCGCCCTGAAAGAATATAATTCAGAGAAAGAGGCCACAAAGGCACTGTCTATTTGTGATGTACAGTTTCTGCTGCCTGTCATACATGTGTGGGATAGAAGCTGTCGGATGTGAGTGAGCTTGGTAGGCCAGCAACCTACTATTTTTATTACAGAATTCAAAGATGCGTTGGGATTGGTACAGTAATCTTTTCTGGGTTTTCTCTACCAGGATTACGTCTAATTGGTGCACTCCCTCCCTCCAGGCCCTATGCAGGGTTAGGAATTTTAATATAGTCAAATTCAGCATCCATCACAATTCGTTCAGACTACCTCACCTTCCATTCCCTATCTGACCTAATTTGTTTAATAACTCCAGAAATTGATCCTCTAAGCATGGTAACCCCTACAGGTACTTCCCTTTTATTTTCCAGCCAGAAGGTATTTATGAATGCCTGCGTGGATCTCTCAAAGCATTCCTCCTTGACCCACAGTGGGCTCAGCCGCCACAAACGAACCCTCTGGGTCTCTCCATATCTATTGTGACCTGCAGGGGGGAATGATCTGAGATCGTTCGGGGAAGGTACTGGGCATCAACCACTCTTCACAACAGTTCCCTAGATACAAAACACTTATCCAATCTCGAGAGGGTATTGAACGTGGAGAAGTAGAAAGAATATGCCTTTTAGTATTTGGGTGTTTCAACCTCCACACTTCCTGCAAGTCATAGGGTTTCATACATGCTTCTAGAGGGCAACTGCCCATGTCCACCATGCCATATCTATCCATCACCAGTGACAACGCATTAAAATCCCCTGCCAGAATCATAGGCCCTTCCGCAACCTGGAGCACCACATTCATAATCAGTTCCCATACCCCCACCGTAAACAGGGGCGGTATGTATACTGCTACAAATGTATACGTCTATTATCAATGATGAGGACTAGAATCACAAACCTACCAAATGGGTCTGTTTTGATCATCTTAACAGTACACAGTAGAGATTTGTACACCAGCACTGACACTCCCATTGCATAGTTTGAAAACGTAGAGTAAAATGCTCTGCTCACAAACGCCCTATAAAGAGCCAACGTCTTAGAGCTGACCAAGTGTGATTCCTGGAGGAAGACAATACTTGGCCTAGATTTTTGTATATACTCAGAGACTAAAGACTTCTTGATCCTGGAATTGAGGCCTCTCACATTCCATGATAGCACATTAAGAGTCTGTATAAGAGAAATATTCAAGGCTAAAGGATTACAGAAAAAACTTTTAGAAGCAGCAAAACAAGCCTCCCCGGCTCTGGCCAGAGCATTACACTCTTCACCCCCCAGTGGGGGGTCACATTAAGGGACACATTTAGATGTATTGGGGTAACTGTTGACATTAGTAGATGGTGTACATAACCTTTAGAACCAGCAAGAATAGTAAGAAAAAAAAACTGTGATACAAAACTAAGGATCTGAACTCCATTTCCCCCCACCCTGCCCATAGCCCCAAACATTCAACGGGCTTCCACCCTAAACAAGAAATCAGCAAACAAAAAACAATAAACCTAGAGGGGGGGTATTTCTTCTAGTCCAGTCAGACAGATCAAGGGTGGGTATGTGATATGCAATAGAGCAACAGGTAAACCGCGCCAATAACATAGCTGGTCCTCTTAGCCCAACAGCCCTTGAATAGTCAAGGATCATGGGAGTTCAGTATACACATTGGATAGCCATCCCAGATCGATAACACAGAGGATCCCCTCCTGCTCAGTTGTGGATTTGTCCCATCAGAGAAGTAGTATGATCATATCATGCAGATCCCAGTGATTCAATCCAGTGATTCGCTTCTCTAGGAGAGAAAAATTGGGTTTTACCATTGTGCACCACTCTCAGGCCTCGTACACACGAGGCAATAGATTTGTTCAAAACGGTCTGTCCGACCGAATTGAACAAATCTGTCTGCTGTCATTTTGGTTTGCTCGCGTGTACACACGAGCAAACCAAAATCCCCGCCAGCAGACAGCGCGCTGACGTGTCGGTGACGTTGACGCCGCCACGTCACCGCACCAGGAAGTAAAACACTTCCGCGCATGCGCCGAAAACATTCGGCGCCGGTGCGAGACGACATGTCTGCTGGTAAGTGTACTAACCAGCAGACATGTCGGGCGGACGGGTTCCCACCCGATAGGTTTCAAAGCATGCTTTGAAATCTGTCGGGTGGCCAAATCCGTCGGCTCGCCCGTACACACGATCGAATCTGTCTGCAGAAACGGTCTAGCAGACCGTTTCCAGCAGACAGATTTGATCGTGTGTACGAGGCCTCACAGACTTGCAGTATAGAGCATACTGTATGGCAAGCTACGCTCCCTCAGGTGCTGCTTCACACTCTGGAAGGGCGCACATTGCTTCTGTATCACAGCAGAAAATTCTGGGAAGATGGTCATACGGTTGTTATACATCAGCTCAGGCATGGCGCGGGCCTTGCGGAGAATAATTTCCTTATCCTGAAATACAGGAAGCGGGCTAGCATATGCCTGGGGTATCTGCCTGGCTGGGGGGCCCTCAGGGGTACTCTGTGAGCCCTCTCTATAGCAAACAACTTTGAGTAGGAATTGGCTTCAAAGGTTTGTTGCAGGCAGGATATCCGGAATTTCTCAGGGTGTTTACCCTCTGATCCTTCAGGAAATCCCAGGAAGCAGATTACTCCTCCTGAGCCCGTTCTGAATGTCCCCGAATTTGGCCTCTTGGGACTTGTGGTCTGCCACCATATCTCTCACCTGTACCCACAGTGGGTTAAGGTCTTCCTCCACAGCCCCAATACGCTATTCAGCATTGTTAACTCTGTGCCTAACATTGTGGACATCATCTTTCATTATGGCAAAGTCAATTTGTGTGGACAGCGCTGCATGGCATCTCTTGATGGTGTCCATGATTTGGGCAAGTGTCGGCTCTTTCACCTGTGTACCGGAGCCTTCCTCCACTGAGGGAGAGAGCAGGGGATCCACCAGAGGGTCGATTGGGTCTATCCAGTCCGTTTCCCCCTCGGTCCACAGGTCTCCGTCCGGAGTTGGGGAGCTGTGGCGCACTTCTGCTGGCTGGGCAGCAGACCCTCGGACCATATTTATTTACCATGGTCATGCGCCCTAGGCCGCAGCACCACAAAAACGCTCAGTTCCCAGGAATACAGCCTGTGGTGAGTCACAGAGAGCTCTCTGTGACTCTCCACGGGCTGTATTCCTGGGATCTGAGCGTTTTTGTGCGGTTACCTTTCTACTTGGTTCCCACCACTGTCAACTGTTATGCAGTGTTTTTGGGACTATACATCCTTGATGGTCAACAGCTGATTACCCTCTGCTGCTCTGCATCAACAGACCTGTATATATACTTGCCGCAACGCTCACATCCCACTTGCCCTAATCAAGTGCTGTTATCATCCTTGAGAACACATTTTTCCCCCTTGTTTGCCGCCCGGGGCCTTATTCGGCGCACTCCATGGTAATCCTTGACCCTCTGGTGATTACCTTCTGAAGAAGCGGTCTTCCGCAAAACCGGTAGAGGTCTCCTTCTGACTTTACCCCCACAAGAATAGATACAAACGGATTTCCGTTTATATTCCACTGCTGTTACTAGTGTGAGGTTGATTGTCATAAGTTTTGTTTTTAAACTGTATATTTTTTTTATGTATAATAAATTAATTTTTTACTGTATCTACCTGTGTCATCAGTACCGAGAAAGTCCATATATACAAAAATTATTTTCTGGGTGATAGTTTATTTTTGGTTTGCGGTATTAGCAGCCGCTACCATTCTATCCTCTGGTGCCCCTTTCTCTATTAAATCCTGGATGATGGTACATTATATGATTATTTAAACAATTTGATCTGAGGCTATACTCAACATTTTTTGCATAGGTTTATATGTTATTTCATGAGGGAGCGCAACACCACTATTTGATACTATACCATGATAGTCCTTTATATGTTTCATGAGCGATTATAAGAACAAGATTTTCTTGGTGACGGATCTGGTTTGAGACATGGACTTGCAGCTGCCTTTGCCGCGTTGACGTCCCCTATGGAGAACTAAGTGGCCTTATATTTGACAATGTGGGAAAGAGACCAAGATCAGTAATTTTACCAAGAACAGTTGGATTATACAGTATATTATTTTTCGCTCATAAATATTCAATTTACTCTAGACTTCAAAAAGCGGGATACAAGCTATTATTTGTAAATTGTAAATGATTTTTAGTTGTACTGTCACCTGCCAAAAAGAAAAGATGAGGAAAAAAAGCTGATTGGTTACTATGCACAGCTGTACCAGATGCCGTATGCACTAGCTTCAGTAAATCTCCCCCAATGTATTTACAAAGAAAAGTGGCCCATAGGATTCCAAATTTAAAATGCTGATATAAGGTAGGCCAAGCTCCAGCCTTCTGTTCTTCCAGTGTACAAGTTAAGTTTTATGATCTGCAATTCTCATTAACAATTAAAAAAAATATATGGGCTGCTATGTTATGCACAGAGGAGAGTGGAATTTATAAGAGAAGTTCATAAACACTGCTTACTTGTTTTCCCCCCTATGTCGATAGTCCTAATTAGTTACACCACTGCAGTCAGGCACCAAAATGAGTGGCTGCTAAAAACAACATTACTTCAAATGCTTATTTTGTGGCAAGATTGCAATATGGCAGTTGAAAAAGTGTTTTGGGCTCCATTATGTGATCCTACTGCAGGGCCTGTACCGCACTTCTCTGCTCTTCATAAGGTAGAATTTTTTAAAGTTGGCACCAGAGTTGGTCTCAGAAACTGCTATGAAAGTCCCCCCTATATCGAGTCTTGGGAACCATGTTTATTGATTGGTTTGCGCAAAATGTATAGCGTTTACAAAAAAGGGGGTAGTTTTATTAATATTTTCTTTTTTACTAGTAATGGCGGCGATCAGCGTTTTTTTTCAGTACATTATGGCGGACACATCGGACAATTTTGACAAATTTTTGGGACCAGTGGCATTTTTATAGCGATCAGTGCTATAAAAATGCATTGGATTACTATAAAAATTGGCAGTGAAGAGGTTAACACTAGGGGGTGGGAAAGGGGTTAAGTATGTTCCTGGGTGTGTTCTAACTGTATGGGGGGTGGACTCACTAGGGGAAATCACTGATCTTCCGTTCATACATTGTATAAACAGAAGCTTTTCCCCCGCTGACAGGACAGGGAGCTTTGTGTTTACCGGGTAAGAGTTTTACCGGGCAAGCGTGCGGGACTCGGGGGTGCGCGGGACGCCTGCGGCTCGCCCCCTAGTGGCCGCAAAAAGAGCGGACCTATAGCTACGGGCTCTCGCCCAGGCGTGCCGACCTCCCGCAGTAATATGACGGCGGGCGGTCGGCAAGTGGTTAAGTACAGTATATGGAACTACCGTAATTTCCATTAAGCAGCACAAGGGTTTACATGTTTAACTCCTAAAGGCATATAACATAGATTGCATTTGTCTCTCTTCCTCGTTATTAACCTTTTTGTCATTCATGGAGCTACATTTTTAAAATAAATTCTCAATATGCCATTGCCCACATATCCTTAATTTTTTTTTTTTTTGGTAAGAAAGTAATGTACTACATTGCATCCAGAAAAGTTTGCTAATATATATATATATATATATATATATATATATATATATATATATATATATATATACTGAATTCAAAGACACCCCGAAAATCAAAGTGAAAAAATTATGCAGAAAGGTTGTCAATTTTGCTAAAATTTCATTGCAACAACTCAAAATGGTCCTCAGTAGTTTGTATGGCCCCCAAGTGCTTGTATGCATGTCTGACAACATCAGGGCATGCTCCTAATGAGACGACAGATGGTGTCCTGGGGTATTTCCTTCCAGATCCGGACCAGAGCATCACTGAGCTATTGAACAGACTAAGGTGCAACCTGTTGCCACCGAATGGAATGAAACATAATGTCCCAGAGGTGTTTTTTTGGATTTAGGTCAGGTGAGTGTGGGTGCCATTCAATGGTATACATTTTTTCATTCTCCAGGAACTGTCTGCATGCTCTCGCCACATGAGGCCAGGCATTGTCGTGCACCAGGAGGAACCCAGGACCCACTGCACCAGCGTAGGGTCTGACAATGGGTACAAGGATTTCATCCCGATACCTAATAGCAGTCAGGGTGCCATTGTGTAGCCTGTAAAGGTCTGTGTGTCCCTCCATGGATATGCCTCCCCAGACCATCACTGACCCACCACCAAACCGGTCATGCTGAACCATGTTACAGGCAGCAGAAAGTTCTCTGCAGCTTCTCCAGACCCTTTCAAGTCTGTCACATGTGCTCACGCTGAACCTGCTCTCACCTGTGAAAAGCATGGGGCATGAGTGGCAGACCTGCCAATTCTGGTGTTCAATGGAAAATGCCAATCAAACTCCAGTTTCCGGCAGTGAGCACAGAGCACACTAGAGAACGTCGGCCTCTCAGGCCATCCCCATGAAGTCTGTTTCTGATAGTTTGGTCAGAGACATTTACACCAGTGGCCTGCTAGAGGTCATTTGTAGGGCTCTGGCAGTGCTCACCCTGTTCCTCCTTGCACAAATGAGCAGATACTGGTCCTGCTGATGGGTTAAGGACCTTCTACGGCTCTGTCCAGCTCTCCTAGAATAACTGCCTGTCTCCTGGAATCTCTGCCATGTTCTTGAAACCTTCTGGCAATGACACGTATTGATGTGCCATCCTGATGGAGTTGGACTGCCTGTGCAACCTTTATAGGGTTCAAGTATCGCCTCGTGCTACCAGTAGTGACACTGACCCTAGCCAAATGCAAAACTAGTGAAAAACAGTCAGAAAAGATGAGTAGGGAAAAAAAAATGCCAGATACCTCCACCTGAAAAAACATTCCTGCAGTTTTCGAGCCATGCCATGCTCTTCATCAAGCTCTGTGTAATGGCTCACAAACATTCTACCTGTATACAAAAACCACAGGGTGTAGCCACACTGGTGTAACCCATAACGCCCCTCCTTTCTCAACTAACCCACTTACTTCCTAATATACATGACACTACATAAATTGCCTACCCACATCACCTGCAATTAATCCTACTTTTCATATCATCCCTAAACAGGATATACATTTTTACATACTACCACAATTTATCATAATTGATACATAGTTTCTTGAAATATTGTTTCATTCCATAGTTCTTCTCAAAGACATGCAGTATCTATTAAACATTCAGGATTTCAATTCACACCTAAATTTCACGTATTTAAATTTCCCTCAATTTCACGTATTTAAATTATTTGGATGGAGCCAACTTTGTAGGGTTAAACGCATTGTAAGTGACAAAGCCATAAAGGAACAAAGGTTTAAAGAGATGTACCAGAAATTTAGGGAACAGGAATATCCCGAGAGTATAATTTCACAGGAGATTAGGAGAGTACACCAGGGAGAGAGAAGTATAACTGTGTGGAGATATAAACAGAAGGCAAGGAGATTACCCTTTTCCATGCATTTCCACAGCTATAGTGAGGACATCTTTAGAATCATTAAGACTCTGGCCCTTACTAAAACGTGCCTACCCACAAATAGAAGATTTTCAGTAGATTCCCTTAAAAGCGTACAGGGAGTGCAGAATTATTAGGCAAATGAGTATTTTGACCACATCATCCTCTTTATGGATATTGTCTTACTCCAAGCTGTATAGGCTCGAAAGCCTACTACCAATTAAGCATATTAGGTGATGTGCATCTCTGTAATGAGAAGGGGTGTGGTCTAATGACATCAACACCCTATATCAGGTGTGCATAATTATTGGGCAACTTCCTTTCCTTTGGCAAAATGGGTCAAAAGAAGGACTTGACAGGCTCAGAAAAGTCAAAAATAGTGAGATATCTTGCAGAGGGATGCAGCACTCTTAAAATTGCAAAACTTCTGAAGCGTGATCATCGAACAATCAAGCGTTTCATTCAAAATAGTCAACAGGGTCGCAAGAAGCGTGTGGAAAAACCAAGGCGCAAAATAACTGCCCGTGAACTGAGAAAAGTCAAGTGTGCAGCTGCCAAGATGCCACTTGCCACCAGTTTGGCCATATTTCAGAGCTGCAACATCACTGGAGTGCCCAAAAACACAAGGTGTGCAATACTCAGAGACATGGCCAAGGTAAGAAAGGCTGAAAGACGACCACCACTGAACAAGACACACAAGCTGAAACGTCAAGACTGGGCCAAGAAATATCTCAAGACTGATTTTTCTAAGGTTTTATGGACTGATGAAATGAGAGTGAGTCTTGATGGGCCAGATGGATGGGCCCGTGGCTGGATTGGTAAAGGGCAGAGAGCTCCAGTCCGACTCAGACGCCAGCAAGGTGGAGGTGGAGTACTGGTTTGGACTGGTATCATCAAAGATGAGCTTGTGGGGCCTTTTCGGGTTGAGGATGGAGTCAAGCTCAACTCCCAGTCCTACTGCCAGTTTCTGGAAGACCCCTTCTTCAAGCAGTGGTACAGGAAGAAGTCTGCATCCTTCAAGAAAAACATGATTTTCATGCAGGACAATGCTCCATCACACGCGTCCAAGTACTCCACAGCGTGGCTGGCAAGAAAGGGTATAAAAGAAGAAAAACGAATGACATGGCCTCCTTGTTCACCTGATCTGAACCCCATTGAGAACCTGTGGTCCATCATCAAATGTGAGATTTACAAGGAGGGAAAACAGTACACCTCTCTGAACAGTGTCTGGGAGGCTGTGGTTGCTGCTGCACGCAATGTTGATGGTGAACAGATCAAAACACTGACAGAATCCATGGATGACAGGCTTTTGAGTGTCCTTGCAAAGAAAGGTGGCTATATTGGTCACTGATTTTGTTTTTGTTTTGTTTTTGAATATCAGAAATGTATATTTGTGAATGTTGAGATGTTATATTGGTTTCACTGGTAAAAATAAATAATTGAAATGGGTATATATTTGTTTTTTGTTAAGTTGCCTAATAATTATGCACAGTAATAGTCACCTGCACACACAGATATCCCCCTAAAATAGCTAAAACTAAAAACAAACTAAAAACTACTTCCAAAAATATTCAGCTTTGATATTAATGAGTTTTTTGGGTTCATTGAGAACATGGTTGTTGTTCAATAATAAAATTAATCCTCAAAAATACAACTTGCCTAATAATTCTGCACTCCCTGTATAGTAGGAACAAAACACTCAGAGATTCTCTGGTACGGTTAGAGTTTAGGATAACACAACAAGAAAAGAAAACAACGTTTTTGGGAAAGAAAAGGAAGGGTTGCTTTCCTTTTTTTCAATTGCATACAATGCAATTTTATGTTGAAATGAGACAGTTACATCCATCCTAGTAATGGTCAGGAATATGTGGTAAAAGGTTTCCACACATGCCAGTCTGCTTATGTGATTTACATCTTAACCTGCCCATGTAATCTGATATATGTGGGTGAAACCACACAAAAGATCAAAAGACAGAATTGCCCAACATTGCAGTACTATTAGGAAAAAACCTGGGGTATCTAAACATTTTTTGGAAAAGGGACATAAGGATTCGGATTTAAATTTTTTTATTTTGGAGGAAGTATTGAGGGACAAGAGGTGGGGACAGGATTTTGAAATTGAGACAGAGTTATGGTGGATCAACAGATTAGAGTCCTTGTATCCTTATGGGATGAATAGGGATTGTGATCTTTTTATGTTTCTATAAGGAGATATGTGTGATTGATTGCTATGCTCTATTTTTAGGTGTGACCTGAGATGCAGAATGTTTAAGAGATACTGCATGCCTTTGAGAAATACTATGGTAGTAAAACAACATTTCCAGAAACTACCTATCAACTATGATGAATTGTGGTAGTCTTTAAAAATATATATCCTGTTTAGTGAAATTTAGGGATGATATGAAAAGTAGGAAGTAAGTGGGTTAATTGAGAAAGGAGGGGCGTTATGGGATACACCTGTGTGGCAACACCCTGTGGTTTTTGTATATAGGTAGAATGCTTGTGAGTCATTACACAGAGCGTGATGAAGAGCATTGTAACTGTTGCACAGTAGCTGTTATTTTACAGGTTATGAAGATACTTCAATAAAACTTTTTTTGCATTGGAGATCGTGTGCCGTCTTTTCTTCTATTCAAGTATTGGTGGATTATTTGGAGCCCACCACTGCTCCAGGAATTACACAGGTACGAGAGGAGTAACTCACCCAATCAGTGGATACATATATATATATATATATATATATATATATATATGTGTGTGTGTGTAGTGCCTTGCAAATGTATTCACCCCATTTGGCTTTTTTAACCTATTTTGTTACATTACAGCCTTTAGTTCAATGTTTTTTAATCTGAATTATATGTGATGGATCAGAACACAATAGTCTACGTTGGTGAAGTAAAATAAGAAAAATATAAACATAAAACGATTTTTCAGAAATAAAAAAATAATTGCCATGTGCGTATGTATTCACCCTCTTTGTCATGAAGCCCATAAAAAAAAACTTTTTTTTTTGCACCCCAGAGGCTGCAACACCTAAGCACGAGACACCACTAACCAAACACTGCCATGAAGACCAAGGAACTTTCCAAACAAGTAAGGGACAATGTTGTTGAGAAGTACAAGTCAGGATTAGGTTATAAAAAAATATCCAAATCTTTGATGATCCCTAGGAGCACAATCAAATCTATCATAACCAAATGAAAAGAACAAGGCACAACAGCAAACCTGCCAAGAGACGGCCCCACACCAAAACTCATGGACCAGGCAAGGAGGGCAATGGTGGACATGCAGAGTTCCACAGAAGAGACTGGAGTATCTGTACTCCATAGAATCTCTGTACTCATAGTATCTCTACTCCATAGAGCTTTATGGAGTAGTGGCCAGAAGAAAGACATTACTTTCAGCAGAAAACAAGATGGCACGTTTTGAGTTTGCGAAAAGGCATGTGGGAGCCTCCCAAAATGTTTGGTGGAAAGTGCTCTGGTCTGATGAAACTAAAATTAAACTTTTTGGCCATCAAAGAAAACATTATGTCTGGTGCAAACCCAACACATCACCTCACCCAAAGAACATCATCCCCACAGTGAAACATGGTGGTGGCAGCATCATGCTGTGGGGATGTTTTTCAGTAGTCGGGACTGGGAAACTGGTTGAGGAAAAGATGGATGGTGCTAAATACAGGGATATTCTTGAGCAAAACCTGTACCACTCTGTATGTGATTTGAGGCTAGGACAGAGGTTCACCCTTCAGCAGGACAATGACTACAAACACACTGCTAAAGCAACACTTGAGTGGTTTAAGTAGAAACATGTAAATGTGTTGGAATAGCCTAGTCAAAGCCCAGACCTCAAGCAAATTAAAAATATGTGGTCAAACTGCTGTTCACAAGCGCAAACCATCCAGCTTGAAGGAGCTGGGGCAGTTTTGCAAGGAGGAAAGGGCAAAAAATCCCAGTGGTAAGATGTGGCAAGCTCATAGAGACTTATCCAAAGCGACTTGGAGCCGTGATAGCTGCAAAAGATGGCTGAGTGAGTGAGAAACTTATATAGCGCAGCAACATGCAAACTGAATCGCCTCTGTGCACTCATTGTCCATTTCTCCTTTGTCCTCAAAAGAGATGGGTTTTGATCTTTCTTCTAAAGGCCAAGTGATTCTCCTCCAACCGAATGCTGGTTGGTAAAGAATTTTCGACGTCTTCGGTGGGGGGTGGTGTGCTTCTATCATCTTGCTTCTTCTTCTGGCTTCGCTTCTTCTTTTCTTTAGATGTTGACACATTCCGCTGCAATGCCGGGTGCGACGGCTCGCACCAACTTATATAGACCACCTACAACGTCACAGTCCCATCATGCTCCGGTACCTACCCTAGGTACCGGGGCATGATGGGACTGTGCTTTTACTATTCCAGCGAGTGCAAGATGTCGGCACCCTGTGGCCGAGAATCAGCGCGATGCTGTCGTGCTAAAAACACATTCTCGGCGGCAGGTACTGTAAATGGAATAAGTCTGCGTAGTAGGCGCAGCAGATGGTGCGATCCGCTGACTACTGTCCCTATTTGTGCATCCATTGTCATGTAGGCGTCGAAGATGATCCAGAGACTTTTGACTTTGGTGCTAGGGGTGATGATTTTGCCCAGAATGGGCGGGGGTGACCAAGTTGTTGCAAGTTGATTCTTTAGATTGGCGTGAAACAGGAGAAGTTCTGTTTTTGAACCGTTGAGTTTAAGATAACTCTTTGTCATCCAGTTTTCTATCAAAGAGAGGCATTTCTCTAGACCGAGATGATGATCCTTTTTGTTGCAGATGCGAAAATACAGTTGTGTGTCATCAGCATACGAGTGGTAAAGTAACTTTTGGCCACTGATGATTTCAAAGAGAGGGCGGAAATAGATATTGAACAGCACCGGCGACAGAGGGGATCTTTGAGGGACTCCGCATGACACCGTGCGTTTTTCAGAAGTGAAAGGTCCCAATTTCACTATTTGTGATCGGTTTTCCAAAAAGGAGGAGAACCAGGATAGATCACATTCTGCGATTCTGGCTACTTCAGCTAGCCGAGTCAGTAATAGATTGTGGTCTACCGTGTCAAAAGCTGCACTTAGGTCCAGCAGTACTAGAAGACAAGATTCTCCTTCGTCTCCAGCCTTGAGGGCGTCATCCCATATTTTGAGTAGTGCTGTTTCTGTCCCGTGTCTGCAAAGTATTGACTTTAGGGGGGTGAAAAGTGTTGCACATTGAAGTTTTTTTCGGTTATTTCATCCTTTTTTCTTTTTTTTTCTGCACAATAAAAAAAAAAAAACATCTTCAAAGTTGTGGGCATGTTCTGTAAATTAAATTATGCAAATCCTCAAACAATCCATGTTAATTCCAGGTAGTGAGGCAACAAAATACAAAAAAAATCCAAGGGGGTGAATACTTTTTATACACACTGTATATGTATATACCCCTAGACCAGTGTTTTTCAACTCCAATCCTCAAGGCACACCAACAGGTCATGTTTTCAGGATTTCCCTCAGATGAAATGGCTGTGGTGATTACTAAGGCAGTGAAACTGATCAAATCACCTGTGCAAAATAATGGAAAGCCTGAAAACATGACCTGTTGGTGTGCCTTGAGGACTGGCGTTGAAAAACACTGCCCTAGACTAATGACATCTCCAAGAGCTAATTGGAGTGAGGTGTCAGCCAACTGGAGTCTAATCAATGAGATGAGATTGGAGATATTGGTTACAGCTGCCCTGCCCTATAAAAAAACACACACCAGTTCTGGGTTTGCTTTTCACAAGAAGCATTGCCTGATGTGAATGATGCCTCGCACAAAAGATCTCTCAGAAGACCTACGATTAAGAATTGTTGACTTGCATAAAGCTGGAAAGGGTTATAAAAGTATCTCGAAAAGCCTTGCTGTTAATCAGTCCACGGTAAGACAACTTGTCTATAAATGGAGAAAGTTCAGCACTGCTGCTACTTTCCCTAGGAGTGGCCGTAAAGATGACTGCAACAGCACAGTGCAGACTGCTCAATGAGGTGAAGAAGAATCCTAGAGCAGGGATCCTCAAACTACGGCCCTCCAGCTGTTGCAGAACTACACATCCCATGAGGCATTGCAAAACTCTGACATTCACAAATATGACTAGGCATGATGGGAATTGTAGTTCCTGAACAACTGGAGGGCCGTAGTTTGAAGACCCATGTCCTAGAGTGTCAGCTAAACTCTTACAAAAGTCTCTGGCATATGCTAACATCCTTGTTAGCGAATCTACGGTCTGTAAAACACTCAACAAGAATGGATTTCATGGAAGGATACCACCGAGGAAGCCACTGCTGTTCAAAAAAACATTGCTGCACGTTTAGTTTGTACAAGAGCACCTGGATGTTTCACAGCAGTACTGGCAAAATATTCTGTGGACAGATGAAACCAAAGTTGAGTTGTTTGGAAGAAACACACAACACTATGTGTGGAGAAAAAGAGGCACAGCACACCAACATCAAAACCTCATCCCAACTGTGAAGTATGGTGGTGGGGCATCATGGTTTGGGGCTGCTTTGCTGCGTCAGGGCCTGGACGGATTGCTATCATCGAAGGAAAAATGTATTCTCACGTTTATCAAGACATTTTGCAGGAGAACTTAAGGCCATTTGTCCACCAGCTGAAGTTCAACAGAAGATAGGTGTTGCAACAGGACAACGACCCAAAGCATAGAAGTAAATCAACAACAGAATGGCTTAAACAGAAGAAAATACGCCTTTTGGAGTGGCCCAGTCAGAGTCCTGACCTCAACCCCATTGAGATGCTGTGGCATGACCTCAAGAAAGCGATTCACACTAGACATCCCAAGAATATTACTGAACTGAAACAGTTCTGTAAAGAGGAATGATCAAGAATTACTCCTGACCGTTGTGCACATCTGATCTGCAACTACAGGAAACATTTGGTTGAAGTTATTGCTGCCAAAGGAGGTTCAACCAGTTATTAAATCCAATGGTTCACATACTTTTTCCACATGCACTGTGAATGTTTACATGGTGTGTTCAATAAAAACATGGTAACATTTAATTCTTTGTGTGTTATTAGTTTAGGCAGACTGTGATTGTCTATTGCTGTGACTTAGATGAAGATCAGATCACATTTTATGACCAATTTGTGCAGAAATCCATATCATTCCAAAAGAGTTTACATACTTTGTATTGCAACCAAATTTTTTTTATTTATGTCCACTGAACAATTTATTGGTCATTCCATGAAAGTTCGTTCGGACGATTTTTCGTGGAGTGTAGAGCCAGCATTAGGAACTTTTGGAAATCTGCTTCCTGAACATACTCAGTACTTGCAATATGCATACACACTGCATATACATACAGTGAATACACATGAATACAACATACTGTGACAGTATGAGGCACTACCACTGTGAAATGGTTGTAGGGATCACACGTATTAGAGTATAATGCCTCGTTTCCACTGAGCGGATCGGTTCGGTACGCTATTTTAGGTGTTTCCATTGTGAAAGCGTGCCATAAAACCGAACCGTACCGCACCATTCAGGGTCCTGCTTCTCATGTGGGTCCATAGAAAAATGGAACAGTACGGTTAGGGCGGAGCTACTGGCGTCACACGGTACATTCCACTGATTGGTGGACAGAAAACAGCAATGCTGACGTCAAAGCAAAGCACCAATTACCACGTCGCTTAGTCCATATAAAGGAGAAGGATGCCAGCAAACAACAGCAGGGTCTAGTTATCTTAAGAACTATCTACTTTCTTAGTAATTATTGGTGATGGCGTTATTCAGAGTGAGCTTGATGGATCAGTGAGAAATGAAAAGGTCTATAACGATATTTCTCAGCAGATGGCAGCCAAGGGATTTGAACGGACGTTGGGCCAGTGTAGGGCAAAGCTTAAAGCACAATATAAAAAAATGAAGGACGCCAACAGCCGTAGTGGAAACTGTCCAACTGCTTGGAGGTGGTACGACGCTATGGACGCCATTTACGGTCATCGGCCAGCAAACCAAGGCAGGGAGGGAGATCTGGACTCTGCAACTGTAATTCTCGAATCCATGACCCCTTTGGTAAGTTTTTTTTTTTTAACTTCACATAGGATATCGCTCTGCTAACCATTTGAAATAAAATATCTAACCATATGTTTATTTTCAGAAACAGTTGATGGACTCTCCAATGATGCATCAAACTTTTCAGATGATGGACCTTCAACGTCTTTTAGCAGCAACAGTAGTATTTAATCAAGTGAACCAAAGAGTAGCCAACCACAGAGTACTCCCAATGCACCCCGGCACAATGGTAAGACATGATGATAATAAAGCAATTTTTACCTGTGCATTTTCTTAAACTAAAACAGCAGTGGGGCAGATATGCAGGAAGTACAGTGGTGGATGAGATGAGAAGGGGGGGTTCAGCAGTGGGGGAGATGTGCAGGAGGTACAGTGGTGGAAGAGATGAGAAGGGGGGTTCAGCAGTGGGGGAGATGTGCAGGAGGTACAGTGGTGGAAGAGATAAGTGGGGGGGCGTTCAGCTGTGGGGGAGATGTGCAGGAGGTACAGTGGTGGAAGAGATAAGAAGGGGGGGTTCAGCTGTGGGGGAGATGTGCAGGAGGTACAGTGGTGGAAGAGATGAGAAGGGGGGTTCAGCTCTGGGGGGAAGATGAGCAGTGCTGTGTATTGGTGTAGCAGATGAGCAGGAGGAACAGAGGTGGGGCAGTCAATCAGTGTGGTACAGTCTAGTGGGGCTTACAGTATTGGTTGGACAGATGTTACCAAAAACAATATTTTTTTTTGTATATTACAGGTGAAAGGAGAAGGTTGCAGTTGGATCTGCGCACAGTCATGGAGGATATGCGGGCAGAAGAAGGCAACTGGAAAGAATGGATTACCTTTCTGAGAGGCGGTTTCAAGCACTATGTCAGGATGCACAGGAAGCTATGCGCCAAGAGGCAGAAATTGCCCGGCAGGAGATGGGGCAGTTGGCTACCTTCAACCAGGCTGTCCTCGGTGTCCTTGGTCAGCTTGTTCAAGTGATTGGAGCCAATCGTCAACCCAGGTCACCACCCAGACAGTAGTGCCTTTCATGCAGCACAGGACCTGTACCCATGTTGACTTTTAAAGAAAATGTACCGGTAATTATTTTGGATTTTAAAGGTTATATTTTATGTTACAAATAGGCTACTTTGAGCCAGCACCGATCACACAAGATTGGATAAACATTTAGGGCCAGATTCACGTATTCCAGAGCATCTTTGCTCTGGAGTAACGCTTCTGATTTGCGTTGCGCTGCCGAATTTTTAGGAGCAAGTGCTGTCATTCACGAAGCACTTGCTCCTAAAGTTGCGGCAGCGCATCGCAAATGAGCCGGCGGAATTCAAATGTCGCGGGTACGGGGCGTGTAGTATGCTAACTACGCGCGATCCCGCCACCGACGTACTGCGCATGCGTCGAGTGTCAAAACATCCCCGTGCGCATGCTCCAAAATCTGTGAATGAACGTCAATGACGTCACATTCCCATTCATGACCGTTTTACGCAAGCGACGTTTTTTTTTTTTTTTCCCGACGCGATGACGACGCCTATACCTAACATAGGATACTCCAACCCCATGTAGGTATATCTATGCGCCGCGTATCCCGTCCGGAAACGTCGTAACGTCACTGCGTCGCGCCGGATTTCGATCGTGAATTGCCGATTTCCGCTCATTAACATATTTTTTGAGCGTAAATCGGCGGGAACGCCCCCGGCGCCATTTTTAAGTTGAAGTAACGATGCAATGGCGAAACTCAGTTACGCTGCTCGCATCGGAACTTCAACCCGGCGTTTCTTGTTTTCTGGTTACAGAAAACAGAAACGCCGGCTCAAAGCCACTGTTACGCTGGCGGATCACTCGATCCGCCAGCGTAACCTTTCATGAATCTGGCC
This sequence comes from Rana kukunoris, assembly GCA_029574335.1. Taxonomy (NCBI): domain Eukaryota; kingdom Metazoa; phylum Chordata; class Amphibia; order Anura; family Ranidae; genus Rana; species Rana kukunoris. The sequence continues at coordinate 155,181,227 of CM056051.1, forward strand.
CTTAGAAGTGAAATTGAAGAAAAAGGAAAAACAACAAAAAATGCACTAGCTTAATAAAAAAAAAAACCTTTACAACCTCTTTAGGTTATTGTAAAAAATGTTTCTACATTATCAACATTTTTACTTTAAAAAATATGTAGGAAGATGATTTTTTTGTTGAATAAAAAACAAGATCAACTTCTCTAAGTGTGTCTTATTTTCTTTAACATTTTATTAAACATATAGCAAAAAGTAATTAAAAATTTTAAGAACTTAAACGTTAAGGTGCCGCAACAGAGCCTCGCGTATTTCACTGCACTCTTCTATATCCCGTGCTGCTATTACTGGTACTGGCTCTTCTGAAGGTGTATTCCAATCCTGGTCAAAGTCTTCTCCATGACTTTCACAAAGATTGTGAAGAGCACAGCAAGTGAGGACCATGGATTTGGTGAGTTGAATGTCACTGTCATTCCTCTTCATAAGACACCTCCATCTACCCTTAAGGCCGCGTACACACGATCGAATTTGTCCGCTGAAACTGGTCCGACAGACCAGTTCAGCGGACAAATCCGATCGTGTGTATGGGCTAGCGGACATGTCTGACCGGCGGACAAATTTTAAAACATGCTTTAAAATTTGTCCGCCGGAGACATGTCCGTTGGTCAGTACACTCACCAGCGGACATATCTTTCCGCACATGCGTCAAATGGAATTGACGCATGCGTGGAAGTATTTTTCTTCCTGGTGAGGTGACGTGGCGGCGTCAACGTCACAGCGCTGTCTGCCGGCGGGGATTTTGATTCGATGGTGTGTACACACCGCCGGACGAAAATCCCGAGGAGACATGTCCGATAAAAACGGACCGCGGACCGTTTCCATCGGACATGTCCCTCTGTGTGTACGCAGCCTAAGTCTTCCAAAAGCATTTTCCACTACAACACGTGCCCTGGATGTTTTCTTGTTGTAGGTTTGCTGCTCTGTTGTTAGGCGGCCATTGTCAGGAAATGGTTTCAGGAGCCAATTTTGTAAAGGATAGGCAGAGTCCCCAAGCACATAATAGCCAACATTCACCCCACAAATGTTCTTAGTGCTGACCGGGTACAGTCCTCCCTGGCCAACCGAATCCTAAAATGTTGACAATCGGAGAACCCGAGCATCATGCAAACTCCCAGGCTTTCCTACATTCACATTCCAGAATAGTCCCTTGCCATCCACTACTGCCTGGAGGATGTTGGAATGCCATCCTTTTTTCGGTTGAGAAGTCAGTGTGGTATTCTTTGGTGCTATTATTGGTGTGAGCCATCAATAGCACCAACACACTGTGGAAGGCCCCACCTATTCTCAAAGTACTCAGCCATGTCTTTAAGCTTTTCCCTGTCTGGAAAATGCACAATTTCAGGAGCTAGCAATGTGCACACAGCCTTACAGAGGTCCTGCACACACCGACACACTGATTATTGGCCAAAAGGAGAAGCATCTGAAAAAAAAATGGTAACATATCTAAAAAAATAAAACATCATTCAAGTCAATGTGTATGTCAGGTTGGTAGGGGTGTGTGTGGGTCATATTGGTGGGTCAGTGTGTGTGTGTCATATTGGTGGGTCAATGTGTGTGTCATATTGGTGGGTCAGTGTGTGTGTGTGTGGGGGGGGGGGGGGGTGGAGGTCAGGGTGTGTGTGTCATATTGGTGGGTCAGAGTGTGTGTGTGTGTGGGGGTCAGTATGTGTGTGTGTCAGTGTGTGTATATGTGTGTTTCAGGTAAGTCGGTAGTTGTGCTTACCCTATAGCGCTGCCGTCTTTGTCTTAGCCGCACAAGTGTGTACTTTTCCTCCCGGCTACACATCTAAGCTAAAAGTTTTCTTTTCTTTTCTGCTGTGTTTCTCATTGCCGCTCGCAACCTTCTCTCATACAGTGCAGCCTTTATTTTGCCTATAAAGAACCAAAAGGCTAGCAGAGAAAAGACGAGCTGCTGAATGACCTCCATTGTTGTTGTTTGGTTGAAGCTGAGTGACGCTGCATTGCGTTTCTCGTCGCACTAGTGTGACATCACGAGAGGCATTTTTTCTAAAACCTGTATGGCCCTGGCGGTCCGACTGGCAGTGGAAACGCTCACCAGAATAGACTGGACCATTCTAAACCGTTCCATTCTAAACGACCCGAACCGATCCGCTCAGTGGAAACGTGGCATTAGACGCCAACGTTTTAACTATTAACATGTTTGCCTAGTCCTCTCCTGATAGACGTAACAAGATTATGAGGAAGCTGTGTCCATCCATGAACGAAAGAGAAAAAAATAATTATTATTCCAGAATGAAGGAAAAAAAAGCTGACAATTAGACACCTTTCACACTAGAGCGTATTGCAGGTGCTATAGCGTTAAAAATAGCGCCTGCAATCCGCCACACCATTATCTCCAGCATGAAAGCCCAAGGGCTTTCACACTGGAGTGTTGCGCTAACAGGATGGTAAAAAAGTCCTGCTAGACTATGTACTCGTTTAAGTGCACTTCCAATGTCAACATACTTATACTTGCAAAGCTTTGTAATATTTTACCTTACTCTTTAATAAACTTTTGAATGGGGAAAAAAAAAGTCCTGCTAGCCACATCTTTGGAGCAGTAAAGGAGCGGTATGTATACTCCTCCACCGCTGCTGCCTATTGAAATCAATGGGACAGCGCGGCTATACTATGCTTCAGCAGCGCATTGCGGGCAGTTTTAACCCTTTCTCGGCCGGCATTATACCGCTGGCACTATGGGCATCTCAGTGTGAAAAGGGTCTTCCAGTCAGCACTGGCAAGTGAGGAAGCCTGTCTGTACAGACTACTCCCACCCCCCCCCCCGAAAGAAGACCTGTCACGTATCTGCTATCACATAGGGGACTATTGGTCCCCTATGTGATAACAATAAAATAAATAAAACTCATGTCAACTGATCCATTTTTTTTTTTGAAAAAATGTAGACAGCAAAGGAAAATCACCGCTCCAAGTGAGAAACTCCAAGCACAATGAACAGTGTGAGACTCTTCACATGGGTGCAAGCCCCGGCTCGCCTGCCATAGAAGACTGAATAAGAAAAGAAATTGGCTGCATACCGACGAGACACCAATCATTTGCTGCAGGTAGTAAATCATTTGAAATGGTAATGCTGGCCATACACTATACGAAAATTCGACCGACATTCGGTCGTTAAAAAAGATCTTTTGTTTTTCGAACAGTTACTGGGCACAAAATCGATAATCGTTGGGATGTTTTTGAGCCAAAAAAAACGAAGGACAAGTTTGGAAATTAAATGAAATTACAGTTGTTAGGTGTGGGAGGGATAGGATTCTCTGAAGAGGAGAGTTTTCAGAGATCTTCTAATAGTTAATAGAGTTGGAGATAATCGGACAGATTGGGGTAAGGAGTTCCATAGGATTGGAGAGGCTCTGGAAAAGTCCTCGAGGCTAGCATGGAAGGAGGTGATGAGGGAGCTAGAGTGCAGGAGGTCTTGAGAAGAACAAAGAGAACGATTAGGTTGGTACTTAGAGACTAGGTCAGTGATGTAGAGGGGGGCAGAGTTGTGGATGGCTTTGTATGTAGTTGTTAGTATTTTGAATTTTATTTGTTGGGTGAGTGGGAGCCAATGGAGGGATTGACAAAGAGGAATAGCAGACACAGAGCAATTGGTAAGGTGGATGAGTCTGGCACTTTTGACTGAACTATCTGTGGAGCATTGTTCGTTTATTTAGGAGTTTTCTCTCTCTCAATTATTTTACATTCAATGGGGTTTTTATATCCAAAGATGTGGGACCACGAAGAGGGGTTCCGTTTTCACCCTCCCTTGCCAACCTTTACATGGGTTGGTGGGAGCAGTCCCACATCTTTGGATTAGAGAACCCCCTTTAGACCTCTTTAAAACGATATCTCAAGTACATAGACAATCTATTGATAGTTATGGAGGATGGCGTTGCACACCTAGATTTCTTCCTTGTGTTCCTCAACTCCAACAAAAAACATCCGTAATTTACACTACAGGAAAGGGAGACAACACAAGCATCTGTTATTTAGATGTGACATTGATTGGAAAGGAATTGGGTGTCAACACTTCCCTCTACAGAAAGCTTTTATCGGTCAATACCCTCCTTCTTGCTTAATCCGGCCACCCAAAACAAGTGGGAAAAGGGGAGTAGATTTATTATGTAAAAATAATCCCAGCAGGGTTAGCTATCTAAATAAAACTAGGGAGCAAGATCGCAGACTCACTATTTCCACCCCCTTTAGTGCCCAATTTGACTCCATTAGGAATATCATTCATAAACGAATAGCAATTGTATGTACTGAGATTTGTGCAGAGAATCTAAAGGAGGGCGTAAATGTGGTATTTCATCAGGCACCTACCCTGAGACACTCCCTGTCCCCCATTTTTTTTTAATAGGAAACCAATAATTAAATCTTTAACATGGTTGCACTGCAATGGGAACTACAAATGTGGGGCTGCTGAATGTCCCTGCTGTAGGTATTATATTCAGTGGGGAAATAAGTTTAGCTCCATGTCCAACAAGAGGAAATTTAATATTGACTCCTTTTACAATTGTAATACAAGCTTTCTGATTTATCCAACTGTATGTAGTGCCTGTTATGTCCATTATGTGGGGAGAACAACTAGACGTCTATGTGACAGGTTCTATGTAGACATGTCTATAGCATTGCGAAATAAATCTACAAATATAGCTAAACATTTTATTTTATGTCATGGAAGTAATAAATCCACCATGCAAGTTCAAATCGCAGACAAGATTGGAGTCCCAAAGAGAAGTGGAGATGCATTTCACCTGCTGTGCCCCAGAGCGGTATTCTGGAAATTCCATCTCCAGACTCGCATCCCTTTGGGTTTGAACTTTGAATGGGATTCGAGTTTTATGAATATGTCCCGACGACATCCCTGCAGCACACATCTTTTATGCAGGTAGTTTATAATATACTCTATTATGCTTTAGCTTGACCTGCCACGTACCTTGGAGGTGAGCCCCACGTGCAGCCCTGACTCCGGGGTCACTGGAGTTTGGATAGTGACCGTAGGAGCGCAGTGAGGTATGAGTGCCTGCAGGGTTCTCTAGGCTGTAGATGATAGCTGGCAGAGACAGGAACCGGTTTGGATGCTGTGGATACAGGTCAGTGAAAGCATGTGCGCTGAGGAGCAGCGGATGCAGGTGTGCACAGAAGCAAGACAGCAGGCAGGAGCAAAGTCAGACTTGCCAGATAATACACAGCGGATCAGTCAGGCAGTAGCAGCAGGCAAGGGATGGTCAGAGTTCAGGCTGGGTCAATATCGGAGGTTCAGGCAGACAGGAAAACAAACCAAGGTCAAGGAAAGCCAAAATGTAAGGCCTGGAGATGGGAGCGAGGTCAGGAAGCCGGGTCAGAATAGGATTAGATGCAGGTTCAGGTTACAGGTAAAGCTGCAAATCAAACAGCAAATGACTGATGCAGCTGAAGCCACTTTTAACCACTTCCCGCCGGCCAATAGCAGATTTACGGCCGGGAAGTGGTTAAAAAATCGTGACTAGACGTTCTCAAACGTCCTGCACGATTTTATGCCGCGCGCGCCCGTGGGGGAACGCAGCGCAGCGATCGCTAATGCGGGGTGTCAGTCTGACACCCTGCATCACGATCATGGTAACGAGTCTCCGGCGGAGGCTCGCTACCACGTGATCAGCCGTGTCGAATCACGGCTGACCACGATGTAAACAGGAAGAGCCGCCGACGGCTCTTCCTCACTCGTGTCTGACAGCTTTCACACTGGAGTGTTGCGCTAGCAGGATGGTAAAAAAGTCCTGCTAGACTATGTACTCGTTGTTTAAGTGCACTTCCAATGTCAACATACTTATACTTGCAAAGCTTTGTAATATTTTACCTTACTCTTTAATAAACTTTTGAATGGGAAAAAAAAAAGTCCTGCTAGCCACATCTTTGGAGCAGTAAAGGAGCGGTATGTATACTCCTCCACCGCTGCTGCCCATTGAAATCAATGGGACAGCGCGGCTATACTATGCTTCAGCAGCGCATTGCGGGCAGTTTTAACTCTTTCTCGGCCGCTAGCGTGGGTAAAACCGCCCTGCTGGCGGCTGAAATGCGCCGCAAATCCACCCATTGCTCCGGCGGTAAAAAAAGCGGCATTATACCGCTGGCACTATGGGCATCTCAGTGTGAAAAGGGTCTTCCAGTCAGCACTGGCAAGTGAGGAAGCCTGTCTGTACAGACTACTCCCACCCCCCCCCCGAAAGAAGACCTGTCACGTATCTGCTATCACATAGGGGACTATTGGTCCCCTATGTGATAGCAATAAAATAAATAAAACTCATGTCAACTGATCCATTTTTTTTTTTGAAAAAATGTAGACAGCAAAGGAAAATCACTGCTCCAAGTGAGAAACTCCAAGCACAATGAACAGTGTGAGACTCCTCACATGGGTGCAAGCCCCGGCTCGCCTGCCATAGAAGACTGAATAAGAAAATAAATTGGCTGCACACCGACGATACACCAATCATTTGCTGCAGGTAGTAAATCATTTGAAATGGTAATGCTGGCCATACACTATACGAAAATTCGGCCGACATTCGGTCGTTAAAAAAGATCTTTTGTTTTTCGAACAGTTACTGGGCACAAAATCGATAATCGTTGGGATGTTTTTGAGCCAAAAAAACGAAGGACTAGTTTGGAAATTAAATGAAATTACAGTTGTTAGGTGTGGGAGGGATAGGATTCTCTGAAGAGGAGAGTTTTCAGAGATCTTCTAATAGTTAATAGAGTTGGAGATAATCGGACAAATTGGGGTAAGGAGTTCCATAGGATTGGAGAGGCTCTGGAAAAGTCCTCGAGGCTAGCATGGGAGGAGGTGATGAGGGAGCTAGAGTGCAGGAGGTCTTGAGAAGAACAAAGAGAACGATTAGGTTGGTACTTAGAGACTAGGTCAGTGATGTAGAGGGGGGGCAGAGTTGTGGATGGCTTTGTACGTAGTTGTTAGTATTTTGAATTTTATTTGTTGGGTGAGTGGGAGCCAATGGAGGGATTGACAAAGAGGAATAGCAGACACAGAGCAATTGGTAAGGTGGATGAGTCTGGCACTTTTGACTGAACTAGCTGTGGAGCATTGTTCGTTTATTTAGGAGTTTTTTCTCTCTCAATTATTTTACATTCAATGGGGTTTTTATATCCAAAGATGTGGGGCCACGAAGGGGGGTTCCGTTTTCACCCTCCCTTACCAACCTTTACATGGGTTGGTGGGAGCAGTCCCACATCTTTGGATCAGAGAACCCCCTTTAGACCTCTTTAAAACGATATCTTAAGTACATAGACAATCTATTGGTAGTTATGGAGGATGGCGTTGCACACCTAGATTTCTTCCTTGTGTTCCTCAACTCCAACAAAAAACATCCGTAATTTACACTACAGGAAAGGGAGACAACACAAGCATCTGTTATTTAGATGTGACATTGATTGGAAAGGAATTGGGTGTCAACACTTCCCTCTACAGAAAGCTTTTATCGGTCAATACCCTCCTTCTTGCTTAATCCGGCCACCCAAAACAAGTGGGAAAAGGGGAGTAGATTTATTATGTAAAAATAATCCCAGCAGGGTTAGCTATCTAAATAAAACTAGGGAGCAAGATCGCAGACTCACTATTTCCACCCCCTTTAGTGCACAATTTGACTCCATAAGGAATATCATTCATAAATGAATAGCAATTGTATGTACTGAGATTTGTGCAGAGAATCTAAAGGAGGGCGTAAATGTGGTATTCCATCAGGCACCTACCCTGAGACACTCCATGTCCCCCATTTTTTTAATAGGAAACCAATAATTAAATCCTTAACATGGTTGCACTGCAATGGGAACTACAAATGTGGGGCTGCTGAATGTCCCTGCTGTAGGTATTATATTCAGTGGGGAAATAAGTTTAGCTCCATGTCCAACAAGAGAAAATATAATATTGACTCCTTTTACAATTGTAATACAAGCTTTCTGATTTATCTAACTGTATGTAGTGCCTGTTATGCCCATTATGTGGGGAGAACAACTAGACGTCTATGTGACAGGTTCTATGTAGACATGCCTATAGCATTGCGAAATAAATCTACAAATATAGCTAAACATTTTATTTTATGTCATGGAAGTAATAAATCCACCATGCAAGTTCAAATCGCAGACAAGTTTGAAATCCCAAAGAGAAGTGGAGATGCATTTCACCTGCTGTGCCCCAGAGGGGTATTCTGGAAATTCCATCTCCAGACTCGCATCCCTTTGGGTTTGAACTTTGAATGGGATTCGAGTTTTATGAATATGTCCCGACGACATCCCTGCAGCACACATCTCTTATGCAAGTAGTTTATAATATACTCTATTATGCTTTAGCTTGACCTGCCACGTACCTTGGAGGTGAGCCCCACGTGCAGCCCTGGCACCGGGGTCACTGGAGTTTGGACAGTGACCGTAGGAGCGCAGTGAGGTATGAGTGCCTGCAGGGTTCTCTAGGCTGGAGATGACAGCTGGCAGAGACAGGAACCGGTTTGGATGCTGTGGATACAGGTCAGTGAAAGCATGTGCGCTGAGGAGCAGCGGATGCAGGTGTGCACAGAAGCAAGACAGCAGGCAGGAGCAAAGTCAGACTTGCCAGGTAATACACAGCGGATCAGTCAGGCAGTAGCAGCAGGCAAGGGATGGTCAGAGTTCAGGCTGGGTCAATATCGGATGTTCAGGCAGACAGGAAAACAAAACAAAGTCAAGGAAAGCCTAAAGGTAAGGCCTGGAGATGGGAGCGAGGTCAGGAAGCCAGGTCAGAATAGGATTAGATGCAGGTTCAGGTTACAGGTAAAGCTGCAAATCAAACAGCAAATGACTGATGCAGCTGAAGCCACTTTTAACCACTTCCCGCCCGGCCAATAGCAGATTTACAGCCGGAAAGTGGTTAAAAAATCGTGACTAGACGTTCTCAAACGTCCAGTACGATTTCATGCCGCGCGCGCCCGTGGGGGGCGCGCAGCGCGGCGATCGCTGATGCGGGGTGTCAGTTTGACACCCTGCATCACCGATCTCGGTAACGAGTCTCCGGCGGAGGCTCGCTACCACGTGATCAGCCGTGTCGAATCACGGCTGACCACGATGTAAACAGGAAGAGCCGCCGACGGCTCTTCCTCACTCGCGTCTGACAGACGCGAGTACAGGAGAGCCTATCAGCGCAGCCCCCCCTCGTATGCCCACACTGGACACCAGGGATGCCCACACTGGACACCAGGGATGCCCACACTAGACCACCAGGGATGCCCACACTGGCAGGGCAAAACAAATAAAAAAAACACAAAAAATAAAATAAAAAAACAGGATTAAAAAAAAACAGGAAAAAAAAAAGAAGAAAGATGCCAGTCAGTGCCCACACATGGGCACTGACTGGCAACATATACATCAGTGCCACCCCACAGTGTCCTTCAGTGCCACCCCTCCATGCCAATCCATGCCCAGTGCCCATCTATCAGTGCCCATCTGTGCCACCCATAAGTACCCATCAGTGCCACCCATGAGTGCCATTCTGTGCCGCCTATGAGTTCTCAGTGCTGCCCATGAGTGCCCATCAGTGCCGCCTATGAGTGCCCATCAGTGCCGCCTATGAGTGCCCATCAGTGCCACCTATGAGTGCCCATCAGTGCCACCTATGAGTGCCCATCAGTGCTGCATACCAGTTGCGCCTAGCAGTGCCCATCAGTGCCACCTCATCGGTGCCCATCAGTACCACCTCATCAGTGCCCATCAGTGCCGCCATATAAGTGCCCGTAATTGAAAGAGAAAACATACTTATTTACAAAAAAGTTAACAGAAAAAAAAAAAAAAAAAAAAATTTTCTCTAAATTTTCAGTCTTTTATTAGTTGTTGCGCAAAAAATAAAAACCGCAGAGGCGATCAAATACCACCAAAAGAAAGCTCTATTTGTGGGGAAAAAAGGACGGCAATTTTGTTTGGGTACAGTGTAGCATGACCGCGCAATTGTCATTCAAAGTGCGACAGTGCTGAAAGCTGAAAATTGGCTTGGGCGGGAAGGTGCGTAAGTGCCTGGTATGGAAGTGGTTAAAGATCACTGGGCACCAAGGCAACGTCACTGCATCTGTGCATTACCTCCGCACGTGCATTGGCACATGTCTATTCGCCGCTGGATGCCTGCTAGCTGGGATGCGCCTGAGACCTGTTGCAGGACTATGAGCAGTGTGTCCATGGCATTACCTTTTGCTCCATGTGTTTTTACTAGCTCATTCTTCCTTCCTTTCCAGTATCTGTATTTTGTTTAAAGAAGACCATTCATATATATCCATATATTATTTTGGTGTAATGATCTGGAATGTAGGAGCTCACATGTATGTTATAGACAATCCTATACATGGCATGGCTTTGTCGCCATGTCTAGGTCAGTGTGAGATTGTCATGTTTACAATTTATGTATAAATCAGTCCTTCCATTAGTTATTTTATAACCGTAAGACATATGCATTAAATAAATTTGAGGTTAATTTAGTATATGATACTTATATGTGCACTCTGATTTTTCTCTATATACAGAAGATTATTCATGATTTTACTTGCAATTTTTGGTCTTATTTTTCTTTCCTTTTCCTTGCGTGTGTAATTTTGAAGATTGTTTTATTATCATCAATACATATAGAATATGTTTTCTACTTTTTTACTTAAATTTCTTTTATGGTTATATCTATTTATATTTGATGGTTTTATATGTATTGTCCTGGTCAATTGTCTGTATCTATTTTTATATGGGTATTTTCAAATTGGTAGGGGTGATCAGTTTTTACTGATGTGCATTTGACATTTTAAGTTAAGGCTCCTTTCACGTGGAGCGGTCCGTTTTTCGGGCCGCTCTGTGTGTCCGTCGGCTCAGCGGGGGATCCCCACTGAGCTGTCAGGCAGACCCCGCACACTGTGCAGGGACCGCCCTGTCTCTCCTCCGCTCTCCCCTATGGGGAATCGGATGGAAACGGACCGTCTGTCCGCTTGCATCCGATCCGTTTGGCCGGACGGAAGAAAAATAGGACATTCTTCCGTCCGAAAAAACAGATGCGGATCTTGCGGGCGTTAGCGGATGCATCATCCGCTAACGGATCCGCTCCCATAGGGGTTCATTACAAGTCCGTAAACGGACTTGTAATGAACGGACGAGCAGAGCGGACATGTGAAAGGGGCCTTAGTCTTTTTCTTTTGCCTATTTTCAAACAAAATTAGATAATGTGTGTCATCTCACTTCCCGCCCTAATGTGGTTTTGAACGTGCTGCTCTATATGTAATTGGGACAGGTGGTGTGTCTATGGATACCCACCCACACCTGTGGACATGGGTGTCGGGAGCCTATTTAGCACACCTCAAGTTGATGAGTAAGTACAGTGTAGCTGTGCGAAACTAGTTCACCTCAATTCCACCTACTGAAACCGCGGTGTGCGCAATTGTTTGTATGCAACATTCAATAAATGTACTTCAAGAATGTCGGTGTGCAGCCAATTGCTTTCCTTATAATAAAAAAAAGTTAATCTTTTTATATATATTTTTGCACATTTGTAGCATAATATTTTTTTTTTAAAAAGAGAGACAAAAAAGGCTTATATGTTATCATGATGCAGAGTGACATCTAATGGTGATAGTATATACTGGTAACACAAATGTAGCTAATAATTAAAAACAATGTTAATATCTTTATAGTTCTATGTCTTGATAAAGTTTTGATGTGTTATATAATGCTTCACTGTTTTGTTTTTATTACAATTTTCTACTTTTCATTGCCTTTGATGAGACAAGCATAGTATAAAAAAAAGTCAGCATTTTCCTAATGTTTGTTGAGCATATTGCAAATACAAATAAACATATGAACAATAACATATCTGACTAAATCTTGTACAATAAATTTTTTGGACACTGAATTGCAATAAACATGCTAAACTACTTAATGTGCCCAATCAATCTTTTATGGTGGCAGATTATCTAAAAAAAAAAAAGTTTAAATCATAAACATTCTCTTATTTACATACTACACACTAAGGGCTAGATTTAGGTAGATGTGCATAACTTTTGCGGGCGTAGCATATCCTATTTACGCTACGCCTCCGCAACTTTTACAGGCAAGTGCTGTATTCACAAAGCACTTGCTCTGTAAGTTTCGGCGGCTTAGCATAAATGTTCCGGCGTATCCCCGCGTAATTCAAATAGGGCAGGTAGAGGGTGTGTTGTATGTAAACTAATCGTGACCCGACCTAAACGATGCGCCGAACAAACTGCGCATGCGCCAAACGTGAACGTATCCCAGTGCGCATGCTCCAAATCACGTCGCAAATAGTCAATATAAACTACGTGAACGTAACTTACGCAAATGACGTACAATACGACGCTGTCCCGACGTCCATACTTAACATTGTCTGTGTCTCATATAGCAGGGGTAACTTTACGCCGGGCTTAAGCCTAACATAAACGACGCAAATAGATACGCCGGCCGCAACTACATTTGTGAATCGGCGTATCTAGCTCATTTGCATATTCGACGCGTAAATCGACGGAAACGCCACCTAGCGGCCAGCGTAAATATGCAACTTAGATACGTTGGTGTAAGAGACTTATGCCGGTCGGATCTAACACAAATCTATGCGTAACTGATTCTAAGAATCAGGCGCATAGATACAACCCCACTCACGCAGTTACAATGGCGTATCAGGAGATACGCCGGCGTAACTCTGCTGAATCTAGCCCTAACACTTTTGACTATAATTTGTCATTTGAATTGGTGTTTTAGAAATTAGTTTAATTCTAAAGCCCCATACACACTATCAGTTTTCCTGACGGTTTTCTCTTCAGGTTTACCAAAACCATGTAGTACAAGGGCCTGCCTGATTGCATGCAAATTGAAACTCTTGAGGTTTGACCTCATATTAGATGGTTTTGGTAAACCTGAAGAGAAAACCGTCATGAAAACTGATAGTGTGTATTGGGCTTTAGAGAATGTTTTTTTTTTTTTGAGCAAAGTTTGTGGCAAACACAGATATTGTTCTCTATTGGCCATGGATAGCTTCAATATATGTTTTGCAACCATTTCAAAGAGTTTTTTTTACTTCAACATGAGATGGGTCAGTACATTTTATTAACAAGATGTTTAGATATGGAACACTAAAATTAAGTTGTAGGTTAATAAATCTATTTTAAAGTAAAACATTAAATAACAAGTAATGAAACACAACAGAACAATGTTAATATGAACAAAAACATATCCGAATCATTTACATTTCCTGCTTTAAAGCTTTAGCCATCTGATTAAAAAAAAGCAGTGACACCAATGCACGCACACACACAAATGCACATTTCAATTAGTCTACAGCATTTTTTTTTTGTAAAGAAATGCTTACTTTTTCCAGTGACAATCGGCATCCTAGTCCTTTGCTTATTGAAAATGGAATGTTGATGGGCCCTTCAAACAATACCTATATTCCATCCTGATGACATGGCTATGTCAGCAAAAGGGACACCGGCAAACATCCTTTAATAGATCAGTCACTGCAACAGGAACTGATATGGTGGAAAATTGCAGGACCACAAGTATTAAGGGCTGCCTACAGGGATGAAGTGTAGACACCCAGAGGTGACTGTACATACCTGTAGCATTCTATGGTATTCTCTCATTCACTTGAATGCTGGGTTATTTTGAGAGCTTTATTGAGTTTACCCATCTCCTTCCACACATTCCAATTGCATAGTTATGTGCAAATTAGTAGGTTTGGGCCAGGCAGTGGGGGACAGGTTTGCACTGTATGTGAAGTCTGTGTACCTGAATAATGGAAGGGAACCCACACCTACCCCCAGTGGTTTTACTTGTGCTTTACAGTTTTAGGGTTAGGTTAAATGTATTGGGAAAGTTATACTTAGAGTTTATATAGTAGGGACATTAAGGCTTAATTCACATCTATGCCTGTTGCTTTTGAGCATTTCTGTAGTGTTTTTTTTGCAATGCTTGCTGCATATTTGGACACGCGATTTTGCCACGATTTGTGTTTTTTCTTTTTTACACTGTATCTAGCTAGTTGCTAAGGAGGGTCGGGAAGCCGGCCGCCACATCCTTAACAACTGATGAGTCATCAGCCGCCAGCGGCTTCCCCCTGAATGTAAAAAAAAAAATCAGCGTGGGGTCCATACCAGGCCCTTGGGTCAAGAATGGATTTAAAGGGGATCCCCCACACCCAATTAAAAAAAATGGCGTGGGGGTCCCCCCAAAATCCATACCAAACCCTTATCCAAGCATGCAGCCCGGCAGGTCAGGAAAGAACCATACCAGGCCTCATGCCCTCAACATGGGGGGATGGGTGCTTTGGGGCAGGGGGGGCCCAGCGCCCCCACCCCAAAGCACCTTGCCCCCATGTTGATGGGGACAAGAGCCTCTTACCGACAACCCTTGCCCGGTGGTTGTTGCGGTCTGCGGGCAGGGGGCTTATCGGAATCTGGAAGAGGAAGAAAGACACCAAAGAAGCAGGGGATGAAGGAGAAGAACAGAGGAAGAAGATGGAGGAAGACGGAGAAGAAGATATTAATAAAAGACTTGTCAAAAACTGTCTACTGTTGTTTTTAACACTACACTACTTTTTTCAGGTGAATGGGGGGTGGGATCTGGGGGCCCCCTTGTTAAAGGGGGCTTACAGATTACAATAAGCCCCCCCGCCTGCAGACCCAGACAACCACAGGGCAAGGTGCCTTGGGGTGGGGGGCTACTTCAAAGCACCCATTCCTCCATGTTGAGGGCATGTTGCCTGGTATGGTTCAGGAGGGGGGGGCGCTCGCTCGTCCCCTCCCTTTCCTGACCTGCCGGCTGCATGCTCGGATAAGGGTCTGGTATGGATTTTGGGGCGGACCCCCATGCCATTTTTTTTATTTGGTGGGGGGTCCCACTCTGAATCCATACTAGACCCAAGGGCCTGGTTTGGACCTGGGGGGATCCTATGCTGTTTTTTTTCAATTTTTTTTTTTTTTAGCCGGTATTTTTTTTTTACATTCAGCGGGAAGCCAGCTGATGACTTATTGGTGGTTAAGGACACGGCGGCCGGCTTCCTGGCCCCCTCCTTCGCAACCTGCTAGATACACTGTAAAAAGAAATTAAGAAACGCAAATTGCGGTACTTGCGTTTTAGATGCGGGTCCATTAAATTCTATTACATGCAAAACACTGCATTTTGCGGGGAAAAAAGTCCCTGACCCTTTCCAAGAACACAGAGGCACAAAAATGCATTGATGTGAACATGTTCCATAGGAACCAATGTTAAAAAATTTCCCTGCATTTCTGCAAAATGTATCAAAAAAGCATTGGTGTGAATCGAGCCTAAAAAGTATTGTCAGCCTAACAGTTTGACAATAGCTCTTACTAAACGTAAATAACTAAACGTAAACTTTATTTTAGTTCTGGATCAGAACAACTGTGGGTTTTTATTCCTGTTAGTGCATCGTTAGGGAGATTCACCCTCTCTAGTTGCCATTTTTACCATCATCACGGAGAGCGAAAGTAAAAGTTTTGCTTGTAGGTTTTGCTGACCACATCAGTATTACATTTATCAAGATGTGGTCTACACTGCCTCCTAGTGGCATCTGCAGAATTATTTGTCATTCCCTTTGCTTCAGTATAGAAATTAGAAAAACAATTAGAACATTTGCATCCTTTTCCAACAAAGAACTAGATGGTTTTATCAAATTTTCCAGAATTGTAAACAGAACTGTTGACTTGATGACATTCACCCCTGTAATAAAATGCCCCCTTTTCAGGTTGAAATGAAAACACATTCTTCTTTTGCCAACACATCTTTGTCATTTGTACCGCTGCCATGCAAATATTGCTGTATGCCAGAAATGACCTCCGATTTATATTTCTTGTTTAGATCGGATAGACAGCCCTTCATGCTCCTATTTTCAATGGTGAAGTCTCCCTCTTCTGTGCCATTTAATTTCTGTAACATATTTGATCAAATATTACACATATTCTTTCCCAACTTAAGGACCTTAGGTGTTTTTCAGATTTGGTGTTTGCAAGACTAAAACAGTTTTTTCTGCTAGAAAATTACTGAAAACCCCCAAACATGATATATTTTTTTTCTAACACCCTAGAGCAGGCATCCTCAAACTACGGCCCTCCAGCTGTTGCGAAACTACAAATCCCATGAGGCATTGTGAAACTCTGACATTCACAGACATGACTGAGCATGATGGGAAATGTAGTTCCTGAACAACTGGAGGGCCATAGTTTGAGGACCCCTGCCCTAGAGAATAAAATAGTGGTCATTCCAATACTTTTTGTCACACCGTCTTACAAGCGCACTTTTTTGAATAAAAAAATAAGACAACAATAAATTTGGCCCAATTTTTTTATATATTGTGAAAGATAATGTTACGCCGAGTAAAATGATACCCAACATATTAAAAATTGCGCCCGCTCGTGGCATGGCGTCAAACTTTTACCCTTAAAAATCTCGATAGGCTACTTTTAAAAAATTATATAGGTTGCATTTTTTGAGATACAGAGGAGGGATATGGCTAGAATTATTGCTCTCGCTCCAACAATCGCGGTGATACCTCACTTGTGTGATTTGAACACCGTTTTCATATGCAGGCGCTACTCGCGTATGCGTTCGCTTCTGCGCGCAAGCTCGTCGGGACGGGGCGCTTTAAAAAATAATTATTTTTGTTTTCTTATTTCTTTTTATTTATTTAATTACTTTTTACACTGAAAAAAAATGTGATCACTTTTATTCCTATTACAAGGAATGTAAACATCCCTTGTAATAGAAAAAAGCATGACAGGTCCTCTTAAATATAAAATCTGTAGTCAAAAAGACCTCAGATCTCATATTTAGACTAAAATGCAAAAAAGTTTTTTTTTTTTTTTTTTTAAATAAGAATTTTTGGAAACTGTCATTTTTTCAAATGACAAAAAAAAAAAAAAAGTTTCTTTAAGATGCTGGGCGGGACTGACGTTTTGACGTCACTTCCGCCCAGCAGAGCTATGGGGACGGGTGAAGGACATTTTTCCCTCACTCGCATCCCCAGTCAGCCGCCGAACAGACCCGATCGCCTCTGCCGCTACCGACGGCAACGGTAAGCGGCGGAGGGTGCGGGAGAGCCCTCTCCCGCCACCGATAACAGCGATCTTGCGGCGGAGACCGCCGTTATCGTGTACAGGACCACTCACACTAAAGATGGATACTTCGGTTGTGGCAGCAGCTGCTGCCGTTGCCGAGATATCTGTCTTTAAAGTACCGACGTAAATGTACATGAGCGGGTCCTTAAGTGATTAATTGATGATTTATAATGGTACAATATGGTAAATCTATAGTACAATATGCACAAAGAGCAACAATATCACTGCTACTCAATATTTTGCACAACCAAACAATTAAATACTTTACCGATACCACCCTCCTACCCCAAATGATAAAGCTTATTTCTTTATGTGACATTATATTATGTTAGAATCATAAATGAGTTAAACTCCACATTTTAGACCATCATAGACCCATCTAATGCAGCAATAGCAGTTTATAATTGTTCTGCTGCAGTAACAGGTGTCACTGCATCAGACCTGCAATATAGTTTAAAAAAAAAAAAAAACATACCATGCATTGCACTGAACAAAAACAAAGGGTTCAAATCCAATTCTCTGTTTGTTTCCTGCACATATACGTCGACAGAATGGCATGGCTGGGCACATGCACGTATAAGTACGTCCTGTGCTAGCACCCAGCCGTGGGTCGCGGGCGTGCGCGCGCGGCGCTCTCTGGGACCGTGGGACTCGCGGACCCGATCGTCGCTGGAGTCCGGCGGTCGGTCCCCAGAGCTGAAGACGGGAAGAGCCGTGTGTAAACACGGCTTCCCCGTTCTTCACTGTAGCGGCACCATCGATCGCGTGATCCCTTTTACAGTATACAGTAAATTGATAAAGAATAAACAGAAAACACTGTTCAATTTCAATAAACGGAATCATTTTTGCAAACATTAACAACCGAGTACCTGATCAAGTGGATAATGTGACGTTTTTGAATTTGTTGTGCTGTCCGCAGTTGTCACCTGTAATGATCTAAAATTAAAGTTTTCATTATAAAATATATAGCTAACTAAATACAAAAAAGCACAATTTAATCAATGTTAAGTTGCTTGTGTGTGACCAAGAACACTGCAGCTGCAGGCATCACACCGGTACTGTTCTTTAGAGCCCACGGTCGATGTTCTTGTAATAAAGACTGATACAGTGGTATGGCTATTACTACAAGCATCGGGAGGCCCAAGCGACCAGCCAGCATGTCCACCGGCTGGCTGAAGTGCCGAACAAAGCAGACTGGCTTTGTTTGGGTCTCGTATCTAGTAACCCAGAAGCGATGTCATGACATCATTTCCGGATTACTGGCATCCTAAAGGAGCCAGTTTTAAAAGATAGAGGGCCAGATTCAGATGCAATGGTGTATCTTTCCGGCGGCGTAGTGTATGCTCTTTACGCTACGCCTCCGCAACTTTTATGGGCAAGTGCCTTATTCAGAAAGCACTTGCTCCATAAGTTGTGGCGGCGTAGCGTAAAGTGTCCGGTGTAAGGGCGCCTAATTCAAATTAGTAATGTGGGGGCGTGATTCATGTAAATGAATCATGACCCCACGTAATTTACGTTTTATCTGACCGGCGCATGCGCCGTCCGTGGTCTTATCCCAGTGCGCATGCGTGAAATCACGTCGCAAGTTGTCAATGTAAACGATGTGAACGTAAATTACGTCCAGCCCCATCCCCGAATGATTTACGCAAATGACGTAAACTACGACGCCCGATCGCAAGTACGTTCGTGAATCGGCGTATCTCCCATATTTACATATTCGACGCATAAATCGACGGAAGCGCCACCTAGCGGCCAGCGTAAATATGCAACTAAGTTACGACAGTGTAACAGACTTACGCCGCTCGTATCTTAGCTGAATTCCGGTGTATCTTGTTTTCTGAATACAGAAAAAAGATACGCCAGCGCAGAATAGACTTTACGCGGCGTATCTATAGATACGCCGACGTAAAGGATATCTGAATCTGGCCCAGAAAGTATTCAAAATGGACGATCTTGATGTTTTGAATACTTTAAAGTGCAGAAGAGGGTTTTGGGGTCTTACAGACCCCGGATCCCTCCATAAAGAGTACCTGTGCTGCCTATTACTGTCACAAGGGAGGTTTAAATTCCTTGAGACAGCAATAACCGTGCAAATTTTTAACAAAGGACAGTGTAAATATAAATATTTAAATCTACAGAATATTGGAACCTCATATCGTTTATCGGCCAGAATGGCAGCCGAAAAATCGGCATCAGCCCTGAAAAAATAATGTCGCTCGACCCCTACTCTACATATGTTTTGTTTTAATTTTTCTTGCTGTATATCCTGCTCTGATCGCCTAGGCAAATGTAGTGTGTACTCCCAATGACTCCTAGGATATAATCTTCAAAAACCTCAGGAGTCTTCAGGCAGGTTTTTATTCGAGCCAAATGTAACTGTTCAAACTCAACCTTTGAACTAGAATGTAAGGTCATTCATCGGCGCTTATTGGACTCGAGGTTATACACCAAGGACTGGAAAGGATTTACTATCAGATAAGCTTAAAACCAAGAGAGAGCATAAAAATAAGAGTGAAACTCATCAACCTTACACCTCTAAAAATAGAAAAACAGGTAAACCTATTACATTTGTAACCACATTTTCCCAAGTAGAATGAGAGCCTCTGGGTAAAATCTGTAAATACTAAAATGTGAGGTACCATCATCCTGAGAATATAGATAATTAATGGGTCTAAGGTCCCCAAACCAAAAGAGCCAAGGGGGAAGGTATGGGCCAATTAGGACTACCACGGTACAGGTACATGGGTGAAAAAATGAGGGTGCATGATTAAAACAAAAAGTAAACTTTATTCAAGACATGGACAAACATAATCACAGAGTTAAAATAACCAAGGGCAACACCATGCTGAGGGTCCCCAGGTAGGGAGAAAAACACGATGGGTTGACGGTTATGACAGTCTCTACAAGAGCTATTTTTAGAGCAGGCAGCAGCTCTCCGGTATCGGGAACGGCACGATCGGTGACCCGCGGCGGGGATGAACAGGAGGGCGAGGGGACAACCTAGGAAAGGCCAGAAAACACAGGCTAAGCCCCACAGAGCGGGGCCCTCCCCCGGACACAAGCCGCATTCCAAGGTGGCGCCGGGCTGCGTCGATACACGAGGCAGCCAGGCCTCCAGATCACAGAGACCTCAGCAGAGAGAACGTGCGCATACGCGGTCTTCCAGAAAACCACACTGATTTAGAAGGAGCCACGAGTGATTTGATTAAAGAACTGATTCCTGACATTAAGGTGCATCATATGGAGATTGATCGCATTCATCGGGCCCTAACTGCCCCAAGGAAGGATGGTCTTCCGCGTGACATTATAGTCAAGCCGCACTATTTCAGAATCAAGGAAAGGCTGATGCTGGCTGCTCGCAATAGACAGGATCTGTCACTGTTCGGAGCACAGATTCAACTTTTCACTGACCTAGCTCCTTCAACGGTGCAAAAACGCAGGTATTTGAAACTTTTGCTGCAGCAGCTTGTACGTAAACAGATAAAATACCGCTGGACTTTCCCCTTCCGGCTGTCATTCTCATATCAGGGAAGATCCCATTCCTTCACAAAGTTCTCGGAAGGTGAAGACGTTTTACTGAATCTTGGTATCATCACTCGGGATTCGGATGCCTCCGCCTCACGCCAGGACCATCGACCCCTCTCTCTGCTGTGGCAGAACCGACGAAACTCGCAGATTGGTAGATCTCCTCAGACGACCTGAACATTGACACGACTACCCCCTGGGTTGGGGAGAGCAGATATTCTTTCTTGTTGACTAGATTTTAGTCCACTGGTGGCCGTGGCCCGGACTTAATCACCCTGGTTGCACGTTCAGCGTATGGTTCCTGTTATACCCAGAACGGTTGCATTGAAGAGTTTTTTCCTTTTTTTATTATTATTATCCCTTACCATTTTTACACTGACTGATTGATCGATGAGGCTATCCATGCCACCCAGTTGCGAGACTACTTCTCCTCTACGGAGGAGGGTACCCTTGCACATACAATTCCGGATGTTGTACCCGGTTGGGGCTATTCCCCATAATGTTGTTAACTATCCCAGGTTGCCTGGACATAGTATTGCAGGCCTATGGTCGATTGTATGTTTTTTGTCCTTTTACCTATATTTCTCTTTCCCCTATGGCCCCCCCCCCCCCCCCGGCTCCGTGCTCCACTGCGTCCACTTGGTCCTGGTCCCAGGTCATGCCGAGGTTACGTCTTTGTGCTGCTTCAGATTCGTTCTGGTTGACACAAGGTAAGAGTGCTCTGCCCTACCACGATGGCCAGTAGTTTCCCCACAGATTATTCTATTATCACCCATAATGTACATGGTTTTAATTCCCCAATTAAAAGAACTAAGGCCTTTCAATTCTACCATAAACAGAAAGCTGATGTCCTCTTGTTGCAGGAGACTCATTTTACTAAGTCATCGGCTACTAGGTACCTAAATGTGAAATATCCACAATTTTATTTGGCCAGCGGACCCGCCAAGCGGGGAGGGGTGGCAATCTGCTTATCTAAGCGCACTCCCTTTACTCCCCTCACAGTGGTGAAAGATAGGGAAGGCAGATATGTCATGGCGACCAGTTGGTCTCCTTTATATCTTATTATGCCCCAAACACGGGACAGACCGAATTCTTTAGCAAAATGCTCAAGGTATTAATGCCTAAAATACAGGGACAGGTAATCATGGGGGGAGGGACAGCAATATCCCGCTGGACAGAATAATGGACAAATCAGACCCAGCCAGACCGACCCTTAGAAGGCCACCGACCAATAGCAGCAGGGTTGCGCGTCTGCTCCATCTATATGACTTGATAGACGCATGGAGGGAATGTAACCCCACGGTTAGAGACTACACGCACTTTTCACAGGTACACCACACATACTCCCGGATAGATCACATCTTAGTGCTTACCCCTTTGCTCCCATACATAACGTCAGTTAAGATACTGTCGACCCCATGGTCAGATCATTCTCCAATTAAATTGTCAGTGAAAGGACTGTGGTCTAAACCTAGCCCTTCTCCATGGAGACTTAATGCCAGCCTATTAAATGACCCCTTACTAAACGCTGAGGTCGAAAGGGAGCTAAAGGAGTATTTTAGAAATAACAAGGCATCGGATACCTCCCCTACTATTAATTGGGGGTCACACAAAGTCACGGTGCGGTGTAAATTGATTCAATTGGCTGCTAGGGAAAAAAGGAACCGGGAGCAAAGGGTAAGGCAATTGGAGGATGACCTAGACCACCTGTTGGAGGAACAGCGTAGAAAGCCCCCTAAGATAGACGACGCAACTTTTGCTGCAGCAGCTTGTACGTAAACAGATAAAATACCGCTGGACTTTCCCCTTCCGGCTGTCATTCTCATATCAGGGAAGATCCCATTCCTTCACAAAGTTCTCGGAGGGTGAAGACCTTTTACTGAATCTTGGTATCATCACTCAGGATTCGGATGCCCCGCCTCCGCCTCACGCCAGGACCATCGACCCCTCTCTCTGCTGTGGCAGAACGCTGACCGACATTAGATGTAAGATAGACGACGCACAGTTGGCTCTAAATCTAAGTCTGACCACCCAAGCAGAAAAGCATATAAGCTGGTCCAAGCATAAATTCTATACAATGGGAGATAAACCCACCACTATGTTAGCTAGGAAGTTAGTACCCCGACAATACGTCTCAACGTTACCTAAATTACGACTACCCTCAGGTCTTCCCACTCAAAATCCAGAATTCATTCTTAGGGAATTTAAAAAATTCTACACTACACTTTATAGCTCTCCCGCTAGCTATAAATCTTCCAAAGCGGAACAGTTTTTCCGCGATGTGCAACTGCCCCGACTTACCCAGGCTCATATGGAGCTAATGGACAGGGAATTTACAGAGTCGGAAATTAGACTGGTAATAAAAACCATTCATCCATCTAAAGCTCCGGGACCGGATGGCTTCACTGGCCATTACTATAGGAAATACAATGAAATTCTTGTTCCACATTTGTGTTCCTATTTTAACGACTTAAGGAGGGGAAATACTATTCCTAATCACGAAAATGTTGCGTATTTACATGTTACACCAAAACCGGGTCGAGATCATGGAGATTGCGCTAATTATCGCCCAATTTCCTTGATCAATACGGATCTAAAGATATTCACAAAGGTGCTAGCATTCAGACTAAATTCATTTCTTTCAAACTACATTCACCCAGATCAAGCTGGTTTTGTCCCAAATCGTCAGTCATCTGATCAGACTCGTAGGATTATAAATTGAATTTCGGCGATTCAGCCGGACTGGGACCGTCAGGGCCCTAGGCGGGGAATGCTGCTTTCGTTGGACATTCAGAAAGCGTTCGACTCCCTCTCGTGGGAATACTTATTTGATGTATTACATCGTTTTGGTTTCGGCGAACACTTTCTGGCCCTCCTGCAAACGCTGTATAATTCTCCCTCAGCATCATTGAGACTAAGGGGATATTCATCCCCACCATTTCATATTAGAAGGGGAACAAGGCAGGGGTGCCCATTATCGCCGCTGCTATTTGCCCTAGCAATAGAGCCGTTGGCAATTAAGATCCGCTCGAGTCCAGATGTTAAGGGCATCGTTTGTGGAGAGGACGAGCATAAGTGCTTGCTTTTTGCAGACGACCTTTTATTGGCATTATCGTCACCTATCACTTTCCTCCCTAACCTATACGCGATTTTGCATCCATTTTCGGAAATATCAGTTCTGCGAATTAATCATGACAAATCAAGAGCACTTAATATTTCGTTACCGAAATCCACTCAGGAAACTCTTGAACGATCACACCAATTTAAGTGGGAATTGTAAGCTCTCCCTTACCTCGGTATAAATTTGACCTCATCTATTCAAACGTTGTATAGACAGAACTACCCTGCCTTGTTTAAACGCTTAACAGACGATTTGGCCAGATGGCAGATTCACCCCCCTGCGTGGTTCGGCAGATTGCACTCAATAAAAATAAATGTACTACCAAAGGTTCTATACTTGTTTCGTACCTTGCCTGTGTCACTAGTTCGATCTGACCTCCACATATTCCAAAAAAAGATTAAAGGAGTTCTCTAAGCTAAAACTTTTAACCCCCGCTGTGCCCGGGCTGTAAAACTATACAAAATAAACTTTCACTTACCTGCCTACGATCTCCCGTTATTCCGGTATCGCCGCCCGTGCACGGGTCCCTGTCTGCTTCCTCTTCCTGCGGGTCGGTGACTCATCCTGCGCTCAGCCTATCAGCGGCAGCAGCAATGTCCCGCCGCGGCCGCTGATAGGCTGAGCGCAGGATGAGTCACCGACCCGCAGGAAGAGGAAGCTGACAGGGACCGGTGCACGGGCGGCGATACCGGAATAACGGGAGATCGTAGGCAGGTAAGTGAAAGTTTATTTTGTATAGTTTTACAGCCCGGGCACAGCGGGGGTTAAAAGTTTTAGCTTGGAGAACTCCTTTAAGTTCATTTGGGGGATAAGAGGCTTAGGGTGAATAGGAGAACTATGTACACTCCAAAGCAAAGGGGAGGCTTGGGATTGCCTGATCTTATTAAATACTTTCATGCGGCCCAGTTGGCCCAACTCACAAGGTACCATTCCCAAAAACCCAACGCAATATGGATGACTATGGAATCCTATTCCTGTCGCCCTGAATTGATCTCTCACATAATGTGGCTTCCTATGTAGGACAGACCGATCATACTGTGTCCTACCCTTTCCTTTTCATTGGAAATTTGGGACAGACTCTCAAGGTCTAGGACATTTAAGTCCCCTCACAACCCATTAGCCCCCTTGTTAACCACTTCCCGCCCGGCCAATAGCCGATTTACGGCAGGGAAGTGGTTATGAAATCGTGACTAGACGTTCTCAAACGTCTAGCACGATTTCAATGCCGCGCGCGCCCGTGGGGGCGCGCAGCGCGGCGATCGGTGATGCGGGGTGTCAGTCTGACACCCTGCACCTCCGATCTCGGTAACGAGTCTCCGGCGGAGCCTCGTTACCACGTGATCAGCCGTGTCCAATCACGGCTGATCACGATGTAAACAGGAAGAGCCGCCGACGGCTCTTCCTCACTCGCGTCTGACAGACGCGAGTACAGGAGAGCCGATCAGCGGCTCTCCTGACAGGGGGGGTTCGCGCTGATTGTTTATCAGCGCAGCCCCCCCTCGGATCGCCACACGGACCACCAGGGAAATAAAAAAAATACAAAAGAAAATAAATAAAAAAATGACAAAAAAAAAAAAAAATGACAAAAAAAAAAAAGACAAAAAAAAAAAGGGGGGGGGCAGTAAAAAAAAAAGATGCCAATCAGTGCCCACACATGGGCACTGATTGGCAACATTGATCCATCAGTGCCACCCCTCAGTGATCATCAGTGCCACCCCAGTGTCTGTCAGTGCCACCCCACAGTGCCAATCCATGCCCAGTGCCCACCTACCAGTGCCCACCTGTGCCACCTATCAGTGCCCACCTGTGCCGCCTATCAGTGCCCACCTGTGCCGCCTATCAGTGCCCACCTGTGCCGCCTATCAGTGCCCACCTGTGCCGCCTATGAGTGCCCATCTGTGCTGCCTATGAGTGCCCAGTGCTGCCTATGAGTGCCCATCAGTGCCGCCCATGAGTGCCCATCAGTGCCGCCCATGAGTGCCCATCAGTGCCCAATACCAGCGCCGCCTATCAGTGCTACCTAATCAGTGCCCATCAGAACTACCTCATCGGTGCCCATCAGTGCCACCTCATCGGTGCCCATCAGTGCCACCATATCAGTGCCCATAATTGAAAGAGAAAACATACTCATTTACAAAAAAATTAACAGAAAAAAATAAAAACTTTATTTTTTTTTCAAAATCTTCGCTCTATGTTTAGTTGTTGCACAAAAAAAAAAAAACGCAGAGGTGATCAAATACCACCAAAAGAAAGCTCTATTTGTGGGGAAAAAAGGACGCCAATTTTGTTTGGGTGCAGTGTAGCATGACCGCGCAATTGTCATTCAAATTGCGACAGTGCTGAAAGCTGAAAATTGGCTTGGGCGGGAAGGTGCGTAAGTGCCTGGTATGGAAGTGGTTAAAGAATAGGGATTTCACCCCGGGCCTCTCTCCCTCAGTGTTTTACTGGTGGACAAACAAGGGTCTTTTACAGATAGCTGATCTTCGTGATCATAAGGGGATAGTGTCAGAAAGAACACTAGTAGAAAAATATCAAATGCCGGCGACTGAACGTTTCAGATATACGCAACTATACAAGTTTTTGCAAACTGTAGCTCGTAAAGGAGATCTAACTACTATGACTTTTATGGAATACGTATGTAAGCAATATGACAAAGTCAGAGGCCATATTTCCACTATATATTCTATCCTATCATATACCTCGAAAAAGCTGAGCTATATGCTCAAATGGGAACAGGACCTTCAGGAGGCATTTGAGATTGATGAATGGCACAGGCTGTCGGAATCAGCATCTTGTTCGATCATTAATACTTCCATTATAGAGGCTAACTACAAGGTCTTGCTGAGATGGTATATGGTTCCGGCTAGACTGGCCGCTTTTGTGCCGGGTGCCACTCAGGAATGCTTTAGAGGATGCGGCCAGACGGGTTCCACCTACCATATGTGGTGGACCTGTCCTAGGGTCCGGAGGTTCTGGATCAGGGTGTACAATTTCATCTATTCCCTGACCCAGATCAATTTAGTTAAATCTGCTAAACACGCGCTCCTGGGGGGAAAGATACCTGACGCTTCTGGATCCCAGAGACGGCTGGTGGCATTCATATTTACCTCAGCGAAAATAACCATAGCGAGAAATTGGAAGTCTGCGGCCTTGCCATTTGATCAAATTAAATACAAATTGTCTTGGCTTATGCTGAACGAGCGGCTAACGGCAATTACACAGGACAGGATGAATCAGTTCTATAAAGTCTGGAACCCATGGATCTGCTACTTGACTGGCGTTCCTGGGTCGTGGTTCTTAGGTTTGGTCTTGTGGATTACTTTAAGGAGCGCAGAGCCTCAACCCCCCCCCTTCATTCCTTTCCCACTGTCTCCCTTGTCATTCCCCTACGGGATCGAATCTCCTTTTTTCCCGCTTTACCACCTTTTCTTTTACATATCCGAAGTATTGCTGAGAAACGTCTACTGTGCCTATTATATGCTGTGGAGTTTAATAAGCTATGGGAGGTTGTATCCTCAAAAGGCAACGGCACTTTGTTATGTGAACCAGATTGAAAAATCATTTCTTATGGAAAGACGTTACTTTTGTATGTTTATATGAAAATTAATAAACATTATTGAAAAAAAAAAAAAAAAGATTAAAAACTAGATTGCCTCAGGGGTTAAACCTGAGGTGGGATCTGGACTTACAATTACTTTTTTACATACCTGGGATTATCATTTTTATTTAATGTTTTTTGTATTTCATGGTATGTTTTAATCATGTATATGTGCGTGGGATCTGGACTTACAATTACTTTTTTACATACCTGGGATTATCATTTTTATTTAATGTTTTTTGTATTTTATGGTATGTTTTAATCATGCATATGTGCATTGATGCATGCACGAGTGTGTGCACACATGTACAGTTGTATTCAAAATTATTCAACCCCCACTGAAATTGATTGTTTTGGCCAGTTTGACATTGATTTTGATCATTCAGTCATCCTGCTTACAACTAAATCAAAGAGGCATGTGTAGGTCAGACAAATATAACATAACATTTATAATGAAATAACCACAAATGTATTTTCTGTGCTCACATCATTATCAGTTTTATTCAACCCCCAAGTGACATTCAATCTTAGTACTTAGTTCAACATCCTTTCACAGTTAAAACAGCTTTTAAGCGTGAAGCATAGCTTGACTAAAGTGTCTTGCAGCGATCTACGGGTATCTTCGCCCATTCGTCATGGGCAAAAGCCTCCAGTTCAGTCACATTCTTAGGCTTGCGCACTGCAACAAGTCCCACCAGAGGTTCTCAATCGGATTTAAATCTGGTGACTGCGATGGCCACTTCAAAATGTTCCAGCCTTTAATCTGCAACCATGCTCTAGTTGATTGGAGGTATGCTTGGGATCATTGTCCTGTTGAAAGGTCCAATGTCTCCCAAGCCTCAGGTTTGTGACGGACTGCATCACATTGTCATCCAATATCTCCTGGTACTGAAGAGAATTCATTGTACCTTGCACACGCTGAAGCTTCCCTGTACCTGCAGAAGCAAAACAGCCCCAAAGCATGATTGACCCCCGCCATGCTTCACAGTAGGCAAGGTGTTCTTTTCTTCATAGGCCTTGTTCTTCCTCCTCCAAATATAGCGTTGATCCATGGGCCCAAACAGTTCTAATTTTGTTTCATCAGTCCACAGAACACAATCCCAAAACTTCTGTGGTTTGTCCACATGACTTTTTGGCATACTGCAGTTGACTCTTCTTATTCTTTGGAGACGGCAAGGGGTGCGCCTGGGAGTTCTGGCATGGAGGCCTTCATTACGCAGTGTGCGCCGTATTGTCTGAGCAGAAACTTCAGTACCCACATCTTTTCTCAGTTCCTCAGCAGTCACACAGGGACTTTTCTTCACTCTACGCTTCAGGTAGCGCACAGCATTTGAAGTCAGCATCTTATTTCTGCCACGACCAGGTAGCGTTTCAACAGTGCCCTTTGCCTTGAATTTGGGAATGATGCTTCCTATGGTGTCTCTTGGTATGTTTAACATCTTTGCAATCTTCTTATAGCCATTGCCCTTCCTGTGAAGAGTAATCACCTCTTCTCTTGTCTTCCTGGACCATTCTCTTGACTTCACCATGTTTGTAACCACGCCAGTAAATGTCTAGAAGGAGCCGAGTATCACAGTCATTTTAAAGCTGCCTAATTGGTGCTTATTAGGCTTTATTGCTGCTCCCTGACATCCACAGGTGTTTTTAATACCTGATTGAAAACACTTCAATGAACCTCTGTTCTTCAGAGTGGTAGTCTTTAAAGGGTTACATAATTGTGTAAATGAAGAATTCACAAAAAAAACATTTACTACTGTATTACAAAACCAATTGATGTCATTTTAGTTGCATATGGTTCTTTAAGAAGCCCTTGTAGGATTTCATTCTCAATACAATTGCAAATCTACACTAAATTCTCTAAAACCCTTTACAGCATTGGGGGGGGTTCAATAATTTTGAATAAAACTGTAAGTACAATATGTCAGATACTATGTTTAATCTCAAAAGAAATGCACTTACAATACACAATTACAAAACAGGCTCATCGTGGTCTCAATGCGGTCCGGTCTCAGGTCTATCTAGATCTGCGGATCTGCAGGCAGGGAGAGAAATCCATCCTGTGGCCACCAGGAAACAGCCAGGTTCAGTGTGGAGGCACAAATGATGACGTTACCAGAGAGCGGGACCAGGGAGAGCACCGGACCGAAGGTGAGACTAGAAACAATGATCGGAATAGAACCCCTAAAAAAAAAAAAAAAAAAGCATAAAAACACATGTCTCCAAATGCGTAGCCTGTTTCTAGTCTCACCTACCTTCCGGTGCTCTCGCTGGTCCCGCTCTCTGGTAACGTCATCTGTGCCTCCACGCTGAACCTGGCTGTTTCCTGGTGGCCACAGGATGGATTTCTCTCCCTGCCTGCAGATCCGTGGATCTATTCTAGATGGAACTGAGACGGGACCGCACCACGCATCATGAGACCCAGAAGAGCCTGTTTTGTAATTGTGTATTGTAAGTGCATTTCTTTTGAGATTAAACATAGTATCTGACATATTGCACTTAGGTGGCGCTTCCCTTTTTTTTTTCCATGTCTTCCCCTCAGAGAGTTGGCTTTTCTCTGAGGACAGTTGCCACCCACCATCTTCCCATCTCCTTGCTTTTTAGGATTGGTCATTTTGTACCTCTTTATGGACTATAAAACTGTGACTGTTTTCTAGACCTATACATTGCCCGCTTTTTAAGTGTTTGGTATTACCAGTGTTTGCACTAACAGTTTATTCCAAAATGTCTGTATTTGGTAAAAAGGTAGGATGCCTAATTTCATATCCACTCCTACCTGGCAAAATGCGAGAATCCTACTTACAGTATGTTCTACTTCTGAGGATTCCATCTTATGGTTTCACATCAGGAAACATATGCCTTCCAGACTCTATAGTAGATAAGCCTGGATGCTAGCTTTCTAGCATTAATGAGTGTAGAAAGAGCTGGACCTGAGATCCCTCGTTTCTTCAAAATGTGGGTCTCAGTAGCCAGACCGTCAAATTTAGCTTTTGTAAGGAAGAATGGAACACTGGACCCTGTGACAGCAGGTCGTGATGAAGCGGAAGCTTCCAAGGTCTTCCTGCTACCATCTTCATGATCTTGGCATACCAGGGCCTTCTATGCCAATTTGGGGCCACTAGGATTACTGGAATTCCCTCCTTCCTGATCCTGCAAAGTAGCCTTCGTAAGAGAGGGATCAGTAGAAATGTATAGATCAGTGAGAACTGATTCCAGGGAATTATTAGAGCATCCGATCTGTAGGCCAAAGAATCTCTCGTCCTGGATACAAAGTTGTCCAACTTCCTGTTGAACCTCGAAGGTAGCAGGGCATCCGGGGTCCCCCATTTCTGACACATGGCCTGAAAGACATTGGGGTGGAGAGACCACTCTCCTGGTGACAGCTGCTGGCGAGATAGTCCGCTTGCCAGTTTTCTACCCCTGGAATGAAGATCGCAGTGAGAAAAGGAACATGATCTTCTGCCCATGCCAAAATCCGATTCACCTCCTTCTGAGCACCCTGACTGCGGGTGCCTCTTTGATGATTGATGTAAGCTACTGCAATAGCATTGTCAGATTGAATCTGAACAGGGAGGCCCTGTAACCTGTGTGTCCAGATTCTGAGGGCTAGATATACTGCCCGAATCTCCAGTAGGTTGATGGGTAGGCTCTCTTCGGTCTTAGCCCAGGTTCCCTGGGCTGAATCTTCTTCTAACACTGCTCCCCAGCTCAATAGGCTGGCATCTGTAGACACCACCTTCCAGGTGACTGGGAGAAAAGATCTTTCTTTCCGCAAGTTCTTGGTTCTTAACCACCAACTGAAGCTTTGGCACACTTGAGACAGGCGCATGGGTAAATCCAGAGCTTGGAGCTTCCTGTTCCAAGCGGCTACGATACTGCCTTGAAGTCTCGAATGAAACTGGGCGTAAGGACAGCCTCGAAGGAGGCCACCATCTTCCCTAAATGCCTCATGCAAAGGCGAATAGATGGCCCCTTCTTTGACTTGACCTTGTGGATCAGGTCCTTTAGAGACCTGATCTTTGGCTCTGGCAGGAATACCCTGCTTTGGGCTGTGTCTATTATCATGCCCAAATACTTTACCCTTCTTTGGGCTTGTAGAGAGGATTTCTGTAGGTTTATGATCCATCCTAAATGCGCCAGGTAATTTTTTGTAGTGAGCACAGCGTGATCTAATCCCGCCACTGACCGATCTATGTCAAGCAGATCATCTAAATAGGCGGTTACCGCTATGCCTTGTGCCCTCAGATTTGTCAACAGAGGGGCTAGCACCATTGTAAATACCCGGGGTGCAGTAGCCACACCAAAGGATAGAGCCACAAACTGGAAGTGGCCATGTTCTACCGCAAACCTTAGAAATTTTTGTTGAGCAGGATGGATAGGCACATGTAAATATGCGCCCTTGATGTCTATAGATGCCATGAATTCGCTGCCTTGTAGGGTGGCGACCACTGATCGAATAGCTTCTATTTGGAAATGGCGAATGTTCAGAAACTGATTTGGAGATCTTAGACCCATCCTGGATCTGACATCTCCGTTTTTTGGATTTGGTTTTGGAATCACAAAGAGGTTTGAATAAAAACCTGAACCTTGCTCTTTTAGGGGTACTTCTGTGATCACCCCTTTGAGACAGCAAGTGATCCAAACCTTTGAAGAAGGATCCTCTTTTTAGTGGATCTTTGGAAAGCCTTGAGCTTCAGAACTGAGGAAATGGGATCTCTCGAAATTCCAGTTTGTACCCTAGGCATACTGTGGATACTATCCATTTTTCCTGAATTTGCCGCTTAAAACTGCCGAAACCGACCCCCCCTTGGCCAAGCAGGGGCACCTCTTCACAAAGAGGCTTTGGGGTTTTGCTTATTTGCTTTTGAACCCCACGGCTTCTTGTTCTTTTGAGCCTGATTTTCTTTAGCCTTTGTGGTTGGCTGAAAATGCCATTGCCACTGGCTGGAGGCAGATCTGGGAGCCAGGGAAAGAGAACGTTTAAAACAAGGCTGCTTGTTGTTGTTCTTCTCTGGTAATAGAGTGGTCTTACCACTCGATATTTTTGGGATATATTTTTCCAAATCCTCCCCAAAGAGGCGTTCGCCATGGAAGGGGAAACTGGCCAAAAGTTTTTTGCATGGGGCCTCTGCTGACCAATGCTTTAGTCAAAGAATTCTGCGCATATGCACCAGCTGGAGTGTGAGCAATCTACTGTATAACATAAGGCTTTAGGCAAATTCTCCCAAAATTTTACTTGTTCCAGAGGCAGATCCTTCAGGCTCTGTTTTACCTGATCCTTGAGGACCTGACACATACCAAATGCCGCTACAGCAGGTTGGGCAACTGAACCAGCCAAAAGGAAGGAAGATTTTAGTAAAGATTCCAATTTATTTTCAGAAGGATCTTTAAACCTACACGTTATCCACCAGTCAAGTCAGGTTTTTATTTAAACAAGAAATAGCTGCATCTACAGAAGGCAGACTCCACTTCTTGGAAAACGTTTCCTCCATTGGATAAAGAATGTCAAACTTCTTAGGAGGTAGCCAGTCTGCGTAAATTAGCTTTTCTAGTAGTGGATGAACTGGAAAAGAGCATGCACCCTGCAGGGATTTTAGTGAACCCAGAGAGGAGACAGGTGATTCAGTTAACTCCAAAGAGAGTAACTTGAATGCAGAATGCACGGTTTCAGCATAACATTGCACCTGTGACTTTAGCATCTGGGAAGCAGAGAAAGGTTCTTCTGATATCCCTGATCCATCCGACTTCTCATCCTTATCCTCTGCAGGTGTTACCTTATCCTCATCTTCCTCAGATGTTCCTGAAAGGAGATCTAGAACAAGAGGAGATATGCTTCACTTCTTGTCCTTTTGCGAGGACTTTGCGATTAGCGTAGCGATTCTCTCTTCTAAGTTGTCCAGAGCTGCGGCCAAAGTGTACTCAGTGACATATGCAGGCCCAGGTTACACAGGGGAAGTGCTACTCCCGATAGTGCCAATAGTTCATCCTGTATGGGTGCGTCAGAAATTACAGATGAGGAAGGTACTGAGCAGGCACGGCCAGAGCCACCTGTCTCAGAAGGTGGTGCTTTCTTGTCTCTCTTAGTCCCTGAATTCTTTCTAAGGAAAGACATATTACTAAGTAAAAGCAGAGGTACCACAATGCATATACTACCGTGCTCTACATAAAGTATGCAACTTAAACACACAGTTTCATGCCTAGAGTATAGATGTGTCTCTTGGGAGTGCCCGCCAACCACATAGAGCTTATGTGTCCCCGTAATGCTGCTGTGTCCCAAGGAGAGAGCTGCCGGTCTTTGAGTCCCTTTATGGCTCCTGTATTGAGCACCATCTTTCAAACCAACGTGCCTGAGCACGTGCACGCTCGCGACCCCGCCAATAAAGCGCGCACCCCCATGCGTGCCTGACCTAGAGCTAATGGCGGTGGTCCTGGGGTGAGGGGAGCCTCCTCCTGCCTGATGCTGCATGTCCCCATGCCTGTGAAGTTCTTACCCGGCATCTTAGGCCTCGTACACACGAGGCAATAGATTTGTTCAAATCTGTCCGTCCGACAGATTTGAACAAATCTGTCTGCTGGGATTTTGGTTTGCTCGCGTGTAGACACGAGCAAACCAAAATCCCCGCCAGCAGAGAGCGCGCTGACGTGTCGGTGACGTGGCGGTGACGTTGACGCCGCCACGTCACCGCACCAGGAAGTAAAACACTTCCGCGCATGCGCCAAATCCATTCGGCGGCGGTGCGGGACGACATGTCTGCTGGTAAGTGTACTAACCAGCAGACATGTCGGGCGGGCAGATTCCCACCCGATAGATTTCAAAGCATGCTTTGAAATCTGTCGGGTGGCCAAATCCGTCGGCTCGGCCGTACACACGATCGAATCTGTCTGCTGAAACGGTCCAGCGGACAGATTTGATCATGTGTACGAGGCCTTAGAGGAGAGAAGCGGTGGCCATTCTCATGGCAGAGCTCTGCAGTGGAGGAAGTGTGCTTGTCTGTGGGATCTGACACTGTTTGAAGCATGGTGAGTACAATTCAGCTCTTTACTCCCTCTAGTGGCGGAAAAAAAGAAGGCACTTTACTCAACATTAGGAAAGGTCCTTAATTTTATCTTAGAACTCTTTCCTCTTACCTTATCCCGCCGCAGGTTTTTCTGCTGAAATCAGACAGACAAATCTTCACCTATAACGGTGGGTTTTGTGTGCCAACCTTCAGGGATATGGGTTCCTATTTAAAGGAGACCTCTCCCCTGGGCCTTGTATAGGACTCTTACCAGGACAAGTACCAGCATAAGTAGCGAAAGTGCTGGACCCTAGAGCCCAGTCCTCCGAAGAGAGACATTACAGGCGACGCCTCGTGCACGAGGCCTGGATTGCAGCTGATTTCCTTTTTGGGATAATTGCCTGCGGTCAATTTAGACGATTGATGGGGGAGCCAGTGATCTTTGGAACTGCTATTTATTTCAGGGTGCATGTTTGTAATGTGGTTATGATGAAGGCCTTAAAGGCTAAAACGCATCAACCAACTATTTGTGTTTGTCCACTGTGGCTTGTTAATAAATACTACTAATTTTAAAGAGCAACGACCGGAGTGCGGACCATCTTTTCTTCATTACTCTACTCAGCCAGCGACTGTGGATCGAGCACCTGGGAACCTTGCTTTCTATGTGATGTATGGGTAGTAGCACTGACTTTTTTGTTTATATTCTAGGTTTTTTATTTTTGCTCTCCCTAAAGCTTCATGCTTGAGAGGGCAGAGGAGGAGTGTGGAGAGGAGTGTTCAGGGGGTGGGAATTTGTGTTTGAGAGGACAAGGGGGGATGGGAGGTGTGCTCAGAGGTTGGGGGATTGAGTACAGAGGAGGGCAAAGGAGAAGGGCAGAGAGGTTTGTCCAGAGACTGGGGTTGAAAGAGTGGAAGGCATGTCCCAAGGCTGGGGATCAATGCTTAAGAGTTTAGAGGCAGAGGGCAGGGAGGCATGTCCAGAGATGCCTGTACATGGGGGGAAGAGCAAGCTGGGACCGTTTCATCCAGTGATTGAACCTCCACAGGGCACAGTAAGAAGTATTAGACTGGCATATCTACTGGTAGATGTGTCATCCATATTTTAGAAGAAACAGGATTTGGCTTCATCTGTCCATATTTAAGATGGCTGCCCAGACAGCACAGGTGACTGCTGTACCAATAAACCATTCCATAACAAATACAGCCTCTTGTTAAAAATAAACTCCCTAAATGTTATCAAAAACATCTGTGGGCTGCTGCAGGGTTTTCTGTATTTTTTTTATTAGACTAAAGTTCTACTGGTATTGGGGGGTTCAGAAGATAATGGTACTGTGGTGGGAATTGTGCTGGGACATTAGGAGGGCTGGGGTGTCAGGAGGGTATTGTATTGGGGGTGGGGGGGGGGGGTCAGGAGGGAATGGTACTGTGGTGGGCATCATGCTGGGACTTTAGGAGGGCTGTGAATCAGAAGCGATGGAGTGTACAAAAGTTTTTAATGCAGAGTAGCGCAGGGAAGGTGCAGTGGTGCTGATCCCTGCCGGCAATCTTTTTCCTCCAAATGGTACCGTTGAATTGGGGAGTAGGGTCGGAGGCAATGAGCATGCAATATTCATAGGAAGCGATCGGGCGTGTTTGGAGAAGGGCCCGAACCAGCACGATCTATCCTGGAGGCTTTCCCTACCCCGCAGCCACACGTATGCAGGGGGTGGAGCTGCCTCGGTAGCCTGGGATTGTTTGAGCGTGCGCATGCACTGCTCTAGAGCAAAGACCGGGTCGGGAACAGTGGGATGTCTTTGCGGTCTACCCATCACCTGTCGGCGGCCTATGGGCAGCATGCGATCAACTGGTCCTACATTTTCATGATTTGCAGAATGTTTTTACATTTCAAAGCAATACTTCAAATAACAAATCAATGAGAAACATAAAATTATAGAAACCAATTTATATTTTACTTACAACATTTCAGAATCATCTAAGCACAATTTTGAAGGAGCAATGGTTGGGGACATTGGCGGCTCTTTATTGCTTCCTCCACTTAAAAAAACTGCTTTGCACATGTCAACATGCTGTGGCTTGTTATCTTTGGAAAGACAAAAAAATATTATATTTTAATTGTCATAATACTTTACATCTGTTTTGGAGCTTATATTCAAGTTAATTTTTGTCTTCTCTACTAGTTACTATTTAACACATAAAAAAGATATGATTTAAAAATGTCTACATAATAGTAATTCATAGTAATGTAATACATTATAATACACTCTTATCACAGTATGAACCACTCTGTTCAATGTCACAACTTTTGAAAATATTTACCCATAATTTAGTTCATTTCAGGGAAGTAGCAGTAAAGTTTCATCCCTCAAAGAAAACTCAATCCTTTTTTGTGACCCTTGCAGGGGAAATCTACGGTAGTAATAATGGTTACAGTTTTAGCCCTGGTTCACACTGGTGCAATTTGACATGCAATTTGACATGTCAAATCAGAGGTATTAGCACCACCCTAATAAGTGCGGCGTTGCACTGATTTCAATAAGTAGTTTCTGTACTTTCTGTACACCTACACACATATCTCTAAAATCGCGGCCAAAATCAGGAATGGCAGGCGGGAGTGAAATCGTGTGAGTTCAGCTGAACTCGCACGGCTTCATTCCCACAGCCCAGTGTGAACCTGGGCTCATTCTGATCCAAGTATGAATTGTAGCACTTCTTGTCTAGGTGGTTGGAAAGGCTTCATCTTACATATTTACTACAAATTTCTGTTGCAGATTAAAAGGTATTTAACCACTTCCATACCGGGCCTATTCTGGCATACAATTACTCAGAACACCCAAACACTATATGGGCCAGATTCAGAAAGAATTGTCTAACTTTCGGCTGGTGTAGCGTATCTCATATACACTACGCCGCCGTAATTTAGAGCGGCAGGTACCATATTCAGAAAGAACTTGCGCCCTAAGTTACGGCGGCGTAGTGTAAATGGGCAGGCGTAAGCGCGCGTAATTCAAAGTAGCCAGGCAGTGGGCGTGTTGTAGTAAAATGAGCCATGACCCCAGGCAAATGCGGGTCCGAACGAACGGCGCATGTGCCGTCCGTAGACGTATCCCAGTGCGTATGGTCCAAAATCACGTCGCAAATACTCAATGCTTTCGACGTGAACATAATTTCCGCACAGCCCTATTCGCGTACGACTTACGCAAACGACGTAGACGACGTACAATTTGACGCTGTTCTGACGTCCATACTTAACATTGCCTGCGCCTCATATAGCAGGGGTAACTTTACGCCGGTCAAACGCCTTACATAAACGGCGTATATCAATACTACGCTCGTGAATCGGCGTATCTAGCTCATTTGCATATTTTTAATGGGAACGCCGAATACGTCCAGCGTAACTATGCGCCCACAATACGCCGGTGTAGGCAAGTTACGTCGGACGGCTGAAGCCATGTTTTTCTGCGTATCTTGCTTTCTGAATCTGCGTAAAAATGCAACGGCGCACATTTGAAATTACGGCGGTGTATCTTTCTGAATCTGGCCCAATAATGTTTTTTTAGCAGACACCCTACGGAATAAAATGACGGTCATTGCAACTTTTTATCTCGCACAGTATTTGCGCAATCATTTTTTAAACGCCTTTTTTTGGGGGGAAAAGCGGTTTCATGAATTAAATAACAAAACAGTAAAGCCCATTTTTTTGTATAATATGAAAGACAATGTTACGCAGAGTAAATAGATATCTAACATATCACACTTTAAAATTGCGCACACTCATGGAATGGCGCCAAACTTCGGTACTTAAAAATCTCCATAGGCGACGCTCAATTTTTTTTTTACATGTTACCAGTTTAGAGTTACAGAGTAGGTCTAGTGCTAGAATTGTTGCTCAGGCTCTAACGCACGCAGCGATACCTCACATGTGTGGTTTGAACGGCATTTACATTTGTGGACTGTACTGGTGTGTGTGCTTCTGAGTGCGAGCTACCGAGGACAGGGGGCCCAGGGGCGTTTTAAAAATATATTTTTTTATTTATTTAATTCACTGATCTCATGCTGACAGCCACGATCACGGCTTTGTTTTCTTCTGGGAACCCGGGCATGATGTCATAACGTCGCGCCAGGGCCTCATAGAGATGACATTTCTATCGTCTTGAGCCGGAGCCAGACGATTATTTCTCTTTATATGCCTGTCTAACTCATCTCCCATGTGAGTATTCTGGTTTTTACTATTTTAAATAAATGTCCCAGCGGGATTACGCTATGTCTGCCTCTATTTATCATTTACATATGATCTAATTGGTGGAGTTGCTGAGTGGAGCCCCGGTGTAAACACTGCCCTAGGATTTGGGATTCGTCCTGGTTCTCTAAAGGCCGCGGCTGGGTCACAGCCGACTGTTGATTACAGCCATTCCTCTGGTAAGCTGCTTATACTTCTGGTGGTGGGCCACATTGAAAAGCCATGTTCGAGCACAGTGGTGTTTATTATATGTCCATCCTGATTAAAGACCAGCGGAAATTTGTCTTGGAGCCAACCTACTACTTCTCTCATGTTTGAAGGATTGTTTATCTCCACACGACTAATATATAGACTCTTTTTGATTGTATCGAGTCCGGGTGACAAGGCGCAGCTCTAAATCTTTGTTTTTGTTGTATTTCCCCTTGTGTTTCGGCACAAGAGCTGCCGCCTCCCCCCTATTTTTTATTTTTATTTTTATGTTAGTAACTGACCACACCGGTACT
Organism: Rana kukunoris; assembly: GCA_029574335.1. Taxonomy (NCBI): domain Eukaryota; kingdom Metazoa; phylum Chordata; class Amphibia; order Anura; family Ranidae; genus Rana; species Rana kukunoris. Next base: position 155,220,362 of record CM056051.1, read on the forward strand.
AATTGATTATTTAACTGTGACAAGCGCAATTTTTTTTCTGTATTAGATTCTTTCTCTGGGCCCCCGATGGTACGAGAGAGCCCAGAGAAGCACCAGATGGCGGCGGGGGGGGGGGGGGGACGTCCCCTCCCGTCGCCTATAAGAATGATGCAGGCATCATTCAGATATCTCCACTGAAAGTCCAAGACGTCATATGACGTCCTTGTGTGGGAAGTGGTTAAAACATATTTCCACTTGTGCAGTTATATTTGAGAAAATGTAACTATATAAATATGTGTCCTAATGTTAACTAGCTCCCTCACGAATCTTGTTCACAGGAGGCAAGCAGTGGCATACAATCGCTGGTTTTGCCAGTGAGGGAGCAATACCATAGCAGCGGGTGAGGACCTTCTATGCTCTTTTAGTAATCGCTAGTGCAACACTGGTCTAAAGCTGGCAAAGGATGCTTCAGAAAGGACCTAATAAATTTGGATCCATCAATGGCCATTATTATTTGTAAAAAGTCAATCTAATGATCAACTTCTCATAAACATGCTTGTTGGAAAATGTTGGTTCAATCAGCGCTGCAGCACTAATCGGTGTATTCTGACAGCAGAGTCCCTGCTATAAGTATACAATAAACACAGAGGGGAGGATTCCTTTATCTATCCACCTCGTTTGCATGGATGGATGAATCCATTCTGCTGGCTGATGGAAAAAAACTGTCCCATGCATGCCCAACTTAAGTCTTCTCTGAGGCCGAGTACACACGGAGGGTAATGTCCGATGGAAACGGTCCGCGGACCGGTTTCATCGGACATGTCTCGGGATTTTCGCCAGACAGCGCGGTGACGTGGCGGTGACGTTGACGCCGCCACGTCACCGAACCAGAAAGAAAAATACTTCCGTGCATGCGTCGAATCCATTCGACGCATGTGCGGGAAGATATGTCCGCTGGTGAGTGTACTAGCCAGCGGACATTTTAAAGCATGTTTTAAAATTTGTCCGCTGGCCAAATATGTCCGCTAGCCCGTACACACGATCGGAGATGTCTGCTGAAACGGTCCCACGGACCAGTTTTAGCGGACAAATTTGATCGTGTGTACGCGGCCTAAGGCTGTCTTTTAGAAAGTTGTGACTAGCACAGCTCCCACAGAAAATACCCAGGTAATCAGCAACTTTAACTCAATGTACTCCCAAAATGTTGTGCTTCTTATCCTATCATGGCAAATACAGCAATCCTTACTACAAAATCTTTTTTTAACCACCCAACGACCCCCTACTGCACATATACGTTGGCAGAATGGCACGGCTGGGCACATCAACATATATATACGTTGATATTAGTACCCAGCCGTTCAGGATATTTTAGACGGGAACGCCACCTAGCGGCCAGCCTAAAATATGAAAATAAGAATTGACAGCGTAAGAGACGCATTTCTGATCTAAGGAAAATCTATGCTAAACTGATTTTATGAATCAGTGGTATAGATTGGACGCCTAAAACGCAGAGATAAGACGGCTTATCTGGAGATATTTCCTACAGTGCACAAATGTAAAGCTAGCCTTAATGGATTCCCTGAATGTAACTTGTTCAAATGATTTGTAGTAGGTCCTGCTGACTGTCTTCTATAGAATTAGTGATAACTGACTATGGAAGCTTGCCTCACACAGCAGCTAGATACAGTACAGGTGGTTCTCAAAAAATTTGCATATTGTGATAAAGTTCATTATTTTCTGTAATGTACTGATAAACATTAGACTTTCATATATTTTAGATTCATTACACACAACTGAAGTAGTGAAGCCTTTTCTTGTTTTAATATTGATGATTTTGGCATACAGCTCATGAAAACCCAAAATTCCTATCTCAAAATATTAGCATATCATGAAAAGGTTCTCTAAACGAGCTCTTAACCTAATCATCTGAATCAACTAATTAACTCTAAACACCTGCAAAAGATTCCTAAGGCTTTTAAAAACTCCCAGCCTGGTTCATTACTCCAAACCGCAATCATGGGTAAGACTGCCAACCTGACTGCTGTCCAGAAGGCCATCATTGACACCCTCAAGCAAGAGGGTAAGACACAGAAAGAAATTTCTGAACGAATAGGCTGTTCCCAGAGTGCTGTATCAAGGCACCTCAGTAGGAAGTCTGTGGGAAGGAAAAAGTGTGGTAGAAAACGCTGCACAACGAGGAGAGGTGACCGGACCCTGAGGAAGATTGTGGAGAAGGACCGATTCCAGACCTTGGGGGACCAGCGGAAGCAGTGGACTGAGTCTGGAGTAGAAACATCCAGAGCCACTGTGTACAGGCAGGTGCAGGAAATGGGCTACAGGTGCCGCATTCCCCAGGTCAAGCCACTTTTGAACCAGAAACAACGGCAGAAGCGCCTGACCTGGGCTACAGAGAAGCAACACTGGACTGTTGCTCAGTGGTCCAAAGTACTTCTTTCGGATGAAAGCTAATTTTGCATGTCATTCGGTAATCAAGGTGCCAGAGTCTGGAGGAAGACTGGGGAGAGGGAAATGCCAAAATTCCTGAAGTCCAGTGTCAAGTACCCACAGTCAGTGATGGTCTGGGGTGCCATGTCAGCTGCTGGTGTTGGTCCACTGTGTTTTGTCAAGGGCAGGGTGAATGCAACTAGCTATCAGGAGATTTTGGAGAACTTCATGCTTCCATCTGCTGAAAAGCTTTATGGAGATGAAGATTTCATTTTTCAGCATGACCTGGCACCTGCTCACAGTGTCAAAACCACTGGTAAATGGTTTACTGACCATGGTATTACTGTGCTCAATTGGCCTGCCAACTCTCCTGACCTGAACCCCATAGAGAATCTGTGGGATATTGGGAAGAGAAAGTTGAGAGACGCAAGATCCAACACTCTGGATGAGCTTAAGGCCGCTATCGAAGCATCCTGGGCCTCCATAACACCTCAGCAGTGCCACAGGCTGATTGCCTCCATGCCACGCCGCATTGAAGCAGTAATTTTTGCAAAAGGATTCCCGACCAAGTATTCAGTGCATAACTGAACAGAATTATTTGAAGGTTGACTTTTTTTTTTTATTAAAAACACTTTTCTTTTATTGGTCGGATGAAATATGCTAATATTTTTAGATAGGAATTTTGTGTTTTTTAAATGAGCTGTATGCCAAAATCATCAATATTAAAACAAGAAAATGCTTGAACTAGTTCAGTTGTGTGTAATGAATCTAAAATATATGAAAGTCTAATGTTTATCAGTACATTACAGAAAATAATGAACTTTATCACAATATGCTAATTTTTTGAGAACCACCTGTATATGTGTAATATGAATACAGGGTGAGCAGGGAATGGTGCTATACGGCACTGGCTGACCATTACTCACTTTGCAAACTCCTCAAGCTTCAATGCCACCAAAGAGACTGAACTGAGCCCCAGGTCCTGGTAGAATTGGGCACACTGCCCCGCATCCCACATTATCTCCATACACATGTGCCAAGGAAGCTGCCATCAGCTGTAAACCACTACAGGCATACCCCAGTTTTAAGTACACAATGGAGTTTATTTACTAACGCTGAAAAGCGCAAAATAAAAACCAATGAGCATCTAACCCCATCTTGTTCAATTAAGCCTGGTATTAAAACCTGGAAGCTCATTGGTTTCTATGCAGAAGTGAGATTGATTTTGCTCTTTCCAGCTTTAGTAAGTAAACCCCATTGCGTACTTAAAAGTGGGGTATGCCTGTACATCATTCCCTGACCACATACACGGAGCAGGATGGTCACACACAGCATTACCTGGTGGTGAGAAGGAATACTGTTACTCTTTCAGAACACATCCCAGCATTGGACCCACATTTTGTCTATCACAAGCATGGGGTTTGGAGGCGGCGGGGCTGTGTGAGTGCGAGCAGAGCAGAGACAATTTCAATGTCAGCTGTTACAGCTACTCCGCGGATAACGTGTGTGCCGATCCGAAGTTGTTGATCCGTGCACCACTACTGGGCACCAGCCCTGCCCGCAGCACCCGAGTTGACAGCAGGGGCCCTCTCCACCGCACCTTCCACAGCTCCATCCTGGGTCTGACCCCCACTCTCAACTAAACCCCCCCTGGCAGGCTTACTTCCAAGCTATACCAACCAAAGACGACATTAAGCTGCTTATCGAGGAGGTCAAGTCTGCCTGCCGAGCTGAGATTCAAGTACTTCACGCCAAATTTAAACATCTCTCTGACAGAGTGGAAATGGCGGAGGGATATGCAGCGCCATGTGGAGGATTTGGACATTAGGGGGTGCAGAAACAACATCCGTGTCAGGGGCCTGCCTGAGTCGGAGGGCCCTGAGGACCTGCACGACATTTTGCAAACCCTCTTCAATGACCTTCTGGGAGAACCCCCAAATAAACCCATAGAGATGGATCTGGCGCATTGTGCCCTGCAACCCAAGGGACTTGCCTTCAGACCTTACGATGTCATATGCAAGGTCAATTCCTTCCCTCTGAAGGAGGACATTATGCGTAAAGCCCGCACTGTTAGGAAGGTGGTCTTTGGTAATACTCAGATACAGCTGTACCCAGACCTATCCTGGATTACCCCGCAGAAAAAAAGACTCCTTCATCCTCTCCTCCTCTCGCTACAGGAACGCGATATAGTCTACCGGTGGGGTTCCCCCTTCAGCCTTACAGCCCACCGACAAGGACAGTTGGTGGTGCTCCACTACTCTGAGGACCTGGACACTTTTTGTGAGACCATGGAGATCCCTGTCCCCTGCCTCCAGGAATGGCTACACCTCCACCACCACACAAGGTTTGGCAAAATGTCCCTCCGACCAAGCGATACCGGGACTCTCCTCGCAGACCTGCTAAACCCAGGCATGGCTGAAAACTGTTGGACCCTGCTTCCAACCCGGCCATGGCTATGGCATGTTTGCCTTTCTTTTTGACTCCCCCGACCCACCCATCAGCCTCATTTGCGATCCCTTTAAGCCCCATGCTCGTTACTCGCTTTGGCGCTTAAGCCCCATGCTCGTTACTCGCTTTGGCGCTTCCCATTGGAGACTTGAGAGTGGTGACTTTTCCGATAGCTTGTCCCCACATAGGTTCACCCTGTGGTTATCGATTGCTATAGTTCTCTATGTCCCCCAGGCCTGGTGCCTCTTCTTTTTTTGGGGGCCCTGGTCGGAAGGAGTTATTGGAACCCTCTGGGCCCCGGGTGACACGGTGCACTCGGGGCTTTTTTGCAGTGTTTTTTTGTCTGTTATGTATCTTATGTTATTGTTTTTCTTGTTTTGTCTCCCTTCTCTTCTCCCCCCCCCCCCCCTACTTCCCTGGCTCACGCTCCTGGCGGACATTCGGGCTGCTCCTGTGACTTGGCGTCTTCCCCACACGTGCACTAAGGCATTCTCGCAGCTGGATAAGATGTTCTGCCTAATCCTCTTCTATGAACAGAAACATAACCCAAATGTCAAGATTTAAGGAGCTGTGGCCGTCCATGGATAAGAGAAATAACGTTTTTTTTTTTTTTTTTAACCACTCTAATTAAATTAACGAGGGGATAAATGTGAGTGTTTGATAGCAGGTCAACTATCTTATCTCTGAGCATCCTGTGATGTAAATTTTTAATCATCTTCCCAATACCCACAAAGGGTTAGATCCACTACAGGGGAGACCCATTATCTCTGGGATTGGCTCTCTCAATGAGAGACTGGGCTGGATAAAGGCTCGGGAACCCTTTGCAGGTGTTATGGCTTAATTAGCTGATTATCTGAGATTGTGGATTTGGGGTTTTCATGAGCTGTAAGCCGCAATCATCACAATTATGACAAATCAGGGCTTGAACTATCTTGTTTTGCATGTAATGATTCTATCCCATATATTAGTTTAAGTTCTTAAGTTGCATTAGTGAAATTAATGAACTTTTGCACGATATTCAAATTTTTCGAGTATCACCTGTAGTTTTTTTTACACACTTTGTTACATTTATTTTATCTGGTGTGTCTAAATGCTATACATATTGGTCAGCCAGTCAAGCCAGGCTCTTTCTTTGAATCACTTGAGGGCAGAACTTTAGCCCCCATTGCTGCTCCGCACCTCTGGAGAAAATATTCCCCATTAAACATAAAATAATTATGTGTAAAAAAACTCCAATACAAACGAACCTGAAAAGTAAGATTAGCGTGATGTTCTAGGTAAAAACCCACTGCTTCAATGGCCAATCCATGAATACAGGCTGGATACAGTACATCCACATAGCATGCACATCCCACTGTATTTAACATACAATATTCAAAAGGTGATTAGTAGCCTTCAAAGTGGCTGGGGAGTGTGTTAACTAAAGATTACAAGACCCTATCCACCCCAGTACACACCATCGGATCAAAATCCCCGCCGGCAGACAGCGCGGTGACGTGGCGGTGACGTTGACGCCGCCATGTCACCGCACCAGGAAGTAAACAACTTCCACGCATGCGTCGCATCCATACGACGCTTGTGCAGGAAGATATGTCTGCTGGTGAGTGTACTGACCAGCGGACATATCCGACGGACATGTCTCCGGCGGACAAATATGTTCGCTAGCCCATACACACGATCGGATTTGTCTGCTGAAATGGTCCGTCGGACCATTTCCAGCGGACAAATTCGATCGTGTGTACGCGGCCTTAAGCCCCGGACCAATATGCTGCTAAATGCCCAAAGGCGTTTTTACAATTCGGCACTGCGTCGCTTTAACAGACAATTGCGCGGTCGTGCGACGTGGCTCCCAAACAAAATTTGCATCCTTTTCTTCCCACAAATAGAGCTTTCTTTTGAGGGTATTTGATTGCCTTTTTGCGCTATAAACAAAAATAGAGCGATTTTTTACTTTTTGTTATAAGAAAAATCGAATAAACTAAATTTTAGTCACACATTTAGGCCAAAATGTATTCAGCCACATGTCTTTAGTAAAAAAAAAAAAAAAAAAAATCGCAATATAAAAAAAAAATTGCTACCTAGCGGCAACAGTGATACTAATACAGCGATCAGAAAACTGATCGCTTAGTGACACTGGCAATAGGGGGTGAAAGGGTTAACTAGGACAGTGATCAAGGGGTTAAACCTTTATTAGGGTGGGGTACGGGGCTACCCTGGACCTAACACTAACTGCCTGTCACACTAACTGTCACACTGATACTAAATGCAGTGATCAGTAAATATATGATCACTGCAGTCAGTGACACTGTGACAGGGGGCTGGGGGGTGATCGGAAGAGGTTAAGTGTGCCTATGTGTGTGGTGTTGGTGCGACTTACTATGATGTCTTCTCTCCTCTCGTCGGATTGAAAATACTGCCGAGAGGAGAGCTGACATCACTTCCTCTGCCAGTGTTTACATTACACTGGCAGAGGAAGTCACACGGCGGATTGGCTGGGAGCGATCACGAGGGGGCGGACAAAAACGAACAGCCGCCCCCTCATCCCGGATCGCTCCTGCAGGTAAGACCTCCGCCGCATGTAGCGAGGGGGTCCCGATCGGACCCCCAACCCGCAAGAAGGCAGGGACGTACATGTACGCCCATCTGCCTGTACGTGCCATTCTGTGGACGTACATATACATGTGGCGGGCGTTAAGTTGTTAAACTATCTTGCTTTGCATGTAATGAGTCTATCTCATATATTAGTTCCACCTTTTAAGTTGCATTAGTGAAATAAATGAACTTTTGCACGATACTCAAATTTTTTGAGTATCACCTGTATACGGAAAAGGACTGACATAATGAAAATAGGTAATTGCAGCTGCAAGTTGAGGACTGAGTACTCTAAGGTGTGTTGGGGCTGAGTACTGTAATGTGGGGGGGGGGGTGAGTACTGTAATGTGGGGGGGCTAAGTACTGTAATGTGGGGGGGGCTGAGAACTGTAATGTGAGGGGGGGCTGAGTACTGTAATGTGAGGGGGGGCTGAGTACTGTAATGTGGGGGGGGCTGAGTACTGTAATGTGTGTGTGGGGGAATGAGTACTGTAATATAGGGGGGTGAGTTCTGTAATGTGGGGGGGCTGAATACTGTAATGTGTGTGTGGGGGGCTGAGTACTGTAATGTGGGGGGGGGGGCTGAGTGCTGTAATGTGGGGGGGATGAGTACTGTAATATAGGGGGGTGAGTTCTGTAATGTGGGGGGCCAAATACTGCAATGTGTGTGTGGGGGCTGAGTACTGTAATGTGGGGGGGGCTTAATTCTGTAATGTGTGTGTGTGGGAATGAGTGCTGTAATATAGGGGGTGAGTTCTGGGGGGGCGGGGCGAATACTGTAACGTGTGTGGGGGTTGAGTACTGTAATGTGAGGGGGGGGTGGCTGAGTACTGTAATGTGAGGGGGGGTGGCTGAATACTGTAATGTGTGTGTGGGGAAATGAGTACTGTAAAATAGGGGGGTGAGTTCTGTAATGTGGATGGCGGAGTACTGTAACGTGTGTGGGGGCCAAGTACTATAATTTTGGGGGGTGAATGAATACTGTAATGTGGGGGAGAGCTGTGTACTGTAATGTCGGGAGAGGGGCTGAGTATTGTAAATGAGGGGATCCGAGTACTGGAATGGGGGTTTCAGGACAGTAATAACATACAGTACAGACCAAAAGTTTGGACACACCTTCTCATTCAAAGACTTTTCTTTATTTTCATGACTATGAAAATTGTAGATTCACACTGAAGGCATCAAAACTATGAATTAACACATGTGGAATTATATACATAACAAAAAAGTGTGAAACAACTGAAAAAATGTAATATTCTAGGTTTTTCAAAATTAGCCACCTTTTGCTTTGATTACTGCTTTGCACATTGGCTCTTGGCATTCTCTTGATGAGCTTCAAGAGGTAGTCACCTGAAATGGTCTTTAAACAGTCTTGAAGGAGTTCCCAGAGATGCTTAGCACTTGTTGGCCCTTTTGCCTTCACTCTGGTCATCTGACACAGCACCCCATCACTCTCCTTCTTGGTCAAATAGCCCTTACACAGCCTGGAGGTATGTTTGGGGTCATTGTCCTGTTAAAAAATAAATGATGGTCCAACTAAACGCAAACCGAATGGAATAGCATGCCGCTGCAAGATGCTGTGGTTGCCATGCTAGTTCAGTATGCCTTCAATTTTGAATAAATCCCCAACAGTGTCATCAGCAAAGCACTCCCACACCAGCACACCTCCTCCTCCATGCTTCACGGTGGGAACCAGGCATGTAGAGTCCATCTGTTCACCTTTTCTGCGTCGCACAAAGACACGGTGGTTGGACCCAAAGATCTCAAGTTTGGACTCATCAGACGAAAGCACAGATTTCCACTGGTCTAATGTCCATTCCTTGTGTTGTTTAGCCCAAACAAGTCTCTTCTGCTTGTTGCCTTTCTTTAGCAGTGGTTTCCTAGCAGATATTCTACCATGAAGGCCTGATTCACACAGTCTCCTCTTAACAGTTGTTCTAGAGATGTGTCTGCTTCAAAAGGTGGCTACTTTGAAGAACCTAGAATATGACATATATTTTCAGTTGTTTCACACTTTTTTGTTATGTATATAATTCAAAATGTGTTAATTCATAGTTTTGATGCCTCCAGTGTGACTCTACAATTTTCATAGTCATGAAAATAAAGAAAACTCTTTGAATGAGAAGGTGTGTCCAAACTTTTGGTCTGTACTGTATATATATATATATATATATATATATATATATATATATATATATATATATATATAAAAAATAACATATAGTAACATAAAAAAAAATAGTACAATACTGCAAAGTAAATAAGATAAATAAGAAGATGGGGTTTGAGATAGACATATTTTAAGGATCAATGAAATGAGGGTCGATAGTCATTGAGTGGATAGTTATCATTAAGTCAATAAGTCATCAAGGTCAATAAGTCATCAATGTCTTTAAATCATCAAGACCTCTCCCTCCAGACCCACCACTTTCCATCAAACTTTTTCCTAGAGCCATTCTTGCTGGCCAGTAAGGATTCATGTAAAATTAAAATCTCAATGGTTAAATCCTATGGGTTAATAAAGTAAAACACCAAAGTATAACCAAATGTGAATAACCACACTACCTCACCTAAAAAAGCGAGAAGTATAGACAGGGTAAAAGTATGCACAAATAACCCCTGTGGTGAATCACTCTGCCATAGTGACTGTAATAGATGATGGTGAGAACATCAAAAAGTACATATTGATAACTCTACGCGTAGCATCAGATGCTTGCCTTCCTGAAGTGAAGCCAGATTGGTCTGGATTGATCAGTGTTGGTAGGATATGTAGGAGTCTATTGTCTAGGATTTTAGCATAAAACTCAACATCAGTCTTTAAAAGCGAAATGGGGTGAAAGTTAGAGGGAGTGTCAGGAGTCTTGCCAGGTTTGGGAATGGTAACCACATATGCTGTAAGCATTTAAGAGGGAAATGAGGCAGAAGATACAGCCTGAGAAAATACAGATTGTAATGTGGGGGATATAATGTCGGAAAAAGTCTTATAATAGTCATTTGGTAGACCATCAGGGCTTGGGGATTTACCACAAGGAAGTGCCTTGATTATTTTTTGTATTTCGGGTCTCTGTGATGGGTGCATTCAGGGTTGTTAATTGTAATTGCGTCAATGAGGGGAGATTAATATCTGCTAGAATTGACTGAATGGCATCATCTGTGGGTTGGGGGTGTTGGGGTCATTTTTAATATTATATAAGGATGAGTAATAGTCAGCAAAGGTATTAGGAATGTCTTTGGGACTAAAACTGTTACTATTGTCAGACGTGTGGATTAAGTAAGGAATTTTTGTGCAGGCTTTTTGTTCTTTCAGGCGACGGGCTAAGAACCTGCCAGCTTCAATGAGTTAATGTATTTATCATAGTGTTCTAGGAGTAAAAACTTGATAAGTCGGGGCGTGGCTTGGCGCGCGGCGAGGATGGCAGCACATTGAATAGCTCCTTTGTACGTACGGCCCTTGGCAGCTAATTACCCGACCGACAGCCTCCAGATGCCTGGCAAAAGAGTTTACTCCAATCCCCACTCTCGCCCACGATGCAGCTCGGTATCTTACTCGGCTAAGCTGAGCTCTTCAAGCCGAGGTCAGCAGGATGCGGCATTGCATCTAGGCCTAAGATGGCGCCGACCCGCCACAAGGAGGAATACAGTGATGACTCCCAGTCTGCTCCTGAGAGCTCGGCCAGGGGCAAGTCCACCCTAGATCACCCCTTAACATTCGCGGACATGTCCATGATAGCGGTGGACATTAAGGCCACTTCTCGGCAGCTAATACGGATCTTAAAACGAGAATGCTGGTGCTGAATGAAAAGATGGTCGCAAAGGAGTCTGCCGGAAAGCGCAGAGACAAGGCTATACAGAGGATAGAGAAGGCAACGCTGGTTCATGCACAACATTTCATAGACATGAACCGACACATTGAAGACCTCGACAACAGAGGTAGGAGGTGCAATGTTTGGGTGAGGGGAATTCCGGAGTCCGTGGACTCTAATCAGATCATCACAACGCTACGTATTGTCTTCAATAGCTTGTTGGAGACAGGAGGATGCAGCGATTAACTTTGTATGGGCTCATAGGGCCCTCAGACCTAGAGGGTCCGATTCAGCCCCACCGAGGGATGCTGCCTTGAGAGCTTTGGCCAGGAGAAATGCGCAAGACCAGGAAAAATGATCATATTGTTTTTAATGGAGAAATGCGATAGATAAGATATAATGCGCAAGGCCAGGAGAAATGATCATATTGTTTTTAATGGAGCAACCATTATGCTGTTCCAGGACTTGTCGCAGATAACTTTTCGGAACAGAAGAACTTTGCGCCCCCTCTTGGAGAAACTGAGGGAAAGGGATCTTGGGTACACCTGGCGATTTCCTTTTGCACTGAATGTATCCTTCAACGGGCACCAATACACGCTGCGTACACCTGCCGACCTACCTGAATTTTGTGATGCCCTGGACCTCGGCTTGATCGACCTGCCCGATTGGTATGCCGAGTTTTTGCACCCCTTGCCAGACCAGAGCCCTCCGGATTCACCGTTTTCCAAACCAGACAAACGGCTGGCGAAGAAGGCTAAATATGGTAGGGGGGGGGGTCGAAAAATGGCACCCGAGAAGGCAAGTAGAGGCCCCGAGAGAGCTGGGTGTGGATTAGATCTGTCACACCGGAGATCTCACTGATCCTTGCATCCCCTCTTCCGTGCTCTTTTTGTTTGCTTCTCCCCTACTCACCCTCACGCTATAGTTATCTCCGTCAACGGTCCACTGGTCTTGGCCTGCCTTTTAACTGTTGGCATACCTGATTCCCACGCGATTCCCAGCGGATTTTATTGCTATCCATAACCTTGCCCCTAATCACCAGATGGTGCAGTTCTGCTCGTGAGAGCGGTGGCAGGCCCTATGGATTGTCTGTGGTTTTTGCTCTCCTGCCTAACTTCTGCTAAATAGGGCGCTTGAACAATTGTTTCGTCAGCAGAATCCACAAGTCTTGGGCGGTCGTACAACACCGGCATGGCTTCGGTTTTTGTTGTCCCCCTATAGTTCTTGGTTCCCAGGGGGGACACTAGTCTGGTGATTAGATGTGTTTGAACTACCATTGTTCTTGGGATTTTCTGGACTGGATCTGAATGGGGGAGGGTCCCTAAGGGAGGAAGGGGGGATTCTTCTTGTTTCTTTATTTTTATTTTTTATTTTTATGTTATACACATATTTGTCTTATACTGCCTGCCTAATTTATGTACTCACCATTAGGTCAGGTATATTATAATCTAGCATATTTTTCTTAAGCTTCAGCCAGTAGGGCTGTACGTGCACTTTGATGGTTGATTTCTGTGATTTACTCTATTTGATTCTGATTAGTTAGCAGTTAAGTGTGGTGCTGACATTCGGTTGTCGTCGCCTCCCTCCTGCCCCACAAGGCACCCCTGTGTCTCTATTGAGTCACTGGGTGCACCATATTATGTAGGCGGGGCTCTCCTCCCGGGGGTCACAAATTTACCCCTGGAGTAGAATCTGCTATAGGTAATCTCCCTTGCTCCCTCTCCTTGTTCTATACGTTTTCCTTTTCTTTTCTAACTTGTTCTTTTTTTCTTTGCTCTTTCCCCTGTTCTTTCCCTGTGAGAAATATTTTTTACAGGGTCGATATTACTGTTTTTGTATGTTCACTGGTTCTATTGCTGATCCACTCCTTGCAGTTGTCTCTTTCAGATTTGGTCCTCCGAGCGCCTCCTCCTCCTCCGCTTAGTGCTTCCAGCATGGCCTACTCATCTCTGGGGGGTCATCCCCTGGTGATCTCTCACAATGTGAGGGGTCTGAATCTCCCTGAGCGCCGTTCTTCCTTATTGAGGAAACTCAAAAAAGGTAGGCCTCATTTCGTTTTTTTACAAGAGACCCATTTCAGAACTAATCATGTACCTAAGCTCTCAAACGCATGGTTCCCCAGGGTGTTTCACGCTACTAACAACAACTCCAGGTCAAAGGGGGTGACGATTATGGTGAGCAGGGAGGCCCCCTTTGAAGTCTCAGGACAACTGAGTGACCCAGAGGGTAGGTTCATTTTTGTCAGAGGATCATATGGGAACGTCCCAATAACTCTGGCAAACGTGTACTTCCCTAACAAAGCCCATATCTCTATCTGTCAGAAAGTTGTCAGGGAACTTAGTGGGGTGGCTAAGGGGTGTATCATTCTAGGAGGGGACTTCAACGTACCCCTGAATCTCCTTGTCGACACATCTAATGGGAAAACCTGTATCAAATATAAAATACTCAAACGTCTCAAACTAATGCTGCAATCCCTTCAACTAATTGACTCCTGACGCTTCCTCAATCCGGAGGGCCGCGATTTTACTCACTTCTCTATCCCACATGCCAGATACGCGAGACTAGACTATCTTTTTGTGTCCCAACGAGACCTTGAGAAGGTGACGGGGGCTCACATAGGCATTCAAACTTTTTCTGATCATGCACCGGTATCGTTTTCCATAGACTTGGTAAACTCTACTCTCTCGGACTCTGACCCTGCCCTACTCGAAGAAACGATCACTTTCTTGGAAATCGGTCGGGCTATTAAACAATTGAAATCGGGTAAGAGTCCAGGTCCAGATGGATACTCGGCCGTATATTACAAAACGTTTGCTGATCACCTTGTTGAACCTCTTAGGGACACCCTGAACTCACTGTCTGCTCCCAGAAAGGTGACGCCAGATTTTCTCTCCGCACATATTATGGTGATACCGAAGTCTGGCAAAGACCCTACAGATTGTGCGAGTTACCGTCCCATTTCACTACTCAACATGGACGTTAAATTGTTCGCAAAGATCCTCGCCACGAGGCTGGGCCCGCTTCTTCCTGGCTTAATTGGGCTGGAACAGGTGGGCTTCATGCCCGGAAGGGAGGCCAAAGACAACGTTACCAAAGCGCTTTTACTGATGCATGCGGCGAAGGTTCAGAATATTGAAGGTCTTCTCCTCTCCACTGATGCGGAGAAGGCCTTCAATCGGGTGGCGTGGGATTTCATGATGGCAGTGTGCGATCGAGTGGGCCTGGGTCCTCATATGCTCTCGTGGATAGTCGCGCTATATCAAAACCCGTCGGCCCAATTAAGGATTATTGCAAATGGGATGAGACAGTGCCGTCCCTTGTTGCCACTATTGTTCATTCTCTCGCTTGAGCCCTTTATTCGGACGGTTAAGTTAAACACTGCGGTGGCTGGGTTTCGAGTAGGAGACAGTGAGTTCAAGGTTGCGGCTTATGCCGACGACCTATTTTTTTTGACGAATCCCCAAATTCCCCTAAGCAATCTGCTACAAGAATTTTCTCATTGTGGTTACATCTCAAACTTAAAGATAAATTATACGAAGTCAGAAGCGCTAAATATATCACTTCCAGATGGGCTATTGGCGTTGACCAAGGCAAACTCACCCTTCCGCTGGGTACCTAGTGCTCTCAAGTACCTGGGAACCTGGGTTACCTCTCACCTTCCAGACATTTTCGGAAAAAAATCCCGCCTCTCCTTAAAGGGTGCGAGAAAGATCTTAAGCAGTGGGACCTGGGAAACTTTTCCTGGTTTGGACGAGCGTCAATAATCAAGATGGTAATCTTATCGAAATTCCTATATCTGATGCGTACCTTACCGGTTAAGATTCCCCGTTCTGGGGCCTCAACCTAGTGATAAAAACTAGGAGAAGAGAGGTTAAGGTAACATAGGAAGTCCACCTAGTGGTCACAAAAAAACCTGCTCAAAGTTTGTGGTGAACCAGGGTGGAATCTTGGTAGGAAAAAAACCTTCAGATGAGGATGCATATTTTCTTGGTAGGAAAAAAAGATCTTCAAATGAGGATGGATATATTTCTCCCAAATTTATGGTGTGTAGATCAAAGAGGCAAATTCTCTAAATGATAAAAATGCATCAGTCTCTACGTTGTCAATCACACTTGGGCTTTCTCGGATTTGAGTGTAGAATCACAGCACCAAAAACAAACACAGATAAAACTTGCATAGTGTGAGACCTTAAGGAAAATGTATACACCAACACCCGTGTGGGACAGTCATGAGATGGGGAGGGGATAGTGCAAACCCACCACCACTATACACACTGACCCTTACCAGATAATGGACCCCCTAAGGGTAGATGCAAACACCTAGGTTCGGGTGGATTACAGCGACCATGGGGTAGAAAATGAACCCCCTAAGAGTAGATGCAGACGCCTAGGATCGGGTGGATTACAGCAACCGTGGGACTTCAGCAGATAGCAGTGATGATGTGATATCATGAAACGACAGAAGAGCTCACATAGTGTAAAACCCGATGACATTTAATAAAGAGGATAACAAATTTTTACACTTACAAACAAATGTAAAATTGAGTGCCGGCCGGCTTAGTGGAACGTGTGCGTCCTTCCGTATAGTTGCGGTGACGTGGGAACGTCTCCTCCCAACGTTTCGTCTTCACAAAGACTTGGTCACGGGATGAGGACGTTGCTCCACGTCACCGCAGTAATACCCACAGTGGGCGGGGTCAGTCTAGAGCAGCCACACCATCGCCATCTTGAAGAAGGGATGAGTTGAGGGAAAAGTGCTGAAAAAATTTCGCCACGTTTGCATGTAAATAGCGGCTGCATAGAGGAATCTGAACGGCAGAGACCTCTGCGGACATCCACTTACTAGCCAACTGCAAGATGCGAGACAGATTTGTATAACACATCAGCTTAGTTGGTACGGACGGACAGTCAGTAAGGTACACAAGAACCCTGTTTGCCCCCCGGGACGTCCCATTATCAGTGGGATAGACTCTGTTACGTCCCGGGTGGGCAAATATATTGATTTTTTTCTCCAGCCTCTCGTTAGAAGCATGCCCTCCTTCATTAGAGACACCAAGCATGTCATTAACTTGCTGGCAGGATTGACTCTTCCTCCCAATGTGTGGCTAGTAACTGCCAATGTAACATCATTATACACCATCATCCCCCACACTTTGGGTTTAGAAGCAGTCTTACATTTTCTAAAAAGGGACTCTAACCTTGCTGATGTACAGATTGAATTTATTATGGAGCTACTGGAATATGCGGCCTCCCATATTTTTTTCTGGCACAATGGACACTTCTATAGGCAGGATAGAGGTGTCGCAATGGGGGCCAAGTATGCCCCCAGCTTGGCCAATTTATTTATGGCCAAGTGGGAGGAGGATGTCGTCGTGCCATCTAGACCCCAACTCCTGTTGTGGGCTAGATATATCGACAACATCCTCCTCCTATGGGATGGCAGTGAAGACGATCTTAGCCAGTTCATACAGTTTCTCAATAATAATGATAGGGGGATTGTCCTCAAATATGAAGCGAGTTTAGACACTATTAACTTTCTTGATTTGGTTATCACGAAAGATGGTAAACTGTCTACGTCCACCTATTTCAAAATAACGGACAGAAACTCCTTCATTCCACACGACAGTTGCCACCATGCTAGTTGGCTTAAGGCTGTCCCTAAAGGCCAGTTTCTCCGTTTAAAAAGACACTGTACTGATCAGGTGACTTTTTTTAAAAAGGCTGAAATACTTAACAGACAGTTTCTGGAAAAGGGGTATAGCCGGTCTCTTTTGGCCGACTCTTTAGAATCAGTAACTAAGATCAACCGTGTAGATATCTTAAAAGATAAACCTAAACCTACTATGGGGGATAGATTCAAAAGCCCTTTTGTGACAGATTATTCCTGTCAGCATGCCAATGTTAAGCATATTCTAAGGAAGCATTGGCATGTTCTCAAAAGTGACAACATTTTGAGTAACATTCTGCCTTACAGACCTCAGGTAGTCTTTAGGGGTGCAGGCTCTCTGAGAAATAAGTTGCCACCCAATATTTTAGATCCACCAAGGATTCATTCTATGTTTTCATCAGGATTGATTGGTTTCTTTAAATGTGGACGATGCCGGGTCTGTATGGTTAACAACCATACCCCTAAGAGGACCAACAGTTTCAGGTCTAGATATTCACCCACCCAAGGTATATCAGATTGAATCTTTTATTACATGTTCCACTGTGGGCGCTATCTATATGCTCCAGTGCCCATGCAGGCTACAGTATGTAGGCAGGACCAAGCGCCCTCTTCAGGTGCGCTTAAATGAGCACTTGACAAATATCTATAACGGTTTTCCAGACCATTCAGTCTCCAATCATTTTCTAAAAGCCCATAATAAAGATCCGAGGGGTACCATTTTTTTGGGGATTGAAAAATATCAGGCCCATTGGAGAGGGAGTGATCTTGTCAGAAGTATTTCTCGCTCTGAAATGGCATGGATACACACCCTAAGATGTTTTGAACCTCATGGGTTGAACATCGAAGTAGATGTCAATTGCTTCATTGACAACTCTTGATGTAACCCACGAAAAACCACTTCCTGGGGCTCCTATGTTAGACCAGGACACTATGTAAATTCGGTTTATGATCCCTATGGTGACCTTGGGTATATATATGTTTTTATCTATTCATATCTTTTTAGTTCATTGCCAGTCTTCTATATAATTTTTTATAATTTTTTACAATTCTGTTTTGTATATACTTTGTTTTCTATGTGGTCATCTTTTGACCACGAGTCAGTCCATACTAGTTCTGACCACTGTACTTTATTAGGTATGTTTTAATATCTTTGGTGAGCACTTTTTTCTCATATTATAAACAATGAGATTGTTTATGTTCCCAGGGATGCATTCAGACTTCTATGTATTGATATGCTTTTATTGGTATACTGACCATGTATATGGTACAAACTTTGTTCCACACAGTGGTTGTGTGTCAGTCTTCCTTTTAGCAGCATTATTAACTTTCCCCCCTCCTCCAATTAATAACATTCTTCCCATCTCAATTTGGAGGTCCTTATGAGACATGGTGATTAAACCACCCTGTCTAAAGTGGGGACAGGATGTATTTACTGACTGTCCGTCCGTACCAACTAAGCTGATGTGTTATATAAATCTGTCTCGCATCTTGCAGTTGGCTAGTAAGTGGATGTCCGCAGAGGTCTCTGCCGTTTAGATTCCTCTATGCAGCCGCTATTTACATGCAAACGCGGCAACATTTTTTTCAGCACTTTTCCCTCACCTCATCCCTTCTTCAAGATGGCAATGGTGTGGCTGCTCTAGACTGACCCCGCCCACTGTGGGTATTACTGCGGTGACGTGGAGCATCATCCTCATCCCGTGACCAAGTCTTTGTGAAGACGAAACGTTGGGAGGAGACGTTCCCACGTCACCGCAACTATACGGAAGGACGCACGCGTTCCACTAAGCCGACCGGCACTTTGTTTTTAAGCCTCAATTTTACATTCGTTTGTAAGTGTACATTTTTTTATCCTCTTTAATAAATGTCATCGGGTTTTACACTATGTGAGCTCTTCTGTCGTTTCATGATATCACATCATCACTGCTATCTGCTGAAGTCCCACGGTTGCTGTAATCCACCCGATCCTAGGCGTCTGCATCTACTCTTAGGGGGTTCATTTTCTACCCCATGGTCGCTGTAATCCACCCGATCCTAGGTGTTTGCATCTACCCTTAGGGGGTCCATTATCTGGTAAGGGTCAGTGTGTATAGTGGTGGTGGGTTTGCACTATCCCCTCCCCATCTCATGACTGTCCCACACGGGTGTTGGTGTATACGTTTTCCTTAAGGTCTCACACTATGCAAGTTTTTCTGTTTTTGTTTTTGTCTTTGGTGCTGTGATTCTACACTCAAATCCGAGAAAGCCCATGTGTGATTGACAACGTAGAGACTGATGCATTTTTATCATTTAGAGAATTTGCCTCTTTGATCTACACACCATAAATTTGGGAGAAATATATCCATCCTCATTTGAAGATCTTTTTTTCCAACAAAGAAAATATCCATCCTCATCTGAAGGTTTTTTTCCTACCAAGATTCCTGGTTCACCACAAACTTTGAGCAGGTTTTTTTGTGACCACTAGGTGGACTTACTATGTTACCTTAACCTCTCTTCTCCTGGTTTTTATCACTAGGTTGAGGCCCCAGAAGTATAACATTTCTACACCGCATATATATATCACTTATGTTTGTGTTCTTCACATGATCATAGCCACATCATTTTAGTAGTGTTTTGATTTTTTGACCTCTCATAAGTTCATGTTTCTTTTGGTGTGTTTTTTTGCATTTCTCTGTGGGTCTACAGGCTGTATTCCCGCATTGACTGTTTCTATCACGCATTGTGCCCTGTATTAGGTCACAGCTTCTTATTTAGCGCAATTCCACCTTTTTTCTATATTCTGTTTATGTTGTATAACATTTTTGCATCGCAGCTTTTTGTTAATTTTTTTACTTACTAGGTATGCGCAATTTTTTTCTCCTTGTTTAAGATTCCCTGTTGTTTCTTTGTTTCACTGAACTGAATTTTACTACGATTCCTATGGAACCGTAAGAAGCCTAGAATTAAATTGGCCAGCCTAATGAAACCTAAAGAGCAGGGCAGGTTGGGCCTACCTGATTTTAAACATTACCACTATGCGGCTCATTTGGCCAGAGTGGTAAATTGGCATTGTCATGGATCCATAAAGGAATGGGTGACTTTGGAGGCGGACTTATGTCCGATAGCTCTCAGGTTTTCTCCATGGATTCCAAGGGCCACTTACCCCGTACTCTTGCGTAAACATCGCATTACAGGAGCCACTCTATAGATATTTCATATCCTAGCTAGGCAACAGGGTATTTCTACTTTTTCCAGCCCTCTTATGCCTCTGGCAGATAACCCTGACTTCACCCCGGGCTTGCATAACACATCACTCAGGTCATCCTCCTCGTCTGACCCCTTGTTGGTGGGCGATTGCTTTAACGGGGACAAACTTAAAGATGGGCCTCCCTTAAAACAGAGAACAACCTATCGGAGAAGCAATGGAGGTATGTTTGCATTCTGGCCCATAAATGTTCCATTAGCACTAAACTGCAGGAAACAAGTTACAAACTCCTAACTCGTTGGTATAATACCCCAGACACTCAGAAATCAGAGACATGCTGGAGGTGCCAAAAAGACACTGGCACGCTACTCCATATTTGGTGGAATTGCCCCATGATCTGCAGGAAACAAGTTACAAACTCCTAACTCGTTGGTATAATACCCCAGACACTCAGAAATCAGAGACATGCTGGAGGTGCCAAAAGGACACTGGCACGCTACTCCATATTTGGTGGAATTGCCCCATGATCTCCGCCTATTGGGCGGAGGTGAGACACATAATCAAGCAGATTACAGAAACTAAGTTAGATCTGAATGCTGCATGTTTGTTACACCTGTCTTTCTTCTCACTGGCAAGTTACAAGAAATCCTTGACTAAGCATTTGCTGAATGCGGCCAGGTCATTAATCCCCCTGCACTGGAACTCCTCCAGGGTCCCGTCCATCTCAGAATGGCTCCACAGAGTTGCGGAAGTGTGTGAGATGGAGGACACGCTAGCGCAGGATAGAGGAACAGTGGAAGGTTTCCATGAGACCTGGCAGCCGTGGTTTACCTTCAAATACTCCCAACAACCCAATGGAGGGCCTACCTCGTACTCTAGTTCCCTTTCATCCTATCCTTGACCATTTTGTCTAGCTGGTATAGGATGCATTGACAGCGCATTCTACTTAACTTCTCCCCCTCCCTTCCCCATCTCACTTCTTCCATTTCCTCTCCTCTTTTCACATTGCTGTTCTATCTTTTCTTCTCTTCTCCTTGCTCTGCTGACAATATGATGGTAATTAATGGAGACTGTCTCTATCCAGAATAAGATTTGGAGGTTTTTCTGATAGTCAGAGACGTGATAGATTCTAAAGACTTGCGATTGTTGTTCTGTTGTCATATAATTTCTGGTTTTCATACCAGCTTGTTGAACTTATTGGGCCAGATTAACGTAGAGTTACGCCGGCGTATCAGTATATACGCCAGCGTAACTCAGAATCTGAGCCATCGTATCTTTAAGCGTATTCTCAAAACGAGATATGCTTAAATCTTGCCAAGATACGTCCGCCGTAAGTCTCCTACGCCGTCGTATCTTAGTTGAATATTTACGCTGGCCGCTAGGTGGCGCTTCCATAGATTTACGCGTCGAATATGTTAATTAGCTAGATACGCTGATTCACGAACGTACGCCCGGCCGACACAGTACAGATAGGCCGTTTACATAAGGCTTTTATAGGCGTAAAGATATTCCAACAAAAAGATGGCGCAGCCAATGTCCTCTCGCACAGATATGTATCCATAAGGGGATAACGAGGGCCGCAAGAGAAATATAATAGGTTTCTCTCGTTATGTGGACTTTGCTTCTCTAATGTGTATAGTCATTGAAAAGCGAGCAGTCCAGCGCATTGCGCTTGATATCTACAAACCAATAAATGCCCCCCCACACACACACAGAGAACACGTTTCAATCCCATAAGAAGGTTTTCATACTGACCTTTTTACTGCTGGTCTCGATTCAACCCAAGTGCGCTCTGCTAGAGCAATCCTCGATTAAATATCAGACACAGGGAGACAGATGACAGTCTATAAAACACACATCCTGGAATAAAATGTCCACATATATAACATTTTCCACAACAACGCCGGCCCATTTACGCTACGCCGCCGTAAATTAGCTTTGTAAATAGAGCACTTGCCTCTCTAATTTACAGCGGCGTATCTGAGATACACTATGCCCGCACAAAATTACGCCAGTGTACCTGAATCTGGCTCATTGTTTCTTTTACCTTATGCTTACTCCTGGTCTGTGATGTTATATTGCAGTGAAACCTGTATGACTGCGGTGTTTGTCTAGAGCCTAAGCAGTTGCATCTGTAATGGTCCATGTACATTTTATATGTCTTCACCTTTTATCTTTCAATAAAAGATTTTGAATTTAAAAAAAAAAGAAACCTGATAAGTCAATACTTGGTGTATCCTTGTTTTGGGTTTCTAGAGATTTAATGTCACCCAATAGTCGATCTAGTTTAAAAGCTCTCTGTCTTTTAAGTCTTGAGCTGATTTGTAATAGAATGCCCCTAACAAAGGCCTTGTGAGCGCACCAAAATGCAGTAGGGTCAGACACCGATTCAGTGTTTAATGCAAAGTATTCTTTCAGGTGATCTGTTAAAAAATTCACATGAATAGGTGTCTAAAGCAAACTAGAGTTAGCCCTCCATATATAAGCCAAGCCAGGGGCGCTCTCCTCTATCACCGTAATAGAAACAGGTGCGTGATCTGACCACGAGATGTCATGGATGGTGGAGGAGGACATTGCCTGCAGCAGAGTTCTGTCTACAACAATCATTAGCTTCAGGCATGTCACCTCATCAGACTGGTCGTTGTGGGCATCTACTAATGAATTATAGCAGTGGTCTCCAAACTGCAGCACTATTCCTCCCACTGATACAAGACACAATTCTGCCATCCGACACCAAAAATGGAGCACCATGTTTACTCCCACTGATGCTAGGACAATTTCTACTCCTGCTGGCCACAATCCAGCCCTTCTAAAGTCTGAGGGACAATAAACCGGCCCTGTGTTTAAAATGTTTGGAGACCCCTGAATTAGAGGAAGAAGCTAAGTCCCCCATTTTTTGCTCCACTCTTTCCCCCTCAAGTCATGCACTTCAGCTTTAAAGCCCCTCATGCACTCCATCATATCAGCATAAAGGAAGCTGCGTAGGGAGACGAGCGTGTCTTTCAGAATGGTGTCAGATATAGGTTGATTGGCCATGAGAAAAGAGTTTATTGCTTCAGCTAGCTCCCTTGTATCATCTAAAGAGTCCTGACACGTGCTCACATTGTCACCGCCAATGTCTGTTGCCATGCGGGGCTTAGACTTAGCAGGACTGCGAGACAGCGGTGTGGAAGCATATGGGGACCGGCGGGTGGAGTGTCCCTGCGAGCCCGGACTCGGTGTTGCACAGCTGGAGCCGATGGATGAGGCGCCACCGGCGCCATCTTGGACCGGGCCGCAAACTGTCTGTGAAAAAAAATGTGGCAGCTTTTGAAGCTGTGATGATCCCTTGCGCTTCCGGGGGCATTTCGGAGTGGTCACAGGCTCTGTGGAGGTAGTCTGGGGTGATGTGGGCCATTAGAAATCTCTTGGCACGTTGTAAACCCTAAAGCTAGCACAGAGATCACTGCTCAGGCATTCATGCAGGAGCTCAGTAGCCACGCCCCCCCCATATTATATATGTTTTAATTGCAACTGTGTATGGGTCATCAGGCACTGCTATAATCCCAAGTCCCTTCTCCCCTGTTTCTACATATTATTGGGATAAGGTGCCGTATCTAATGAGGATATAAGCCACATTTTTTTATTTTATATATCCAGTGAAGTGACTAGCCTCAGATACACAACATATGTTGTACCTGTTTATCTGCAGCAATCTCTTCTGTAGAAGAGATTTCTAAAAACAAAAAGCTCAAAGGTCAGTCCTGATTGAAGGAAGGCACACCCCACACACACACTAGACAGAGAACACGCAGAGCTTACCTGCCCTCATTATAATGCACGTGCTTCCACTGTGGAGGCTCTCAAAATTTTGAGTTAGGACTAGAGGAAATAACGGGGTGCCTTGACAGGGGGCACTGTAGCTTACGCATGTATTTGCAAATGTGTGCAGACCAGACCCCTGTTTTTAATGCATACTGATAAACAGGAAAATTTGGTTGTTTGCAGGCTGGTCAGTAAGCTGAGCAGCGGATTTCTCTGATTTTGTTTTGCTGTTCCCATCTTCCCCTCTGTAAATTGACCACGTTTATCATGGCTGCTGATCTGATAGCATGGTCAGTATATGTGCCTCCATCATCCATCTCCTCAGCGTCTCTGCATATCCCCCCTCCCTCTCTCTTCCATAGTCTGTGTGAGAACCAATCTCCTCCGCACCCCTCCTGCCTAGATACAGCAATGCTGATACCCTGAAGCTACTCCTCCCCTCCTCTTAATCAATTCCCTCTCAGGCCAGTTCTGACATTTCCTTCCTAAATGTAAAAATCTATTTTTTTTTGCTAGAAGATTACTTAGAACCCCCAAACATGAGAATAATGGTGGGTGTTGCAATTTACATCACACAGTTTTTATGGAGCCGTTTTTCAAATGCAATTATTTGTGGGGGAAAAAAAAATTGCACACAAAAACAATATATTACCAATATATTTGTTAAAATATAAAAGATGGAGTGCTTGGTAAATAGATACAAAACACGCCACACTTTAAAATGGAGTATGCCTGTGGAATGGTACCAAACTACAGTACTATCTCTATCTCTATTAGCGATGCTTTAAAAGCCTTTACAGATTGTCAGTTTAGAGCAGTGTTTTTCAACTCCAGTCCTCAAGGCACACCAATAGGTCAAGTTTTCAGGATTTCCCTCAGATGAAATGGCTGTGGTGATTACTAAGGCAGTGAAACTGATCAAATCACCTGTGCAAAATAATGGAAAGCCTGAAAACATGACCTGTTGGTGTGCCTTGAGGACTGGAGTTTGAAAAACACTGGTTTAGAGATACATAGAAGGTCTAGTGCTAGAACAATGGCTCTCACTCTGACGTTTACAGCAATACCTTACATGTGTAGCACACTCATCGTTTGCATATGCATGCGCTAATGTATGCATTCGCATTTACACGTAAGCACCGGGGAGGGGGATGCTTTTTTTTTTAATCAACTTTATTGCTTTAACAAAGGGATGAACAATCAACCAACCGATCATTCCTGCAATCGACTGACCGGCCCTTCCTTCGACCAATCCTTCCATCGATCCATTGACCAATCCTTCCTTACTTTGATCGATCCTTTGATCGATCAATACTTCCTGCGATCGCTTGATCCTTCCTTCAATCAACCGATTCTTTTTTCAATCGACTTATCCTTCCTGCAAAAGACCGGCTGATCCTTCTTTACTTTGATCCCTCCTGTGGTCGATCAACCGATCCCCCTTTACTTTTATCGTTCCTGTGATTAACCGATCATTCCTTCCTGTGATAAACCAACCAATCCTTCCTGGGATCGTTTGATCCCTTCTTCATTATTTTTGTGCTAATAATATTTTTTGCAATGTTATTTATCCTTTTCCATACATTATAATACCTGGTTTATCCTGCTTGTTCCTGTGCTCATCAGTAAACTTTTCATCATCCTGCTCTCTCTGTAGTATCTGTTTCACCCTATCTTCCCCTCCCTTCCTGTCATTTCCATAGTCTGTGTGAAGGCGACTCTCTCTCCTGAAACTAACAGCAGAGGAATGTAAGGCCCTCCCACTGGAGTCCCTCTGCTTGGGAAAAAGACCTGAGAAAATCTTGTGATTGCACCGAAGCACTGTTGGTATAAAGTATTTAGAGATCATATTGCTGAAAAAAAAAAAAACAAAAAAAAAAAACACACACACTGTCACATACCTGGTTTGTGAGCCGGACGTGTAGAGGAGGGCCCCTCGTACCACACCAGCTTGAGGGTCACTGAAGGAGAAAAAGCAGCCACAGAATCACATTGGTGTAGGGGTGCCTGGGCTCAGTCCTGTAGTCTGTATGATCGGTTGTCTGGACGGATGAGCAGCAGGCAGGTTGTCCATGGATAGATGTGCAGCAGGCAGGCTAGTAGTAGTTAGACAGAGCAGGGCCGTGGCAGGTTGGGATTGCTGCTGAAGCAGGATCCAGATGCAGGATTGCAGAGCCATGACAGGCTGGGTGAACAGATGCAGGGTCAGGAAAGCTGGGTCGGTAATGTTCAGGCAGATAAACAGAGCAGCAGGCAGAAGAGGAGTCCAAAACAAGCCGGGGTCAGGGGTTATCAAGCAGACAGCATTAGTGAGAACAAGCCAGATCAAGATCAGAGGTCAGCACAGATAACAGGTCAGAACACAGAGAAGCTGCAGACCAAAACAGCAATCAGTCCATGCAGAAGCTCAGTTTAAATAACCCGCCTGGCGTACATGCATATGCCAATGCGCGAGTGTGCATGTGCGTACGCCGATTAGTCAATGTGCTAATGCCAAGAACCTCCAAATATACTGCAGACCTGCATTTCCTGAAACACTGCCATTACTATTGCCTCATAAGAGAACCTACCATGTGAGTTTATTGTGGAAACTTTACAACAACTTTAACCACTTGCTTACTGGGCACTTAAACCCCCCCCCCCCCCTCCTGCCCAGACCAATTTTCAGCGCTGACGCACTTTGAGTCACAATTGCGCTGTCATACACTATACCCAAATAATATTGTTATCATTTTTTTCCCCACAAATAGAACTTTCTTTTGGTGGTATTTGATCACCTCTGCGATTTTTACTTTTTGTTAAAAAAAAATAAAATACTGAATTAAAATTATATATATATATATATAGTGACAGGAAGTCAGGTAAATCTGTGGGTGTTGTCACGGACGGGAGATTCATTTCTGCCTTGTTTAGACAATATAAGAGGTAGCCAGAAAGGTTTAAGGTGTTGGAAAACTTCAGAATGAGGCAATTAAGGCCTCTATAAGTTATCCAAAGGATGACTACTGATTGCTGCATCCTGAGGCTTTTTGAGTTAAGGAGAGCAGTGAGAAAGACTTCTGAAGAGGAGATATGGTTGTTGATTTTTCTGTGTGATAAAAATCAAAAAGACTATTGTTTCTCTGCTGTATGACCAGCAGTGTCTGCCCAGCAGTAGGCTGAGCCAGACTCCATAGATAGATTCCTGTGTGGTGATGGTAGACGCCCCAAGTGGCCAGGGATTATTTTATGTTTTGTTTTGTTTATGCTGTTTGGATGCTTGCACTTGTTTCCAGCAATATGAAAGAATAACCCAAACTCTTTGTTTTCAACCGTCTTAGGCTGCCTCTCTGTATAGTTCAGTGTGTAGTCAACCCATCCAGGGGGTCACATCCCCCCACTACCGAGCTAACCCCTTACAATAAATATATATATATATATATATATATATATATATATATATATATATAACCTTGTTTAAAAGAAATTGCAAACAGGTAATTTTTCTCCTTCATTGATGTACGATGATGAGGCTACACTGATGGGCTGCACTGATAAGGCGGGACTGGTGGACACCTATAAGGTGACACTGGTGGGGACTGATAAGTGACACAGAGATGGCACTAGTAGATGGCATTGATAGGTGGCACTGATAGCTGGCAGTGATGGGCACTGATGGGTGGCAGTAATGGGCACTAATAGGCAGCACTGCTAGGTGGCACTGATGTGGCACCACTGGTGAGCATTGATAGGTGGCACTTGTGGGCATTAATAGGTGGCACTGTGGGCATTGCAGGTGGCAATCGCAAGGGGTACTAACTTTACAGAGGAGGCAAAATTGCCTCATTCCTCCTCGGGAACCAATGTCCCTTGCACATGAGTCGGTGATCGGCTTTTTATCTCCTTACGCTGTCAGCATGAGGGGAAGAAAAAAACAATTACTGGTTTTTGTTTACATCACGTGATCAGCTGTCATTGGCTGACAGTTGATGATGTTGTAAGGGGCCGGGACTCGGATCCGTGATTACCCGAGTCTCAGTGACTCGGGTGATCACAGCGTACACCCTGCAGGGCGCATTTGAAGGGATAGCGTGGGCGGGATATTCGGCTATAGCGCGGGCGCCAAGTGGTTAACTTCACCAGTAATGACTGAGCATCATACTATCCAGCAACAAGATCGGAAAGTTTTTGATCACTTTTCACAAAGAAACAGATACTATCACCTTTTCATTTTGCCCTGCCCCTCTGAAAGAGTCCAGAGCAAGTTCTTCTTGCAGCGGTTTACTCTTGTCCCAGTAACTTTAAACCTCCTGCCTTTTCAGAACTGGCCCTAGAGAAATTCGCAACCACAAAAGCTGTAACAGAAGAATATGTACCTGCAGCAGCACATTGGGGTGGTTGCCAGAGCCTTGTTTCCACTGAGCGGATCGGTTCGGGTCAGTAAATTTGGAGCGGTTAGGATGGGACCGCTCTATTCGCATGAGCGTTTCCACTGCAAATCGGACCGTCAGGGACCATTCAGGGTTTAGAAAAAAATCCTAGCGCGTCCACCAATCGGTGAGATGTATTTGTAGGTCCGCCCTAATGGAACCGATCCACTCTCTCAGGACCCTCATGAGAAGCAGGACCCTTGCTGGTGCGGTACGGTTCGCTTTTATGGCACGCTTTCATAATGGAAACACCCAAAATAGCGAACCGTACCGTAGCGAACCGATCCGCTCAGTGGAAACGAGGCATAATTGTTTGTAGTGTTAGTTAATTGGTGAGGGAACACACTGGACACCTTCACTGCCATTGTGCTATTGCTGGTTGTCCAGTGCGTCCCTATACCTTTAATGAGGGATAGGCTCTCCTCCAGGCATACCTGCCCTCCATCTATTATATATGTGCTCCAACTTGTAGAGAGTTAGAACTGCAGTACACTAGGGTCCGTGAAGTGGCCCTGCAGATTACATATATATTTGCAAATGTGTGAAAATTAAACCCTTTGTTTTAACATGAACTAGAACTAGTACAATTTGATTTGTTGCAGGCTGGCTGGTAAGTGAGCTGGAAAATGTTGTTGTTTGTTGTTTTTTTGACATGCATCACTCTTCCATGTGCTCCTTGCTGCAAAGGCCAGTTACAGTATAGGTTGGGGCAGTTGCCAATCTGTAGCAGCAGAATGCCTGGTAGCCATACCGTCCAATGCAAACTATGTGAGACAGTGAAAAACTAGTGTTTGCACACATAAGTTAAATCTATCTTATTTAACAAGTTTCACTTTGAAATCTGAAAATAAGCCTCTACTATACTTAAGACATTTGATTCAGAAACATTTAATTTTAGAAGATGCATCTACCACCTTCTGAAACAATAATTTTGTGAAATCAATTTTACAGAATTACATAGCCTTAACTTACCCATTTCTTTCTTGATGGATATTTCATTAACAACATTAAGGTTTAGTAAATCTAAACAGGTGGTTGGTCTCTTTGGAGATGTAGATTCTAACAATTTCAGTTTTGATCTCAGCTTCCTTTTTTCAAAGAAATCCTATTTATAGAATATATCATTACAGTTGCAGCAGTGTATATATTTTATACAAAAAATACAAAAACAATGTAATAATTTCCATATGCAATTTGTCAGTTAACAATAAGCTTTCAAGCTATTCTGTGCATCCATTGCTTTTTTAAATGTTACTCGTCAGTAAAGATAGGCCGAAAACCCCTGGTTTCGGTTAACACCAAAAATGTTTACAGAGAACCTCCTGTGAGGGAACGATTACATCACTTCCCCTCGGATAGAAGCACTACCTTCATCACCTATAAATGGATTCTACAAAATGGCATATGGATAATGGGTAATGCCAAAGAGAACACGGAGGAGGCCCAGATTCACCAAGCACTTACACCGACGTATAGCACGTTACGCCAACGTAAGTGCTAATATGCGCCGGCGTATGTGTGCGGCAGACCCACAAACCAACATGCGCCTAAAAACAGGCTACACCCCGCCGGCGTAGCGTGGGCGCACATATGGGTTGGACGCATGGTGCTGCTCCCAGTGATTAGCCATTCAAACATGCAAATGAGGGAAATACAGCGATTCACGAACGTGCGTGCGCCCGACACATGCTACGTGAGATGCGCGTAAGTTGTACGTCCGGTATAAAGTTATTCACCATAAATGAGGTGCAACCCGGCAACAGACATGCACAGGTCAGCTGGAGAGCAGCTGCAGCAGCACCATTACGGACGAGCAGAGCAAACACACTTGCAGGACAACACATTCGTATGCCAACATGCCAGGGGCAGCCATGGTCATAGCACTACTGTGTCAACAGGCACGGAGGAGGGCACAGGAGAGGATATACCGAACATGCATGAATGTCTTCAGCATAGGGGAATCGGAGGTGTAAGGTGAAATCACCAGCCAGACGGGACGCTCACATGCAGTGCAGCCGCTGGTCAAGGTACTGGCAACACTCCATTTCCTCGCCAGTGGATCTTTCCAACGTACAAGTGGAGTCATGTCTGGGATGTCACAATCCACCATGAGCAGATGCGTGCACCAGGTTGTCCCCGCAATCCTCACATGCATGTCCCACCACATCATCAAACTGACCCATGAGCACCTGCAGCAGAAGGCAATGCAGGATTTCTACAGCATTGCTGTATTCCCACGCACCGTCGGGGCCATTGATTGTACACATGTGGCACTACAGCCCCCCCCCGTGCCACAGAGCACATATACCGCAATCATAAGCAGTGGCATTCCATCAACGTACGGGTGATAGCCAATGCCCAATGCCTCATATGGCACGTCCGTGCCAAACACCCCGGGGCCAGCCACGACAGCTACATATACCATCAAAGCAACATCCCAACGGAAATCGAACAGAACGTGTACAGGGACAGCTGGCTGCTTGGTGAGTGACATGGGAGTCAGGCATGACTGTCCGACCCCATGATGCAGACATTACGAGGGGCACATGCACGGCTAACATCCTCCTGTCTTTACCCTTCCAGGTGACTCGGTATATGCACTTGGGCCAGAATCCCCAAACCAGAGGCGAGAGAAGCTACAATGCTGCACACATATGCACCCGTGCAGTGGTGGAGCATACATTTGGCATCCTGAAGTCCCGTTTCCGATGCCTGGATAAGTCCGGGGGGCCCGGATGTATTCCCCAAACTTTGTCAGATCATCGGTGCATGTTGCGTGCTGAACAACTACGCCATGAGAAAAGGCCTGGAGATTGACATGTGATGACCTGACCCCCGCACCACACAGTCCCCCCCTCCCCGAGGCTACCCCGTCTGCTGAAGGAACAGCAGTCAGGAGTTGCCTCGTGGAACACATCTTTGCACGTTAAACACACACACATTCATCATGGCACACGGACAATGCACGCATGCACACCACTGTGGTCCCTATCCCACACACACCACATCCAAGTCCACCATGCAGGACACGCAGCAACGCCACGCCAAGGCCCCAATGATGTTGCTGTACATTCATACCACATCCACACGGTCGTGGGGGTGACCTCTCCCCGACGATCCAAGGTGACCCCTGCCAGTTGACACGCAGTGCTGGCAGAAATGGCCTTGTGCCTGTCTGAACACATTGGCCACACACACATACACACAACATAGCACTGACATCACCGGGCAAACCCTGTCCCTGCAAACCAGTGTCCAGTCACCATAGACACTTCTGCACTCCTGGCCGTGTGCAGTCCTATGGTGCTGTCACGTCAGTGATGGTGACACACATGTCCCACGGTCTGGGTCAGTCAAAAGTTAACAAAAAAATTGGATCATGCCATTGTCCGCCATGGCAAGCCCTTACAGGTGAACGGCACATGCCTCTGTGCATATCACCCCAAAAAAAAGCTCAGACTCCGAGCTGCACTCGTGGTGCCATTATCCTCGGGACAGTCACTTGCCCTCTCGCGGCCCATACCTTGTGCCCAGGGTTCTACTCCGCAGTTGTCGTGGCGATGGCTCGGATGGGGCATCTCGTGGCGGGTCATCCCCTGGGCTGACGCTTCTGGCTAGAGATTGAGATGTTGCCTGCATCCGCTCTAAGGCAATGGCAACGCGGATCAGCACACCATTTGTTTCGGCCTGCAACTGCCTCTGACTGGCATTGTGTTGTCGCTGCAGGCGCCTGTTCTGGCGTCCCTCGAACTGGATGGCGGCAGTGTTGGCATGCATGATTTCGCCTAGGCTCCTAACCTCGGCCACTATCCCTGCTGATGTTGCTTGCAGTTGCCCAATAGCTGTGATGTTGCGTTGCAGGGTCACCTGCATTTCCATGTCTGGTCCCTGGTCCGCAGAGGTTGCCGAACCCCCTGCTGCCATGTGCTGATGCATGGCATCCAGGGTCTGTGACTGGTCACACAGGCATGTGGCCATGGCTGCACAATTTGCATTGACCTCCTGCATGCAGTCACAGATGGCCTTGGTGTGTTCAGCCTGCTGCATTGTGGCTGCGGTGCCCTGCACAGCCAGTGTGCACTCAGCCTGTGCCTTCTCTGAGGACCCAACAAAGGAGGCTATGCTGTCAGCCACACGGTGAAGGTTGATGGCAATGTCTGCCGGGATGGCTCTAGAAGGTGTCCCTCTGGCCGGGGTGGTCCTAGAATGTCCCCCTCTGGCCGGGGTGGTCCTAGAATGTGTCCCTCTGGCCGGGGTGGTCCTAGAATTTGTCCCTCTGGCCGGGGTGGTCCTAGAATGTGTCCCTCTGGCTGGGGGGGTCCTAGAGGGTGTCCCTCTGGCCGGGGTCGCCCTAGAAGGTGTCCCTCTGGCCAGGGTCGCCCTAGAAGGTGTCCCTCTGGCCAGGGTTGCCCTAGAAGGTGTCCCTCTGGCCAGGGTCGCCCTAGAAGGTGTCCCTCTGGCCGGGGTCACCCTAGAAGGTGTCCCTCTGGCCGGGGTCGCCCTAGAAGGTGTCCCTCTGGACGGGGTGGCCCTCGGGGGGGTTCCCCTGATGGGCGTTGATGGAGTTAGGAGGTCTGCGACTCCCACCGTCTGAGGGTCCGGCGCAGATGGTCTCCTCATCATCCTCGTGTTGGATGTCCACAGGCTCCTCAACGACGACCTCCAATGCACCTGTGTGTGCACTCCCCTCCACCGTTGCTGCAGCCCTAGCGTGATGACGATCTTTGTGGCTTCCCAGGGGGTCAGACCGAGGAACATGTTGCTTGGATGGCGTGGGTCGTCCAGAGGCAGATGATGGCCCAGCTCCCTCCAGCACATCTGTGGATGACACACAGCATTCACATGTTGGTGGGCCCACACACTTGTCACATGTTCCCTTGCACCCCCTCACATGCTCCACACCGGATGGGGGATGAAACACACTTACCTCTCCTCAAGTCCTGTTCGCTGGAGTCAAATCCCTCCAGGTCCTCCACCTGCTCCTGCTCCAGGCAGCTGGCTATGACCTCCTCTTCAGCTGTCAGCTTTAAATTAGTAGCTAATCCGCCTCCTGTGGCCCTGAGGTGCCTCTTCATCTTTTCCAGCTTTTCTTTGAAACGCCAACGCATGTCATTTATTTTTTTCTGGACCTCCTTCCATGTCCTGGTTTCATGGCCGAGGGTGTTCAGCTGCAGGGTCACCTTCTGCAAGATTTCCAGTTTTCCTGGCCTTGCTTGTCCTCCCGCTCTGTGCTCCGTGGAGGTAGGTGTCATACTTGGCAATGGCCGTGGTCAGGATCGCCCTCTCATTAACGGAGAAGTTCTTCTTCTGCTTCTCCTTGTCAATGTCACTGTGACATTTTGGCTCAGATTCCAAAAGCACGTCTGCACCAGGGAACACATCTGCACCAGGGAACACAAGCTGGCGTACTTTTGTGGTGGACGTGCGTCTGGCTGGGCGTACTTATGTTCTCGGCGACCGTGGTGAGCTGTCGTATCTTAGGCGGTTGTGCCGGCGTGGTTGTGAGCAGGCGCAGAGGGGTGCTGTGCATGCATCCACGTCAAGGCGCATGCGCAGTTCATGATACGCCGGGCGTAAAACACTGCGCCACGACAACGTACCGGTCTGGCGCTCGGCCCATCATTTGCATGGGTTCACACCCACTACCACCTACGTCAAAATCCACACCACACTGGCGCAGCCTTGGGAGCACTGGCTTGATGAATGCAATGCATGCCTCTCCACGATACGTTGGGGTGCCGTACAGTGTGTGCACTACGGCGGCATAATGTGCGCCCATCTTTCTGTGAATCTGGGCCAGACTGCACAATTCTTAACGTTCATGTAACTGTAAATTTCATACAGTACACATGAATTGATTGCTAGAACATGGGTTATTCTGCTGCTTTCTTCAGGTGACTAGACACTGGCAAAAACTTAGCTGGGACCGTCCATCAGTGTACCTACATAGAACCTCACTGAGCGGATAGGGTTATCTAACAAGCAGTAGGGAGATCACAGAGAAAGGAGAAGAGGGACTTGCATCCTGTACTGTCCCCCAACATATGGAATTTACAAGAATGCCAAATTCCTATTATGTTATTAATGCAGTACAGGACAGAGAAATTGATTCTTATACAATGGGGTGTCCCCAAGCAGCAAAAAGCCCACAGGAAAACAGAACAGTTGACAGTAGAAGCAACTTTCAGTCAAAGCACGGATCAGCTGGGGCTCAAACAACCACCTATCAAACATGAAGCAGATGATGGCCCTGCAACTTGTGGGAAAAAACAGATGCTAGATGCTATAAAAAGCCCAAAAGCCCCCCAACTGCATTGGGAGAATGTGTGCAGGTAGGTAAAGAGAGAGGTGTTCCGAGAGGCGCATGCTCGGCAGCTCCCAAGATGGCCGCCGGCTTCTAGAGCTCCGCTCCACCACGGCCCTGTTTTAGCCACCGGAGCTTACAGGACGCCCCCCGAGCGCTCTCACCGGGATTGTCGGGCGGGGGAACCCCCAGTGAACGCGTACATGCTCGCGGCGCCGGTCAGGAGGGACCTATCGCAGCAGATGGCGGCTTCTCCCGGTCCCCTCAGCTATGCCAAGATGGCGGCGGCAGCACAGCAAGGCCTACACACGGCGGAGGAGGCAGGGGCACACGGAGAGTACATAGCTGACCAGGACCTGGTCCCACCGCCGTCCCCAGGTACCGGCTTCCCCCCACTGCCCCTGGCTGTATCCCCAGCTTCCACGGAATCCCTGCTGGGGCGGATGTGCGCAGGGCCCCCCTCTACACCTATGCTGGATCCCCATACAGGCCTATTGCTGGAGGTGAGCGAGGCTGCAGACTCAACTCCCGTTCCCACTGACATCCCCTCTATGATGGAAGCTTTTGCACAAATGCTCTCTAGGAGCTTGGCCCTCAACGCAGCCCAGATCACATGATCCATTCATGCAGATCTGCAACAAATTGGGGTAAGGATGGACACTATAGAGAAAAAGGCTGAGGCGCGCATCAATCAAAACACAGCCAGGATACAGGATGTTCAGGATCAATTAGAAACTGCCCTTGCCAAAATCGATGACCTTGAGAATAGATCAAGACGCTATAATTTTAGGATTAGGGGGCTCCCCGGAGTCCGAACAGGAGGTCCAGACAGCGGTGAAAACCTTCATTAAAAACCTCATCCCTGACATAGCGGACAACCGCCTTGAACTGGACAGGGCCCACAGGGCTCTGCAACCGCCCCGCACAGATAGCCTCCCCAGGGACATTATAGTGAAACCCCACTTTTACTCGGTGAAGGAAGAAGTGATGAGGAGATCCAGGAATGCCGGTAACCTTACTCTGAACTGTCACAAAATTCAAATGTTTGCTGATCTTTCCCCATATACGGTGCAAAAAAGGCGATCACTTAAATCTTTGTTACAGCTCCTGATGGAAAGAGAAATCACTTACAGATGGTCCTTCCCCATACGTGTGAACTTCTCCTTTAAGAACAAAAGCTATGGATTCTCATCCCTGGCAGAGGGTGAACGCCTGCTGACGCATCTGGGGATCCTTTCCCTGGACCCCCCTTCATTGCAGACCGGTAGGAACACCCCAGCCTCTGCGAAGAGACCCTCGCCAGCAAGCCCACTGCAGCACACATGGCTCAAACAGGGCAACAAGCGTTCCAAGGAGAATCTTCAGACCTGATGGCCTCCTCCTGTTCCTGCTCTCTCCTTGAGTTCGTGAACCTTACTTCTCCCTGTTACCTGCGTTCCGGCAAGAACTTCCCGCTATTCCCCTCCTTGGGGGTCCCTCTTACTTCAGACATCCTGACTATAGCGTTTGGACTGTTGTTTTCTTTAACCGTTTTCTTTTTGCAGGTTGCCTGAAGGGTCCTTATCTCCTGGACTAGGACTGGGGCGGGTGGGCCTTGCCCGTGGAGCACTTTGGAGGCTGGCGGGGGTGACGGATCGCCCATGGCGTTTCTTCACCTCTAGCGTGCTGCGGGCCCCCTGGGCCACTTCTATATTCTCGATTGCATTGTAATGTTATAATAGGTTAATATCTCCTGACCTGGTTTTTGTTCACGTTTTAGTCCCTCTTTTTTTTTTTTTTACTAGTATGTGTTAGCTTCTTACAATTAGTGCGCTGTGCTGGACAGGATTTTCCGGGCGGACCCCCCTGGGCTGCTGGAGGTGATGGCCTCCCGCGGGCCGGGGGAAGATGCCTATGGGGCTCCCGGGTGGGCCCATCCTTTTGGGTTGAATGTCCTAGACAGCATCATGCCTGTCTCCCGTATCCCCCCCGGGGGCACTGGCCTGGCCGGGGGGGGGGGGGCGGGGAATACCTGATGTTTACAGTTTACTACTATGGTTTATCAGAGGGGGCGTCCTGCGTCTTCCTTTGGGTGCTGCTGGGCCCCTTTTTAGGCCCACGGTACTTCTAGTTTTGTTTTTTGTTTTCCTTAGGTGGTTGGGCCGTGGTGGACCCAGTGCGCCTTGATCTAGGACCAGGAGTGTGGTCGTACTCCTCGGTTCTTCTACAGAGCCCCTGTAGCCAGGGAGCTACGGTCCTCTCAGGTTGAAGGGTGGGGATGACTGGCTCATCCCATTCCCTGGGTGGGAAGGGGTTAGGGAACCCCAGGGTTTACTGTTTCACTGTTTTTTTTTTTGTGGCTGTTCAGTGTTATTGTGTAACCAAACTCTCTTTCTCCCCCTCTTTTCTATCACCTTTTCTCTCTGCTCCTTTTGCTGCTGCTCCTCCGGGTATCCTTGGGGCCTACGGACGTCGCGGAACCCTCCTCCCGGGACCTGGGCATCTTCGAGATTCCTTCGCCGGACTGTCTGGTGAGTGCCGATTTTTGGTTCAAGGAATGCATCCTTATTTCACTCTAGTGCTGCCTACCCCGGTCCATGTCTAACACACATACCCCTTCTCCGTTCCTCAAGTTAGTCTCCCATAACGTCCAGGGCTTTAACTCCCCCGTTAAACGTAGGAAGCTCTTCCAGCAATATAACTCCATGCACGCAGACATCCTCCTGCTGCAGGAAACCCATTTCCCGGTCACCTTTAAACCCACGTTCCTCCACCAATGTTTCCCCCAATTCTTCCTAGCTTCCTCGGGTAATAAGACAAAGGGAGTTGCCATTTGCTTCGCCAAACACATTAATCTCTCCCAACCGGTGGTCGTAACGGATCCGCAGGGGCGTTACATCCTGGTCTCTGGTCACATTGACGGAGAACTTTACACCATTGTCTCATACTATACCCCAAATAAGGGCCAGAGATCGTTCTTTGTCTATTTACTGCACAAGCTGAGGGAGCATCTTAAGGGGACGGTGTTTATTGGCGGGGACTCTAACACGGCCTTTGACTTTTCGCTGGACAAGTCCAAGAACGGGAAACCTATAGCCAAGCGTCCCTCCAAACAGAGCGTTAAAATTGCTGAACTTCTTCACTTCGCTGGGCTGATTGATGTCTGGAGGGAGGTAAATCCCAGCACAAGGGATTATACACATTTCTGGGCCCCACACAACTCCTTCGCCAGGATAGACCACATTTTCACACGCTCATCGTCGATACCCTTGATTAGAGGCTCCAAGATTATAGACACCCCCCTCTCGGACCACTCGATGGTCGTACTGACCACGTTGCGATCCTCGGGCAATAGAGTAACCCCTCGTTGGCACCTACAGGAATCACTACTGAGTGACCCTATACAGTGTGCCCTCCTGGAGGCCGCGATTCAGGACTATTTTCTCATCAATGCGACGGCTGCTACCGTCTGGGCGGCGCACAAGTCGGTGATACGGGGAAAAATCATTCAAATGGTCGCGAAAAATAGGGCGGAACACGGAGCGGACACGTTGAAGCTCACGGAGGACTTTCGTTCTCTCGCCAAAACACACAAGCGACATCCCA
This sequence comes from Rana kukunoris, assembly GCA_029574335.1. NCBI lineage: Eukaryota > Metazoa > Chordata > Amphibia > Anura > Ranidae > Rana > Rana kukunoris. The sequence continues at coordinate 155,258,582 of CM056051.1, forward strand.
CAGCGGAGAATCTTAGACAGTTAGACAGGGCCCGGGCACTGCTTAACTTGAAGCTGACTACGGACGCAGAGCGTCACCTTAGATGGACTGGGGCCAGATTCTATTCCCAAAAAGACAGGGTTGGGTCTAAATTAGCGGTAAGGTTAAGTCCTAAACCACGTTCCCTAGCATTCCCTAAAATTAAGACGACCGCAGGGCACCTAACCCAGAACCCAACAAAGATTATGGATACCTTTTTGCAATTCTACTCTGACCTTTACACACCTGACAGAACGACACAGGCCTCCGCGAGTAGGAAATTTTTAGATGACGTCCCTCTGCCCACCCTATCCCTGGAACATAGGAATCTCCTTGAGAAGCCATTTTCTTCGGACGAAATATTAGATACTATTAAATCCCTCAAACTTGGCTCATCCCCCCGTCCGGACGTTTTTTCTAATGGCTATTATAAGAAATTTGGTCCGGCCCTGGCCCCGCATATGGCCCGGTTATTCAACTCTCTCAGGGAGGGACACTCCCTAGGGGCTGACCTGAATTCTGCATACATTTCGGTGATTCCCAAACCGGACAAAGATGCTAGCGAGGTGGGCAACTATCGCCCAATCTCGCTTATCAACAACGACATCAAAATTATGACCAAGATCATGGCCAACAGGGTAGCCAGCTTTATCGCTACTTATGTGCATGGAGACCAGGTGGGTTTCATACCTGGGAGACAGGGACCGGACCAGATTAGGCGGGCCATCGATATCATCTCACTTCTTAGATCCAGTTGGGATGGGGGTCCACCGCAGAAAGGTTTTCTTCTTTCTATAGACCTTCACAAAGCCTTTGACTTGATAGACTGGGCATACCTGTCTGATATACTGGGGAGGTGGGGCTTCGGCCGATACTTCTTGAATCTGATCCGTGCTCTTTACTCAACTCCCACGGCCCAGATTCGCCTAATGGGTAGATATTCCGAATCGTTTGTTATCGACCGGGGAACCAGACAGGGATGCCCACGCTCCCCCCTCCTGTTTGCAATGGCCATAGAGACATTGGCAATATCGCTTAGATCGAACCCCGGCATCAAGGGGGTGACTTGCGGACAGAGGGAGCATAAGTGTGCTTTGTACACGGATGACCTACTACTATTTATCACCTCACCACTGACCTCCATTCCTGTACTCCTCAAGACACTAAGGACCTTTAGTGACGTCTCGGGTCTCAGAGTGAATATGACCAAATCGACAGCGCTGAACATCACTGTCCCCCCTGACACCCTCACTCAGCTCTCTGGCAACTTTGACTTTAAATGGGCCTCTGGTTCTATACCTTACCTGGGCATCAAGCTGACACCGGACGTAGGCAGTCTTTTTAAGTCCAACTACCCCCCTATGGTGCTCAAGTGTAGGGGAGATCTGGACAAGTGGTCGAAATGTGGTCTGTCCTGGCTGGGTAGGATACATGCTGTAAAAATGACCCTCCTCCCTCGCATGTTATATCTCTTTCGCTCCCTTCCGATCCCCATCACGAAACACTTTCTCAGTAAACTGCAATCACAGATCGTCCGCTTTGTGTGGGGAAACAAGGGATATAGATGCCCCGCAGAAATCCTCTTCCGCCTGAAGTCGCAGGGCGGTTTGGGACTTCCTAACCTTTGGGGTTATTACCAAGCAGCTCAACTCACGCAAATATCATCAGTTTTTTTCCGGGGACCGAAACCCGAATGGCTCTCAATGGAGAGACAAGCCACTCCCAGGAACACCATTGACTATCTCCTTTGGTGTGATCCCAAAGCCAGGCCGGCAATACTGTCTCCTACCCTCTCGCACTCGGTTTCCCTATGCTCCAAACTCTTTAGGACGCACTCCCTGACGACCCCCCTGAAACCATTGGCACACCTTTTTCATAACGAGGCCTTCCCCCAGGCATGAACATTGAGGCTTTCAGGTGGTGGACTGACAAAGGTCTCTACCCGATTGGCCACTTCCTTACCCCGACGGGTCCGATTTCCCTATCATTCTGTAGGAAGAAACTGGACATGCCGGACTCCGAGTTGTTCAGGTTCTCCCAAATTTCCCATTTCATATACTCCATTTCGTCCAATAAAAAGGTTCCCCCCACAGTCTCACCCTATGAGCACTAGTGTTCCTCCACGATGGACCAGAAGGGTGGCATATCCTTGATCTATACGGCACTCGCATCCAGACTGACAAAACCGTCCTACGCTCGGGCTTGGGAGGAGGATCTGGACTTCTCGTGGGAAACCGCGACCTGGCACCGGGCTACGCGTAGAGCATACAAAGGTACTCTCAACATCTCTCTTATAGAGGCCCAGTCTAAAAGTTTTAATTAGGTGGTACTACGTTCCTTCCAGGCTGGCTAAGATGTTTCCGGGGTCCTCACCAGCTTGCTACAGAGGTTGTGAACTAGAGGGGACTATGCCCCATATTTGGTGGACCGGCCCCCGCATTAGATCATTTTGGCGGAAGGTGTTCCGTATCATTAGCTCCTTAACAGCAGTGGTGGTAACTCCATACCCTGGTGTAGCACTTTTAAACCACTGCATCCCAGGTCTACCCAAACACAGGTCATGCTAATTTTATTGTGAATCTACAGCACCCATCATACAGTCCTGGAAGGCTCTAATTAACAACTTCTGGACCAGCTCACGCCAATATACGTTGGAACTTTAAAGAGGAATATCATTGTTATTGCAGTAGCTAGCTACCATAATCCCGGTATCCTCTTCTTCAGTGAGCGGTCCGGTTTAAGATAAAAATAAAATAATTTAACGCGCCTTATCCCGCTGAGCGCGCATGCAGAAGCAAACGCATATGTGAGTAGTGCCCGAGTATAAAAACGGTGTTTAAACCACACATGTGAGGTATCGCCACGATCGACGAGCAAGAGCAATAATTCTAGCCCTAGACCTCCTCTGCAACTCAAAACATGCAACCTGTAGAATTTTTTAAACATCGACAATGGAGATTAAGGGTAAAAGTGTGTTGCCATTCCATGAGCGGACATGTTAATAGTTACAATATATAATCTTTAGCAAAGCTGAACAGCCCCGCCCAGGGGGCGGTCCCTCTGGTCATAAACCCTCACACTGCACTAAGCAGCTCAGTTTGTCAAAGAGCAGTACAAAACCTAAAAAGGAGGAGTGGGTGCTTTGTTCGTCCTTGGACTTCAGAGAAAACAATCCTTCAGAGACAACAATCCTATTTTCTCTTTTGTCCATGGACGGATACAGCTTCCTTATAATCTTGACTGTAGGGACGTCCCAAAAGCAGTGTCAAAAAACGAGGGGTGGGAAAAGCAAACAAACAAACTTCACACCAACACAACCAGAGCTTCTCAACGGAGGAGTTGCAACCTCAAACGACCGCCTGCAAAACCTAGCGGCCGAAGCAAGCATTCGAAGATGGACTCATATCAACCTTGTAAAACTTAGCGAAGGTGTAAACGGACGACCAGGTCGCCGCCTTACACACCTGTAAGACAGACGCTTGATGTCGGAAAGCCCAGGAGGCACCAATTGCCCTGGTCGAATGCGCCGAGACAGGAAAGGGAGGCGCCTGCCCTTTAAGGGCATAGACCTGAATTACTGTCTGTCTGATCCACTGAGAAATGGTGGCCGACGAGATTGCCGGGCCTTTCTTTGGACCAGTCACCAACACAAACAATGAGCCTGACCTCCGGAACGGAGCTGTAGCAGACAGATATACCCTCAGATGATGTACCACGTGTAGGGAATGAAACGCAGCCTCCTTGGGATGCGATGGCCGAGGACACACAATGTCCTCATTCAAATGAAAGGCCGAAACCACCTTCAGAATAAACGATCTTTATGGAGGGATAAGTACATGGACTAGCAAGACAAGGACACCAACTCAGAAGCCCTCCTGACAGATGTGATGGCCACCAGAGAAGCAAAAGGAGGAATCCCTCTGATGTTCTCAAAGGGAGGTTTCTGAAGCACCGAGAGCACTATGTTTAAATCCCACAGCGGAAGTGGTGGTCGAACCACATGTCGGTCCCCTTGTACAAACGTACTCACCAGTGAATGAGCCGCCAAGGGTCATTGAAAGAAAACAGCCAAGGCTGAAATCTGCCACTTAATGGTGCTTAAGGTAAGGTTCTGATGCACTCCACGCTGTAAAAACAGCAGGATCCAGGAAACTGAATATATACATGGATGCCACACCATCTCCTCACACAGAGATGTAGGCCTTCCACGTGCAATGGTAAATCTTCCGAGAAGATGACCTCCGTGCTCTTAGCATGGTGAAAATGACCGAATCCGACAGACCTCTGGGCGATCAGAATCACCGGAATCCCCTCAGCCTCCACTCTGCGGAGCAGACGAGGAAGAAGTTTAAGTGGGGGAAAGGCGTAAATTATCCGATACTGACCCTACGGAGCCACCAATGCGTCTGTCGCGTCTGCCCAGGGATCTCTGGACCCGGCCACAAACCTCAATACCTTTGATTGAGTCGAGAAAGGAGGTTCACATCTGGCGCGGCCCATCTCAGGCAAAGGAGTTGATGCACATCTGGGTGTAGTGACCATTCTCCTTGGTCCAGCGTCTGGGCGACTTACACCCTGAATGCATACGGCCGATAGAGCCGGCACGCTCCTTTCTGCTCATCTCAGGATGTGAGCGACCTTTGATGCTGCAGCCAAGTTGCTTATTCCTCCTTGATGGTAGACATACGCCACTGCCGTGGCATTGGCCGACTGGATCCTAACTGGATGCCTTAGTAGCCTCTGTGACCACGTGGAGAGGAACTGCCTGATCACCTAAAGTTCCAGTACATTGATCGGCAGGCAAGATTCTTCTTGTGTCCAGCGACCTTGTGTCGACTGAACCCCCCAAACACCCCCCAACCCGTCAGGCTGGCGTTCGTCGTGATCACCGGCCAGTGAAAGGGAAGGAATGTCTGTCCAGACTGAAGGGCCCAAGACCTAAGCCACCAGACCAAGGATGCCCCGACTAGTTGGCTCACCCGGATTTGACAATCAGACAAACAGAGAGTTGTCCCATTTGGACAGGATCTTCTTCTGCAAGACTCGAGTGTGGAATTGAGTATACAGTACCGCCTCGAAGGAGGCCACCATGAAACCCAAGAAACCCAAAGCACAGCGACGATTACCTGTGGGATGCCAACAGCTTCACCGCCACCCGAAGAGCCTACAATTTCTCTAAAGGGAGAGAAAACCTTCACCTCAAGTATTCGAGTCGGCACCAACACTGACTTCTGGAGGTACAGTACCCAGCCAAGTTCTTGAAGGGACTGACTGGCATTCGCCACATTCTCCTCTAATTCTGAGACTAAAGCAGCTTGACCAGGTAGCCCATGATATCGATTCCTCGCTGTCTCAGCAAGGGCAGAATCGGGGCGAGCACCTTGGTGAAAACCCTTGGTGCCGATGACAGGCCAAAAGGGAGAGCCACAAATGGGTAGCGATTGTCCCCAACTGCAAAACGCAGAAATCTCTGATGCCTGATGCATATGGGGACATGCAAGTATGCGTCCTTGAAGTCCAAGGATGCTAGAAAATCCCCTGGATGGAGTGCAGCGACCACAGAGCGAACTAATTTCATCCTGAACCTTCACACTTTTACAAAGGAGTTGAGGGCCTTGAGATCCAGGATTGAACGGACCCTGTCCTTTTTTGGGACTACATTCAAAAGAAAAGGATTCGCCCCAGGACTTAAAATGAAGTGGGTAACGTTTCCGCCAGTAAAATAAAAATAATTGTATAGTATATAATTTAGTCAAGTAAAATTGTTTACATGCGTAAAGTAAAAATGTTACATACATAACACCAACAATTGCCAATTGAAACAATACATAGGGCCAGATTCAGCAACACTTGCGCTGGAGTAATTCGATATGCGCCGCGTAACTGTGAAGATGCGCCGTCGTTTCTATGTGGCCGTACCCACCAAACTAGATGCGCCCAATAACGGGCCATTTCCGACCGGCGGAACGTTCCGACGCCAGAGTATCGTCAGCGCTTAATTTCGCTTGGCGCATCAGTCGCGCCTATTGATTTCCCCTGCAAATATGCAAATGAGGGAGATTTCCCAATTCGCGAACGGATTAGCACCATACGCTGGCTACATGCGCCGCGCGTATCTCGTCCGTCCGGCGCAAAGTTATTTCTACAAAAGGCTGCTTTATCTTTACTCCAGATGGTCACAGGTCAGCAGGAGAGCAGCTACAGCAGCGTTACCGACGAAACTAGCAAGCTGAGCACCCACACTTGCAAGGACAACACCTCTGTGTGCCAACATGCCAGGGGCAATCGTGGTCCTAGAACTACTGATGGGTCCCCCGGAACGAAGGAGGCGGGCACGTGAGAGGATATATTGCACACGTATGAGCCTCTTTGGCATGGGGGGGATGAGGAGGTGTATCGCCTCTTCAGATTCAGCCCTGTTGCAATACTTGAACTAACCACAACCCTGCAGGATGACATCACCAGCAAGACTAACGGCTCACAAGCAGTGCAGCCACTGGTGAAGGTACTGGCAACACTTCATTTCCTTGCAAGTGGATCATTCCAGCGTACAAGTGGAGTGGTGGCTGGGATGTCACAGTCCTCCGTGAGCAGATGTGTGCACCAGGTTGTCCCTGCAATCCTCAGACGCATGTCCAACCAGTTCATCAGACCAACCACTGAGGACCTGCGGATGAAGGCTATGACAGATTTCTACAACATTGCCAGATTCCCACGCACTGTGGGGGCCATTGATTGCACACATGTGGCACTCCAGCCCCCCAGTGCCACAGAGCACATATACCGCAATCGGAAGCATTGGCACTCCATCAACGTACAGGTGATAGCCGATGCCCAACGCCTCATATGGCACGTCCGTGCCAAACACCCCGGGTCCAGCCATGACAGCTTCATATACAATCAGAGTCCCATCCCAGCAGAATTCGAACAGAACATGTATGGGGACAGCTGGCTGGTTGGTGAGTGACATGGGTGGCAGGCATGACTATCCCCTCCCGTGATGCACAACAGAAGTGGCACATGCATGACTAACATCCTCCTGTCTTTTCCCTTACAGGTGACTCTGCATATGCACTGGGACCCCATCTAATGACTCCTTTCCGGAACCCCCAAACCAGAGGAGAGAGAAAATACAATGAAGCACACATCAAAACCTGTGCAGTGGTGGAGCAAACATTTGGGCTCCTGAAGTCCCGTTTCCGCTGCCTGGATAAGTCTGGGGGGACCCTATTGTATTCCCCTACCTTCGTGTGTCAGATCATCGGTGCATGTTGCATTCTGCACAACTTTGCTATGAGAAAAGGCCTGCAGATTGACATACGTGATGACCTGACCCCCGACCCACACAGTCCCCACCTGCCAGAGGAGACCCAGTCTGCTGATGGAAGAGCAGTCAGGAGGGTCCTCGCCGTAGGCATCTTTGGACAATAAACCAAAACATTTATCACACAGACAATGCACGCGTGTACACCACTGATGTCCCTAGATCACACACACCACATCCACATCACATTGGATTAGCCCAAGTCCAGCATGTAGGACTTGGGAGCAGCAACGCCAGCGTCAAGGCCCCAATGATGTCACTGTCCATTCATACACCTTTCACACGTCATTCATACAGCCGTGGGGTTAACTTCACCACCACGGCCGAGGGTGACACCCCTTACTGTCAGGAGTGCCACCCCCTCACATTCACACACCATTCACACTGCAACGTGTGCAGTATCAAAAATAAAAATCTCATAACCTGAGTATAAATCAGAAATCAAAAATAAAAATCTCATAACCTGAGTATAAATCAGAAATCAAAAATAAAAATCTCATAACCTGAGTATAAATCAGAAATCAAAAATAAAAATCTCATAACCTGAGTATAAATCAGAAATAAAAAAATCATCGGGGATGCCGGGGGCTCTTTCTTGCCGAACCTCTCTGGCTCCTCAGCTGCCTCGATGGAGTGGGTGGGGGTGGGGGGGCATCTGGAGGTGGCTGATCCCTGGGTGGGCCACTCCTGGCAGGTGTGGCCTGCATGCTGTCCAAGGCCATGGCTATCCGGCCGAGCAAATTGTTTGTCTGGCCCTGCATCCTCAGCTGCATCCTGAGCTGCCGGGTCACTTGGTAGTGCTGGGCCCGCTGAATCAGCCTCCCCTGGTCCCGGATGGCAGCACTGTTGGCCTGGACGGCTGCAGTGAGGTGCCTAATATCCCCCTGCACCTCCCCCAAACTGGTCACCACTGCAGCGCAGTTGCAGCTGACATCCTGCACTGCGTTGCTTATCTGGGCAACGGAGCCCAGGCTGTCAGCTACTTTCTCTAAGTGCCCAACTAGTTCCCCCATTTGTTGAGTCTGTCTGGCGTGATCCCTCGCCAACTGGCCCTGGACAACATCCGACACCCCCCTGGTCTTCTGGGTCGCCTTCCTGGGGCCAGAAGATGGTTGTCCCCGGGGGGATGGAGTCGCCCTTGAGGGGCTTCCAAGGATGGGGGAGGGGATGACAGATGGCCCAGGAGAAGGGGAGGAGACCTCCAAAACTAAAGAAAAGTCCTGCTCTGCCACAGCAGGATCCTCCACAACCACCTCGGCAGGTGTGGTGTGGCCACTCTCCTCCTCCACCTCGGTGTCTTCACCACCCATGGGCTCGGGCACACGATGGCGTTGGGGGGGATGGGGTGGAATGGACGCTGACAGATGATGGCCCAGCTCCGTCATCTGTGGATGACACAAAGCAGACACATGTTGGTGGTCCCACACACATGGCACATGTACCCTCCCCCCCCCAAATGCAACACATCAAATAGGGGATAAAAAACACTTACCTGTCCTGGAGCCTTCCTCCATGGAGTCATAGCCAGGGACCCCCTCCACCTGCTCCCTCTCCAGGCAGCGAGAGACCACCTCCTCCTCCACGGTCAGGGTGACCGGACATGGGGGACCACCACCTGTGCCCCTCTCATGCCTCCTGATGGTGGCCACCTTGCCCCTGACCTTGCGCCGCAGATCATTTATTTTTTTTTGAATGTCAGAAGCAGTCCGGGTGGAGTACCCCAAAATATTGACCCGGCCAGCAATGGTGTCCAGGATGCCCTGCTTCCTCTCCCGGCTGGTCTTACGGCTCTTTTTCCCATGGAGAAAATGATTAAAAGTCTCCATCGCCGATATGATCACTGAGACCTCCTGTGAATTAAAGTTGAGGTTCCTCCTCTCTCTGGGGGTAGCGGGAGCAGCCATCACAGCACAAAAGTATCTTCCCTGGGGTGGGGGGAAACGGATATACTTTTGCGCCGGAATGGCGTTTCCGCCTGCGCTTTTAAGCGCCCAACGGAAGGCATTGCGCTGACGTTTCCCGGGAAGTGGTGCCGACGGAAGTTGTGAGCATGCGCACAAGGGGGCGAGTGGAGCCGCACTCACTGCGCATGCTCCGTGGATGATGCGCTGAACGTAAGCCTCTCCGCTGGGCTCCGCCCATCATTTACATATGATCACACCCACTTCCACTTGCGTCGGGTTACGCCAGCGCATTATCGTTACTCTGGCGCAAGTTTACGCGCAACTGCTATGTGAATAACAGTACTTGCGCTGAAAGGGTCGTCAGAGTAACGTAAATGAGAAGCGTTACTCCAGAGCAAAGATGCTCCCATCTACCTGAATCTGGCCCATAGACAGCAAATCCTAATACACAAGTATAGTAGTGGACAGAGTACAAGGGCATCGTACTACCCGACTAGCCCAGTTTCGCAAGATCCAGCTCGCACTTCAGGGGTGTGCAACACTGTACCTAGGATGAAAAAAATATATATGTTTGGCAATCTGGCATAGTGTTTGTTGTAAGGGCACAGGGAGGGGTTGTAGTTTCCCATACTCACCACTGAGCTTGACCATGGCTGCAAGTGTGTGGCCCCAAGATGGCAGCAGCAGGTGCCTCACCTGGGAGCTGAGGGGGCAGAGTCAAAAAGGGGACCCCTCAATGGGGCCAAAATTATGTCTGAATGAGAGGCCTAAGCCAAAAATGGTAGCAAGATGGTTAGAGACATGCGATATCAGGGGGATACTAGCAGATGACAGGATAGAAGAAAGAGGTGATGTGATGTGTCGCTAGAAACCTTTGTTAATCCATACAAGAATATAGGTTATAAATGTCGAGAGAGAGAGAGAGAGAGAGAGAGAGAGAGAGAGAGAGGAGTGAACTTGGTGTGAAGGAATCCAAGACATCAAAAAGTAAAACAAACCAAAAGATAAAAAGTTCTCAAGGAATGAGCTGTGTATAAGAGATGCAAGTGTGCCTGAATATGATCGAGTGGATATGGCAAGTACCTGAATATGGTGAATATCCCAAGTATAAAAGTAAGACACAGCAGGCAATCTCCACAGCTGTGTGTGTCCTCAGTGAAGATTAAAATGAAATGAAATCCAAGCCATGCCTGACCTCCAATTTAACCCCGGAAGGACCCAGAGGGTTCCGCCCCCAACACCATGTGTGGATGGCTGATATGTGAGTGCAGGAGGCACCCACTATCATGGGGAGGCACACATGCATGAATGCACCCCCATGCCATCAGATGGTAAAGTGCAACCAGCTGCGCTAACGTCTGCAAAAACGCAGACACCCCGCTTTTGGCGCCTAAACATGGTGCCGATGTGTAGGTGTCCCCATCTACCAAAAACCAGATGGGGACAGCAGGAGACACAGAAAAGCCTCCCTTTATACACATCGCAGCTCCCAAAGCGAAACAGAAAAGCACATCCACCAAGGGAATCACATAGAGAGCCAGGATATAAAACAATACTATGGTTTAAAATTAAGTGGGAGAGTGAATAACTAGTATAGTATCAAAGTATAATGATAGTTATTTACATACATATACTGGCGGGGGTGACAACCGACCAGATTTGGGCTATGGGTGTCTTCCACCCGGAATCAATATACGAAAAAAAGAGGAAAGGTCTGGTGTCGTCCCCAGTGACAGACTTCCATCCCTATTACATATAGAGAACTTAAGAACTTTTTATCTTTTGGTTTGTTTTACTTTTTGATGTCTTTGATTCCTTCACACCAAGTTCACTCCTTCCTTTTTTCTTCCTCTCTCTCATCTTATCACTTGCTATTACCCCTTTGTTATTCTTTGTTTTTCATCATCTCCAGGTTTCCACCATCCTGGACCCAGGCCCTTCACTGAGATAAATACATCTTTATGCTAATACTCATTAACTTTACTTTACTATTTCAGATACCTGACAAACATTTATAGCCTATATTCTTGTATGGATTAACAAAGGTTTCTAGCGACACATCACTACACACACAGTTCACCTCTTTCTTCTATCCTGTCATCTGCTAGTATCCCCCTGATATCGCATGTCTCTAACCATCTCGCTACCATTTTTGGCTTAGGCCTCTCATTCAGACATAATTTTATGTTAATATTGATTGATACTACCTTACTACCTTACTACTTTGGATATCTGTTAAAACATACTTATGTTTACAGCCTATACTCTTTGGGCCAGATTCAGGTAGAGTTAGGCTGGAGTATCAGTGATACTCCAGCCTAACTCTCACTCTGAGGCGGCGTTTCTGTTTTCTGTAAGCAGAAAACAAGAAACGCCGGGTTGGAGTTCCTATACGAGCGGCGTAATTGTATTTCGCCGTCGTATCGGAAATGCAATTTTAAAAATGGCGCCCCGGGCGTTCCCGCTGATTAACGCCGAGAATATGTTAATCAGCGAGAATCGGCAATTCACGATCGTATTCGGGCCCGACGCAGTGACTTTCCGACGTTTCCGTAAGAGATACGCGGCATAAAGAAAAACCAGCCCCCTAGTGGAGTATCCTATGTTAAGTATGGCCGTCGTCATCGCGTCGAATTTAAAAATGTTCGCGTCCTTTGCGTAAAACGTCCGTGAATGGGGATTGACGTCATTGACGTTCACCGACAGAATTTGGAGCATGCGCACTGACAGTCGACGCATGCGCAGTACGTTCGCCGCGGGATCGCGCCTAGTTTAATTAATACACGCCCCCTACCCGCCCGATTTGAAGCTCATTTTCGCTACGCCGCCGCAACTTTAGGAGCAAGTGCTTTGTGAATAACAGTACTTGCTCCTAAAGTTTTGGCGGAGTAACGTAAATGAGAAACGTTACTCCAAAATAAAGATTCGCCCATCTACCTGAATCTGGCCCTTTATGGACTATGAGGTCTCTATGGATACATCACTATACCCATGCCATGCCTGCTCTCCGTTTGGCCCCATTGAGGGGTCCCCTTTTTGACTCCGCCCCCTCAGCTCCCAGGTGAGGCACCTGCTGCTGCCGCCGTCTTGGGGCCACACACTTGCAGCCATGGTCAAGCTCAGTGGTGAGTATGGGGACCTACAACCCCTCCTGCCCTGTGCCCTTACAACAAACACTATGCCAGATTGCCAAACATATATTTTGGCATCCTAGGTACAGTGTTACACACCCCTGAAGAGCGAGCTGGATCTTGCGAAACTAGGCTAGTCGGGTAGTACGATGCCCTTGTACTCTGTCAACTACTATACTTGTGTATTAATATTTACGGTCTATGTATTGTTTCAATTGGCAATTGTTGGTGTTATGTATGTAACAATTTACTTTACGCATGTAAACAATTTTACTTGACTAAATTATATACTATACAATTATTGTTATTTTTACTGGCGGAAACGTTACCCACTTCATTTAAAGTCCCGGGGCGAATCCTTTTCTTTTGACTATATGTAATAGGGATGGAAGTGGGGACACCAAACCTTTCCTCTTTTTTTCGTTTTTTGGGACTACAAACAGACTGGAGTAAAATCCTTGACACCTTTCCGTCAGCGGCACAGGTACTATCACCTCGTGCATCAGCAGGTCCTGCACTGCCCCAAACAAGGTGTTCAGACGACCCGGAGGAAGATGAAGGTCTGAGGGAAAAAATCTGTTTGGTGGACAAGAAAGAGTTTCTATCTTGTACTCTGATGAAACCTCATCGCAAACTCACTGGTCGGAAAGCAGGGAGGTCCACCTGGTTGCAAACTCACAAAGGCGACCCCCCCACCCGAGAGTCGGGCGGGGGCCAACCCTTCATGCAGTTGCAGACTTGTTCCCAGGCTTGTTTGGCTTGCGAACCCAGGGACACATTTTGTCCCTCAGCTGGCCCTGTGTCGGCCCGGGAACGTCTACCTGCAGGCCCGAACTGACGAAAAAAATCCTTCTGAGTGGAAAAGGGGGGCCCTGGCCTACGGCGCCTTACCTCTTCTGGATTGTGTGAGCAGTGACATCCTTAATAATGTCATCCAGCGAGGCTCCAAATAGCCTCTCCCCGGAAAGACAAATCAGCCAGAGCCTTCTTGGAAGTGTGGTCCGCAAACCAGCATTTTAGCCAAATCAGGCGATGGCAGTACCACAGTAGATACTGAGGCTTTAGAAAGCAGGGGAGCTGTATCCAGGGCTGCATATTTGAGGCCATGCACCAACTGGTCAGCCATTTCTATGCAAACCGGGGAAACCTGTTGTCTTTCCAACTCCTGGTGCAAAGTTTTAGCCCATTCTGTAAATGTCAGGGACACCAGAAAACTTGCAGTAATGCAGATACCAGCATGGTAAACAGGGACCGGGCCACCGCCTCAGACCTCCTGCCTGCAGGGTCCTTAAATGCAGGGGTCCCCTCAACCGGAATAGTGGTTACTTTGTTTAACCAGGATACCGGGGGTCCACAACCGGGGGCCCATTTTTTTAGAAGGCTCTCCTCAAAAGGGTAACGGACCGCCATACGTTTTGGGACCGAAAAGGTCCTCTGCGGTCGTTCCCATTTCTTGTCTATAAACTTATCAAAATAAGTTACATAAGGAAAAGCCTTAGTAGTGCGGTGTCGGCTTGTGGGATCCAAAAGTGACCGACACCTCAGTAGATGCACCAGCAGCATCCTCCAGCTTGAGGGCTTCTGCACTGCAGTGATAAGTGCTCCAACAAGCGCCTTGTCCTGCACTGACCCGGACACTGAGTTTTCCTCACTGTCCAAATGGTCCTGGTCTGCATACTCTGACCCTTCAGAACAGGGGTCCTGTTTCACAGCCAGGCCCGAGTCTGAGTCAGAGCTTTCCCCAGAAGATGGTGGGGGGAGGGGGCATTTAAAAAAAAAATGTTACCCCCCCTTGCGCCCACACACCGCTTCCACCCTGGCAACAAATGATTCCAGGACCGCCTAAAAAAGCGTCCACAGTTACCGCAGGGGCACCGGTTGCTACCACCGGAAAGTCTGGGGAAGAAAATGCCAGCTTCTGACGCCATGCTGACCCACACACTTGACAGCCACTCAGGGAAAAAGTCAAGGTACAAGAAAAAGCCCACCCTTATAGCTGCCCAGACCGAGGGGTATTCCCAGAGGCGATTCAGTTCGCATGTGCCGCGCTATATAAGTTTTTCATTCATTCATTCATTCATTCAGAGGACTCAACGCCCTGACCCAGGCACTGCTTTGGCGCTGCCGTCTGCTCTAAACTTCTGCACAAAGTGTGCATGAGGTGTCTCTGAGGTGATCTGCCGTTCAGAATAACAAACCAGCGCTAGAGGTCCAGCCAATGTAAAAATCCCCAGAAAGATGGCCGCCGGTTACCTCAGGAAAAAAAGGAGCATGAACTACAAGAAAATAGCCGACCGCTGTATTAGCTATAGAAACAGTGTGGCTACAAGAAAACGTCTGCCTTCTGTATTAGCATTAAGAACAGCGCGGGTTTCTGAGGTAAAAATAAAAGGCCGCAAAAACACTGGGCCTCAGAGTGGAGTCCCCACACAAGGCCGACCACCCACACAAGAGCGGACCCGGACACACCACGCAGCCCCCAGCCAGGACCCGGATCCCCACTCAGGGACCCCCTGGTGAGGTACACAGCAGGCCCAGCAAAGCATGGGGAGGAGGGATGGACCACCCCAGGAATGCCCAGCTGTTCCATCCTACCAAGACAGAAGGAACCTTACTTATCCGTCCGTGCGAGGACTTGCTGGTGCATTCCTGACAGACCTACTTCCAAGCAGTACGGAGTAGCTGTCGGCCACGGTTCACTGTGACTTAGACAGCAGTAGCCCAGGCATATCATATAGCTCACTGGCCACCCCTGGAGCAAACGGGGCATGTCGTGGCCTACCCAGCGCATAGCCAAGGCCTGTTCAAGCTCGATGGCCAGACTGGGGAGATTACAAGGATCTATATTATCCAGCCTGTCACCCAGCCGGTAGTTGATAGTAGATCTCAGGATCAAAGATAAAAAATAAAAGTTCTTCAGGACCATGGTCCCAATGGGAACCAGGTCCTTCTCCTCTACTAGGTAGAAAAAAAAACTGCGCTGCTGAGTGCAGTGTGAGTGGTTATGACCAGAGGGACCGCCCCCTGGGCGGGGCTGTTCAGCTTTGCTAAAGATTACATATTTTAATTATTAACATGTCTGCCTGGTCCTCTCCTGATAGACGAAACAGAACAGAGGAAGCCATGTCCGTCCATGGACGAAAGAGAAAGTCTGCTTGTAAGACCATTGCACAAATACAGTGTGACAAAAAGTATTGCAACAATCGCCATTTTATTCTCTAGGGTGTAATTTTCTAGCAAAAAAAATTGGATTTTTGTACTCACCGTAAAATACTTTCCTGGTGCCTTCATGGCAGCATACATATGGTTGGTTGCTCCCCCCTTATCCAACCCACAGGACCAATTATAACTCTTTAAAAGAGATCGACAGCCTCCCCTCTGACATTCTTTTTTCTGTCCTCAATCCTGCAGGATCATGGATCACCTGGATTCAGCCCTCAGGCGGCGTACACACGACCGAGGTTCTCGCTGGAAACCAGCGAGAACCTCGCTGGAAGCTGCATTCCAGCGAGGACCTCGGCCGCGTGTACGCTCTCGGCGAGCATCCCGTCGGGAATCCCGTCGAGCAGAAATAGAGAGCACGCTCTCTATTTGCTCGACGGCCCGCCTGGATGAATGGCTGGTTGCCATTCCCGACGGGCGGGTCGCCGATTTCGACGGCCGGCAGAGAACCTCGACGGGCGGAACGATGTGTTCTGCCCGTCGAGGTTCTCTGCCGTGTGTACATGGCCTTACTATGCCACTGTGTTGGCCAGCCATTACAGGTTCATGCTCCCCTGTAGATGAAGTCCCATATCTTAGGCTGCTAAACGCGCCAAAAAGGTTTGGGAGCCCATTTTTCTGTGGATCTTTTCTGGGTCTGGAGTTCAGGTATTTTCCTCCATCCGTGACTGAAAACACTGCTCCAAGGTAAAAGACGACTGATTACAAGTTTTGCAGTGCTATTTTTCACTGCTGATGATTGTGGTTTGTTGGGGGCAGGGGGCTATTAAGCCTTCTACAGCTGCTTACAGTGCAAGTCTTGTTCAACTGTTTTAAAAAAAAACAAAAAAACAACAATAAATGTGCCGTTTGCTATAAGGGAGATTACATTCTAGACCAGGGGTGGCAAACACAAGGCCCGCGGGCAAAATCTGGCCCGCCAGGCCTTGTCATGTGGCCCGCGCAGCCGTCCCCATCAGCAGGGGGATCTCTCTCCTGTCAGTAATGAGCGAGAGGCAGAGCTGCGGACAGATAGGCCTGAGAGCCCGGAAGTCGGGAAATTAGTTAATCCCCAGCCACCTCCTTCTTGACCTCTCCCCTCCGACCCCGCCTCCCCCCAAGAGGTGAGAATCTCCTGTGCCTCCAGAGCATGGGTTGCTCTAACTTCCTCTCCAGTGAAATGAGTCCCGGGGAACAGGCTGACTGGGGACCCAGAGGACGGGCAGGCTGCCGGGGAGCTGCTGGAAGGATCAAAGGAGACACGCTGCCATGGAAGGTAGGGCTAGCTGTCTCTCTTGTCATCTCTCAGCCTCCCCCTCCTCCCCCTTTCCCTCAACTCCACTGTCTTTGTGATCCCATTGTCTCAGTAAATCCAAATCACCATTGCTGCAGAAAAAACCTATAATTGTACAAATATATAAATAAACTAGTTTTATATAATTATTAATAAAATGTTCATTCATAGTTATGTTTTTGGATGTTTTTTATTGATTGTTATATGGAATTTGTTTGTTTACTTCTATATTTGCACAATTGTGTGTTATTGCAGTACTGGTGATTTGGATTCACTACCCAGTAGGGCCATCTTAGAATTATTGTATTTGTTGAATTGTTTTAATAACATTTTCTGTACTTTTTTTTGCACAATGAGGTTTTTTGCAGCACCGGTGATTGAAACTCACTACCCAGTAGGGTTATTTTATATTTCAGTTAATGGAAGCTACATATGTCATGTTCACACTATAATACTTGTTGCAGCACTGTGCACTTGGGATCAATACCCAGTAGGGTTTTTATTTTTTTTTAACCTTTTTGATTTTTTCTATATATATATTTTCAGGCTGTCCGGTCATGTTATTTCTGTGTGAGTGTATGCAGGGAAGAGGAGGGAGCACCAACAACAGATGGGACACAGAAATCTATATTTGATGTCACCACTCCAGGCTTTTCCAGTCATTGACGAGCACGCTCTCCTCTCCCCTGCAGCCACCGCTGGCTCACACAGGCCCAGACTGAAGCTAGCTGAAAATAGGTACATCTGCGAGTCGGGGGGAGCAAATTACCCTGGGCGCTGACAACCCACGCTACGCCAATGGTGTAAGCGCAGATACAACCGGACCTTTAAAGGCAACGAAATTGCTGATGCGGCCCCCGATGAATTTGAGTTTGCCACCCCTGTTCTAGACCAGCTGTCCCTCACCTCTTTCTCTGTCTTCCAGACGCATGGCTGCCGTCCTAGCCGGCAGACTCCTGGGCTATAACGAGGTATGGCAGAGTTTATGACTCTTGTAGCCAGGCATGCGATCTCCCGCGGCGGGGGGGGGCCCTCCCGCTGCCCCTGCTGGAGAGCATCTGCGGCGCTTCGCGCGCCCCCTCTGCATTTGATTTATCTCACTGTCGTGTCGCAGGGATATGACATCACCGCTCGCATGCGCGGCAGCCTCCGGAGGCCAATGCGGCCATCTTGGTATACCCGGATGTATTTGGTGTATAAGTGAGGATGTTTTTCCTCATTATGTTTAAACAGCTCTCCACTGCAACACATCCTAGGTTAAGGGAAGATTACATTCTACTGCCTTCCTCCCGTTTTTCCCCATATTATGGATCCAGCCCAAGGTAAATTTGGGAGTGGATCATGTTTTGTGCATATTTCTATGGAATACATATTTTCATGTGCATATAATGGGTGAGGACGTTTTCTGTACATATGGGTATGTACATGGATGTGAAGGTGTATATACTTAGGTAGGGTATCCTTGATACCTCATGGATCTCAGCCTTGCCTGTGCATAGGCCTGGATGTGTATATGTATGTATACACACACACACATATATTATATATATATATATATATATATATATATATATATATATTAGTTTTTATGTATTCAATATAAAAATAAAAACATATATGAACATATGCGTTCATGGGTGTATATATGTATATTCGTAGGTACGCTATACATATAGGTATGTGTTCCAAAAAATATAATAATAATAATAATAATAATACCACACAGGTTAACCTTGTTGGTTTCCCTCTTTAACAGCCCTTCTCTGCAGCTCATTATTACAAAAAAGATCCTCAACATACCATTAGGTAAGTGGCTGCAACTACCAGGTAAGTTCAAAATAAAAAAGAGCACGGGACTACCTTCTATAGAGGAAAAACAGAATTTTTCTGTCCTTTCCTTCTTTTGCAGCCCGCAACCTCAGCCAAGTCGCAGAGGGGCATAGAAGAAGGGGTCCAAAGCTCATGGTGTCCCAAAGAGTGGTCACTCTGCTTCAGCCTACGCACCTGACAGCCGCAGGTCTTCCCAACATTGGGCTAGAAAGTATCCCTCTCCTCATCACCCTGCCACCCCCAAAGCCTGCTGGGTCTGCGGTGATGATGCGCTTCCAAAAAAATTGGTCTGCAGTTACTGCTTTCTGGGAGCAGCCGGAAATGAAGAAAAGGAAAAGGAGGAATACAGGGTCAACATTAGGAAAATAATTAAAGACGCAATCCAGGAGTCGCCTCCATCTTAAGGTTCGGCTACCTCTTCATCAAAAGATATTTTTCAGGGGTCTGCCCCCAATATCCCAAGTCAGCAGATAAGTGCAGGGGCCAGTTTGGATGACTCCCAAGATACATCCGAGAAGCAAGGGCCCCACTACGATTCTGGGGTACCTGATAATTTTCTGGCCGCCTTAATGCAAAATATGATAGCAGGCCAGGTCGCCTATATCCATCCTCGTGGGCTGTACCCTCCAGCTGACACTAGTGCTCAGCCGTTTGTTTCCTTACCATCTATGGATCACTCGGCATACTGTAAGAAATGCAGCACATTCCTCAAGAGGTGCAGCGTCTCAAGAAGGCATATTAGGTCACAAGATTGAGAACATCCTCAAATCTATATATGAGACAGCTGAGAGAGCGCGAGAACCAGCAGCCACTTTAGCTTCAGCTGCCGAGACAACAAAGGCATGGTCTACCAATTTTGAATTAGCCTTGAGCCAGGGCCTCGAGCCAGAGGAAATTCTCAATTCTCTGGAGCAATTAAAATTGGCTTCAGGATCTATGGTTGAGGCAGCATCGAAAACACTGGAATGTTCCTCTCAGGCCTTACTGCATACAGTAACTGCCAGGAGGTATAGGAGTAGGCAAAGGAACCTCCAGGCTACCCTCATGAACATAAGGAAAGAGGGGGACGCGTCTAGCTCTCCCGGAATTCAGAAGCCCTTTGCCATTCTGGTTTAACGGAGAAACTGACACCTCTACAATTCTCCTTGGTCCCACCAAAAAGAAAAAAACTTTCTAGCTCAACAGGCTCCTATGTCCTTGCTACTCACCAAAGTCCATTATGGGATAAAAGATCGCAGGACTCTGATTCAGCTTACACAAAGCCCATACATGATAGATTTCAGTTCCGAGTTCCGGAAGCTGTTTGGGGGTTCATACATCTCAAATCTTTTTCTTTTCTGGTTATTTGAAAAAGGGAAATGTGTGTGTTTCTTTTTTTTTCTCCTCCTTCAAATGTACGGAATTCACCCCAGGTCTACAGCAAACTTGTCAACCTCGCAATCCTCGGGTGAGAATCCCTTAAAATAATGGGACTCATGGCAGTACGACCAGAAGTGAAGATGGTCCCTGTAAAGCCTCAAGGGTTTCCACCTACATTTTCATCAGGTTCTCCTACCCCTTATGTTCCAAGACATTGGACTTAATTTACAATTTTAATGCCTGCCTTTTGGCACACTATGCGCCCCAGATCCCAGCAGAAAGATCTAGTGTTAATCTCTTCCGAAGGCAAAAGTTGCACTTTCCGCATGAGCAGGAAGATGTTCTATCTTCATTTCATTACAATAAGGGTTCCGATCTCATATACAAGAGGTGTATGTTCACCTTAGCATGAATGCATCTGGTCAGGTAATTACCAAAAAAAAAAACATATATAAAAATGTTTTAGTCCTTTGCCTATGTCTCCCCTAAAAGAGAAGAAAGTCCCCATCCACAGCCTAAGGTGGGAACATGACAATCGGAATCATATCGTGGTCCTCCTACATCCTCGCCCTGGACTCTGACAGCATGGTGGGAACATTAACATCTCTACTCCTCGTTACAACAGACTTTCCTAACGGAAAGGTCCGGGTCCCGGAGAATTCTACTTTTTATAAGTAGTACTGATCCTGCGCTATAATCAAGTCTTCTCGGTGGGTGGAGCCACTTCCAGTTGGTTCCTACTCCTTGGTCCATCCCTGTAGCAGCGGCAGTTCTTCTGAAATTCAGCAACCTTAGGGGACTCAGTTAACCAAGACAACTGGCATTTAAATAAGGACAGTTCGGTATCCAACATACAGGAGTCAGGTACCGCTGACATATCAATATTCTGCCAGAACATTACCTCTGAGGGACGAGTCCATTCCCACACAGATGAGCATCAGGTCGACCTTAACCTGAGTCCAGTCTCAAAGGATGAACATACGCACATAGGCAGATCGTCATTCTTCAAAAACATTCCTGATATGGCTCAAGGCCAAGAGGATCTCACCAGCCTCAAGCAGTTGATGTTTTAAAAAGAAAAAAAAAAGGGGGGGAAGGGAATAAATCATTTGGCTGATCACCTAGGAAGGAAAATACCAGCTCCAATACGCAGCTCTTGGCTCAGCTTGCCTCCCAAGGGGCTGTCCTCATGGGCCAGTCCGCTAGTTAAAATCTCTTCCTTTTGGTGCATGTTTGATTTTACACTGAAGGCTCCCAGTTCCTTCACACAATTTCCCAATCTCAAGGGTAATATGGGCGTACACCCTCCTACCTGGTTAAGTGCCAGTGCCTAGCAGAGAATTGGTTCACCTCCCCAACTACAAATCCTTGGTTGGTCTAGGAAATCTTCATACAGGCTGCCAGGCGAGCGGGCCCCGTTCGGTCCTTCTGCCGATTCCAGTTGCGCACATTCGCATATCCGAAAGAGTTCACTCCTATCCGCTTTCGGAAGTCCCTGGATTTAATCATCAGGAATGGAGCAGGGGGAAAAAAATAAGAAAGTTCAGTCACTCCCACAAGATAAATGGCACTTTTACCCAGAAAAGTCTTCCTCCAGTAGCACCTTTTGACAGGAAGAAAAGCCTCTTTCATCCCTGGGAGACATCAGATGGAACCTGAATTCACAATAAGAACATGCTTTAAGGGCGGTTTTTGTCGCCAACATAGAACCCGGCAGGGGGCACTCATTGCTGGGGATGACGTGCGCCACGTGATGTGACGCACGCCGAGGGAGAGATGGAGCTGCGCTGCGAGCCGACCAAGGCACCCGGGAGAGAGGACCCCGCAAGTAGCCGGAGACGGAGGCGCCAATGCAGGCGTGAATCAGCGGCAGAGCGGGCCCTCGGTGGCGGATCATTATGCCCGGCGTCGGATCATCCCAGCGGTGCCACCCTACCCTCCACACCCTCTGCGTTTCCGAGTGGGTGAGCAGACGGCTTGCTGTGGCAACGATGAGTGATCCGGGGTGGCTGTAAATTCCAACCCCCCCCCCCCCCTCCTGTTGCAGACCAGCCAGCACTACATACTGAGTAAACTGCAGGAAGCAGGTAACATCCACCCTTTCCATCCGCTCCTATCATATATTGGAATGGCCGGTAAGAGATTTTTAGCTTTGTTCCTGTGAATTGTACAACATTGAGAACCAGTATATGCCTCTACAGTAAGATGTGCTAGCGGGGTAATGCCAACAAAAACTTGATGTGATTATATGCTCCAGGAACGCTATCAGATCATTATTTTGTCTTTGTCTCTTGCTGTCCTGCCTTTAACTCTTCAAGTGACTTTCCTATGGCATTTAAGTGCTCCCAATGACAGCCTATAACTCCACGGTTTAAGAGTCAATATCCACAACGATATTTCAGATTTACGATTGATGCATATTGATGCGTATTAGCCGACCACGGTATTGTATATGCTGAGTTACCTGAGTGATTTGAGCGATCGGTGGGCATTAAGGTAAAATTGCTGATATTTTATAAAATAACAGAACTGGCTGAACTGGACTGGGCGACCTATTGCAATATAAGGCGGTCTATTGCTTTTGTACTTAGCATACTGGGCTGTGATAACCATATACAAAGGGGGTGAGAGTTCTGGCCGATCTAAATGTTCGCATTACGATAGGGCAGAGAAATCATGTGGTAAAACTCTGGTAAAACTGAGTAACAATCAGTCTGCCGCCCTGAACGATACGTATCACCCCCTAAAAAATTGTTAAATGAGTGTTTCTCCATCATTCCCAAACACCCACTAACCCGACGCACTCCGTGTATTGGGTTCCTTATAGCACCAGCACTTAGCTGACTCTGGGGAAAAAAAAACTGGGGAAACGAATCCGGGCGAGGGGCAAATATAACATGAGTAAGGTAACAAGGGGCTCTGCCCCGAAAACCCCCAAGGAGAACCCCACAACAAGCACGATAAGGCAATATATGACTCAAAATGGGAGCACCAAAAGCCCAGATAACACAAAAAAAACTGAGAAAACGGGGACAGGGAAGAAAGGAGCGGGGGGAATTAATCCCCAAACCCCGGACATATCAATTATAGGAGAGCAAGACCGGAATCAAAGTACGGAGACCAGCTCAGACATACATATTCCCTCTTCGGGGGAAATGGAAGCCATGCTGAGGAGATTAGAACTTAGATTAGAGAAATCCATAAAGGTTGAGATTAGCACGCTGAGAAGGGACCTGGGCCATTTATTGGCACGGGTAGAAGAAACAGAGACAAGGCTGGAAAAACAAGAACTAGAATTGAACCATCTAAAAGATCAATATGCCAATATCCAACAGAACCAAAGGACATTAAAATATCGTTTGGAGGACCAGGAGAACCGCAGTAGGAGACAAAATTTAAGGATTAGATCCATAAAAGAAGAAAAAGGAGAAGACTTGAGGAAAATCTTGAATAGTCTGTTCATTCCCCTCTTGGACCCTGACATTAAAGAACCCCCTAAAATAGAGCGAGTACATAGAATAGGGAGAACTAACAATGGGGAGGGGACCAGGCCAAGAGACATTATCGTCCGATTTAGATACTATGAAGACAAAGCTGATATTTGGTCGAGGTTGAGGAAAAAAAAAACCCTGTGTTACGGGGGTGTGGAGATACAGATATTTCCTGATCTGGCCTGGGAAACACTAGCTAGAAGGAGATAGTTTAAGCCTCTCCTGGAACAGATGAGGCTATATAACATTACATATCAGTGGGGGTTCCCGGCATGCCTCATAGGCCAGAAAGATGGAAGGTCTGCTAGATTAACCTTTCCGGAGGATTTACCGAGGTTCTGTGCCAAATTTGATATCCCGGTGCTGGATGTACCAGGATGGGTAGACTGAGCATATCTATATCCAAAAAATCAATATCACAATCATCACGACATGAGAAGAATTGGGAAAGGGTTGGAAGGGGGGGGCCTTTTGGGTGGTCATGTCAGTAGATGGAACTGGCAGAGACCACTGCAGGCCAGAGGTCGGGGGGGCGCAGAGAAATCTCACCTCATGCAAAAGAGGATATGGATATGGAGGAGGATCCCCACAGTTCTGAGGCCCTGGAAGGACCAAGGGGGGTGGATAGGGGGGAAGGGGAGAGAAGGGGGGCCACACTGGGTTCGGATAGGCGATCAGGATGGGATAGGATGGTTCTTTTGGTGTCTACAAGAAGCTTAATGTCTAAATTGATAGGTGGAGAGAGATGACAAAATTAAAGTTTTTATCATATAATGTTAAGGGCCTAAACTCTGCAGGGAAAAGACTTAAAATCCTAGAAGAAATTAAACACTATAATGCTGATGTAGTCTTCTTACAGGAGACTCATCTTTCCCTGGAATCAAGTGTCAAACTGTACTCACCCACGTTCCCTACGTGGTTTTATGGGGACTCTATCTCCAAACGGGCACGTGGTGTGGCAATCGGTCTGGCAAACGGGATCAGGTTTACCTTGGAGACAAGGTTGACAGACCCCGAGGGGAGATTTTTATTTTTAAAGGGTAAACTAGGAAATATGGCCTGTACCCTCGCTAATATCTACGCTCCTAATATCCATCCAATGAAATATATGGAGAGAATTCTTGGAAGGCTAAAAAAATTCTCTGAGGGTCATACGATTGTAATGGGCGATTTCAATCTTTGTATGAACCCGAGAGAAGATAGTACGTCCCGGGTGAGGGAGACTGTGAACGTATAGCTACAGAAATTAAAAAGAAGGATACATGATTGCCAGCTTGTAGATGTCTGGAGGGCACTCCATCCCCAGACGTTGGATTATATGTTCTTTTCACCCCCACACGGAACGTACTCTATCCGAAGCAGTATCCGACGTGGCATTTAAATGAGAGTTTGATACGGGAGGCAGGAGGGGCAGAGAGGGTGGAAGAGGAGCTTAAACAATTTTTTCTTATTAATGACACCGGGGAAGTATCCAGTGCCACCCTCTGGGAGACGCACAAAGTATACATTAGGGGGATTTTAATTCCCAAAGGGGCGAGAAAGAAACAAGGGCAGAGGAGCAAAAGGGATTCTTTAGTCCAAGAAATCACTCTTCTAGAACAACAAGACAAAAAACGGCTCTCTAAAGATACTTATCAAAATCTAATCCTAAAAAGTGAGGAATTAAAGGAAATTACAGAGCAAGATATTAAGAAAAAATTTAATAATATTACCAGAGAGAGGTATCTCTGGGGAAATAAATCCAGTAAGCATTTAGCCAAAATGGCCCATGTAAAGAAAACCAGAAATTATATCGAAAAAAATTAAAAAGCCAAATGGTGAACTGGCCTATTCCATCAAAGACATTGCTGCGACCTTCAAGAACTATTATGAAGAATTATACAATATAAATCAGATGAGTTGGCTGGGGGATGATAAAGAGACTAAAATCCGAGATTTCCTAGAGAAAGCTAGATTACCTAAGATCAATAATACCGAAAGCTCTCATATGGATAGGCCTATAACTGAAGAGGAAGTCAAAATGGCCCTGAAAGCTACGGCGATGGGGAAAAGCCCAGGACCAGACGGGTTTACAGTGTTATATTATAAAAAATGTAGCAATATACTGGTGCCAAGGTTATGTAAGTTCTTCAATGGACTAGGATCCGAGTACGGAATTAGTAAGGAGGCTCTCACTGCATCTATAGCAATAATTTTAAAAGAAGGGAAGGATAGTTCTTTGAGTTCAGGTTATAGGCCTATATCGCTATTAAACATCGCTATTAAACACAGATATTAAGCTCTTTGCGAAAATCCTTGCGATGCGACTGAAAAAGGTCATGTACTCCTTGGTACATCCGGACCAGGTGGGTTTCGTGCCCACGAGAGAGGGCAAATATAATGGTATAAGAGCACTCCTCTTGATCCAGCGGATTAGGAGGGAGGGGTCCCCAGGTCTATTTCTGTCAGTAGATGCTGAAAAAGCATTTGACCGGGTAGACTGGGGACTCATGCTAAAAAAACTCGAAATGATGGGCCTAGGAACTAGGTTGATTAGCTGGATAAAGACACTATATCAGCATCCTACTGCAAAAATCAAAATAAATGGAGGGTTGTCGTAGGCTTTCGAAATGAAGAACGGAACCCGGCAGGGGTGCCCACTGTCCCCATTACTATTTATATTATCCCTGGAACCACTGTTGGCGACGATCCGAAACTATCCTGCCATTAACGGTGTAAGGGTAGGAAAGGAGGAACATAAGCTGTCTGCTTTTGCGGACGATATTATATTTTACCTTTCAAAACCACTCAGTACGATCCCAAGGCTAATGAAGATACTACAAAAATACCATATCAAACTTTAAGATTAATATAGCCAAATCTGAAATATTGAATATAAATCTCAATAAAACAGAAACCAGCCAGGTAAAAGGGATTTGCAACTTCCCCTGGAGAAAGGAATTAAAATATCTTGGTATTAAACTGGCTAACTCGCCTAGGCGGATTTATAGATTAAACTATATCCCCCTGTTAAATGAAGTAAAAAGCGAGGTAAAAAAAACTATAAATAAACCCATTTCATGGATAGGCCGTATAAACATGTTGAAAATGACCATTGTCCCAAAAATACTATATAAATTCCAGTTAATCCCAATAGCTCTTCCCCCTCAATTTCTCTGAATACTTAACTCTATTCTCATGAATTATGTGTGGAAAAATAAAAAACATTGCATCTCCTTATCAATTCTAAAACAAGAGAAACAATATGGGGGCCTAGCAGTACCTGACATTAGAAAATACCATCAAGCGGCTGTCCTGTCACGGGTGGTGGAATGGGCCAGGAATAGAACATGGAAAAGATGGGTACAAATAGAGACAACGCAAGCAAACGTAACTTTGGGAAACATTATTTGGAATCCCACACAAAATAGAGCACTTGACAGTAATACCTTTAAACTGACACGGGACACTTTGAGATTATGGGATAGGATACAGACACAAATAGATAAGAAATATAATTCTCCACTAATTAATTTAAAAGAAAACCCATATTTTGCACTGGGGGAAAAAAATAGGGGGGAATTGGTTTAGAAAAGTAAAAGTTTACCTAGGAGATATAATTAAAGACGGGGAAATTAGGACATATGATGAGTTGAAATCTAGAACAGACACTTGGGATTTAAATACATAGCGCTATACTCAACTACAGCACTTTGTTCAGCACCTCCCCAGACCACTACGGTCGAAGGAAGAGCTGACTGCACTAAAGAAACTATGCCACTGCGAAAATGTAAAGGGCACGGTCTCAAAGTTATATAGGATTTTGATAAGGTTAGATTCACAGGGGGAACCCCCCTTTGTACAGAAATGGGAAAGGAAATTAGGAACACTTAGAGGGGAAAACACGATCACAAGATTATTGAAACTAACCCACTCTTCTGCTATTGATATGCGTACAGCCGAGACAAACTATAAATGTATTTCGGGCTGGTACATCACTCCTGACAAAACTTGCCATTACAAAGCTGATCTGTCCTCCGAGTGTTGGCGAGGGTGTACGGAGAGGGGTACAATGGCACATTTGTGGTGGACCTGCCCGAAAATTCAGAAATTTTGGCAGAGGGTTTTGACCCACATTAAAGAGATCACAGGCAACGAGTTAAAGATGGATCCCTGGAGCGTACTTTTCCATGGCAGCTGCATTGGATTTAAAAACTACAGGCAGTCTTTACTCCCACATCTGTTAAATGCTGCGAAACGGCTTATACCAAAAAAATTGCAGGACACAGCGTGTCCCCAGATATGGGAGTGGATTGATGCAGTTGAGGAAACTTATAGAATGGAGGAGTTGAGGGAGAGCATTGCGGAGACAAGCGGGGATTTCCACGAAAAATGGAATAAGTGGATAGTGTTTAAAAAAACATGGAGTTATATCGAGCAACTGAGAGCATAGGGTAACAATTACAGGGGATGGAATACATTTACATTTAACTAAATAAAGGGATATTTTATACCTCTTAATCTCTGTAGACTCCTATTAGAACTTAGAGACAACATTATTATTCTTTGGGTACCCTTCCTGGTGTGCCGCTGAACCCGGGTCCTGGGGATGAGGGCGGGAGGGGAGGGGTGTTGGGGGGGGGGGGGGGATTGAAATTAATAGGATGTGCCCTCATAGATGCTGGCGAGGTTCCGTTGTACCAAACTTGTGACATGAGTTTTCCACATTTACATTTTTTATTATTTATATATTTTTTTTGTTTTTCGTTTCTGTCTCCTTTTGGTACAAACTGCCATTAAAAAAAAAAAAAACAGGGCGAAATAAAACATAATGCAATCAGTCCACAAATGATGCGAAATAGTTCAACGGAGACAGATATGCATATTTCCATGAGCTGGTCTCTGGGCGTCGATATTAGCTGATGTGAAAAAAAAAAAAGAAGAACATGCTTTAAGGGCAATCATTCCATTTTTTTTCCTAGATAGAGTGACTACGTCTAAAGGGGGATGTGCCTCTGCTATTCAGTATACTCGCAGTCTTTCCTTGCACATACACGAGAATCTTCTCTGTAAGACGCTACTCTCGAAGCAATTTTCTTTTTCTTTTTTCCATACTTCCAAGCACCGTCTCATCCGTTTAAAGGCCCTCAAAGTCCAAGCCTCGGTATTTAGGACTCCGATGTTTCAATTTAAACAAGTTGGTCATCTGGCAGTCTTGCCAGTTCAAGTCCAGAGCACCCTCTGCGAGCCAATTTATCTAAGAATTGGTACTCCCAAATCTTTCAGTATGTTCCAACAACTCCTGACTGGCCAAACCAGTTAGAAGAACACTTCCTCAGGCATCTTTGGATCTGGCAGGCATTCTACCAGCTTACCTTGGGAAAAAAAAAGGGGAAGAAAGCTGTGGACACCGAGGACAACTTCATCAAGTTGGATGGTTCATCTTATCCAGACAACATACCGGGCTAGTGGTCCTCCGCTCCAAAGTCAAAGAATACTTGTGCAGGGAATGGCGGTCTTACTCATAGTGATGTAGGGGGGAAAAGTCTGTTCAGCTGTTTTCTCTTGGATAGAGATTAAAATACTTTTTGCAGCAACCCTCACTGTAAGCAAGTTATTTACCATATGTATGCTGCCATGAAGGCACCAGGAAAACGGAAAATTAAATACCTACCTTTCTGTAATTTTTCTTTCCTGGTGCCTATCCATGGCAGCATACGCCCTCCCTTTCTTAAAATCCTTAATTGTTTGAGTCTAGTTACAAGAATGTCAGAGGGGAGGCTGTCGCTCTCTTTTAAATAGAGATAGGCACCAGGAAAGGAAAATTACAGAAAGGTAGGTATTTAATTTTCTGTTTTTCTCTGTCGTCCATAGATGGACACAGCTCCTTAAATCTTGACTTGTGGTTATGTTCCTGTTCTATAGGAGAGGACTAGGCAGAACATGTTCGATATTTACTTACATGTTACTTTAAACAGAGTTGAACAGCCCAGCCGGGTGCTGTGTCCGTCCATGGACGACAGAGAAAAGGATTTTACAGTGAGTACAAAAATCCTATTTTCTCTTTTCGTCCATGGACAGACACAGCTCCTTAAGGCCGGGTTCACACCTATGCCAATTGAGTGTGGCTTAAACCGCATCCAATTCACATAACATTATAAAATACATTGATTTTAATGAGGCTGGTTCACATATGTGCGATGCATTCGCACTGCGCATTGCCCAAAAAACGTGTGCGTTTTCGTAGATGTGTTCATTTCTCACCAGGATTTCTCTCATTCTCCTCAATACACTTCCCCCCTCCCAGGACTCCAAATTTTCAGGTAAAACAGAGATGATCTGCTGAACAGCTCTCTTATCTCTTTGCAGAGATAAGAGAGCTGGAATTTGCACCGCACAATTGTGAATCCAGCCTTAATCTTGACTCGTGGGACATCCCCAAGCAGTGTCAAAAAAACGAGGGGTAGGAACAGCAATCAAAAAACTAACTTCACCCCAAACAAAAAGAGCTCCTCAATGGAGGAGTTGCAACTTTAAACAGCTGCCTGGAAAACCTTGCGGCCGAAGGAAGCATCTGAAGATGCACACACATCAACCTTGTAAAATTTGGAAAATGTTAACGGATGACCAAGTCGCCGCCTTACACACCTGTGAGACAGACGCTTGATGTCAGAAAGCCCAGAAGGCACCAATAGCCCTGGTCAAATGCGCCGTAACAGGAAAGGGAGGCGCCCACGTGCCCCACCTCCGGCAAAGGAGTTGAAACACCTCCGGATGTAACGACTATTCCCCTTGATCCAGCATCTGGTGACTTAGGAAATCCGCCTGCTAGTTTTCTACGCCCAGAATGTAAAGAGCTGACAGAGCCGGCACGCTCCTTTACACCCACTGCAGGATGTGAGCAACCTCCGAGCTCCGTGTTCCCCCTGATGGTATTCACAGTGGAATGGAAGGAAAGACTTCCCGGACTGAAGAGACGGGGATCTCAGCCACCAACTCAGAGAAGCCCTGACCAGGTGACTTACCTGAACCTGATGATCCAGAGAACTGAGATTTGTTCCATTTGGATAGGATATTTTTTTGCAATACTCGAGTGTGGAATTGGGCATACGGTACTGCCTCGAATGGAGGCTACCACAAGGCCCAGGACTCTAATGCAAAAATGGAGAGACGACTATTTGCGGGATGCTAACAATATTACCGCCGACTGGAGTGTCTGCAACTTCTCCAAAGGAAGGAGGGCTTTCGCATCCGAGGAGTCCAGAATTACTCCTAGGTACTCCAGACGCTGAATCAGTACCAAGACCGACTTCTGAATGTTCAGCACCCAACCAAAGTCCCGGAGGGTCTGACTTGCTATAGACACGTCCTCCCCTAATTCTGAGACAGAAACGGCACTCAGAAGAAGATCGTCTATGTAGCCCACGATAGCAATGCCTCGCTGTCTCAGCAGAGCCAGAATCGGGGCAAGCACCTTGGTGAAAACTCTTGGTGCTGACGCTAGGCCAAAGGAAGGAGCCACAAATTAATAGTGGTCCTCGTCGATCGTAAAGTGCAGAAACCTCTGATGCCTGGTGCAGATGGGGACATGCAGGTATGCGTTCCTGATGTCCAAGGATGCCAGAAAATCACCCTGATGGAGCGCAGCAAACACCGAACGAATTGTTTCAATCCGGAACTTTCGAACCCTTACAAAGGCATTGAGGGCCATGAGATCCAAGATTGGACGCACTCTGTCCTTCTTTGGGACCACCAACCGAGTCGAGTAGAATCCCTGAAACCTTTCTTGTATTGGCACAGGTAAAATTACCCCGCACCTCAGTAAGTCCTGTACTGCCCCCATTAAGGCAGTCCGACGATTCGGGGAAAGAGGAAGATTTTAGGGAAAGAATCCGTTTGGCGGATAGGAAAAAAAAAAAAAGTCTTGTACCCAGAA
The DNA here is from genome assembly GCA_029574335.1 of Rana kukunoris. Classification (NCBI taxonomy): domain Eukaryota; kingdom Metazoa; phylum Chordata; class Amphibia; order Anura; family Ranidae; genus Rana; species Rana kukunoris. Next base: position 155,290,049 of record CM056051.1, read on the forward strand.
GTGACCACCGCGCAGACCCACTGGTCGGCGAGCAGGGAGGTCCACCAATCTGCAAACCCGCAAAGTCTCCCCCCCACTCATGAGTCGGGGGGGGGGCAAAACATAATGCAGTAGTAGTCTTGTTAGCTGGCTTCTTTGGCTTGCGTACCCAGGGACTCTCCTGTCCTCCAGCTGGAGCTTTGTCGGTCTGGAAGGATCTGCCCGTGGGCCTTGACTGATGAAAATACTGCTTCTGCATGGAAAAGGAAGGCTCCTTCCCCTTAGAGGGAGAAGTGTGCTCTTACCTCCAGTGACAATCTTAATAATGTCGTCCAGCGAGGTACCAAAAAGCCTCCCAACTTTGAGAGAGAAAATCTGCCAGAGCTTTTTTTAGATGCTTGGTCAGCGGACCTGCATTTTAGCCAAATCAGGTGGCGCAGTACCACCGTAGATACAGAGGCTCTGGAGATCAATGGGGGCCGCATCCAGAGTGGCATCACAGACATACACAAGGTCCTGTACCAATTGGTCAGCCAGCCTTACGCACTCTGGAGGAAGCTGATGCTCCTCTACTGTCTGTTGCAAAATCTTTGCCCGTTCAGTGAGTGTCTGAGACATCAAAGTTGCAGCCAATATAGGTCGCAGAAGAACCTCAAGCGTGGGCCCACAGTTTAATGGAGAAGCGGAGTCCAATCCTGGATAAGATCGACACCTTCTTCGAACACATGGCGAAGTTGTACGATGACCCGCAGCGCACGGCGACTGCCGAAACTATTCTCCATAACCTCACTCAAGGTAGAAGGCCTGTCGAGGACTATACAGCCGAGTTCCGGAAGTGGTCAGCCGACACAGGCTGGAATGAAGTCGCCCTGAAATACCAGTTTCGTCAAGGCTTGTCCAAGGCTCTTAAAGACGAGCTGGCCAGGACTGAAATCCCAGCCTCTCTGGAAGATTTGATTCAAGCTGCCACCCAGTTGGATCGACGCCTGAGAGAACGACGTTCTGAGCGGTTTCAAACCACACGCCCTACCTGGGCCCATCCAAGACCTACACCAATACCACAGCCTCTTGCGACTCCTCAGAATGCAATCCTTCTGGACCCTGAACCTATGCAACTCGGGTTGGTCCGTACTCCGCTTACCTCAGAGGAAAAACTTCGGAGACGCCAAAACAACCTGTGCCTGTATTGCGGAGAGGCCGGCCACTTCCTCCGCTCTTGCCCAGTAAGGCCTAGTAAGTCCAAACCGCAACCTGCTCTCAATTACAATGTTGCAAATCTTTCACAGACTCACGTTGTCCTGTTTATTTCTTTGCAGTTACCAGAAGGGGCAACCCGCCTGCCGGCCATTGTTGATTCAGGGGCGTGCAGTTGCTTCCTGGATTCTACATTGGCTCAAAATCTACATGTTCCTCTTTGCAACAAAGACCACCACTTTCAAGTTCACCTGGCTGACGGTTCTTTACCTGGGTCTGGACTTATCACACAAGAAACTGAACTAATCTGTGCCACCACCGACTCCGGCCACCAGGAGTTTCTACGGTTGGACCTCATTCCATCCCAGCTGTTTCCCATCATCCTGGGTCTTCCCTGGTTACAGGCACACCAACCATCTATAAATTGGCTGAAAAGAGAAGTCAACTTCACGTCTTCTTATTGTTCTCAGAATTGCCTTTGTTGAAAAAAAAAAAGACGGTTCTTTAAGGCCATGTATTGACTATCGAGAACTCAATAAGATCACGATCAAGAACAGGTATGCGCTTCTTCTTATATCAGAATTACTCCAGCGGTTCCGATCAGCTCAAGTCTTTTTCAAATTGGACTTAAGGGGTGCTTATAATCTCTTCAGAATTAGGGCGGGGGATGAATGGAAAACTGCCTTCAGATCAAGATTCGGGCATTTTGAGTATCTTGTCATGCCTTTTGGACTATGCAATGCTCCAGCCACTTTTCAGCATTTAGTTGACATCTTCCGTGAACATCTGGATGATTTTCTGGTCGTGTACCTGGATGACATTCTCATCTTTTCACCTTCTTTAGAGTTACATAGGTACCACGTCAAAAGGGTGCTTACTATACTCAGAGAGCATAAACTATACCTAAAAGCCAAAAAGTGTGCGTTCGAGAAATCTTCTGTGCAATTCTTGGGATTCATTATATCTACCGATGGGGTCGCCATGGACCCACAAAAAGTTAAAGCCATCCAGGAATGGCCAGCCCTGGTGGACAAAAAGGGGGTACAACGGTTCATCGGCTTTGCCAACTTTCATCGACGATTCATTGTCGGGTTCTCTTCTATTGTAAGCCCTATTACTCAGCTTACCCGTCAGGGTCATCGTTTTTGCTGGTCACCGGAAGACCAAGAAGCATTCAGGAAACTTAAATTCGTTTTTTCTTCCGCTCCTGTTCTACGACATGCCGACCCAATGTTGCCCTTTACCTTGGAAGTTGACGCTTCAGAGACCGCTACAGGTGCCGTCCTGTCTCAGAGACAAGGGCCAAAAGCCCTATTACATCCTGTGGCCTATGCCTCTCGGAAACTGACTACACCTGAGAGGAATTATGACGTTGGGGACAGGGAGCTACTTGCGATCAAATGTGCTCTAGAAGAATGGAGGTATCTTCTGGAAGGATCGGCTCATCCTATAATGATCTTTACCGACCATAAAAACCTTGAATATCTGCGATCAGCGAAACGCTTAAAACCCAGGCAAGCCCGTTGGGCTCTTTTTTTTTCACGGTTTAATTTTCATATCGCTTACAGGCCCGGTTCAAAAAACGGAAAAGCAGACGCTCTCTCCAGGATGTTCCCTGAAACTCCATGCACAACTGAACCAAGTACCATTTTGTCATCCCGGAATTTTCTCCTAGTTTCTCAAATTGACTTGTTGAATACCATTAAGGCAGCATCCAAACAATGTTCTAATCCGGAGGTGTCATCATTGGTGGAACACAACGATATCTTTTGGTCTCGAGGTAAAATCTTTGTCCCATTAGAATCCAGACAGTTGGTTTTGAGCACCTTTCACGACCGTAAACTAGCAGGTCACTTCGGAGCACGAAAGACTATGGAATTGATTTCACAATACTTCTGGTGGCCAAGCTGCAGGCAAGATTGTAAAGTCTACGTTGCATCCTGTACTGGTTGCCAACGTAATAAGGGCCCTAAAACTTGGGGATTACTCAAGCCCCTACCAGTCCTGGAACGACCGTGGGCTGAAATTTCCATGGACTTTATTGTCGACTTACCACCATCCGAAGGCTTCACCACGATTTTTGTTATAGTAGACCGCCTTTCTAAAATGGCACATTTTTTGCCCATGATCGGTACTCCTTCTGCCATAGAGACAGCCAAAGTCTTCTTCAAAGAAATCGTCAGGCTCCATGGTGTGCCCAAGAGCATCGTTTCAGATAGGGGTGCTCAATTTACCTCAAGATTCTGGAGGGAACTCTGCAAATCCTTGGAAGTTAAAACCATCCTTTCTTCTGCTTACCATCTCCAGAGAAACGGCCAAACGGAAAGGACTAACCAAACGTTGGAGCAGTACCTCCGATGTTTCTGTTCTGCCTCTCAAGATGACTGGGCATCCCTGTTACCCTCCGCCGAATTCGCTTATAATAATTCCGTTCATGCTACCATGAATCAAACGCCCTTTTGGGCCAACTACGGCTTTCATCCATCCTTCCTTCCTGATTCTCTCCCGGAGATACCCGTTCCAGCTGCCCAGGAGCACTTAACGGCCATTCAATCAAATTTCCTAAAGTTACAAAAAGTGATGCAACGGGCCCAGGATGACTATAAAAGGTTCTATGATAAAGGGAGGAAGGACTGTCCGGCTTTTGAAGTTGGGGAAGAGGTCTGGTTGTCTGCTATTAATCGAAAGTTACCAGTTCCCTCTCGAAAGCTGGGCCCAAGATTTATTGGCCCTTTTAGGATCAAACGCAGGATCAACGCTGTGGCCTTCGAACTCTCTTTGCCAGATTCCTACAGAATCCATCCAGTTTTTCATGCCTCTCTCCTGAAGCCTGTCACCCCTGATCTTTTCCAAGGGAGGGAAGGTCCTCCGCCACCACCAGTAGAGGTCGAGGGAGAAGAGGAATTTGAAGTTGAATCCATCATCGGTTGTAGGAAAAGGGGTAGGCAACTTCAGTATTTGATCAAATGGAAGGGTTATCCTCCGGAGGATAATTCCTTGGAACCTGCAAGAAACCTGCATGCCCCACGACTAATTCGCACCTTTCACCTGGAACACCCAGAATTGATGTCCAGCTTGGGCGTCCGGAGTCCGCCCCTTGGGGGGGGCACTGTCAGGGTCCCAGTGCTGCCAGCTCCCAGCCAGCGCGCAGGCACGATAGGTTTACATTACAGCGTGTGCCTGTGCGTCTAAGGCGTGCGTGCGTGGTGCAGCGGCGCGAGCGCGTGGAGGGGCGTGCTTCCTCTCGGGACCAATCAGAGGCATGACAGGCCTATTTAAACCAGCGCCTGTCTCTGTACAGGTTGCTGGTTTATCGTCAGCTCTGCCTGAACTTGTGATACCTTGCCTTGTAACCTTTGACCCGGAAATTGTTCCCGACTCAGCTCTCGCCTGGAAACCTGACCTCGGCTTTGTCTCTGGATCTGCTATCTTCTTTAAACCTCTGACCGTGACCTGGATCTGCTTCTGTCTCCTGACCTTGAACCTTGGCTTGCACCCCCGGACTTCTCTCAGCCTTATCCTGAACCTGGACTTTTAGCCTGTACCCCGGATCTGCTGCTATCAGCCTGCTGTCCTCTGAGCTGTGTACCGGACTGCCTCACCCTCATCTCCCTTGGTGACCATCCAGCAATGGCATCCCATCTCAGCGGCTACTTCCCAGCAACTACATTCCACTTACCACTCCGCTGGTACCGGTACCTCCTTGTGCCTCTGCCCCCTGTTTCAAACTCCAGGGGGCAGGTGCGCTTGGTCGTAAGGGTGAGCCGTCCTCAGCATCTCGACCTTGGTGAGTACTCGTTTCCCTGATACCAGGCTCGAGTCAGAGCATTCCCCAGAAGATGGCAGGGGGGGTGCTTTTTACCCCCCTTACGCCCGCGCGCCGCTTCCACCCTGGCAACAAATGACTCCAGGACTGCTCACAGCATATCCATGAGAACCGCAGGTGCAGGGGCACCGGTTGTTGCCTCAGGAATGTTTGGAAAGCAAGGTCAGCCACTGACATCCACCCTCCAATGCTGCACAGACCGGGGGGTTACCCAGAGGACTCACCACCCAGTCAGAATCTGTTCAGCGTCGCTGCCCGCTCTCCTTTCACACACAACGTGTGTCTGAGGAAAACCTGTAAGGTGAATTGAGCCGTTTGCGCCGTCCAGGATGCTAGTCCAGCACAAGAGATCAAAATTCACTCCAAAATGGCCGCCGAAACACCTCAGAGAAAAGAGCGCGGACCACAAGAAAATGGCTGCCCGCAATGCCGACCTGCGTCACAGCTTGGCAACGGCAATATGGCCGCCAATGGGGAATTCAATAATAAGCACAGGTCACAGAAAAATGTCATATGTGAACCCTGGTTCATATAGTTTAAACAGCCACCCCTGGAGCCATGGGGTATGTCGTGGCCGACCCAGCGCGTAGCTAAGGCCTGCTCATGTTCGATGGACGGACTGGGGGGACTACAAGGATCCATATTATCCAGCCTGTCACCCAGCCAGCAGTTGATAGAAGATTCTTCAAAATAAAATCATAAAAATAAATAAAATACAAAATTTCCTCAGAACCCTGAGACCAAAGGGAGCCAGGTCCTCCTCCTCAACTAGGCAGAAAAAAACTGAGCTGCTGACTGCAGGGCGAAGGGTTATGTCTGGAGGGACCGCCCCCTGGGCGGGGCTTTTCAACAGTTTAAAGTAACATGTATTTAAATATCTAACATGTTCTGCCTAGTCCTCTCCTATAGAACAGGAACATGACCCACAAGTCAAAATTTAAGGAGCCATGTCCGTCCATGGACGAAAAAAGTTAACGACACCCTTCCTTATAAGAAACTGATTTATGTCCATAAAGGGTGCCCGCTTAAGTATGAGAAGGTCTGGAGCAGATGGTTGGCGGATGGTGAAACGTGTACTTGATATTAGGGTTGTCCTGATACCACTGTTTTAGGACCAAGTACAACTACCGATACTTTTTTTCATGTACTTGCAGATACCGATTACCAATACTTCTTTTTTAAATGTGTCCCCAAATGCAGCCTTGTGTCCCCAAAGAGAATAGCTGTGTTTTCCCCGCCGCTCGTCGTCATATTTAGTATTTAGCCCCTCCCCCTTGTCCGGGCACTTTGATAGAAAGATCACCCATTCCAGGATTGGACGGGTGACCTGTCTATCAAAGAGCCCGGACAAGGGGAGGGGCTATATATGACGAAGCATGGCGGGGAACACACAGCTATTTAATTGAAAGCTGTTATGTTCCTCGAGCGCTAATCAACTAGATGGCGGGGGGGGCTTGAGTTTCTCTTTAGGGACTAGACGGCGGCAGCAGCTCTCCTCTCCTCCATTAGTGACATACTCGAGGACTGCTCTGCTCTGCTCTCCGCCCCCTCTCCGGTGAAAAAAAAAGTATTGTGTTAGGCCTCGTACACACGATCAAATCTGTCTGCTGGAAACGGTCTGCTAGACCGTTTCAGCAGACAGATTCGATCGTGTGTATGGGCAAACAGATGGATTTGGCCACCCGACAGATTTCAAAGCATGCTTTGAAATCTGTCGGCTGGGAACCCGTCCGCCCGACATGTCTGCTGGTTAGTACGCTAACCAGCAGACATGTCTTCTCGCACACGCGCCGAATGGTTTCGACGCATGCGCGGAAGTGTTTTACTTCCTGGTGCGGTGACGTGGCGGCGTCAACGTCACCGCCGCGTCAGCGCGCTGTCTGCTGGCGGGGATTTTGGTTTGCTCGTGTGTACACGCGAGCAAACCAAAATGCCAGCAGACAGATCTGTTCAAATCGGTCGGTCCGACCGATTTGAACACACACATTTGATCGTGTGTACAAGGCCTTAAGGATCAGGAGCATTTGCACAAATACAAGTACTCGCGCAAATGCTCAGTATCGGTCCCAATATTGATACTAGTATTGGTATCGGGACAACCCTACGCGATATGTTTATCCTTCACTCCCCCCTCTTTCACTTTTTTTTCTCTCTCCTCTTCTTTGTCTCTTTAGTGTGTGCTGGCTCCACTTCCATTGGGTCTATACTTTTATGTCACTCAGATACTCCAATGCGTTTATGTATTTATTTATTTATTTTTGGCCACAATCGTTTATATCGATTCATGTACCATGCATATACTTTTCAATAAAGTTGGTTTTCTCAATTAAAAAAGAAATACCATCTGACAGTTTTGAAATCACGACTGAAGCCTCAGCAATGGGGCAGAGTAACAGTGTACGTTGCTCACCTCCACCTCCTGTTAGGGAAGCAGAGCTCTTAAAGCGAAGTTCCACCCTCAAATTTAATTTTACATCAGTAGTTCTAAAAAAATGTCATTATTCCTTTAAGAATTTGTATTTATTTTTTTACATGCCTTTAACCACTTTCCCACCGCGCTATAGCAAAAATACTGCTACAGCGCGGCGGGGTTATCTTGGGACAACGTCCCTGGGACGTCGTCCTTCACTTCCACGATTGCGCGTCCCCTGGGACGCGCTCGCGGAAGTGTCCGTGCTCGCCGGGTCTAGAAGACCCGGCGCATCACGGTAAATTGCCGCTGATAGCGGCCGTTTACCACATGATTGCGCCGTCAAATGACGGCGCGAACACTTGTAAACAAACCGGCGTCATTTGATGACGCCGGTTCCTCCCTCTCCTGCGTCTCCTCTCTGTACCGTTCGGTACAGTGTGCGAGGAGAGGGGGGGAGCGGGGTGTCAGCAGCTGAGCTGTGGCTGGATCTGTGACAAATGCAGTCACAGATCCAGCCATCCCAGCTCTGCAATCCCTAGTACCCTGCAATCCCCCAGTACCCTGCAATACCCCAGTACCCTGCAGTACCCCAATACTCTGCAGTACTCCAGTACCCCAATACTCTGCAGTACCCCAGTACCCCAATACTCTGCAGTACCCCAGTACCCTGCAGTACCCCAATACTGTGCAATACCCTGCGCAATACCCCAATACCCTGCGCGATACCCTGCAGTACCCCAATACCCTGCAGTACCCCAATACACTGCGCAATACTCTGCAATACCCCAATACTCTGCAATACCCCAATACCCTGCGCGATACTCTGCAATACCCCAATACCCTGCACGATACTCTGCAATACCCAAATACTCTGCAATACCCAAATACTCTGCAATACCCATTTTTTTAAAGCACCCCTGTCCCCGTGTGCTCGCATGCAGAAGCGAACGCATACGTAAGTCCCGCCCACATATGAAAACGGTGTTCAGGCTACACATGTGAGGTATCTCTGCAAACGTTAGAGCGAGAGCAATCATTTTGGCCCTAGACCTCCTCTGTAACTAAAAACATGTAACCAATAAAAGTAATTAAAGCATCGCCTATGGGGATTTTTAAGTAGCGAAGTTTGGCGCCATTCCATCATTGTGCACAATTTTGAAGGGTGACATGTTGGGTATCCATTTACTCGGCGTAACTTCATCTTTCATATTATGAAAAAAAATTGGGCTAACTTTACTGTTTTTTTTTTTTTTAGCACAAAAGTTTTTTTTTTAAAACACGCGTTTAAAAAATTTCTACGAAAATACCATGCAAGATAAAAAGTTGTAACGGCCGCCATTGTATTCTCTAGGGTCTTTGCTAAAAAAGCATATATAATGTTTTGGGGTTCTATGTAGTTTTCTAGCAACTAAATGATGATTTTTCCATGTAGGAGAGAAATGTCAGAATTGGTCTGGGTGTTCCAGAACGCCTGGTGGCGTTCCCTGCATGTTGGGCCTCTGTATGTGGCCACGCTGTGTAAAAGTCTCACACATGGGGTATCTCCATACTCGGGAGGAATAGCAGAATGTGTTTTGGGGTGTAATTTGTGGTATGCATATGCTGTGTTTGAGAAATAACCCGCTAATATGACAGAAACAAGATTTTTTTATTTTTTTTTACAGAATTTTCAGTCGTTTTTCTTTTATAGCGCACAAAATAAAAAACCCAGAGGTGATCAAATACCACCAAAAGAAAGCTCTATTTGTGTGAAAAAAAGGACAAAAATTTCAAATGGGTACAATGTTGTATGACTGAGTATTTGTCATTCAAATTGTGAGAGCACTGAAAGCTGAAAATTGGTCTGGTTAGGAAGGGGGTTTAAGTGCCCAGTGGTCAAGTGGTTAAACCCTTGTTGCTAGGCAGATTTGTAAAACTTCCCACTTCCTATACCGCGGTGCTAAAGCTTTGTGACCTACACCGCACAGACTCCTGGGAATGTAGTGGGTGTAACTTTCCAGGAGTCTGTGCCTCCCCAGTCTGGAAGAATCGTGAGACTTGGACAATACAGGTGCTGTTTTGTCCTTCTTTCTAAGAAATAAAAAAACGCGGTGTGCTGCACATCGCATCGGCCCCGTCACACCGAATCGGCCCCAGGACGCAGCATTGGCGCCGGGCACGCCGCATCGGCCCCCGGCACGCCGCATCGAGGGCCGATGCGGTGTCATGGGCCCGATGCGGTGTGATGCTGTGTGCTGGGGCCGATGCGGTGTGATGCTGTGTCCGATGCGGTGTGATGCTGTGTCCTGGGGCCGATGCGGTGTGATGCTGTGTCCTGGGGCCGATGCAGTGTCCTGGGGCCAATGCGGGCCGATGCTGTGTCCTGGGGCCAATGCGGTGTGATGCTGTGTCCTGGGGCCAATGCGGTGTGATGCTGTGTCCTGGGGCCGATGCGGTGTCCTGGGGCCGATGCGGTGTGATGCAGTGTCCTGGGGCCGATGCGGTGTGATGCGGTATCCTGGGACCGAATCGGTGTCCTGGGGCCGATGCGGTGTGATGCGGTATCCTGGGACCGAATCGATGTCCTGGGGCCGATGCAGTGTGATGCCGTGTCCTGGGGCCGATGCGGTGTGCTGTGATCGGTGAGGTGTGATTTGATCGGTGCAGTGCGCTGAGATCGGTGCACTGTGATCGATGCGATGCACTATGATCGGTGCAGTGCCAATGCAGTGTTCTGGGGCCGATGCAGTGTCCTGGGGCTGATGCAGTGTCCTGGGGCCGATGCAGTGTCCTTGGGCCGATGCAGTGTCCTGGGGCCGATGCAGTGTGCTTGGGCCAATGCAGTGTCCTGGGGCCGATGCAGTGTCCTGGGGCCGATGCGGTGTGATGCAGTGTCCTGGGGCCGATGCAGTGTCCTGGGGCCGATGCAGTGTGCTTGGGCCAATGCAGTGTCCTGGGGCCGATGCAGTGTCCTGGGGCCGATGCGGTGTGATGCAGTGTCCTGGGGCCGATGCAGTGTCCTGGGGCCGATGCGGTGTGATGCTGTGTCCTGGGGCCGATGCTGTGTGATGCAGTGTCCTGGGGCCGATGCAGTGTCCTGGGGCCGATGCGGTGTGATGCAGTGTCCTGGGGCCTATGCAGTGTCCTGGGGCCGATGCGGTGTGATGCTGTGTCCTGGGGCCGATGCTGTGTGATGCTGTGTCCTGGGGCCGATGCTGTGTCCTGGGGCCGATGCTGTGTCCTGGAGCCAATGCGGTGTGATGCTGTGTCCTGGGGCCAATGCGGTGTGATGCTGTGTGCTGGGGCCAATGCGGTGTGATGCTGTGTCCTGGGGCTGATGCGGTGTGATGCTGTGTCCTGGGGCTGATGCGGTGTCCTGGGGCCGATGCGGTATCCTGGGACCGAAGCGGTGTCCTGGGGCCAATGCGGTGTGATGCTGTGTCCTGGGGCCGATGCTGTGTCCTGGGGCCGACGCTGTGTCCTGGGGCCGATGCGGTGTGATGCTGTGTCCTGGGGCCGATGCAGTGTCCTGGGGCCGATGCGGTGTGACGCAGTGTCCTGGGGCCGATGCGGTGTCCTGGGGCCGATGCGGTGTGATGCGGTATCCTGGGACCGAAGCGGTGTCCTGGGGCGATGCGGTGTCCTGGGGGCGATGCGGTGTGATGCGGTATCCTGGGACCGAATCAATGTCCTGGGGCCGATGCAGTGTGATGCTGTGTCCTGGGGCCGATGCGGTGTGCTGTGATCGGTGAGGTGTGATCGGTGCAGTGCGCTGAGATCGGTGCGCTGTGATCGGTGCGGTGTGCTGTAATGGGTGTTCTGTGATCGGTGTGGTGTGCTGTGATCGAGGCGGTATGCTGTGATCGGTGCGTTGCGCTGTGATCAGTGCGGTGTGCTGTGATCGGCGCAGTGCGGTGTGATACTGTGACCTGGGGCCGATGCGGTGTGATGCTGTGTCCTGAAGCCGATGCTGTGTCCTGGGGCCGATGCGGTGTGATGCTGTGTCCTGGGGCCGATGCTGTGTCCTGGGGCCAATGCTGTGTGATGCTGTGTCCTGGGGCCGATGCGGTGTCCTGGGGCCGATGCGGTGTGATGCAGTGTCCTGGGGCCGATGCGGTGTCCTGGGGCCGATGCGGTGTGATGCGGTATCCTGGGACCGAAGCGGTGTCCTGGGGCGATGCGGTGTGATGCGGTATCCTGGGACCAAAGCGGTGTCCTGGGGCCGATGCGGTGTGATGCTGTGTCCTGGGGCCGATGCGGTGTGCTGTGATCGGTGCGGTGTAATGTGATCGGTGCAGTGCGCTGAGATCGGTGCGCTGCGCTGTGATCGGTGCACTGTGATCGATGCAATGCACTATGATCGGTGCAGTGTGTGCTGTGATCGGTGCTGTACGCTGTGATAGGAGCGTTGCGCTGTGTGCGGTGTGGTGTGCTGTGATCGGCGCAGTGCGCTGTGATCGGTGCGGTGTGATCGATGTGGTGCGCGGTGATCGGTGCGGTGTGCTGTGATCGAAGCGGTGCGCTGTGATCTGTGCGGTGCGGTGTGCCGTGCAGATATATCTACATAACAAATGATTTAGTATATTTACTGGTTCCTGGAGGGGAGGAGAGTTTTGCATAGATAAGGGCCAGCAAGTGTTGCTAAGGAAACCTAACCTGAAACCTATTACATTGCTTGTGCAGCACTGAGCATGTGCGAGATCAGCAAGGCTGAAATCCAGGAAGTTATACAGTCTGGCTTCATGGATGCCCACACTTAAGATGGCCAATTCCTGTTTTATAAAGTATCTAAATGCTGTAACAACCTAACAAAACGCACCTTAGTTTACAGACTAACTTTACTACAAAACATTAAGCTTGTGTATTACAGGGGTATTTATATTTAAAAAATGAAATTGTGGCCGGAACTCAACTTTAACTCATCTAGATGAACCTGTTTCTGCACAAGATGAGGTTTGATGGAGGAATATGTTTGTCCAGCAGGCAGAGGAAGCTGTCCTCAAATCACCAGCCACAGAGCACAGAAATTATGAACTTGCTTACTGGGCACATATACCCCCTTCCTGCCCAGGCGAAATTTCAGCTTTCAGCACTGCGTCGCTTTAAATTAAAATTGCGCGGTCGTGCGACGTGCCTTACAAACAAAATTGACGTCCTTTTTTTCCCCACAAATAGAGCTTTCTTTTGGTGGCATTTGATCACCTCTGCGTTTTTTTTTTTTTGCGCTATAAACAAAAAAGAGCGATAATTTTGAAAAAAAACACCTAATATTTTTTACTTTTTGCTATAATAAAAATCCAATAAAAAAAAAAAAAAAATCTCAGTTTAGGCCGATATGTATTCTACATATTTTTGGTAAAAAAAACAATCGCAATAAGCATATAGTAATTGGTTGGCGCAAAAGTTATAGTGTCTAGGAAATAAGGGATAGAATTCTGACAATTTTTTTTTTTTTTTTACTAGTAATACGGCGATCTGCGAATTTTGTCAGGACTGCGATATTACGACGGACACATCGGACACATTTTTGGGACCATTCACATTTATACAGCGATCAGTGCTATAAAAACGCACTAATTACTGTATAAATGTGACTGGCAGTGAAGGGGTTAACACTAGGGGGTGAGGAAGGGGTTAAATGTGAGTCCTGGGTGTGTTCTAACTGTGTGGGGGGAGGGGGGTGACCGATGCTGTCTCCCTATGTACAAGAGAAACAGCATCTGTCTCCTCTCACTGACAGGACGTGGAGCTCTGTGTTTACACACAGAGCTTCACGTCCCTGCTCTAAAACTGCCGATCAGCGGGTACCTGGCGGACATCGCGACCGCCAGGCACGCGCATCGGCATCTCGGGGACGCGCTGGGTGCCCCCCAGTGGCCGGAGAACACAATGCCGTCAATTGACGGCGGCTTGGATATTCAGATCCACTAAGCCGCAGTCAATTGACGATAAGCGGGGACTGAAGTGGTTAATTGACTTTTCATTGAAGGAGGTAACATTTACTGAAATTCAAACTGAAGTTGCTAACAACAGGGCAGAGCTGTGCAAGCCTCTGCTTAGCACCGGTAACATCTTCTTTGTTCTATGGACAGGAGATGGTGAACTTCTATCCCCAGACACCAGTTCTAGAGACTGGGGATTTAACCACTTGCTTACTGGGCACATAAACCCCCTTCGTGCCCAGGCGAAATTTCAGCTTCCGGCACTGCGTTGCTTTAACTGACAATTGCGCGGTCGTGCGACGTGGCACCCAAACAAAATTGGCGTCCTTTTATTCCCCACAAATAGAGCTTTCTTTTGGTGGTATTTGATCGCCTGTGCGTTTTTTATTTTTTGCGTTATAATGAAAAAAAGAGCGACAATTTAAAAATATATATATCCCATTTTTTTTTTTTTAACATTTTTTTTCTCAGTTAAGGTCGATATGTATTCTTCTACGTATTTTTGTAAAAAAAAAAAAAAAAAAAATCACAATAAGCGATATTGCGACGGACACATCGGACACTTTTGACACATTTTTGGCGCCATTCACATTTATACAGCGACCAGTGCTATAAAAATGCACTAATTACTGTATAAATGTGACTGGCATTGAAAGGGTTAACACTAGGGGGTGAGGAAGGGGTTAAATGTATTGCCTGGGTGTGTTCTAACTGTGTGGGGGGAGGGGGGTGACCGATGCTGTCTCCCTATGTACAAGAGAAACAGCATCAGTCGCCTCTCACTGACAGGACGTGAAGCTCTGTGTTTACACTCAGAGCTCCACGTCCCTGCTCTCTCACCGACGATCGCGTGTACCTGACGGACATCGCGGCCGCCGGGTACACGCATCGGATCCTCGGTGATGCGTCGGGACTGTTTTTCCCCGCCCTGTGGCGCGCGCGGGGAATTACAAGTAAATCACGTCCAAAAGACGTGACCCCGGCGCCTCAGGTCCGCGCTGCTGACGTATTCTGTCAATAGCGCGGACCTGAAGAGGTTAATAGACTTCTCTGCTGAGGAAGGACAACCTGGTGAGCCTCCAGCAGAAGAGCTAGCATCAGAGCCAAACATCACTGAGCTATGCCCAGCAGCTTCAGCCTCCTTGAGAGAAGAGGCAGTTGGCCGTTCTCCCACCATACTGACAGGGACATGGGATTTTTAGCCAGCAGCATCTGTGAAGTTACCAGAAACTTCTCGAGCTGAAACGCTGACAACTGGGGGGGATTGTCCCTGAGTTGTACATCTGTTACATGTGTTTGAATAAACAGTCTGTTGTTTTCATCCTACATTGAGTTACGGCTACTGACTAGGTGCACTGAGGGATCTTGGATCGTGCTGGCACCAGACAGAGGAAGCATTTACATCAGACAGACTCATCTTGAGTATGGGGGGTCCGTCACACTTTCCTACGCGTTTTGCCACATCAATGTCATCAGAAGCGGCCGCTCCTGATGACTTTGATGTGACAAAATACATAGGGCGGAGCGTCCAGCGTCATTGCATTACTTCCGTTCTAAATTTAATGCCGATAATTTTTTTAACACAATGTTAGTGCATTCTATATTGTTTCACAACAAAAGATTAAAACGGATTTACACCATATGGGACATGCCTGTTTTTACCAGCACACTGAGATTTATGAATTCAAATTACATTATTTCATGGACTCAATAATGGTTTTATAGCACCTGTCACTTTATTTCTAAACTTAACCACTTAAAGTGGTTGTAAACCCTCTGTGACAACTTTTACCTACAGGTAAGCCTAGATTAAGGCTTACCTGTAGGTGTAGGTGTTTGCAATATCTCCTAAACCTACACGGTTAAGGAGATATTTGCCAAAAAGAATGCACCGATGTCTACGGCGCATGCACAACGTAGACAATGGCACAGGCACACTGAGCGTGCGGGGTCTTAAATAGGATTTGTCGGGAATCTGCCAGCCCCGCGCATGCGTGGGAGTGACGTCATCGCCGCTCCGGCCAGTCACAGCGCCGGAGCGGCGATACCTGGAAGGCACTGGGAGGAGACATGGTGGCGGCGGAGGAGGGGAACGAGGAGCGCTTCGATCTCAGGTAAGTCATTCATAATGAGCTAGTATGCTATGCATACTAGCTCCTTATTGGTTGTTCTTAGTCTCTTCCCTCCCACTCAATTGACTAATGGTCATATATTTTCAGTCCAGTGCATGACCAGGTTCACTTCCTGATGACGTGGTAATACGAAAAGTAAGTCGAGGCGTAACCTGGTCACGCATAGTCACGAAATTCCTGTCCAGCTGGTTTCTGGTGGTGGAACGCATGCCAGTTTCTCCAGCTACAGGTGACATCTCTCCATAATGATACACGCTCCACAGCCTCAGTGCCGTGACACAGGCACCGCTAATAGTAAGGAGCCAATTGGCATTTTGTTTTTACTATATTTTATTAAAAAACGGAATTATACTATTGCGGTCCTTCCTCGCTTTCATTCTCACATCCCATAGTTTTGATAGCGGAGTATGGTCGTGGACAAGGAATCCTAGAATTGCAAGCAGCAGTACGCTTTGTGTTAACAAGCTGTAATTTACCTCTTTCTAAACAAAAAGGGTCAACAACTGTTGGTAAGGTGCCATCCTTATTCCAAGCACGTCGGGTGATCTTTTTTAGCGGGTGAAGGTGGACACTTAACACAGCGGATTTGCTTACAGCACTCAGCTTTATATATATATATATATATATATATATATATATTTTTTTTTTCAAACCAACCAAGGACTTTTATACAATTATTGGTGAAATCACTGGAATATTGCACAATCAATTTGCAGTTATGCAATTTTGAAATCATGAATTGTTTATGGTTGGACTTTTTTTCATTTCAAGTGATTGTTTAAGCTATCTGACACTTATTTATTAATTTATTATGCACATATACGTTTAGCATTACTAGCTATTTAGTATTTTTCATCTAGCGCCCCCTGCCATCTTTTTCAAATAGGTGCATTATCCACTTACATTTAAAATGAGAGAATTTGGCATACAAGTCCTTGCTGGCCCATAGGTGGCGATCATCCGCTGCAGATGTAGGCTGTGATGTTAAAAATATCCCCTGGGATCTTCGTCCAACCAGGAAGTCCAGGCAATGTGTGCACCAAGAGTAATGCCGCGTACACACTATCACTTTTTGTGATGTAAAAAAAACGTTGTTTTATCTCACGAAACAAAACTACGTTTTTCAAACTTCATTTTAAAAAACGACGTTGCCTACACACCATGGTACACCATGTTTGACGGCACTCTGTTCCATTCAAGCTTGCGTTATAACTTGCTTCTGAGCATGCGTGGATTTAAAAACGTTGTTTAAGCCCACACACACAATCATTTTTTATGACACAAAAAACGACATTTTAAAAAACAACATAAAAAATTGAAGCATGTTCGAAAAAAAATGTGGTCGTTTTTCAGAAGACATAAAACAACGTTTTGCCCACACACTATCATTTTAAATGACGTTTTTTAAAAACGTTTTATTTCATCACAAAAAACGAGCGCGATGATGTGTGGGAGCGCGATGATGTCACGGACAGCGACAGAGTGACTACGTTTCGGAGCATGCACCATAGGCTGCTAGGCGTGCTCCTTTTTCAAGCCATTTAGGCCATTGATTTTTGTGTCAAAAAGAAGTCCAGTTGTGAGTAATGATGTCCCACAGGTGTGCAGAAACTGTCTTCCTTATGTTCCTTAAAGGTATATCTGTTATATTCATTGTTTCATTACCCATTATACTACAGTTTTATGACCCCCTCTGTGACTATCATCCTACCCACCCCTGTCTTATCTCACTTGCTGATAGCTTTATTACCATTGCCATACACATTGATGTTTGTTTTTCTTTTGCCTTTCCATAAGAGATTTTTTTTTTTGTTCTGTTTTGTTGTAACATTTCACCTTCTGCTAAAACTTTTGTGAATCACTACTGCTTGGACCTTGAAGAAGGGGACACACCCCGAAAGCTTTTCCATAAAAAATTATATGTTTGTGCAAATAAAAAAAGTATTAAGGAGAGTACTCAATTTTCTCTGTCACAATTGCACTAATATGGCTACAATCACCTCAAAGAAGATACTTAGGAAAGTGTTCTTCAGGGCAGTTCACTGAAAGTGGATTTTAAGACAATTTTTACATAAGAATCAAAAATCCCTATTCAGGGACATGCTGTAATATTTATTTTTAATCTGGGGCTGTCCCTAGCACTAGCTGAAAAAAAAGAATGCAGTTTAAAACAGGTGTGTTGTGTTAATAAAAGGTCAGTCTGTAATGAGGAAGTGCTCCCGTGTGGAGCTGAGGCAGTGAGTAATACTGCAGCCAGGGTGCAAGTGGGGGTAAGAGAGTCTGAGAGTAGAACACACAGATTGTGTGTGGAAAAGTCTTGATATGAGGTGCTAAAATAACAAAAATCACAATCAGATATCCATTGACTACATTTAATTATTGCCAGCTCTCATATCCCATGGGCATGGCTGGAACCTCTGGATTGAATAGCAGGAAACCACATTCAGCCTTCTGGCTCTGATCACAGTTTTCACCATTATTTAGGTTCCACAAAATGTAATCAAATAGTAGATATTGTTCTATTCAAGATCCAGCAACAGGTATCCAGACCATTCAAAGTGGATTTTGTTCATTTTTGGCATCATCAGGTTGCCTCTATGCTGCCTATTTGCCATCAACTTCTTTTTTGTTTTTCCCTATGCTAGCCCACCAATGATGTATGTGCTACAGCTCAAAGAGTGGTAGGGTGCAGGATGTCACGTGCCTTGTTTTGCAGTGCAATGCCTTACGACATTACATTAGTCTATAAAAAAAAAAAGTTTTCCCCTGAGAGTAAAATTGTTGAGCGAAATTTGCGATATGAGGTGCATGACATCATGTACTCCATTTACGTGGGAATGAACGTTGCTTTTGACACATCAGGCTTATTCGTAAGGTAGTATATATCCTTCATTTAGGAGCCTTCAGTTTGGCGCTTTTAGAAGCGTTGTCATTTCTTCGGTATAGCCCAGAATAATGTGGTGAATTAGTTGGTGAGAGGTCATGTTCTGTAGGCAAGTTGTTGATGGCAGGAGGGAGGCGAAACTCAGCGTACCAGTCTGGGAGGTCAGGAGGAGCGATTTGCAGTTTTTCACAAAATCTTAGTAAGTCATCTGGGAATCTCAGAAAATGCTGTTTGCCGTTGTAGTTGGCTTGAAGAGCAAACGGGAACTTCCACCTGTAGCTTATTCCCTTCTCCTTTAAGACTTCAAGTAGTGGTCTCAGTGCTCTTCTGTTTTCTAAAGTGATAGGAGATAAGTCTTGGAACAGCTCAATTTCTGCTTCGTTAAATATAACCTGATCATTTGTTCTGGCCTTTTGCAGGATTTCTTCCTTTAGACTGAAGTTGGGAAGACAGCATATAATGTCTCTGGGAGGGTTATTGTCAGGAGCCCAGAGGTGTATTTGGGTTTTGTGCTGCCCTAGGCCTGACTAAACTTGCGCACCCCCTAATTTAAATATGACCCACCCCTTCTTCTTTAAGACCCGCCCTGTCATATTCATGGAAAGAGGACAGAGGGACGCCGTGGGTGACGGACAGAGGGACGCCGTGGGTGACGGACAGAGGGTCGCCGTGGGTGACGGACAGAGGGACACGGACAGAGGGATGCTGTGGGAGATGGACAGAGGACAGATGCCGCTCGCGGCCTTTTCCCAGGATCACCGCGAGCTGCGGGCAGGATGTTTTAGGTGAGGCCGCAGCTTCGGCCTAGTCCTCAGAGCGCTGGTCCTATGGAACAACATTTTTTGTCTACCTTCCCGGCCAAGACCCCACTCGCCAGGACGCTATTTCTAGTCGCCGGGATTTGCCGAGCCCTGGGTTACAGCGTGGCTACCTCTCTGGTGGTGCGGGTACAGCCTGGCTCCCTCTGTGGTGGCGTGGGTACAGTGTGGCTCCCTCTCTGGTGGCGCGGGTACAGCGTGGCTTCCTCTCTGGTGGCGCGGGTACAGCGCGGCTCTCTGGTGGTGCAGGGTACAGCACGGCGTGGGGTACAGCGCGGCTCTCTGGTGGTGCGGGGTACAGTTTGGCTCCCTCTCTGGTTTCTCAAGCACAGTATTCTCTTTTGCGCCTCTTCTAACACCCCCTCCCTCCAGCAGAGTGCTTGCATGCTGGGGGCTGTAGCTTAGTGTCTATGGACACACTGGGGCCAGAGACTTTATTTCCCATGATGCCCCCCCCCAGAGTCTTGTGATTTTCCCTCTGCCGCCCCCCGCAAAGTGCCGCCCTAGGCCTGGGCCTTGTCGGCCTAGGCCAGAATACATCCCTGCAGGAGCCTTGGGTCTGAGAGCTCTGTGGGCTCTATCAAACTCGATCGGAGAGGCCTCAGGTCTGTCCAGTAAGCCATTAAAGATGGAGGAAAGTGCCGGTCTAATTTGTTCAGACGAAACCGACTCAGGGACGTACCTCACTCTAATGTTGTATCTTCTTCCCCAGTTATAGAGGTCTTCAATCTGTCTGTTCGCATCAATCAAATGCTGAGAGTGAGTGATTGCTATATCGTCCAGTCTAATCAGAGCCCTGTCTCTCCTTCTTCCCGTCCTCTCATGTATCGCCATTTGTTCTGACATCCTAAGCAATTCAGTTTTTATGTCAGTAATGGCCACAGAGAATTCGTTTTTTATGTCAGCAGCTATTTCCATCATGTTGGCATAAGTAAGGGGGATGTCATTAGGAACATTACCTCTCGAGGAGTCTTCTGAGGCAGGTAGGGATATCTCATCTTCTCTAGCTTCTATTTTGTCCTTTCTGCTGGTAGACGCCATCCTTGATTTTTTGCTCTCACTGCTGTAGCGGAATTTACTTAGGTTCGCTGAAGAGAATTTATTCTTAGGTGTGCCCATCGATCATAGCAGTCTGGTCTGTGAGGGCATAATCCACCTTTCCAGGCTCTCTTTTCCCTTTTTCCCTTTCTTCTTCCCTTCTCCTTCCTTTTTATCTCCTAATCCCCTCTGGTGACAGTAATATCTCTAGTTAGCTGTCATCCACCCTGCGCACCAAGCCACTTCTCAAGCTACATAATTGTATCACAATAGATAGTCTCAGAATTTTGTAAAAATTGCAGCAGGGTGGGGTAAAATGGTCTCTGCACTTGGCTCTGGAGCTGGGATCAAAACAGTGAGTTCAATATATATTTAAAAGAATATATGTGCTTTGCAGGGGTCCCAGTTTGGATTCTGTGGGTGCCTGTTGAGATCTAGTGATAAGGAGACTGAGTACCAGGGTGTGGCAAGATGACTTCCTTCCACCAGGCCGAACCAGGTCTGTCTCCTATAAGCCTCTTATAAGGGGTGCTGCCAGGTGTTACAGGCAATAGGTGGCTTATGAATGTGTCCCAGAGGCCCTGCTTTATAAGGACTAGGAACGTGGTTGGATCAGGGGCTAGAGTAAGGTCTTGGTGTCACGGCCGGCTGGAGCAAGATGGCCGCCGTTCGGCAGGCCGAGGCAGTAAGACCTGCTGCATACAGTGCACTGTGGGTGGGTATCCCTGTACACGAAGCGGTGGTTGGCCTGCGGGTGGTCTCTGGGGGTTACACAAACGGTGGGTTATGTGTGTAGAGACCCGTGCGGCTGGGGACAGGTGTGTTACCTCGGTCAGGTGTAGTAAGATGGCCGCCGGCAGGCTGAATCACAGTCCGTCTCCCGAGAGGCCCACACTCCCGTGAGCGCCGCCGGACTGGTCCCGAATGGTGCGCCTCCTGTTAGGCAAACTCCGGGCTCCGTGTAGGCCGCCGGACAATTCCTCGATGCCTAAGGTGTTGTCTGATCCGTCCGGAGCTCAGCAGCAGCCGCTGCACTAGCTCCGTCTGCCGCTCAGTGCTGCCGTCGGTCGTCGAATCCCTCCTGGCCTGCTCCACACCCCCCTGACTGGAGGGGCTGTCGCTGACGAATCCGGGATGGATTGGTGTTTTCCTCCCAGCCGCGATACTCGAGTGTGCTGTTTCCCCAGGACTCACAGGCCGCAAGATGGCGACGGATCACAGGGACGTAGGCAACCACGGCTTAAATATCGGTGGATTTAGCTGACCCCGGGTCCCAGTTCAGGTAGGGACCCAAAAATTAAGTGCCCAGAAGCCGGGATGGAGGATTTGGGGCATAGATCTTGAGCCACAAGCTTGGGATGGTAATAGATACAGTCGGGCCTAGCGGAGCACCTCTAAGACACGTCTCTCTCTGCTCGCATCCGGACACGCCCCCCACATACTCCATTTAGTGCATGCACACTATGACAATACTGCGTGATCTTGAAGTACAAAAAGATCTCCCTAAAACCACTGGTGATGTTGCCCTTCCAGGGAGCATCTATGTCACTAGTGCCTCAGATGAACCAAAAAGTTGAAACAAAAAGAAAAAAAGAAAAACATCTATTATTTTTTATTGGTTTTATTGGTTTCACATCAGCATGCAGTTCTGCATGCTTATGTGGATTTTAGTGAAATGATAAAAATATCTGCTTTAATTCAATAAAACAATCAGATAGAAAATATTAAATACTTAAATAAAATCACATACTTTCTGTTTTTCTCGTTTGAAAATGATTCTATTTCTGTTGGGAAAAAAAAAAATCATATTAAAGTGGAATTAATCCCTGCATACACATTCTGATTCACAAAGTTCAACATGAGCCTAATATAGGCACTCTGTGGATATATCCTTCACCTAAACTTTTTCCAACACACCAACTGTTCTGTTTCAAGCACTGCTTTATACAGTATCTCGCATTTCTGTAAATATTTTATTACATCTTTTCATGTGACAACACTGAAGAAATTATCCTTTGCTACAATGTAAAGTAGTGAGTGTTCAGCTTGTATAACATGTACATTTTCTGTCCCCTCAAAATAACTCAACACACAGCCATTGTCTAAACTGCTGGCAACAAAAGTGAGTACACCTCTAAAAGAAAATGTCCTAATTGGACCCAAAGTGTCAATATTGTGTGTGGTCACCATTATTTTCCAGCACTGCCTAAACCCTCCTGTGCATTAAGTTCACCAGAGCTTCATAGGTTGCCATTGGAGTCCTCTTCCATCCCTCCATGATGACATCGTGGAGCTGGTGGATGTTGTAGACCTCAAGCTCCTCCACCTTCCGTTTGAGGATGCTCAATAGGGTTTAGATCTGGAGACATGTTTGGCCAGTCCCTTTACCCTCAGCTTCTTTAGCAAGGCAGTGGTCATCTTGGCGGTGTGTTTGGGGTCATTATGCTGGAATACTGCCCTGTGGCTCAGTCTCACTTCTTTACACTGTAGCAAAGTGTAATTTCTTCAGTGTCGTCACATGAAAAGATAAAATAAAATATTTTCAAAAATGTGAGGGGTGTACTAACTTTTGTGAGGTACTGTACATTCACATATCTCTAGTACAGTGATGGCGAACCTTGGCACCCCAGATGTTTTGGAACTACATTTCCCATGATGCTCCACTACACTGCATAGTGCATGAGCATCTTGGGAAATGTAGTTCCAAAACATCTGGGGTGCCAAGGTTCGCCATCACTGCTCTAGTACCTTAATCTGTCCAGCCAATGTGATCACCTGCTAAATAAGCATTTACCACGCACAGCTCAACTCTCCAAAAAGACATGGCAGTTTAATCCAATGTAGAGTTACTTGTGAAACCTTTTTTTACTTTCTTAGGGCCCTGGAAGGGACTGTCAAACGTCAGGAGCCAGAGTAATTTGGTTTGCAAGTATGCTGGTAACAGCGAAGAGCAAGAATTCTACTGGCATTGACCAGGCTGTGTCTCTGGCTAGGACTACATGGTCCATTTTAGCCCCAAATCACACTCCTACATTTCTTATTGCATTCTTTGTAGTCTTACAGTCAGGTTGAAAAAATATGATTTTTAGTACTCGCCGTAAAATCCTTCTCTGTCGTCAATGGACAGACACAGCTCCTTATCTTGACATTTGGGTTATGTTCCTGTTCATAGGAACATGTTAGTTATCTTAAAACATGTAACTTTAACAGAGTTGAACAGCCCCACCCAGAGGGCAGTCCCTCCGGTCATAACCCCTCACCCTGCAGCATGCATACTCAGTTTGTCAAAAAGCAGTACAAACTTAAAAAGGAGGGGTGGGTGCTGTGTCTGTCCATGGCCGACAGAGAGAAGATTTTTATGGTGAGTGAAAAAAATCCTATTTTCTCTTATCGTCCATGGACGGACACAGCTCCTTAAATATTGACATTTGGGATGTCCCCAAGAAGTGTCAGAAAAAACGAGGGGTGGGAACTGTAATCAAAAGAATACCTAATTTCACCTCAAACAAGCAGAGCTCCTCAACGTAGGTGTTGCAACTTTTAACAGCCACCTGCCACCTTCAAAACGTAAGGAAGCATCTGAAGATGCACTCACATCAACCTTGTAAAATTTGGAAACTGTGTGAACGGATGACCAAGTCACGGCCTTACACACCTGTGAGACAGACGCTTGATGTCGGAAAGCCCAGGAGGCACCAATAGCCCTAGTCGAATGCGCCGTAACAGGAAAGGGAGGCGCTTGCCCCTTAAGGGCATAGGCCTGGATGACGGTCGGTCTGATCCACCTAGAAATGGTTGCCGACAAGACCGCTAGGCCCTTCTGCGGACCAGACACCGCCACAAACAATGAGTATGACCTCCAAAACTTGTATCAGACAAGTACACCCGTAGAGCACGTACCACGTTGAAAGTATGGAGCGCAGCCTCTTTGGGATGCGACGGTCGCGGACACAAGGAAGGAAGAACAATGTCCTCATTCAGGTGAAAAGCTGAAACTACCTTCGGAAGAAAGGAAGGTTGCGAGCGTAGCACCGCCTTATTCTGATGAAGGACGAAGTAAGGAGACTTGCAAGACAAGGCTGCCAACTCAGAAACACGTCTGACAGATGTAATGGCCACTAGAAAGACCACCTTCTAAGACAGCGTCAAGAGAGGAATTTCTCTGATGTTCTCAAAGGGAGGTTCCTGGAGAGCCGTGAGCACCAGATTCAAAGTCCATGGAGGAAGCGGTGGTCTAATTGGGGAATCACATGTCAAACCTCCTGCACCAACGTACCCACCAGTGAATAGGTTGCCAAAAGGACGTTGAAAGAAAACAGCCAAAAGCTCAAATCTGTCCCTTAATCGTGCTTAAGGTAAGCTTCTGATCCACTCGGTGCTGCAAAAACAGCAGGACCCTGGAAATTGAATATGCCCGTGGAAGCCACCCCATCTCCTCGCATATAGAGATGTAGGCCTTTCAGGTGCGATGGTAGATCTTCCGAGAAGATGACTTCCGTGCCCTCAGCATGGTTGAGATGACCGAATCAGACAGACCTCGGTCCCTTAGCACCTGGCTTTCAATAGCCATGCCGTTAAAACCAGCAACTGTAAAGCAGCATGAAGTATGGGACCTTGAGACAGCAGGTCCTCCCGAATCGGAAGCCGCCATGGGGCGTCCGCCACCAGGCGCATGAGATTGGCGTACCAGGGGCGTGAAAACCAATCTGGAGCGACTAGAAATCACCGGGATCCCCTCGGTCTCCACTCTGCGGGGCAGACGAGGAAGCAACTTCAGTGGGGGAAAGGCATAAATTAGCCGATACTGACCCCACGGGGCCACCAACGCATCTGACGTGTCTGCCCATCGATCTCTGGACCTGGCCACAAATCTCGACACCTTGTGATTAAGTCAAGAAGCCAGGAGATCCACGTCCGGTGTGCCCCATATCCGGCAAAAGAGTTGAAACACCTCCGGATGTAACAACCATTTCCCTTGATCCAGTATCTAGCGACTTAGGTCCAGTAAATGGCTGACAGAGCCGGCACGCTCCTTTCCGCCCACCGCAGGATGTGAGCAACCTCCGATGCCCGCAGGCAAGCTCCTTGTTACCCCCCTGATGGTTGACATAAGCCACCGCCGTATCATTGTCCGACTGGATCCTGATGGGACGACCCCGTAGCCTGTGACCACGAGAAGAGGCATAGCGTGATCGCTCGAAGTTCTAGTACATTGATCGGCAGGCGAGATTCGTCCAGAGTCCAGCGACCCTGGGCCAACTGGACCCCCCAAACTCCACCCCAACCTGTGAGGCTGGCGTCCGTCGTGATCACAGTCCAATGGAAAGGAAGGAACGACCTCCCGGACCGAAGAGCCGGGGATCTTAGCCACCAACTAAGGGAAGCCCTGACCAGGTGACTTACCTGAACCTTACGATCCAGAAACAACGGAGACCTGTTCCATTTGGACAGGATCTCCTTCTAAAATACTCGAGTGTGGAATTGGGCATACCGTACTGCCTCGAAGGAAGGCCATCATGAGGCCCAGAACTCGCATGCAAAAACGGAGAGACGAACATTTGCGGGATGCTAACAATTTCACCGCTGACTGTAGTGTCTACAACTTCTCCAAAGGAAGGAAGACCTTCGTCTCCGAGGAGTCTAGGATCAGCCCTAGGTACTCCAGACTCTGAGTCGGTACCAAAACCAACTTCTGAATGTTCAGTACCCAACCAATTCCCGGAGGGTCTGACTGGCTATAGAGACACGTCCTCCTCTAATTCTGAGCCAGAAGCAGCTCTCAGAAGAAAATCATCTAGGTAGCCCACGAAAGCAATGACTCGCCGTCTCAGCAAAGCCAGAATCGGGGCGAGCACCTTGGTGAAAACTTGGTGCTGACGCTAGGCCAAAGGGAAGAGCCACAAATTGATAGTGGTCTTCGTCGATCGCAAAGCGCAGAAACCGCTGATGGCTGGTGCAGATGGGGACATGCAAGTATGCATCCTTGATGTCCAGGGACGCCAGAAAGTCCCCCGGATGGAGCACAGCAACCACTAAACGAATGGATTCCATCCTAAACATTCGCAGCCTCACAAAGTCATTGAGGGCCTTGAAGTCCAAGATTGGACGGACCCCGTCCTTCTTTGGGATTACGAACAGATTCAAATAGAATCCCTGAAACCTTTCCTCCAGGAGCACAGGTAAAATTACTCCGCACCTGAGCATGTCTTGTACCGCGCTCCCATCAAAGCAGACAGACAAGCCTGAAGGAGAGGAAGATTTGAGGGAAAGAAGCTGTTTGGCGGACAAGAAGGAAACGATCTTGTACCCCAATGTGACCACCTCGCAGACCCACTGGTCGCAAAGCAGGGAGGTCCACCAAGCTGCAAACTCGCGAAGCCATCCCCCCAACCTTGAGTTTGGCGGGGGCAGAACTTCATGCGTTAGCAGGCTTGTTAGCCTGCTTGTTTGGCTTACGCACCCAGGGTCACTTCTGTCCCCCAGCTGGAGCTTTGTCAGTCAGGAAAGATCTGTCGGCTGACCCCGACGAAAATACCACTTCTGTGCGAAATAGGAGGGCCCCCGGACTGCAGGAGAAGAGTCCTCTTACCTCCAGTGACATCCTTAATAATGTCGTCCAGCGAGGTACCAAAAAGCCTCCCACCTTTGAAGGGCAAATCTGCCAGAGCTTTTTTGGATGCTTGGTCAGCGGACCAGCATTTCAGCCAAATCAGGTGGCGCAGATACAGAGGCTCTGGAGATCAAGGGGGCCGCATCCAGAGTGGCATCACAGACATACACAAGGCCATGTGCCAATTGGTCAGCCAGCCTTATGCACTCTGGAGGAAGCCGATGCTCCTCTCCTGTTGCAAAATCTTTGCCCATTCAGTGAGTGTCTGAGACACCAAAGTTGCAGCCGACCCCAGCATGGTGAACATGGAGCGGGTCACTGCTTCAGACCTCCTATCAGTAAGGTGCTTAAAAGGCAGGGGTCCCCTCTACTGGGAGAGCTGTTACCTTATTTAGTCGAGAGACTGGGGGTTAACGACCGGAGGAGAGGCCCATTTTTTCAAAAGGATAATGAACCGCCATGCGCTGAGGGACCACAAAAGACTTCTGCAGTTGTTCCCATTCCGTATCTATGAACTTATCAAAGAAAGTAACATAAGGAAAAACTTTCACAAAGTGGTTAGATTTGTGTGACCCAAATGAGACAGACCCCTCTGCGGAGGTCCCAGCTGCATCTTCCAGCTTGAGAGAGTCCCTAACAGCATCAATAAGCGCACTCACAAGTGCTCTGTCTTGCACTGACCCGGATGAGGGGTCCTCCTCATCAGGGAGGTCCTGGTCCGCATACTCTGACATACCAGAAACAGGGTCCAAAGCCGCAGCCAGGCCTAAATCAGAGTCAGAGCATTCCCCAGAAGATGGCGGGGAAGGGGCGCTTTTTACCCCCTTACGCCGCTTCTACCCTGGCAACAAATGATTCCAGGACTTCCTACAGCGTATCCATGGGAACCGCAGGTGCAGGGGCACGGTTTGCTGCCTCTGGCAATTTAGGGGAAGAAAGGCCAGATACTGGCTCCATTATCACCCACTGACAGCCCTCAGGGACTAAGTGAAAAACACTTATGAAGTCCACCCTCCTTGCTGCACCGACCAGGTAGGGGGAGGGTTACCCAGGGGACTCATCACCCAGAGGGAGACCACTCAGCACCGCTGCCCGCATTCCTGTATACACAGTGTGTGTGTGAGGGAAAAGACTGAGGAGAAGGAGCTGTGCGCCATTCAAAAAGCCAGTGCTAGAGGCCAAAACCCACTCCAAAATGGCCACCAGACGCCACAGATAAAGGGCGTGGACCACAAGAAAATGGCCGCCCACAATACCGACCCGCGCCACAGTGCGGCCACGGCAAAATGGAATTTTCAATTGAGAAAAGCAGGCACAAAAAATGGCGTTGCCGCTGTAAAAATGGCGCATGAGCGCCGCAATGTGGACGAGAAGGCTGTGCAGGGACTTTCCTAGGGGAAAGACCCCCCTCACAGAAGGCAGACCCCGGTGCCAAATGGTCCCCCACAGCAGTGGTCATCAACCCTGTCCTGCAGGGCCCACTAACAGGCCAGGTTTGCAAGATAACTGAAATGCATCACAAGTGATGTCATTTGCTGCTCAGCGATTGCAGTATTTCAGTCTGCATCTCCCCAAGGTAATACATTAAACCTGGCCTGTTAGTGGGCCCTGCAGGACAGGGTTGATGACCACTGCCCCACAGGGACTCAGAGCCCCCCCCCCCACCCACAGGTACACCCCAGTCACAGCAGGCCCTAGGGCAGGAGGGTAAAGGACGACAGAGAGCAGGGAAAGGGAGGGCGGGAGAACCCCTTAATCTTGGGAATGCCCAGCTGTTCCATCCTGCCAAGCCAGGAGGAACTGTACTTGCCCGTCCTCACTAGGACTTGCTGGCGCGTCCCTGACAGACACACAACAGATGGTATGGAGTAGCTGTCGGCCCGGTCCACTGTGAGTGAAACAACAGCAGCCGAAGGGTCTGCAACTTTTCCACAGGGAAAAAAACCCTTGCCTCTGAGGAGTCCAGAATCAACCCCAGATATACTAGGCGTTGAGTCGGTACCATTACTGACTTCTGAGTGTTCAGTACCACACCAAAGTGTTGGAGGGTTTGACAGGTTATAGACACGCTCACCTCTAATTCTGAGCTTCCAAATTCACGAAGACGTCTCCTCACCCGAGAGATGGGTTGGGGCAAACCTTTATGCGGACGCAGATTTGTTTGCAGGTTTGTTGGGTTTGCGAAACCAGGGACGTCTCTGTCCCTGAGCAGGCGCTTTATCGGCCTGAGGGTCTTTTACCTGCCGCACTGGGTGGACAAAAAAACGCTGGTGTGCGGTGAAGAAGGGCCCTTGCCTACGGCGTGGCTCCTTCCTCTTTTTGGATTGTGGGAGTAGCGTGCCCTTACCTCCCGTGGCATCTTTAATTATGTCCTCCAGGGAAGCTCCAAAATGTCTGTCGCCTTTTAAATGGCAAGTCCATCATATTTGGAAGATTGGACCGCAGACCAATTCTTTAACCACTTGTCATCTGCCCACCGTCAAATGACGGCGGGCAGACGACTCCATTGTTCTGACATCACGTCATATGACGTGATGTCCCTTTAAAGCCGCGCGCGCACGCACCCGCCGCTCTGCGGGGATCCCGTGCGAGTGCCCGGCGGCAACGATCGCCGCCGGGCACACGCGATTGCTCAGTAACTGAGCTGGGACGTGCAGCTCTGTGTGTAAACACAGAGCTGCACGTCCCTGTCAGGGAGAGAGGAGAGCGGTTGTGTCCCTTGTACATAGGGACACAATCGGTCACCTCCCCCAGTCACCCCCCCTCCCCCTACAGTTAGAACACTCATAGGACACACATTTAACCCCTTCCCCGCCCCCTAGTGGTTAACCCCTTCACTGCCAGTCACATTTATACAGTAATCAATGCATATTTATAGCATTTTTCACTGTATAAATGTAAATGGTCCCAAAAATGTCAGAAAAGTGTCCGAAATGTCCGTCATAACGTCGCAGTCCCAATAAAAAAATCGCAGATCGCCGCCATTAATAGTAAAAAAAAAAAAAATGCCATAAACTATCCCCTATTTTGTAAACACTATAAATTTTGCGCAAACCAATCGATAAACGCTTATTGCATTTTTTTTTTTTACCAAAAATATGTAGAATACGTATCGGCCTAAACTGAGGGAAAAAATATTTTTTTTATATATTTTTTGGGTTATTTATTATAGCAAAAAGGAAAAAATATTGCATTTTTTTAAAAATTGGCGCTCTATTTTTGTTTATAGCGCAAAAAATAAAAACCGCAGAGGTGATCAAATACCACCAAAAGAAAGCTCTATTTGTGGGAAAAAAAGGACGCCAATTTTGTTTGGGAGCCACGTCGCACGACCGCGCAATTGTCAGTTAAAGCGACGCAGTGCCGGAAGCTTATATTTTGTCTGGGCAGGAAGGGGGTGTAGGTGCACAGTAGGTAAGTGGTTAACCAAAGTAGACGGCGTAGCAACCACCACATGGCTTAAAGCACTGGCCAGCAGAGGAATCATGTCCAAGGCTGATTCGCAAATTAATTTTAGGCCCTGTACCAGTTGGTCAGCTAGGGCTTCTTGCCCATTCCGTGAGTATCCGAGACACTAGGGCCCCAACTATGGTTGGGCGTACAGCCGAACCTACTACCGTGTATAGGTTGCGGGTAGGGTTGTCCCGATACCGATACCAGTATCGGTATCGATACCGAGTATTTGCGGGAGTACTTGTACTCCCGCAAATACCCCCGATACCTAAAATAGAAGGGTTAAACAGCGTGCGGGAACATCACAGCATTCATTTGAAAAGCTGTAGTGTTCCCGCGTGTATAGACACTCCCCCTTGCTCGGGATTGGATGGGTGATCGTGATCTGTCCAATCCCGAGCAAGGGGGAGTGTCTATACGCGCAGGCAAAACAGCTATTCAAATGAATGCTGTGATGTTCTCCGTGCAACGGCTAGGTATGGGGGACATGGCTGGAGGGACATGGCTGCATATGTGGGGGACATGGCTGGAGAGACATGGCTGCATATGTGGGGGACATGGCTGGGGGGACATGGCTGCAAGGACATGGCTGGGGGGACATGGTTGCATATGTGGGGGGACATGGCTGCATATGTGGGGGACATGGCTGCATATGTGGGGGACATGGCTGGAGGGACATGGCTGCATATGTGGGGGACATGGCTGGAGGGACATGGCTGCATATGGGGACACATTTTAAAAAAGTATCGGTATTCGGTATCGGCGACTACTTGAAAAAAAGTATCGGTACTTGTACTCGGTCCTAAAAAAAGTGGTATCGCGACAACCCTAGTTGCGGGTGATCACCTCAGCCTTCTTGTCTGCAGGGTCCTTGAAGGCGGGAGCCCCCTCCACCAGTATGGTGGTTAGCTTTTTTAGTCTGGACACAGGAGGGTCCACTATCGGGGGCGAGGCCAGATTTTTAGGGACTGAAAAAAACTTCTGTGGTTTGTCCCACTCCTGGGTCCAGAGTCATCCTCACTGTCTGGCCGATCTTGGTCTGCATCCTCAGATACCTCAGTGCCAGGGTCATGAGACGTAGCTGGACCTGGCTCCATATCTGAGTTGTCCCCAGAAGATGGCGGGGGGAGGGGGCACTTTCTAGCCCCCATTTTCCCACGCACTGCTTCCACCTTGGCAACAAAGGCATCTAGGATTGCCGACATAGTGTCCACCGATACCTCGGATGCAGGGGCATCAATTGCCAGCTCAGGTGTCTCAGGGAAAAAAATGTCTGCTTCTGACGCCATGCTGCCCCCACACCTGACACAGGGACTCCCAAGCAAGGTATAGTAACCCACCCTCCTAGCTGCAGCAGAGACGAGGGGTTCCCCCCAGGAGGACTCACCACCCAGGAACAGTAATACAGTGCCGTACGCTAGCAGAGCTGCTTCCTTGTCAGCTGAACACTAGCAAAGCGTGTCTGTCGGTCTGTGCTGTTTAAAAGCTACGATTGATTGCTACTTAATAGGGCTGTTACTTTTGTCAGCTCTACAGACTGACCAGTCAGCAGCGTGTTTCTGTCTGTCTGTGCCGTTTAAATGGTCTTTCGATGGTAAAATGGCCGCCGATCTGGCACTAGAGACGAACGGGCCACAAATGCATGGCCGCCAGCATTAGATAGAGTGTGGGGCCTACAGAAAAATGGCCGCCGAGCGGCAGCTAGAGGCCGCCGACCACGTGAATCACCGAGACATAGGCCACAGACCGGCCGACAGAACCGAACAACGCCCGGGCAACAGCGCCGCCGTATCTGGGAGCCTGGAGCATAAATGCGAAGGCCGCCGAGTGGCCGCTAGAGGCAAGCACAGAACGGCCACAAAAACATGGCCGCCGAGCGTGGATGGTAAACACTGCCTGGATCATATGAAAAGAGGCAATATACAGTGTGGCCACAAGAAAATGTCCGCCAGTGCAGCAGAGGTAAACACAGCGGAAGTAAACAGCAGGAATCACCAAAAACATGGCCGCCGAGTGTCGATAGAGGCCAATAGAATGCGGCCACAAGAACATGGCTGCCAGTGCTAACTAAAGCAATTGTCACGTACCTTACCAGAGGCCGAAGTGCCGAGAGGGCTTCCCTTGCGACTCGAGTGCAGAACGCCCCCTGGAGGTGAGACAGGGGACGCTATGCCCAGGGGTGCAGGAGTTGCCGGCTGCGACTTGCTGGAGCGATGTTGGGGATCAGATGTGCACCAGGATACGTAGTCCGGCAGGAGCACCACGGAAGTACCAGAAGGGGCAGGAAACCCAGGGGTGGAGTCAGGAGCCGAGCCGGTATTAATGCACAGAAAGCAGGGAGTGACTGGAACAGGTCAGAAGGCAAGCCGAGGTCATACACAGGATCCAGCAGACAGGAACAAGACAAGGATAATCCGAGAGACAAGCCAGGGGTCATACACAGGGAAATCTTGGTCAGGTAAGCCGGGTAGTCAACAGGAATACAGGAACAAGGATTCAGGATAAGGTCAGAGACTGACGATCATGCAGCAGTTTGGTGACTGCTGCAACAAGATTTAAATAGGCACTGACGCCAGGAGTCCCGCCCGCATTGCGTGCGTAATGGTGCGCGCGCATGCGCAGTAAAGAACAATGTATTTGTTGTGTTGTTGCCCGTATACGCTCGTATTTGCGGGCATTATGCTCGTATTTGCGCGCATGCGCCTTGTGCTCGTATTTGCGGGCATTGTGCTCGTATGTGCGCGCATGCGCACTGTGCTCGTAGGTCCGTGCTGGGGAGGTCTGCCAGTTCTTCCACGGTCAATTCCCTGACAGCAATACAGCTTAGAGCACAGCAAAAATGGTTGCCAACAGCATGGAGTAGGACACACAGGTAAGCAAAATCTCTTATGGCAGCTTATACACTGATTTAGTGGACATAACTCATGGTTCCCCACAGGTGAAGCTCCCCATGGGAACCCCCGCCCCAGCAGCTAGCTTAAAGAGCCTAGGGAGGAGGGAAGGGAGAAGGGAAAGATAGGCCCTTTACTCACCTCTCCAGAAATGCCCAGCTCTGACTTGCTGCCAAAGCAAGGGATTACTACTTACCCTTCCTGCGGGAATATGCTGGAAGCATCCTAGACAAACCATCTTCTGCATAGTGACGGAGGTGACTGTTGGCCCGGCTGCTGCGATTAGGCCCTATAGACTGGTCGTATGCATGCCCTGGAGCGTATAGCTCACCGGACACCTTTAGAGCGACGGGCATGTCGTGGACAAAAAGGAAATCACTGCGCTAAAACATACATAGGAAAGAAAAGGGAGCTAAAACATAATAAAATGTGCTACACCAGGTGCTGCAATCTACATGTAAACAATAAATACAAGAAATGAACATAAGAAAAAATTAAATCGCGCTACCACAAATATATAAATGACCACAGATCAATAAGTGAGTAAACACAAATTAAAAAAGGGTGACCTATGATGGCCGCTGGACAATAAACGATCACCTAATAGATATTATTAATGACGAAAACATATGGTGATGAAAATAAATGTCCCTCTGCTGAATTTCCAATTAATATATAAAAGAGAAAAAGTCCATGAAAAAATAAACACCGGTGCTCCTGAGTCACAAGAAGTTGATAGAAGTGGTCAAAAAACAAAACAAGTGTATCCTCCACCAAGCTTATAGAGTAGTCTCTTACCAGAAAGACAAAGGATCAGATACAGCATATACGGAGTTTCACTCGCGTGATGTCAGACCGTCACTCCCGGTAAGGGCTGGTAGCCAGGAACATGCAGCAGTATGGATGCCCACCTTCAAGTGTTGCACTAGCTGGCTGCTACGTCTTGCACAAACGCAGGGCGCTCCCTCCACTTCCAGTAATGCTACACCTGCTGAATACTGGTAGATGGAATCCTGGATGGCACGCTTCCAAATCAGATACCTCCTCTTTGTGTGTTCATTAGGGATCCATTGCAAAAATGTGCAATCTCGAGCTAGGGCAGATTATCTGGATCCCAAAACAGTTCAGAGGTCAATTAGAAGAGGTAGCACCAATTACGGTAGAAGCCTTGAGAACATGGGATAAGCTGCTTAAAAATATACAAAGTAAATATAATAGCCCCTTAATGCCTCTCACAAGAAATAACTATTTCCCTCCAGGGAAAGATAATAAATTCTATTTAAAATGGACTAAAGCTCCATATTTGAGACTAAGAGATGTCATAAAGGGAAATGCCCTATGCACATTAGACGAACTAAGGGAAAGATACGGACCCACCCCCTGGGAAACCTGGAGATATAAGCAGCTGAAACATTTTGCAGATACCCTTCCAAAACCTCCTAGGGGAGAGGGTAGGTTAAATACATGGGAAAAACTGGTGGATGAAACGAGGATAGATAAACATGGAATTTCTACCATCTATAAAAGGTTAATGACACACTTAGAGCGAGGTGCTGTATGCCCAACAGAGAGCTGGGGATCAGAACTAAACCAACCACCGCCAGATAGTATGAGAAGTAGAATTCTGGATTATGTCCACTCTACCTCGGTAGATGCACGGATAAAAGAAATGAACTTTAAATTATTGCATAAATGGTACTATGTACCGGTGAAATTAAATAAAATAAATTCCCAAGAGACACCTTTATGTTGGAGGGACTGTGGGGAGGTGGGAACACATGCCCACATATGGTGGCAGTGTCCGAAGATCCAGCTATATTGGAGCCAAATATTAAAATTTATTAAAGAAATTAGCGGAATTGAAATCAGCTTGGACCCATGGCAATGTCTGTTCCATGCTGTGAATATCCCCGGAAATAAATATAAAACAACTATTATCCCAATACTGTTAAATGCAGCAAAGACAATCCCCAAAAAATGGAAAGACAAGCTAGCACCCCCGATACAAGAATGGTTAAGAGAGGTGGAAAGGATAAGAAGTATAGAAGAGGTAATATCCCAACATAAGGAATTAAATAACCATGACACTGAAATTTGGGAAGGCTGGGAAAAGTTTAGACAATCTATGATTTATATAGGTTATATGAGTGGCGAGGAAAGTATATAGATAGTATTGGCCGGCGCAAGTAGGAGGTATGACTTTGGACTTCCTCTCTCCTCCTCCCCTTCCCTCCTGGGGGGAGGTCAAAGGGGGACTTCAAGCACTAACTGCACTTAACACAATGGGTGCCTTAAAAAAAAAATATTTTTTTTTTTTTTCCTCTCTCTCTTACTATTTGAGAGAGGTATATTGGTAGTGGGGAACTAGACTTGTTCTTGTCCCCTCATAATGGTAAGGGAGGGCACAGATAGTACTTTTGGAAATGAGAGGGGCACTCACCCCCCCCCCCCCCGTTGTTTTTTTTTCTCTCTCTCTCTTTTACTATTTAAGAGAGGTATATGGGTAGTGGGGAACTAGACTTGTTCTTGTCCCCTCATAATGGCATTGGAGAAGGGAGGGCACAGATAGTATGTTTGGAAATGGAGAGGGGGCATTTCCCCCCCCCTTTTTTTTTTTTCTCTTTTCCCCTTTTGGCCGTCCTCCCTGGGGGGTGGGGGAGATGGAGAGGATTGGGTAGAGGAGAGAGGAGGAAGTCAGGAGGAGGTAGGACTGTCCTTTGTGGTTGTGGTATATGTAATTGTTTTATTGTTGTATTCTATGTATATGAAATTGTGAATGTATTTAATTTTAACTGAAGAACTTTTTTTTTGTATGCCTATATAACAATGTAATGTTAATTATATAAATGTTTAAAAAATTTAATAAAAACAAATTAAAACAAACATACAAACTAGGGTACATTTTCTGGAATTTACACAGCTTTTAATTTATGACTGCCTATCTCATTTCTTGAGGTGCTAAAATGGCAGGGCAGTACAAAACCCCCCGAAATGACCCCATTTTGGAAAGAGGACACCCCAAGGAAACTGTAGAAAGGCATGTTGAGTCCATTGAATATATTTTTTTTTTTTTGTCCAAAGTGATTGAATAATGACAAACAAAAAAAAAAAAATAGGATTTTTGTACTCACCACAAAATCCATTTCTCTGAGTTCATGGATGGACACAGCAGCATTGGCCTAAAGCCCCATACACACCATCAGATTATCTGAAGTTTTTTTCTTCAGATTTACCAAAACCATGTAGTACAAGGGCCTGCCTGATTGCATACAAATTTAAACTCTTAAGGTTTGACCTTATATTAGATGGTTTTGGTAAATCTGAAGACAAAAATCTGCAGATAATCTTATGGTGTGTATGGGGCTTTAGGGTTATATCACCTTCCTTCCAGGAGAGACTAGGCAGAAAAACAGCACTTCAAGTGTTAAAAACACTTCTGCAGTACAGCTCCTCCCAGGGGGCGTAGCTACCCGGATATATAACCCCCACTCTGACTGAACAGCTTTAGTTCGTAACAAGCAGTACAAACCAAAAGGAGGGGTGGGTGCTGTGTGCGTCCATGAACTCAGAGAAATAAATTTTACGGTGAGTACAAAAATCCTATTTTCTCTTCCGTTCATGGACGGACACAGCAGCATTGACCTTAGGGACGTCCCCAAACAGTGTCAAAATTTTGAGGGGTGGGAAAACACACAGCAAACCAGGGTTCACCCCAAACAAAAAAACAACCAGAGTTTCTCAACGGAGGAACTCCAACCTTAAACTGCCGCCTGTAAAACCTTGCAGCCAAAAGGAGGCATCCGAAGATGCAATCACATCCACCTTGTAAAACTTAGAGAAGGTGTGGATGGACGACCAGGTTGCCGCCTTACACACCTGTAAAACAGAGGCTTGATGACGGAAAGCCCAAGAAGCACCAATCGCCCTGTTCGAATGCGCCGTAACCTGAAAGGGGGGCGCCCGCCCTTTTAGGACATAGGCCTGAAGCACGACCTGTCTGATCCACCTAGAAATGGTGTGCCCGACGAGACCGCCAGACCCTTTTTAGGACCAGTCACCGACACAAACAGTGAGTCCGATCTCCGGAACGGAGCCGTAGCAGACAAGTACACCTGTAGGGCCCAAACCACATCCAAGGAATGCAAAGCGGCCTCCTTTTGGTTCTTTGGCTGAGGACATAAGGACGGTAACACAATGTCCCCATTGATGTGAAAAGCCAAAACAACCTCTGGAAGAAATGATGGCTGCGGGCACAGCACCACCGTATCCTTGTGGATGACCAAGTAAGGGGCCTTGCAGGACAAGGCCGCCAGTTCAGACACCCTTCTAACCGTGGTAACTGCTACCAAAAAAAACACCTTCTGAGACAAAAGTCAAAATAGGAATCTTTCGAATGTCCTCAAACGGAGCGTCTTGGAGCGCCGAGAGGACCAAATTCAAGTCCCATGGAGGCAGTGGAGGGAGCAAAGGAGGGGCCACATGCCGGACCTCTGTACAAACGTACGCACTAGAGAGTGCGCCGCCAAGGGTCGCTGAAAGTAAACAGCTAGAGCCGAGATCTGACTCCTAATCGTACTAAAAGGCGAGAGCCTGATCCACTCTCCGCTGCAGGCCATAGTGTCCCCACGGAGCCACCAACGCGTCTGCCCACGGGTCTCTTGACCTGGCCACGAATTGTTACACCTTCCGATTGAGACGGGACGCCTGAAGGTCCACGTCTGGAGTGCCCCATTTTTGGCACAGACTCTGAAACACCTCCGGGTGTAGTGATCACTCTCCTTGGTCCAGTGTTTGGCGACTTAGGTAGTCGGCCTGCCAATTCTGTACCCCCAGAATGTACACGGCCGACAGAGCCGGAACAAACCGTTCGGCCCACTGAAGGATGTGCGCGACCTCCTTCGCTGCAGCCGAGCTTTGTGTGCCTCCCTGATGATTGACGTATGCCACGGCCATGGCGTTGTCGGACTGGATCCTGACCGGATGGTCCTGCAGACCCCGGGGCCACTTGGTGAGGCACAACTTGATTGCACGGAGCTCCAGTACATTGATTGGAAGGCGCGACTCCTCTGGGCCGACTGGGTACCCCAGATGCCCCCCCAGCCGGAGAGGCTGGCATCCGTCGTGACTAGGGTTGTCCCGATACCACTTTTTTAGGACCGAGTACAAGTACCAATACTTTTTTTCATGTACTCGCCGATACCGAATACCGATACTTTTTTTAAATGTCATGTGACAGTTTTCAAACCACAATACAGATTAAGGATATTTTCTTTAGAATTATGAAGAACTCTTACTCAAGACATTATAAAAGAATAAAAATTAGTAAAAATGAATAAAAATGTTTTATTTTCTTGTCACGCAGTAGTAAAAACTCAAAGAATTTTCACAGAACATGTTGATAAATACAAAAAAAGTATTCTATTTAGGTATCGGGAGCATTTGCGCGAGTACAAGTACTCCCAAAAATACTCGGTATCGGTCCCGATACCGATACTAGTATCGGTATCTGGACAACCCTAGTCGTGACCACAGTCCAATGGCATGGCAGAAATGATTTCCCGGCCCGAAGCACCGGAGGCGTCAGCCACCACACCAGGGAGGACTTGACCAGCCGACTCACCCGAATCTGGTAATCCAGTGACGAGGGAAGTTTGCCCAATGTGACAATATTTCCTTCTGTGGCACTCTGGTGTGGAATTGGCCGTACGGGACTGCCTCAAAAGAGGCCACCATCAGACCCAGAACCCTCATGCAGAACCGGAGTGACGACCACCTCTGGATCGTCACCCGCTGCGCCGCAGACTGTAGTGTCTGAAGTTTCTTCATTGGGAGAAAGACTCTCGCCTCCGAGGAATCCAGGATTAACCCCAGGTATCCCACCCGCTGAGACGGTACCAACATTGACTTCCGGATGTTCAGAAGCCAGCTAAATTCCTGTAGGGTTTGGAGCGAGCACCTTGGTGAATACCTGCGGTGCCGAGGCCAGACTAAACGGGAGGGCTAAAAGTGACATAAAAACGTCAGTCCTGCCCAGCGTCTTAAAGAAACATATTTTTTTTCTAAAATTTGAAAAATGAAATTTTTTATTTTTTTTTATTTTTGGGCATTTAAGCCTAAATATGAGATCTGAGGTCTTTTTGACCCCAGATCTCATATTTAAGAGGACCTGTCATGCTTTTTTCTATTACAAGGGATGTTTACATTCCTTGTAATAGGAATAAAAGTAATAATTTTTTTTTTTATTTATTTCGGTGTATAAAATTATAAACTAATTTAAAATAAATAAGAAAACAAACAAAAAAAGTTTAAAACGCCCCGTCCCGACGAGCTCGCGCACAGAAGCGAACGCATACGCGAGTAGCGCCCGCATATGAAAACGGTGTTCAAACCACACAAGTGAGGTATCGCCGCGATCGTTAGAGCGAGAGCAATAATTCTAGCCCTAGACCTCCTCTGTATCTCAAAAAATGCAACCTGTAGAATTTTTTAAACGTCGTCTATGGAGATTTTTAAGGGTAAAATTTTGACGCCATTGCCACGAGCGAGCGCAATTTTTAAGCGTGATATGTTGGGTATCATTTTACTCGGCGTAACATTATCTTTCACAATATATAAAAAAATTGGGCCAAATTTATTGTTGTCTTATTTTTTTTTCTAAAAAGTAAATTTTTTTCAAAAAAAGTGTGCAAATACGGTGTGACAAAAAGTAATGCAATGACTGCCATTTTATTCTCTAGGGTGTTAGAAAAAAAAAATATATAATGTTTGGGGGGTTTAAGTAATTTTCTATAAAAAAAAAGTGTTTTATTCTCGTAAACACCGAATCTGAAAAACAGGCCCGGTGGGCAAGTGGTTAAAGGTGACCTATTTTTTTACATTAGAAATCTCAAAAACTATGGCAAATGATGAAAAAAACATTAAAAAACCTAAACAACTGTAATTGCTTGCATTGCATTGTGGACAATCCACAACTTGTGGCAGGTGACGTGTCCAGGTGACGTGACAGATGGAAAATCCACAACTTGTGGCAGGTGACATGGCCAGGTGATGTGGCAAGTGGACAATCCACAACTTGTGGCTGGAGAAGTGGCCAGTTGACGTGACAGGTGACATGGCCAGTGGACAATCCACAACTTGTGGCAGGTGACGTGGCCAGGTGACGTGGCAAGTGGACAATCAAATTTCGAATTTCTCAAATTTAGAATTTTGAAATTCTCTAAATTTCAAATTTTTCAATTTTCGAAATTTCGAATTTTGAATTTTGAAATCTTTGAAATGTTGAAATTTCTAATTGTTCAAATTTCGAATTTTTCAAATTTCGAATTTTTCAAATTTCGAATTTTTCAAATTTCGAATTTTTCAAATTTCGAATTTTTCACATTTTTTAAATTCTGAAATAAGAAAATTGAAAAATTTGAAATTCGAATTTTTATCCAGCCTGTCACCCAGTCGGCACTTGATAGCAGAATCCAGGATCCAAAAGTGCAGGAACCAAAATAATAAAAGCGAAAAAAATAACATGAACGGAAGAGAATTTTTTTTTACAAAAAATTGTCACTAAATTATATATTGCTCACACATGCCATGGTTATAGGTGGAATTGCACCCCAAAATATATTCTGCTGCTTCTCCTGAGTACGGGGATACCACACGTTTGGGAGCCTAGCCTCGTATGGGGCCCCAAAAACCAAGCACCATCTTCAGCATTTCTAAGGGCGCAAATTTTTGATTTCACTCCTCACTACCTATCCCAGATTCGAAGGCCATAAAATGCCAAAATAGCACAAACCCCCTGAAATGACCCTCTTTTGGAAAGTAGACACCCCAACCTATTTGCTGAGAGGCATGTTGAGTCCATGGAATATTTTATATTTTGACACAAGTTGCGGGAATATGAAAAACTGATTTTGTTTGCACAAAGTTGTCACTAAATGATATATTGCTCACACATGCCATGGTTATATGTGGAATTGCACCCCAAAATACATTCTGCTGCTTCTCCTGAGCACAGGGATACCACATGTGTTGGACTTTTTGGGAGCCTAGCTGCGTACGGGACCCCGAAAACCAAGCACCACCTTCAAGATTTCTAAGGGCATCAATTTTTGATTTCACTCCTCACTACCTATCAGAGTTTTGAAGGCCATAAAATGCCAAGATGGCACACAACCCCCCCCCCCCCCCAAATGACCCAATTTTGGAAAGAAGACACCCCAAGCTATTTGCTGAGAGGCATGTTGAGCCCATTGAATGTTTAACTTATTTGCCCCAAGTGATTGAATAATGACCAAAAAAAATTAAATTTACAAAAAGTTGTCACTAAATTATATATTGCTCACACATGCCATGGGCATATGTGGAATTACACCCCAAAATACATTCTGTTGCTTCTCCTGAGTACGGGGAAACAACATGTGTGGGACATTTTGGGAGCCTAGCCGCATACGGGACGCCGAAAACCATGCACTGCCTTCAAGATCTCTAAGGGCATACATTTTTGATTTCACTCCTCACTACTTATCACAGTTTCGAAGGCCATAAAATGCCAAAATAGCATAAACCCCCCAAAATGACCCATTTTGGAAAGTAGACACCCCAAGCTATTTGCTGAGAGGCATAGTGAGTATGTATTTTACATTTGATTTTACATTTAAATGTATTTTACATTTGATTTTTAAAAATTAAAGAAAAAAAATATTTTTTAAATTTTTAAAACTTTGTGACAAAAAGCGAGATCTGCAAAATACTCACCATACCTCTCAGCAAATAGCTTGGGGTTTCTACTTTCCAAAATGGGGTAATTTGGGGGGGTTTGTGCCACCTGGGCATTCAATGGCCTCCGAAACTGTGATAGGTAGTGAGGAGTGAAATCAAAAATTTACACCCTTAGAAAGTCTGAAGGCGGTGATTGGTTCTTGGGGTCCTGTACGCGGCTAGGCTCCCAAAAAGTCTCACACATGTGGTATCCCCGTACTCAGGAGAAGCAGCAGAGTGTATAATTCCACATATGCCCATGGCATCATGGCATGTTTGAGCATTATATAATTTAGTGACAACTTTGTGCAAAAAAATATTTATTTTTCCCGCAACTTGTGTCAAAATATAAAATATTCCATGGACTCGAGATGCCTCTCAGCAAATAGCTTGGGGTGTCTACATTTCAAAATCGGGTCATTTGGGGGGGGTTTGAATTGTCCTGGCATTTTATAGACAACATTTAGAAGCTTATGTCATACATCACCCACTCTTCTAACCACTTGAACACAAAGCCCTTTCTGACACTGTTTGTTTACATAAGAATTTTATTTATTTTTTGCAAGAAAGTTAAGTTGAACCCCCAAACATTATATATTTTTTTAAAGCAAAGGCCCTACAGATTAAAATGGTGGGTGTTGCATTTTTTTTCTCCACACAGTATTTGCGCAGCGATTTTTCAAACACATTTTTTGGGGAAAAAATACACTTTATTTTAAAGCACTAAAACACACTATATTGCCCAAATTATTGATGAAATAAAAAAGATGATCTTAGGCCGAGTACATGGA
Source organism: Rana kukunoris (assembly GCA_029574335.1). Lineage (NCBI taxonomy): Eukaryota > Metazoa > Chordata > Amphibia > Anura > Ranidae > Rana > Rana kukunoris. The sequence goes on from CM056051.1 coordinate 155,332,753, forward strand.
TACCAAACACGACATACTTTAAAATTGCGCACAAAATGCGCAGTGGCGACAAACTACATACATTTTTAAAAGCCTTTAAAGGCCTTTACAGGTTACTACATTAGATTTACAGAGGAGGTCTACTGCTAAAATGACTGCCCTCGATCTGCCCTTCGCGGTGATACCTCAAATGCATGGTACAATTGCTGTTTACATATGACTCCAGACCGACGCTTGAGCAGGGTGGGACAGGGATGCTTTTTTTTTTTTTTTATTATTTAGCTTTTTTTTTTTATTTGTAAACTGTTCCTTCCATTTTATTTATTTTTTACCATTTTTATTGTTATCTCATGGAATGTAAATATCCCTTATGATAGCAATAGTTAGTGACAGGTACTCTTTTTTTAAAAAAATGGGGTCTATTAGACCCTAGATCTTTTCTCTGCCCTCAAAGCATCTGACCACACCAAGATTGGTGTTATAAAATGCTTTCCCAATGGCGCTGTTTATATCCGGGGGGGGGACATTCCCTCCCACTGAATGTAAAAGCAGTCTAGAGGCCAATTAGCCGCTAGGACTGCTTTTACATGAAAGCCAAACGCTGGCTGAAAAGAATGATACCAAGATGATACCTAAACCTGCAGGCATCATTCTGGTATAACCATTCAGAATCCAGCAACATACCAGTATGTTGATGGTTCTTGTTAGACATGTATTGTAATCTTTTTTTTCATGCAGCCTGTTGGCTGAACGAAAAAAAGATTAATCGGTAGGTATGCCCACCATTAGAATACCTCCCTTCATCCACCCACTTCTAATGATGGGCATACATGCACCATTTATATATGCCGAAGCATGGGGGCATCCTCCCGCAAAAAAGTTATGCCGCGTACACACAGTCTGACTTTTCCAAAAAGTTATGCCGTGTACACATGGTCAGACTTTTCTACGGGAAAGCCTTCGTAGGAATGTCAACCGTATGTACACGGCATTAGGAGCAAAATCGCTCCTCCGCCCCTAATGCCCCCATGCTTCGGCATATATGCTCTTTTTTTAACTGTGGTGGTGAAATCACCTCCTACAGCGTTGGAGTCGCGGCTTTATATACCGTGGGAGCAAATGCTGTTGCTGTCACACTAAATAAATCCGCGCTGCAACTGAATGGCGTACCTGCTAAGCAAATGATGGTTAACATTAAAACAAAGTAACATTACAGTAAAACAGTAAGATCATACCATACCTGCAAAGCAAATAGCAAAAAAAATATATATATATATGCCGAAGCATGGGGGCATCCTCCCGCAAAAAAAGGTATGCCGCGTACACACGGTCGGACTTTTCCACCGGCAAGCCTCCGTCGGAATTTCGACCATATGTACGTGGCATAAAAAGTAATGCCGCGTACACACGGTCGGACTTTTCCACGAGAAAGCCTCTGTAGGATTGTCGACAGTATGTAGGCGGCATTAGGAGGAAAAAACGCTCCTCCGCCCCTAATGCCCCCATGCTTTGGCATATATGCTCTTTTTTTAACTGTGGTGGTGAAATCACCTCCTACACCACTGGAGTCAAGGCTTTATATATCGTGGGAACAAACGCTGTTGCTGTTAAGATAAATAAGTCCGCGCAACAGCTGAATGGTGTACCTAACAGTAAAGTAAATTACATTACCTGAAAAGCAAGCATGAAAAAACATAACAAGAATAAAACTTTGCAGAGTAGAATACAGTAAAAAAGAGCAAAACAATAGAGAGAGAATAGAGAGGGAGAGAACAATAAAATGACAACTATTTTTGTTTTTTTTATCTTATATCTTTTTTGTGTTTTTATTTTTAACTTTTGTTTTTTAACACTTTTTTTTGTAACTGTAACTGTTCAACTTTTCGGTTCCAGGTTTGGGTCTCTCAAAATGCGATGGCATCTTGGGAGACCCTGTGTAAGTGTGCCTAGCCTGTGAAATATTTTACCCTACGCTAATACTTCACTAGTGTGTGGAAGCGTTCAAAATATTCACCAATACAAATACCAGGATCGGCAGGACAGTGGGGATAAAAATAACGGGTGTCACGCCTATATCCGAGCCTGGTACAGACACGACATCTTCTTTGGGGGGCCCGTTGGGTAGGGGTACTCTCGAGGACATACGAAAAATGCCTCTCATGCAGTCGGCTTACTGCATTTGGTAGGGGATGGTGAGGTGCAGAACCGCCTGGATACAGGAGTTCTAAGATGATCTCATCCTGGAATTGAAGGAAGGATCCATTATGTCCTGAAGCTTTGTATAAGACAAAAGCATTCAGTAAAGTCAATTGAAATAAATATCGATTTTTTGTACCAGCGTTTCACCTTACGGGCAATATGATACGGCGCCATCAACTGGTCGTTGAGGTCCATCCCTCCCATATTTTGGTTATATTCGTGGACACAGAGGGGTTTCTCCACAAGACCAGTCGCCGTACGAATTTGTACTGTCGTGTCTGTGTGAAGGGTGGTAAGAACGAAAACATTCTTATTGTCCCGCCACTTCACAGCGAGCAAATTATTACACCTGCAGCAGGCTCTCGCCCCCAGCCTAAGAGGGGAATCTACAAGCCGCTGGGGAAAGCCCCGGAGATTAGGTCGCACGGTGCCACATGCTCCAATCTGTCGATCAAACAAGTGACTAAAAAGTGGCAATAATTGTTCACGTATAAGTGGTACCCCTTTCCGAATAAGGGTGACACCAAGTCCCACACGATCTTGCCAGCACTCCCCATGTAATCTGGGCAACCCTCCAGCTCTACCTGACTATCTTTTCCCTCATAAACCCTAAAGCTCCATGTGTAGCCTGTTGCCCTGTCACAAAGCTTATAGAGCTTGACCCCGTCCGTATCTGGCATGCTTGCTGGGAAGGTACTGCTTGAAAGACAAGCAGACAGAAAGTTTAACTAGGGACTCATCAACGCAGACAACTTGCTGGGGATTAAACAAGGCTGAATAACGTTTGTTGAAATGGTTTATGAGGGGCCGAATTTTGTAGAGCCGGTCAAATTCAGGGTCTCCATGCGGACAACAAAGTGCATTGTCACTGAAATGCAAGAACCGCAGGATCGCCTTGTATCGTTTCCTGGCCATGAAAGCAGAGAATATGAGCATATGGTCGTGTGGACTTGTGGATCAATACATCAGCAACTTTGAAAAATTGGTGTATGCCCATGTTGAGGATAAGGCCCAGAAATGTCTTAAATTGGGAAACCGTAAGTGGTTTCCATTCTCTGGCAAGGAGGGACTGGGGATTAGCGGCGATGCAAGTACCAGCATATAAATTACTCTGGTTCACAATAGATCTATAGAGATCTTCTGTGATATACAGCAAATAAAAATCAAGTGACAGAAAATTAGCTGTATCCACCTGAATACTGGGTTGGCCGGTCAATGGGGGAAGTACGGGTGCTGCAGAAGTGGTGGGGACCCAATCAGGATAGGCGAATTCTGCAGGAAAGGCACCATGGGCACGTCTTTGTCTCTTTCTCTGTGGCAGCAGTACACTACATGTGCTTGCCACCTCGCCAGCTTGAACTGCACTTATGGGACTCGCCACGTCACCACGTGATACTGCAGTGCTGGATGAACAACCAGGGTGTACTAGGCCGCTGGTGCTTGCCAGTCCACCAGAAGGAAAAGCAGCGCTAGAACTTCTCTGCTCCATACAAGGGTCCTGCGGTTCTTGCTGCACAACAACATCAGAACGGGGTCGGGTACGCCCGGCCTTAGCAGGGACCACAACTTCGTCGTCAGAGCTATCTGACATGGAGCCACTGTCGTAAACAGGATCGTATTCTGAGCCAGAATCTGACAGATGCGCAACCTCCTCTTCACTATCTGCCACGCTCAGAAACGTGTAGGCCTCTTCACCAGTGTACATTAGTTTTGCCATTTTGGGCTCTAAATTTAGTCGTACACTAGTGATGGTTCACAGGTAAGAAAAGCACCTGATTGTCAGCGACTGTAGAAAATGCTTCCAAAAAAAACTGTTAATGATTGCAGGGATCAGGCCTGTCTATGCGAACGCTGCAGTTATGTGATCAATCAATACTGCACTTGGGTGGGTTGGGCTTGACTGGGCGGAGGGGCAAAACGCAGGTGCTAGCGGGTATCTGGGCTGATTCCGCTAACAATGCGTTTTTGGGAACCCTAAACTGCTGGGTACGCTAGCATAGATCTGATCAGATCAGGTATCGATCCGTTCAGATGCTATACCACTAAGGGGGGTGTATGCTTTGCGCGTGGGTGTAAGCGTTACTGGCACTAACCTAACGCTGCCTGGGGCGATGCAGACCCTAACGCTAAAATTTTATTGACATCACCCACCGGGTGATCAGGGGGTTAAACCTTTATTGGGTTATATACGGCGGGTGTCCTGATGCTATAAACAGCAAACTAACTAACCAGTGTCAACCATAACACTTATACGGTGATCACTGGTGAAAGGGTTAACTAGGGGGCAATCAGGGGGTTAAAACCTTTATTAGGTAATATATGAGGGTACCTGACGCTTTCTAAAAACCTGGCAGTGAACCTAAATAACTAACTGGCTAACCAGCGTCACCAGTGACACTTATACGGTGATCACTGGTGAAAGGGTTAACTCTAGGGGCAATCGGGGGTTAAAACCTTTATTTAGAAAATGTATGGGGGTACCTAACGCTATAAAAACCTCAAAAAATAACTAGCTACCTGGCGGCATCAGCGACACTAATACAGCGATCAGAAAAACGATCGCTTAGTGACGCTGGCAATAGGGGGTGAAAGGGTTAACTAGGGCGGTGATCAAGGGGTTAAACCTTTATTAGGGGGGTAAGGGGCTACCCTGAACCTAAAGGGGCCTAAGACTAATGTCCCTAACACTTTTTTCTGTCACAAATGACACTAAATGCAGTGATCAGAAAATAAATGATCACTGCAATCAGTGACACTGTGACAGGGGGCTGGGTGATCTGGGGGTGACTGGAGGGGTTTATGTACCTGTGTGTACTGGTGTCAGTGTGGTGCAACTCACTGTTAGATGTCTTCTTTCCTATGTGTCGGACGAAAAGACCGACACGAGGAGAGATGACATCACTTCCTCTGCCTGTGTTTATAGTTACACAGGCAGAGGCGGAAGATGATTCGCTGGGAGCGATCGCGAGGGGGTGGCCAGAAACTAACAGCCGCCCCCTCATTCCGGATCGCTCCCAGAGCCAACGGAACTGCCACATGTACCGGGGGGGGGGGGTCCCGATCGGACCCCCGACCTACGTCAAGGCAGGCACGTACATGTGCCTGTCCGTGCCATTCTGCCGACGTATATGTACATGTGGCGGTCGTTAAGTGGTTAATGTTCTCCTTGCCCGGTCTGTCAGTTTAGGTGAACAGCTATGTCTTAGTAGGTTTGCAATTGTGCCATGCTACAATTTTTGGATAATGGATTGAACAGTGCTCGGTGAGATGTTCAAAGCTTGGCATTTTTTTTCTAAGCTAAATCTGCTTTAAAACTTCTCCACAACTGTATCCCTGACCTGTCTGGTGTGTTCCTTGGCCTTCATTATGCTGTTTTTTCACTAAGGTTCTTTAACCACTTCCCGCCCGGCCAATAGCCGATTTACGGCCGGGAAGTGGTTATGAAATCGTGACTAGACGTTCTCAAACTTCTAGCACGATTTCATGCCGCGCGCGCCCGTGCGGGCGCGCAGCGCGGCGATCGGTGATGCGGGGTGTCAGTCTGACACCCTGCACCTCCGATCTCGGTAACGAGTCTCAGGCGGAGCCTCGTTACCACGTGATCAGCCGTGTCCAATCACGGCTGATCACGATGTAAACAGGAAGAGCCGCCGACGGCTCTTCCTCACTCGCGTCTGACAGACGCGAGTACAGGAGAGCCGATCAGCGGCTCTCCTGACAGGGGGGGTTCGCGCTGATTGTTTATCAGCACAGCCCCCCCCCCTCGGATCGCCACACGGACCACCAGGGAGTGCCCACACTAGACCACCAGGGAACTTAAAAATAAAAAAAATAAAGGACAAAAAAAAAAAAGGACAAAGAAAATAAAAAAATCAGCAAAAAAAAAAAAAAGGGGCAGTAAAAAAAAATTATGCCAATCAGTGCCCACACATGGGCACTGATTGGCAACATTGATCCATCAGTGCCACCCCTCAGTGATCATCAGTGCCACCCCAGTGTCTGTCAGTGCCACCCCACAGTGCCAATCCATGCCCAGTGCCCACCTATCAGTGCCCACCTGTGCCACCTATCAGTGCCCACCTGTGCCACCTATCAGTGCCCACCTGTGCCGCCTATGAGTGCCCACCTGTGCCGCCTATGAGTGCCCACCTGTGCCGCCCATGAGTGCCCATCAGTGCCGCCCATGAGTGCCCATCAGTGCCGCCCATGAGTGCCCATCAGTGCCCCATACCAGCGCCGCCTATCAGTGCCCATCAGTGCTACCTAATCGGTGCCCATCAGAACTACCTCATCGGTGCCCATCAGTGCCACCTCATTGGTGCCCATCAGTGCCACCATATCAGTGCCCGTAATTGAAAGAGAAAACATACTCATTTACAAAAAAATTAACAGAAAAAAATAAAAACTTTATTTTTTTTTTCAAAATCTTTGCTCTATTTTTAGTTGTTGCGCAAAAAAAAAAAATCGCAGAGGTGATCAAATACCACCAAAAGAAAGCTCTATTTGTGGGGAAAAAAGGACGCCAATTTTGTTTAGGTGCAGTGTAGCATGACCGCGCAATTGTCATTCAAATTGCGACAGTGCTGAAAGCTGAAAATTGGCTTGGGCGGGAAGGTGCGTAAGTGCCTGGTATGGAAGTGGTTAACAAACCTCTGAGGGCTTCACCGAACAGCTGTATTTATACTGAACACACAGAGCCTGCTTAAAGTGTATTTGCTCGCTGTGAAGTGGAGGGATAAGAATGTTTTCGTTCAATCCTCTCTTCACGCAGACAGTCCAAATTCATACGGCGACTGGTGTTGTGGAAGAACCCTTCTGTGTCCACAAATATAATCTTAACATGGGAGGGGTGTACCTCAACGACCAGTTGTTGGCGCTGTACTTAGTTGCACGTAAGGATACCCCTGAAGCCATGGGGTATGTCGTGGCCGTCCCAGCGCATAGCTAAGGCCTGCTCACGCTCGATGGCTGGACTAGGGGGACTACAAGGATCTATATTATCCAGCATGTCACCCAGCTGGCAGTTAATAGAAGATTCTTCAAAATAAAATCAAAAAAATAAATAAAATGAAAAAACTACTTCAGGACCCTGAGTCCAAAGGGAGCCAGGTCCTACTCCTCTACTAGGCAGAAAAAAACAGAGCCGCTGACTGCAGGGCGGAGGGTTATGTCTGGAGGGACCACCCCCTCAGCGGGGCTGTTCAACTCAGTATAAAGCAGTGCTTCTCAATTATTTTCTGTCATGCCCCCCCTAGGAAGAAGAAAACATTTCGCGCCCCCCCGCGCGACTGTAAATAGTATCATTTGTCTATAAAATTGTTATAAGTACACCTCTGCATAACACTGTATCCACATATCCCCCCACACAGTATTGCCCTTCTTCACATATCCCCCCCACACACAGTATTTCCCTTCTACACATATCCCCCCACACATTATTGCCCCATCACATATCCCCTCACACAGTATTGTCCCATCACATATCCCCCCACACAGTATTGTCCCATCACATATCCCCCCACACAGTATTGTCCCATCACATATCCCCCCACACAGTATTGTCCCATCACATATCCCCCCACACAGTATTGTCCCATCACATATCCCCCCACACAGTATTGTCCCATCACATATCCCCCCACACAGTATTGTCCCATCACATATCCCCCCACACAGTATTGTCCCATCACATATCCCCCCACACAGTATTGTCCCATCACATATCCCCCCACACAGTATTGTCCCATCACATATCCCCCCACACAGTTTTGCCCCCTTTACATGACCCCCCATCACATATCCTGCACACAGTTTTGCCCCATCACATAACCCCCCTTTTCCCCCCACAGCACAGCCCCCACTCCTCGTCCTTAACATTTCCATATATTTTTCCTCCCTTCCCTCTCCACTCCTACCTGTAACGTTTAAGCGCGGAGAGCAGGAGGCGGGACATTAGTCAAGTGAAGCCGCAGCAGCACTGGGCGGGGCGGGGCGACTTTTGGGCAAACTGGTGATTGGCTGCTAGGACCACCTCCTAGCAGCCAATCACCTGCCGTCCAACATGATAGGCTGCTACCTCTCTGGTCCCGCCTGTCAGTTCAACAATGTCCCGCCTCCCGCTCCTCTAACTAGCGCAGGAGGCTGGGGACAGCGGCTTCTAAATGGCGCAATCGCCGCAGTCCGGAAGGAGGCTCGAGCCCCCCTTCATGGAGCCTCGGGCCCCCCCAGGGGGGCCCGCCCCACTATTTGAGAAGCACTGGTATAAAGTAACATGTATTTAAAGCGGAGGTTCACCCAAAAGTGAACCTCCGCATTTTCGGAAGCCTCCCGCCCTCCGGTGTATAAAAGAGGTATTTTCACTACTTCCAGGTATAGACTCCAGTGGGAGTCCGGCCCCTCCTCGTCAACCCCCCCCCCTGTTGTGTTCTGGGAAACACTCGGCTCCCAGAACACAACGGGGACCAGTGGGAACTGCACAGCACGACTCGCGCATGCGCAGTAGTGAGCCGGGCAGTGAGGCCGCAGCGCTTCACTTCCCTTTTCCCTTACCGAGGATGGTGGCGGGGGAAGCCGAGAGCCGAGCTACCGCTTGGCTTCGGCTACCGACGTCGTGGGTGGCTTGGACAGGTAAGTGTTAATTTTTTTAAAGTCAGCAGCTGATGTATTTGTAGCTGCTGGCTTTTAAAAAAAAAAATTTTCAGGTGAACCCCCACTTTAAATATCAAACATGTTCTAACTAGTCCTCTCCTATAGAACAGGAACATAACCCACAAGTCAAGATTTAAGGTACAATGACGGCGATTTACAGGACTGAGCCAACGTGCCGCAATACAATAATGGCGGCTGGTCGGCAATTATATATAGATATATAATTTTTATTATTGATCTTTTTAACCACTTCAATACCGGGCCATTGTCATATGACGTCCACAAAGGGGATCTCCCATCCCTGGTGGACATCGTATGACTTCCTGGACTTTGGGGGGGGGAATGATGCCTGCAGCGAGAGGCATCATCTAGATATCCATCTCTTCTGCCGGCGATTCTGCACAACATAAGAACAATCATAGTGGCGCTTGATGGTTCTTATAGGCGGCGGGGGGGGACACCCGCCGCCATTCCGGTGCTTCTCCGGTCTCTCCCGTGCCATCAGGGGCCCGGAGAATGAATCATCCGGCACTTGCAGGAAGCATAGAGATGTTATGACGTCACGCCCAGGTCCCTAAGTAAACCAAGCCGCGACTGCGGCTACTAAGCAACAGTATTCATGGAATCGGTAAATTTTTTATACCGATCTCATGGTTTCCAGCCTGGAGGAGAGATGTGGGGTCTTATTGACCCCGCATCTCTCCATAAAGAGGACCTGTCACATACATTCCTATTACAAAGGATGTTTACATTCCTTGTAATAGGAATAAAGTGATAAAAAAAAAAAATATGTAAAAAAAAAAAATTATAATAATAAAAAAAAATTAAAATGCCCCTGTCCCCGGTAGCTTGCGCGCAGAGGCGAACGCACATGCAAGTCCCGCCGACATATGTAAACGCCATTTAAACCACATATGTGAGGTATCGCCCCGTGCGTTAGAGTGCCAGCAACTATTCTAGCACTAGATCTCCTCTGTAAATCTAAACTGTAACCTGTAAAAAAAAATTCAAACCGTTTCCTATGAAGATTTTTAAGTACCGAAATTTGGCGCCATTCCATGAGTGTGTGCAATTTTAAAGTGTGACATTTTAGGTATCTATTTACTCGGTGTAACATGATCTTTCATATTTTGTTCTGTTTTGTTATTTTTTTAATTCATGAAACAATTTTTTCCCCCAAAAAAGGCGTTTGAAAAATGATTGCGCAAATACTGTGCAAGTCAAAACGTTGCAATGACCGTTGTTTTATTCCCTAGGGTGTCTGCTAAAAAAAACATATATAATGTTTGGGGGTACTGCGTAATTTTCTAGCAACAAAAAATATGATTTGTACATGTAGGATTGAAGTGCCAGAATAGGGCCGGTATGGAGGTGTGTATAAAAGCCTGGTATTGAAGGAGTTAAGTTTATAATGCAAAAAAAAAAAAGCAGGAGGTGATCAAATACCTCCAAAAGTAAGCTACATTTATGGGGGAGAAAAATTACATAACTTTGGGTATGGTATTGCATGACTGCGCAATTATCAGTTAAAATAACAGTGTCGTTTTGCAAAAAATTGCCTGGTCATGAAGGGGGGTAAATCTTCCAGAGGTCTAGCAGTTAAAAAGAGGCAAGCTCTAATAGTACCCTTCTAACATGTCCTAAAAATTACTATTAAAAAAAATATTTAACAATTTTAAATAAAAGTCATTTTATTTCCCAATAGCCCTTCCCCACAGAACACAAGTCATGAAAGGGTCTGTATGGACAACAGCCACATACATACTAGGAAGTTTCTCAGCAACCAATCCACTGACAATTTCACCGAGCAGGCTGCTGGTTATGACGCTCTCCCTCCATTCTACACACTTCCTGACACTGACAGGGCCACTTTAAAATGGCTCCCCCGCAAGTATATAGTACTTCAAACCGTAAGTTACATTAATTAATAACACCATTAAGGACTCGCCTGGAGCCTCCGATCCAGTTCATGGTGGGGTAGCCTAAAGCCGTTCTCTCACTGAAGCCCCAAACAACGCTTATCCACCTCACAGAAGGAAAGCCTGAGGTAAAATAACTGTGTCACACCCGCGTTCCCGCCCACACAGAACGCCGCACCACGTGATGTGTGCAGAGCGTCGGTAGCCACACCTCCACAAAGGCGGGTCGGTAATAATGCTCTGTTCTTAGTTGCCTGTTAGTACAGTATATAGGGGCGTGTTCTATTATATTGTGTCTACAGCTTGAATACTTCAATATGATGTTTCAATCAGTGACTTCTATGTGCTTGGATTAGCTGTTTTATGTAAGAAGCTGTGCTGTACAAAGGCTATGACTGCACTTCTGGCAAGTTTGTTAAAAGAGAAGTATGGGATTTTTTTTTCAAGAACAATACTTCCCTAGTACTTCCCTAATACTCCGCAGGCTCAAATACTGAGAACCAAGCGATCAAACAACAAAACCGATCGCTCGATTCTCAGAGCTCCATTAGCAGAGAGCTAGCGACCGCCTCACACAAACTTTACTTGTGATTTCAGCCGAGAAGCTTTTGAGCATAAAAACACTTAAAAGCACAAAAATGTGCATTAATGCTAGGCCCTTTTTCTTACATTAATCCATTCTAATGGCCAGAATTCTAGCCAAACACGGAAACAAGCATGTTAAAACGCAGGTTTTTACCACATTTTGCTGCTGCTTAAACTCATGTAGGAGAAAAAAGCATAAAAAAAAAACACATTATTCCTCAAAAATAATCTATACGCATCCACTATGTAATGGCCCTGTAACCTATTCTTTGTGTCACTTTAACCACTTAAGACCAAGACCTTTAGGCAGCTAAAGGACCCGGCCAGGTTTTGCGATTCGGCACTGCATCGCTTTAACAGACAATTGCGCGGTCGTGCGACGTGGCTCCCAAACAAAATTGGCGTCCTTTTTTCCCCACAAATAGAGCTTTCTTTTGGTGGTATTTGATCACCTCTGCGATTTTAATTTTTGCGCTATAAACAAAAATAGAGCAACAATTTTGAAAAAAAAGGAATATTTTTAACTTTTTGCTATAATAAATATCCCCCAAAAATATATAAAAAATATTTATTTTCCTCAGTTTAGGCCAATACGTATTCTTCTACCTATTTTTGGTAAAAAAAAAATCGCAATAAGCGTTTATCGGTTGGTTTGCGCAAATTTTTTATTTATTTTTTACTACTAATGGTGGCGATCAGCGATTTTTTTCCTGACTGCGACATTATGGCGGACACTTCGGACAATTTTGACACATTTTTGGGACCATTGTCATTTTCACAGAAAAAAATGCATTTAAAATGCATTCTTTATTGTGAAAATGACATTTGCAGTTTGGGAGTTAACCACAAGGGGGCGCTGAAGGGGTTATGTGTGACCTAATGTGTGTTTACAACTGTAGGGGGGTGTGGCTGTAGGTGTGACGTCATTGATTGTGTATCCCTATAAAAGGGATCACACGATCGATGACGCTGCCACAGTGAAGAACGGGGAAGCTGTGTTTACACACGGCTCTCCCCGTTCTTCAGCTCCGGGGACCGATCGCCGGACTCCAGCGCCGATCGTGCCCGCGAGTGCCGCGGTCCCGGAGCTTCGGACCGGGTCACAGGAGCGCGCCGCGGGCGCGCACCCGCGACCCACGGCTGCGCACTAGCACAGGATGTACCTGTACATGCATGTGCCCAGCCGTGCCATTCTGCCGACGTATATGTGCAGGAAGTGGTCCTTAAGTGGTTAACCACTTGCCTACTGTGCACCTACACCCCCTTCCTGCCCAGACAAAATTTTAGCTTCCGGCACTGCGTCGCTTTAACTGACAATTGCGCGGTCATGCGACATGGCTCCCAAACAAAATTGACGTCCTTTTTTTTTCCCCCACAAATAGAGCTTTCTTTTGGTGGTATTTGATTGCCTGTGCGGTTTTTATTTTTTGGGCTATAAACAAAAAAAAAGAGCGTAAATTTTGAAAAAAAACACAATATTTTTTGCTTTTTGCTAAAATATTCCATTTAAAAAAAATAAAAAATGTATCTCTGTTTAGGCCGATACGTATTCTTCTACATATTTTTGGTAAAAAAAATCGCAATAACCGTATAGTGACTGGTTTGCGCAAAAGTTATATTGCCTACAAAATAGGGGACATAATTATGATTTTTTTTTACTTATTTTTTACTAGGAATGGCGGCGATCTGCAATATTTTTTCGGGACTGTGACATTATAGCGGACACATCGGACACTTTTTGACACATTTTTGTGACCATTCACATTTATACAGTGAACAGTGCTATAAATATGCATTGATTACTGTGTAAAAGTGACTGGCAGGGAAGGGGTTAACCACTAGGGGGCGGGGAAGGGGTTAAATGTGTAGCAAAATTGGCGTCCTTTTGTTCCCACAAATAGAGCTTTCTTTTGGTGGTATTTGATCACCTCTGCGGTTCTAATTTTTGGCTATAAACAAAAATATAGCAACAATTTTAAAAAATATAATATTTTTAACTTTTTGCTATAATAAATATCCCCCAAAAATATATAAAAAATATTTATTTTCCTCAGTTTAGGCCAATACGTATTCTTCTACCTATTTTTGGTAAAAAAAAATCTATAAATATGCATTGATTACTGTGTAAATGTGACTGGCAGGGAAGGGGTTAACCACTAGGGGGCGGGGAAGGGGTTAAATGTGTAGCCTAGTGAGTGTTCTAACTGTAGGGGGAGGGGGGTGACTGGGGGAGGTGACCGATCTGTGTCCCTATGTACAAGGGACACAGCATCGGTCTCCTCTCCCTAACAGGGCATGGAGCTTTGTGTTTACACACAGAGCTCCACGTCCCTGCTCAGTTACTGGGCAATCGCGGGTGCCCGGACACGCGCATTGTGTTCCAAGGAACGCAACGGTGTGCGCTAGCCCTGTGTGCGCTAGCACGGGTGTGCGCTAGCCCTGTGACGTCCTGTCAGAACAATAGTGTATTCCGCCCGCCGTCATTTGACGGCGGGCGGTACCCTAGTGGTAAAGCAGAGGTCTCCAACCTGTGGGCCGCAACCCAACACCGGGCCGTATCACCTCTTCTGTCGGGCTGTGAAGGAGACAAGTAATTTTAGTGGTGCGGCGGCGGGGAGAGAGATTACATCATCTCTCATTGCCCGCATTGCTGTTCCAGCCTTACTTACAGGGCCGCGAAGGCTGCTCGACACAGAAGAGAGAGACGTCATCTTTCACCACCCGCACTCACTCTCATCTCTCACACGCATGTGCCTCTATTTCACTTGCAGCTAGTTTACCCACGCTGAGGAGAGGCTGACAGCGTTCAACCCATGTGTATCATCTGAGTCTGTTTACTTCACTGGGTGTATGGAGGGTTTACATCCACTTTAGTGAAAAAATTGTCTAGTGAACTTAAAGGTGAAAATAAGTACAGATAGCACAAACAGCGCTAATGTGTAGTGGATCCACACAAGTGAACTAAATAAATAAACAATACATGACACAAATAGTGTATGAATATAAAGTGAAAAATGAAAAATGAGTCCAAAGGTAAACAGTTCATAAAGTGTCTGAAGAAATCTTCTGAATCTCTCCTACGAGTAATCCTCCACCACACCAGTGTAACGAACACTCCACCACCAATATGATTGGCCACTCACCAGAGCTCGTAGCCTTACACTCACGTGTTTGGCATAAAGGCATGTAGTACAATCCTCAATTTAGTGTTCAAGGTTCTTATCCAAAAATGTAGAAGTGAGATCCGCATACGTGAAAAAAAACAAAAAGTATAATAGTGTGATATTGCTAAAACAATTTATTGACACACCACATGAACCTACAAAGGTTGCACTCACAAAAGCAAACTCCAAAAACAACCGTGTAAAAATCCAAATAAACTTCCTTGATGTTCACAGGCTGATAAACTGTGGTCACGGCGGACCCAGAAAAGTAAACCAGGTGTATCTCACCGCTTCCCCTTCACTTGAACACCTCCTCTAAGTTGGGAAAAAGATGTATATAGTATCCTCAAAACGCTGGTCACTCGCATAGAGAATCTCATGCAGGTTATTTCACGTTGGTCAAAAGATCTTTAATGTAGCCACGCCCCCGACATGTTTATATTCATACACTATTTGTGTCATGTATTGTTTATTTATTAAGTTCACTTGTGTGGATCCACTACACATTAGCGCTGTTTGTGCTATCTGTACTTATTTTCACCTTTAAGTTCACTAGACAATTTTTTCACTATTTCCTTTACTTAAAGGGGTGTTCCAGCCCAAAAATGTGTTTATTAAAAGTCAGCAGCTACAAAAAGTGTAGCTGCTGGCTTTTAATAAACACTCACTTACCTGCTCCTACGTTCCAGCGACGCGCCGACCGGGGCTCCGCTCCTCTCCCCCCTCCCCGGCCGGCGTCTCCATCCTGAATGTGGGCACCCAGCCGTGACAGCCTTCGGCTTCACGGCCGGGCACCCACTGCGCATGCGCGAGCCGCACTGCGCATGCGCGCGCGGCGCGGCTCGCCTCTGATTGGAGAGGCGATCGCATGGGACCTGTCAGTGTCCCATGTGATCGCCTACAGGGAGGGGCTGGTGTAGGCGATTAAGCTTAATCGCCTAACCAGCCCCTCGGCGGAAGCAGGAAGTGGGACAGGAAGTCCCACTCCTACTGAAGCCCCCACTCCCCCCCCAAAAAAATTACATGCCAAATGTGGCATGTATGGGGGTAAGGAGTGGGATAAGAGGAAGTTCCAAATTTGGGTGGAACTCCTCTTTAATACAGCTGCTGCGAACGTCCTTGTACTTTACTCCTTAGCGCAGCGGCAGTAACCATTAGGGCGCATTTATTTTTGGTTACTATCCGTTTTACATCCACTTTAACCTTCAAAAATATGTGTGTACTTACCTATTTCACTCCAGCCTGATCATGTGATCGTACAGCTCCGGCTCCCCTATTCCAGTGAGTGGCTATTGCAGGTAAGAGGAGGGAGTTCAGACAATTGCTGGGCTATGGTAGCAAATGGGAGATGTCACAGCTTCCAGAATTCCCAGCAGTTGGCAGACTTACCTATCAAATGCAGCCCTCCAGTGCTGCGTGTTCACCACTCCCCTTGTTCCCAGTGTTCCTTCTTCTCCTAGTCTTCATTCCAGGTTCCATCTCTTCAGGCCCTTGAGTGACCAAGCTCCGGTGGTGTCACTCCCAACATACACACAGGAATCACATTGCCACAGCACAGCTAGAGTGCTGTAAATGTGATCTGAGCTGTGTATGTGCAGCTCAGATAACATTACTGCTGACAGGCATCGGGAGGCAATTATGACAGAAGAGACCACTGGAGTCTCTCCTGTTATAAAAACCTTGTCTCTCAGCATTTTTTTTTAAATGGACTCAAATTACACTTTAAGAATAATTAGACTCAGGATTTTCTTTCACTTTAATATCCAGTTATTCCTTTTCATAGAAATAGTAAATAATAGCAGGGGTTCCCTGTGGAGCAGAAATGTATTTGAAGGATTCCTCCATGTTGTAAATGTCAA
This sequence comes from Rana kukunoris, assembly GCA_029574335.1. Taxonomy (NCBI): domain Eukaryota; kingdom Metazoa; phylum Chordata; class Amphibia; order Anura; family Ranidae; genus Rana; species Rana kukunoris. The sequence continues at coordinate 155,349,106 of CM056051.1, forward strand.
TGCACATTGTGGGTTTATATAGCATTAAACAATTGCCCCAAACATGAATTCAGTGAGAAGTGTACTGGCATAACTTCTGCATAAGGCCCCTTTTTACATGGGATGGACCACGTTGCGATCAGCAGGGGATCTGTGAGCTGATCTACTACCGATCAGAGCACAGTGGGCGGATAACACGTCCAAGATTGGTCAGTTTCGGCAGAGTGGACACAGACAGAGCCTGCTCTGCTCTATGGTGGCCGGAATAAACAAACTCCACTGTCTGTATACACCGGACTACCCTCCGATCCACTTTATCTAAACCAGTGGTCTCTAAACTGTGGCCCGGGGGTCAAATGGGTACTGTTTCATCCACTGATACCAACAATGGGGCGTTATTCCCCCCAGGGACACCAACGATGGGGCGCTATTCCTCCCAATGACAACACTGATGGGGCACAAATACTCCCAATGACACCAATAATGGGGCACAATTCTTCCCAGTAACAACCATGGGGCACAATTTTTCCCAGTGACACCAATGATGAGGCACAATTACTCCCACTGAAACAAATTACACAGCATTATTTTTTCCCACTGATGTCGGGACCTTTTATATTCCCGATGGCCACAGTTCAGCTCTCCTAAAGTCTGAAGGCAAGGGAAATTGGCCCTTTGTTTAGAAAGTTTGGAGAGCCCTGGTCTAAACGGAAGAATGTGTGTCCCCTTCCATTTTTTTAGCAGACCAGATCAGACCTGGAGGTGGGTGGTTATAAATCGACTTGTGTTCATACAATTGCATAGACCTTCTGACCAGGTCTCCCTGAAAAACTGACAGGTGGACTTGATCAGGTCTCCCATGTGAAAGGGGCCTTATATAAATGTAATTTGAGCCTAGTAGCTAGAAAAAAATGAATATTCTAACCAAAAGAATAAAAAGACATGCATATGTCTTAACCACTTGACCACTGGGCACTTAAACCCCCTTCCTAACCAGACCAATTTTCAGCTTTCGGTGCTCTCACAATTTGAATGACAATTACTCAGTCATACAACATTGTACCCATTTGAAATTTTTGTCCTTTTCTTCACACAAATAGAGCTTTCTTTTGGTGGTATTTGATCACCTCTGGGTTTTTTATTTTTTGCGCTATAAAAGAAAAACGACTGAAAATTCTGTAAAAAAAAAAAAAAAAAAACTTGTTTCTGTCATATTAGCAGGTTATTTCTCACACACAGCATATGCATACCACAAATTACACCCCAAAACACATTCTGCTATTCCTCCTGAGTATGGTGATACCCCATGTGTGAGACTTTTACACAGCGTGGCCACATACAGAGGCCCAACATGCAGGAAACGCCATCGGGCGTTATGGAACACCCAGACCAATTCTGACATTTCTCTCCTACATGGAAAAATCATCATTTATTTGCTAGAAAATTACATAGAACCCCAAAACATTATATATGCTTTTTTAGCAAAGACCCTAGAGAATACAATGGCGGCCGTTACAAATTTTTATCTCGCACGGTATTTTCGCAGACATTTATTTACGCGTGTTTTTAAAAAAAAAAATGTTTTGTGCTTAAAACAAAACAAAACAGTAAAGTTAGCCCAATTTTTTTTCATAATGTGAAAGATGAAGTTACGCCAAGTCAATAGATACCCAACATGTCACACTTCAAAATTGTGCACACTCGTGGAATGGCGCCAAACTTCGCTACTTAAAAATTCCCATAGGCGGTATTGCAGAGTATTGGGGTATTGCAAAGTATCATGCAGGGTATTGGGGTATTGCAGAGTATCATGCGGGGTATTGCAGAGTATTGGGGTATTGCAGAGTATCGCGCGGGGTATTGCAGAGTATTGGGGTATTGCAGGCTATCGCGCGGGGTATTGCAGAGTATCGCGTGGGGTATTGCAGAGTATCGCGCGGGATATTGCAGAGTATCGCGCGGGGTATTGCAGAGTATTGGGGTATTGCCGAGTATTGCGGTATTGCCGAGTATTGGGGTATTGCCGAGTATTGGGGTATTGTTGGGTATTGGGGTATTGTTGGGTATTGGGGTATTGTTGGGTACTGGGGTATTGCTGGGTACTGGGGTATTGCTGGGTACTGGGGATTGCAGAGCTGGGATGGATTGAGGGATGGCTGGATCTGTGACTGCATTTGTCACAGATCCAGCCACAGCGCTGCTGCTGACACCCCGCTCCCTCCCACTCTCCTCGCACACTGTACAGAGAGGAGAGGGAGGAGAGGGAGGAACCGGCGTCATCAAATGACGCCGGTTTGTTTACAAGTGATCGCGCCGTCATTCGACGGCGCGATCACGTGGAAAACGGCCGCTATCTGCGGCAATTTACCGTGATCCGTGATGCGCCGGGTCTTCTAGACCCGGCGAGCACGGACACTTCTGCGAGCACGTCCCAGGGGACGCGCAATCGTGGAAGTGCACGACGACGTCCCAGGGACATCGTGTCACAGTAGCTCGACCGCGCTGTAGCAGTATTTTTGCTATAGCGCGGTAGGCAAGTGGTTAATCTTGATTCACACTATAAATCGCACAGGAATGGGGACCGCATTCCTGCACAATTTACATGCATTTCAGTGCATTACAATTTAAGCCGTTCATTTTAAATCGGTTCAAATCGCACTGCATTGCACCAAAGTAGTGCATGCACTACTTTTTTAACACACTGCAGCTACTGTTGCCAACCTACCAGATTTAAATTTACTGACATGACACCGAAGATTTACTGGCACAGCCTAGTTTTTACTGGCATTTCCAAAAGTTACAAAATTACAGTTTTAAGTGCATTTTTCAGTATTTACGCTACAAACAAATAGATGGGCTTGTGTCTTTTTTTCAACCTAAGTATGTAACTATATGTAACAGAAGAGGAAGGGATAGAAAGGCGCCAAACGACCACTGGTGTAGCAGTTTATTAGGAACAAATTTAAAACCAGTTACAAGTTCCACTCACAGAGGGTGTCAAGTGTGGAGGCCTGGGACCGGAGGAAGCTTAGGAGATGATCCCGCCCGGGATCAGGTAGTCAGTCCTTGCCGCCGCCGTGGCTCCAGTAGATTTATGGGAGAGGACCCTGACGAGAGAGCTGTCACGAGCCAGAAACCACCTGTCAGCCCAAGGGATGGAACAGTCAATCGGACAAGTGGTTTCTGGTTCGTGACACCGTGGCTCTCGCATCCATCTACTGCAGCAACGGTGGCAAGGATTGACTACACGATCCCCAGAGGGATCACCTTCTAAGCTTCCTCCAGTCCCAGACCTCCACACTTGACACCCTCTGTGAGTGGAACATGTTACTGGTTTTTAATTTGTTCCTAATAAATTGTGCTACACCATTGGTGGTCTGGTGCCTTTCTCTCCCTTCCCTCTTCTGTTTTAGCACAGGTTCCCAGACCTGAGTAAAGGCAACCTCGCTACCACTGGAGACCACAGTCAGCTTCATCATTATTGATCTTGATACCCTTTACTATGTATTAGGACTGAGGGCCTTATTTCTTTTTTTTTTTTTTATTCTGGACATTTGCAATTTACCAATTTAGGGCAGCGCTGAGAATTTTTGTTTGTTTGAACTATATGTAATTGACTGCAACTGGACTATGCGATGGGGTGCAGCCAAACACACTGCATTTGCGACCTGTATTTGGGGTGTTGTTAAAGAGGAGGTCCAGCCCCCCGAAAATTTAAAGTCAGCAGCTACAAATGCTGCAGCTGCTGACTTTTAATATATGGACACTTACCTGTCCAGGGACCCTGCAATGTTGGCTCCCCAGCTGATTTTTGGATCGACTGTTGGGTGTAACAGCCAACATCCCTGGTGTAACAACCTGATGTTTAGGCAGGGTTGCTAGTACATTTACCTGCCAGGTATAGTTAGGGGATAGGGGATCAATTGATTCCACCCTAATTCCGGAATTTCTGCACTTCTTCCTTCTGTCACTAGATGGCCGGGTATCTGTTGGCAAAGACAGATTGGGAATAGATAGGGTTTCTAAGCCAATGGACAGGGATCTTCTTGGGTTCTTTGGCCTGCTAGGAGAGCCTATATATTTGGGTGAGGTCAGGTGATCGGGGTTCTGTGCCACCTGGATGGCTATCTGAGTGGACGTGTGGTGTGTTGTCCCGGGCTGCTAGGCCAGAACCTGAGACCTATCCTGGGGACATATGGCTGCTAGGCTGTCTGAGGGCAAAAAGAGAGCAGTGTAGGGTTGGGACTGCGGCTTGTAGTCCAACCAGAAGTGACGTTTCTGCCTGCCGGAAAACCTGATGTGGTCAGAGGTAGAGGGGAAGCTGTCGCCACTAGGGGGCCATCCAGCTTGTCAGGGATGTATTCTGGCCTAGGCCAACAAGGCCCAGGCCTAGGGCGGCACTTTGTGGAGGGCGGCCCTCTGTCCTCTTCCCATGGCGTTCCTCTCTCCTCCTCCCAGGGCGTCCCTCTCTCCTCCTCCCAGGGCGTCCCTCTCTCCTCCTCCCAGGGCGTCCCTCTGTCCTCCTTCCAGGGCGTCCTTCTCCCAGGGCGTCCCTCTGTCCTTCTCCCAGGGTGTCCCTCTGTCCTTCTCCCAGGGCGTCCCTCTCTCCTCCTCCCAGGGCGTCCCTCTGTCCTCCATCCAGGGCGTCCCTCTGTCCTCCTTCCAGGGCGTCCCTCTGTCCTCCTTCCAGGGCGTCCCTATGTCCTTCTCCCAGGGCGTCCCTCTGTCCTTCTCCCAGGGCGTCCCTCTGTCCTTCTCCCAGGGCGTCCCTCTGTCCTTCTCCCAGGGCGTCCCTCTGTCCTCTTCCCATGAATATGACAGGGATGTGGCTTTGACAGGAAGGGGTGGGTCATATTTAAATTAGAGGGTGCGCAAGTTTAGTCAGGCCTAGGGCAGCACAAAACCTAAATACACCTCTGCAGCTTGTTACCATGGACCACTGTGAGTAGCTGAAGCAAGTACCAAAGCAGTATTCTCACCTGTGAATAATTGGGAAACTTCAGCAGGTGTCAAGCCAGGGAACCAGCCAGCAGAGGTGATGCTTGCAGAGCAGCCTTGTGTGTCAAGCTAGGGACCGAGAAGGTAAAGCTTAAAGGGTCACTAAAGATTTTTTTTTTAACTAAATAGCTTCCTTTACCTTACTGCAGTCCTGGTTTCATGTCCTCATTGTTCGTTTTTGCTCTGATTTTGCTGTAATTCTTCTCTGTTCTGGACACTTCCTGGTTGTCTGTTTCCTGATGACCACAATACTGGGAGCTTCTAGTTTCGTTTTCCAAACCATCACTGCTCTATGGCTCTGTCCAGCACAGAAGCAGGAAATAACATGCAAAGACGAAACTGAAACTACAGGTACATTATATGATTGATTTGTATGTATTTTTAATAGTTTTTAAAAGGAATCAGTTAACTATTATGTCTCTATACCCTGTAAACAGTCATTTCAGCAAAAAAAAAAAAGTTTTCCTTTACAACTCCTTTAAAGGGGTAGTTCCCCCAAAAACCTTTTTTTTAACATTGATTGAGGCTCATTTTGTCAAGGGGAATCGGGTGTTTTTTTTTTAGAAACGAAGCAGTACTTACCGTTTTAGAGATGCATCGTCTCCGACGCTTCCGGGTATGGTGTCATCGGGGAAGGGCGTTCCTATTTGATTGACAGGCTTCCGACGTTCGGATACATCGCGTCCCGATTTTCCGAAAGTAGCAGAACGACGGTGCGCAGGCGCAGTATAGAGCCGCACCGGCGCTCGGCTTCTTTCGGCTACTCGTGACGCGATGTATGCGACCGTCGGAAGCCTGTCAATCAAATAGGCACGCCCAGACCAGACGATCATACCCGGAAGCGACGGAGACGATGCATCTCTAAAACGGTAAGTACTGCTTCGTTTCTAAAAAAAAAAAAACCCGATTCCCCTTGACATAACGAGCCTCAATCAATGTTAAAAAAGTTTTTTGGGGGAATTACCCCTTTAACCACTTTAGCCCCGGACCATATTGCTGTCCAAAGACCAGAGCACTTTTTGTGTTTCGGCACTGCGTCGCTTTAACTGACAATTGCGCGGTCGTGCGATGTGGCTCCCAAACAAAATTGGCGTCCTTTTTTTCCCACAAATAGAGCTTTCTTTTGGTGGTATTTGATCATCTCTGCGGTTTTTATTTTTTGCGCTATAAACAAAAATAGAGCGACAATTTTGAAAAAAAATGCTATATTTTTTACATTTTGCTCTAATAAATATCCCCAAAAAAGATATAAAAAATAAAAATGTTTTCCTCAGTTTAGGCCGATACGTATTCTTCTACATATTTTTCGTTAAAAAAAATCGCAATTAGCGTTTATTGATTGGTTTGCGCAAAATTTATAGCGTTTACAAAAAAGGGGGTAGTTTTATGGCATTTTTATTAATATTTTTTTTTTTACTAGTAATGATCAGCGTTTTTTTACTGCGATATTATGGTGGACACATCGGACACTTTTGACACATTTTTGGGACCATTGGCATTGTTATAGCGATCAATGCTATAAAAATGCATTGGATTACTATAAAAATGCCATTGGCAGTGAAGGGGTTAACAATAGGGGGCAGGGAAGGAGTTAAGTGTGTTCCTGTTTGTGTTCTAACTGTATGGGGGGGTGGCCTCACTAGGGGAAATCACTGATCTTCTGTTCATACATTGTATGAGCAGAAAATCAGCGTTTCCCCCGCTGACAGGAATGAGAGCTTTGTGTTTACACACAAAGCTCCCGTTCCCCGCTCTGTAACGAGCGATCACGTGTGCCCGGCGGCGATCGTAACCGCCGGGCACGCGCGCAGGACTCGGGGGCGAGCGGGGCCCCCTAGTGGCCGCTAAAGAGAGGACGTAGAGCTACGTGCTCTCGCGGTACAGTGCCACCGTCCCGCAGTAATATGACGGCGGGCGGTCGGCAAGAGGTTAAGAAGTATCTTGGATGTCAGAGACCCAGCAGGGATGCGGGGGTGACGCTTGAGGCAGTCACTGAGCAAGAAGGTTGGAAAAGCTCAGGGGATCCAGTGGCAGTGGATCAGCAAGTCTAGTGAGAGAGACTGGGAGCTCAGTTGAGTGAAGATCTACAATAGGAGATTTTAGAGGAAGTGACAGAGTTCATTGTGACTTTGTTAGGAACTGTTGAAGATTGTGTTGAGACAGCATGCCTACACATTCAGATGTGGTGTCCAGCTGGGTGCCTTTCTCTGCATTGCTGTCTACCTATAGATGTTTCAGAGTCTGCCTATTAACATTGCAACTACAAAAGGGTGTTCTGGCCCTAAACCCTCTCTCTCACAGTTCTGTTAAAGAGACAATAAATCTCTTTGCATTCAAGAAGTGTCTGGCACTTACAAATATACCTTGCATCATACCCACCATGCCTTGTAACACACTGTACATAGAATGATGTCAGCTATCACTAACTCTGGAGGTTCTCATTAGACCAAAGGGGACCTGGGACTTGGCTACACTGGTAAGAGAACCCGGCAGTGATTCACAGCTGGTTCCCTACTACACATGTGCAAAATGTGCTGCGCTTTCTAATTTTCCTGACGGCAGAGGAAGGAGGAGAGTACCAGTTTTTCCCTTCCCCTGAAAGGTGCCAAATGTGGCACCAGAGGGGGGGAGGAGATGGATAAGCAGAAGTTCCACTTTTGAGTGGAATTCCGCTTTAACCACTTGCCACTAGCCACCGTCATACGGCAGCAGGTCAGGTCGTTTACGCAAATCGCTGTAGCTGTACATCGGCCTTTTAAGCTATAGCAGGCATGTGCATGTGCACATCAAAGTTAAAAGGACTTCTGTCTGGTGACTGGTGCAAATGGATATTCAGGTTGTCTGTAGGGATCTATAGAGATTGCAATCACATCAGAAGTATAAGGTAAGTATAAACACACTTACCAGATGAGTTGTACTCTAATGCTATACAGCAGAGAGTCGGTAGGGCGTTGTGGTCTTTTAGAACTAGGACCACTGCAACCGGGATGGGACCGTTGTTGTAACTGGAACTCCAACTGGCGTGGACAACAGGAACCAGCAAATGCTTTGGATGGTGTGCTGCGGCGACACCGCAGGATCCAGATGTATTCCTAAGTCGTTGATCGTGGAGAGCAGGGATAAACGTGGCTGAAGCTCCAATAGGACCATGGGATGAGTAATATAGAAGATAGAAAAAAAGGGGCTCCAATTGCTCAGGTCAATTAAACCAATGAAGGTTTTATTAAAAGTCATAAACAAAAATATGACATCGATAAAAAGTGATCACATGAAAAGCAATATGGGGTGCGCAATAGCAAGAACTAACGCGTTTCGGCCACAGAAGTCTTCAACAGGGACATGCCTATCGAGTATAGGCTTACCTGTAGGTGCTTGCAATATCTTGTAAACCTACATGGTTTAGGAGATATTTGCCAAAGAGAATGCACCTACGGCGCATGCGCTCTGAGAATGCGGGTTTTCTGAATGGGGAATGTGCATGCACGGAGTGACGTCATCGTCGCTCCGGCCAATCACAGCGCCGGAGCGGTGAGCGGTGATACCCGGAAGTAACCTCCGGGAGAGATGGCTGTGGCTGGAGGGGAAGACGAGGATGGCTTTGTGGGCTTCGATCTAAGGTAAGTAATGCATAATGTGTAGAAATGTGGGGGAAACAACTGCACTAGCTAAACATGTAAAAAACAATATAACAATGTAGCAGCCGGCACACAAACAAACAAAGTCAGTGATAAATGGAAAACAAAAAGTGCAGCGCTAGAAAAAACTGTAGAGGTGCTGTCATAAGCATATGACATGCAAAAATTATAGTCCAGGAAGACAATGTAAACAATGTGAGGTGCTGTGAAGAAAAGCAAAACATCACCTAGCAAACAGGTATTATAAAAGAAAGTCCATTGGTATGATTCCAAACAGATGAGTGAAAGCACTAAACAGGTGCAGTGGACAATGTGAGTAGTTCATAGGTGTGGTTCCCATGAAAAAGATCAGAACACTTCACATAAGATGCCAATTCAGATGAAGGAAAATGATGTGTAGCTTGTCTGTAGTAATCTTCAAAGTATCAAATATAGGAAATATTGGTCAATCCACCGGACTCTGGATTGACACAGGGCGGGATTATGGTCGCTGGCGAGAGCGATTGGACTATTGCCTCTCCACGTCACTGGCTCCGCCCTTTGGCCCTTCCTGTCCGTTCCATCTACATTGGGTGTCCCCTGTGCTGCGATTAATGCAGCACTCGGTTTCATTGACACCTTGCACCTTGCCAGCATAGTTCCCCGGTTTAAATTCCTCATATGTGTTAACTTTATGGATCTTCTTACCATTAAGGGGAAGCTACATGTTGCGTTTTGCGTTAGATCGCAGCCCTGTATAGGCCATACTGATACGGCATGAGTATCTTTACACCTTATACTGAAATACATATACGATCATGTAGATAGCGTATGTCCCATAAACAAATTATTATCATTCATAGGATGTTCTCTCCACCTTATATGGTGCGCATATATATATTTTTGGTTAGTGCTGACAGTTTGTATGTGTTAGATTGAGATATGATATATATACAATGTGTATGCCAAAGTGTCCGTTTCATCACATCCTGTCATCATTGTTCATTTCCTGTCTCCTCCCTTTCTGGGGAGGAGTTTTGGATGTTCTTTGTATTTAAGTCTAGCAGTGTGGGGGTACAGACACATGCCCCTGTTAATGGCTTTGAGCCGAAACGCGTCGGGTTATATGCTGAGTACCCCATACTGCTTTTTATTTTAATTATCACGTGATTTTATTTATTTTAAATAAAGCCTTCACAGGTTTATTTTTGATCTGCACCATTGGGAGCATTTCCTTTTTTTCTATATACATCCATATCTGCTGAGTTGACTCTTGAGCCTGGCCTCTTACCGTTGGCCTTATATACTTGGGGTCCTGTTTCGGAGGGGAGATATCTGACCAGACTGGTTCCATCATCCTAAACCGGAGTGACCACCATCACAGATCCACCTCTACAGAGCCCAGGGTCCGCTGAGACCACCACGCCTTGTCAGACTTGCTGTTAGTATTAACAAGTAAGTCCACCACAGCTGGTAAGAGTACCTATTTCCTATATTTAATGCATAATGAGCTAGTATGCTAGTCATACTAGCTCATTATGGCTTTGTTTTGCGGGTTTCTTTATTTTATTTGGGTTTACAACTGCTTTAATACTCCCAAATGCCTTGTACACTCGACTGTTTTTTCTCGGCAGGAGAAAAAAACAAAGTTTTTCCCGAAGGGATTCCTCTCAAGCCTGCCTTGCATACGTTCAGGCCAAATACCGCCCGTCCAAAGCACGGTGACGTACACCAAGTATGACGGGACTATAAAGGGGAAGTTCTATTCAAACAGTGCCACCCTTTGGGCTGCTTTTGCTGATCCTCATGTTACTAATAGTTTGGTGGGTGACGATTTGCGCTTTTCAGTCTTCGTGCTTTTCAGTCCGTTACAGCCTGACGAATGTGCTATCTCAATTATGAACACTAGTTTTATCAGAACGAGCGCTCCTGTCTCATACATGATTCTGAGCATGCGCATTTTTTTCCCCTCGGAAAAGCATACACACGACCGTTTTTCCCGGCAGGAAAAAAAGGAAATATTTTCTGGAGCATACACACGGCTGGGATTCCCGGCCAAAAGCTCTCATGGCAGTTTTCCTGTCGGGAAAACTGGTCGTGTGTACTAGGCATAACTGTGTCAGACTAGAGCAGGGGTGCCCAACCTTTTGAAGTGCAAGGGCCACTTAAGAAACTTGGTAACCGGTCCCGGGCCACAATGACCAGAGCGGGTGGATGGCAGCCCACTCTACTCTACTTTTTTTTTGTGGATTGGATTGGAGGTAGGCATTTGTAAACGGACATTTACATTTGCCATTCCGTAGATGTGAATGAAGGGTCTGACTGACCGTGTGAAAGGGGCCCAAGGCTGCTTTCACACTGATGCGCTGTTTACCTGCACTGCGGGTGCAGAACAGTTCACCTGTGGCTTTCCTGCAGGTTAGCTGCACTTCGACATAGATTTCTATTATATCCTGTAGGTGTGGTGCACTTTCAGAAAGCACACCAAACTCGCAGGTAATAGAAGTCTATGGCTCAGTGCAGGTACGTTTGAAAGCAGCCCAGTAACCACTGCAGAACAGATATGCCCATATATACACTCTGATTTTAGTAATAAACTTACCTTTAATAACAGTATTCTATTCCATCCCAGAGCAGGAGGTCACAGGCCACACCAGAGGGCTCCGCGGGCCACATGTGGACCCCGGGCATAGGGTTGGGCACCCCTGGACTAGAGGATGTAGCCATGGGGGGTTATTTACAAAAGGCAAATCGACTTTGCACTACAAATGCACTGAAAGTGCACTTGGAAGTACAGTCACTGAGGGGTAGATCTGAAATGAATGGAAGCTCTGCTGATTTTATCATCCAATAACGTGTAAGCTAAAATGCTGTTTTTTATTTTCCTTGCATGTTCCCCTCGGATCTACAGCGACTGCACTTCCAAGAGCACTTGCAAAAGCAGTCGCTGTAGATTGCTGTGGCTTTCTCTCCTCTTTGCCTGAGTTAGCCCATTCATTCATAGCTGACCATCTGCTTACTTTGTTATTGACTGCCTGGTTGGTTCCTCCTCTTGCCTGGCAGCTCTCTATGGTCCTCTCTCCTCCCGGATCAGCCTCTCTGTGACAGCGAATGTCGGGTGGACTTTGCTCCGCCTGACAGGGAAGCGAAGACCGGTTCCTATGCTTGTACCGGGGTGCAGGAGTGCACTTGGCAATTCTTTTTACCTGTTGAGATCCACGCTATAGTCGAATGACGGCTTTAGCGCGGATCTAAATTCCCAACAAGCCGTCAATTGACGGCCTGTCACTAGCACGTTCCCTGCGCGCGCTCCAGAGCGCGCCGCGGGGAAATTCTGTGTTGGCCGTGTCCCTTGGACACAGCCAATCACAGATTGCCGCGAACGGCCAATCAGAGTGTCCGTTTTCGATGCGATCTGTGCGGTGAATGAGAGATGATCTCATATGTAAACATATGAGATCATCTCTCATTGCCGTTTTACACAGAGACAGCGTCCTGTCTCTGGAGAGGAGGAGACTGATCTGTGTTCCTTGTACATAGAGACACAGATCGGTCACCCCCCCAGTCACCCCCCCTCCCCCCACAGTTAGAACACTATGAAGGGAATACATTTAACCCCTTTCTCACCCCCTAGTGTTAACCCCTTCAATGCCAGTCATAGTATACAGTAATTAGTGCATATTTATAGCACTGTTCGCAGTATAAATGTGAATGGCGCCAAAAGTGTCCGATGTGTCCGCCATAACGTCGCAGTCCCAATAAAAATTGCAGATCGCCGCCATTTCTAGTAAAAAAAAAAAATAATAAAAAATAATAATTCTGTCCCCTATTTTGTAGGCACTATAACTTTTGCGGAAACCAGTCGCTTATTTAGATTTTTTTTTTTTTTACCAAAAATATGTAGAAGAATACGTATCGCCCTAAACTGAGAAAAAAATGTGTTTTTTTTTTAAATTGGGATATATTATATAGCAACAAGTAAAAAATATTGTATTTTTTTTCAAAATTGTCGCCCTTTTTTGTTTATAGCGCAAAAAATAAAAAACGCACAGGCGATCAAATACCACAAAAAAAAAGCTCTAGTTGTGGGGAAAAAAGGACGTCAATTTTGTTTGGGAGCCATGTCGCATGACCGCGCAATTGTCAGTTAAAGTGCCGCAGTGCCGGAAGCTGAAATTTCACCTGGGCAGGAGGGAGGTATATGTGCCCAGTAAGCAAGTGGTTAAGCAGGTGCAGCTCTGCAGTGTTGTAAGGGTGTCTGGTGGTAGTCACAGTCACCTGTTTCCCAGAAAGTTTAAAGTGGATTTCCACCTAAAAGTGTAACTTCCGCTTAATCCACTCCTCGTCCCCTTACATGCCACATTTGGCATGTGATTTTTTTGGGGGGCTTCAGGAGGAGTGGGACTTCCTGTCCCACTTCCTCCTTCCGCCGAGGGGTTTCTAAGGCGATACGTTATATCACCTTGGGCAGCCCCTCCCTGTAGGCGATCGCCTGGGACACGTGACAGGTCCCAGGTGATCTGGGCCGGGTGCCCACACTTAGAATGAAGATGCCGGCCCGAGAGGGGGGGGAGAGGAGCAGAGCCCCCACCGGCGCATTGCTGGAACGTGGAGCAGGTGAGTGTCTGTTTATTAAAGTGGTTGTAAACCCACTTTTTGACTTTTAAGGCTTACCTTTTGGTATAATGAATATCTCCTAAACCTGTAAGGTTTAGGAGATATTCCCCTCGCAATGCGCCGCTGATTGCAGCGGCACATGCGCAGGGGGGACCCTCGGCTGAAGGGCTGGCCGCCGCCGACCCTTGCCGGAATGAAATCTCCCACGCACATTCGCGGGAGTGACGTCATTGCCACTCCAGCCAATCACATCGCTGGAGCGGCGATACCCGGAAGACACATCGGCGTGGACCAGGTAAGTCACTTCTCCTAGTTGCGAGGTAAGTATTTCATAATGAGCTAATATGCGGTGCATATTAGCTCATTATGACTTTTGCCTTGCAGGTGTAAAAAAAAAAAAAAAATGTAAATGCGGGTTTACACTTTTTGTAGCTGCTGACATTTAATAAACATTAAAAATGACTGGAACACCCCTTTAACAGCACACAGCTAGCACTGCGCCCCCCTTCCTACAATAAATTGCTCTGACCCTTCTGCCCACCCCTTGCACTGGCCCTGCCCTCAGATCTACAGCGACTGCACTTGCACGTGCACCTGTAGTGCAAAGTGGATTTTCCTTTCGTTAATAACCTCCATGGTGTCTGTTTTTTTGTTTTGTTCTTTGAGCGTTTATTCTTGCTTCTTACAGGAAGGTAAAGCGTATCTCTGAGTACGCCCGTGTGCATAGCATGGCTGATCAGTACAATAGAAGCGAATGGCAGCAGGGTGAAGCTTTGTAATGAATGTGGAGTGGGCGGAGTCAGCGCTCCATCCTATGGCTAGGAGCTGTGATCAGGCACATGAGATGCTCAGTGTACTGCATGTGTCACTATGCTGACAGCTCTCTTCCCGCAGGTCATGATGCAGTGCGGGGGACATCTGTACACCGCGGCTTAGTGCAGATCAGGAGGAGGAGGAGGAGGGGGGGAGAGCAGCGATCGGATCTGACAGACAGGCAGGCAGGGGGGAGACATGTCACATCTGCTACAGGCGGCCGATCGGGTGCGATGGAAGAAGAAGGAGGCGGTGGTGAAGAAGGCAGCCCTGGTCCTGGTCGCAGTGTATGGAGTGAAGACTCTCTATCCTCTCCTATGTAGACAGCTCCGCAGGAAGGAGCCCAGTCCGTGCAGACATGATCCTCAGAGCCAGGATGGGGGGAGCAGCTCGCCCTCCTCCCCCGCTATCAATGCGGAATTCTACCGGCAGCTGCTGGAGCTCCGGAAGATCCTCTTCCCCCGGCTGCTGAGCAGGGAGCTGGCGCTGCTGTCCGTACACTCGGTGGCGCTCGTCTCCAGGACCTTCCTGTCCGTCTACGTTGCTGGTTTGGACGGGAAGATCGTGAAGAGCATCGTGGAGAAGAAGCCGAGGAGCTTTCTGCTGCAGCTGATGAAATGGCTCCTCATCGCCATCCCCGCTACCTTTGTAAATAGCGCGATCCGCTACCTGGAGTGTAAGCTGGCCCTGGCTCTGCGCACCCGCCTGGTGGACCATGCCTACCAGACCTACTTCGCCGATCAGACCTATTATAAAATCATCAACATGGACGGCAGGCTGGCCAACCCTGACCAGTCTCTGACCGATGACATTATGATGTTCTCCCAGTCTATAGCACACTTGTATTCCAACCTGACCAAACCTATCCTAGATGTGGTGCTCACCTCCTACACCCTCATCCAGACTGCTAGATCTAGAGGAGCCAATCCCCTGGGGCCTACTATGCTGGCTGGCCTGGTGGTCTATGCAACAGCCAAGGTGCTCAAGGCCTGCTCCCCCAAATTCGGCAAGCTGGTGGCCGAAGAAGCCCATAGGAAGGGCTACCTGCGCTACGTCCATTCTCGAATCATAGCCAACGTAGAAGAAATCGCCTTCTACAGGGGCCACAAGGTAAGATGAGAAGAGCCCAGGAGGGAAATGTGAGAGGCCCTGGGAAGATGCTGCTATTGTGATGCTGATGAGGTCCCATCCCCCGCCTTATTATCTAGCACTCTTTCCTCTAGAAATTCAAAACCGTCTACCGCTAACGCAAAAGGCACAGTTGGCTCAGCGTGTAGCACAGATGTCATTTTGTTTGTTGTGTCGCTGTGCAATCTTATCCTTTAACGGTTATACCATTGTTGACTATATGCTGCATGTGTAATATCAGGTACAGTATCTCACAAAAGTGAGTACACCCCTCACATTTTTGTAAATATTTTATTCTTTATCTTTTCATGTGACAACACTGAAGAAATGACACTTTGCTACAATGTAACGTAGTGAGTGTACAGATTGTATAAGGGCCCTTTCACACCATTGGACCGTATGTCCGTTTTTCATCCATCCGTTTTTGGATGAAATATGGACATACATGTATCCCTATGGGATTACGAATGAACATCCGCTGACATCCGATCTCATCAGTCCCCGCTATGCTCCGTTTCTGCAGACAGAGGAAAATCCTATTTTTCCATCCATCTGCATATCGGATCAGATGAACACGGATCATCCGATCCCCCCATAGAGGAGAGCGGAGATCTGACAGGGTGGTCCCTGCACAGTGTACAGGGACTGCCCTGTGATCTGCTGGCTCAACGGGGATCAGCGGATGTATAAGGAACGGATCCTCATAGGATCCGTGGGTGTGAAAGGGCCCTAACAATGTACATTTTCTGTCCCCTCAAAATAACTCAACACACAGCTATTAATATCTAAACTGCTGGCAACAAAAGTGAGTGCACCTCTATGTGAAAATGTCCAAATTGGGCCCAAAGTGTCAATATTTTGTGTGGTCGTCATTATTTTCCAGCACTGCCCTAACCCTCTTTGGCATGAAGTTCACAGGTTGCCACTGGAGTCCTCTTCCACTCATCCAGGACAACATCACTGAGCTGGTGGATGTTAGAGACCTTGCGCTCCTCCACCTTCTGTTTGAGGATGCCCCACAGATTCTTAAAGCAGAGTTCCACCCAAAAATGGAACTTCCGCTTAATCCACTACTCACCCCCTTACATGCCACATTTGGCATGTCATTCTTTTTTGGGGGGGGGGGGGGCTTCAGGAGGAGTGGGACTTCCTGTCCCACTTCCTCCTTCCGCCGAGGGGCTGGTTAGGCGATTAAGCTGACACTGATAGGTCCTAGACAATCGCCTGTCCAATCAGCGGCGCGCCGCGCGCATGCGCAGTGCTGCTCGCGCATGTGGAGTGGGTGCCCGGCCGTGAAGCCGAAAGGCTGTCACGGCCGGGTGCCCACAGTTAGAATGAAGACGCCGGCCGGGGAGGGGGGGCGAGGAGCGGAGCCCCGGCCGGCGCGGCTCTGGAATGCTGGAGCAGGTAAGTGAATGTTTATTAAAAGCCAGCAGCTACACTTTTTGTAGCTGCTGACTTTTATTAAACATAACATTTGGCTGGAACACCCCTTTAATAAGGTTTAGGCCTTCAGACCTGATTGGCCAGTCCATCACCTTTACCTTCATCTTCTTTAGCAAGGCAGTGGTTGTCTTGGAGGTGTGTTTGGGGTCATTATGCTGGAAAACTGCCTTTCTGCCCAGCCTCTAAAGGGAGGGGATCATGCTCTGCTTCAGTATGTCACAGTACATGTTGGCATTCATGGTTCTCTTAAAGGGGAGGTTCCCCTAAAAAGAAACTTTTAACATTGCATGTCTCTTTTTAATTACATGTAGAATCGGCTGGTAGTTTAAAAAAAAAACGTCCGTACATACCATTTTCGGCATGTAGTCTCACCGTCGCTTCCGGGTCTGGCGGTCGGGTATGGGTGTGCCTACTTGATTGACAGGCATCCGATCGACGCATACAGCGCGTCACGAGATGCCGAAAGACGCCGAACATTGGTGCGCATGCGCCGTATAGAGCCGCACCAACGTTTGGCTTCTTTCGGCATCTCGTGACGCGCTGTATGCGTCGATCGGATGCCTGTCCCCGACCGCCAGACCCGGAAGCGACGGTGAGACTACATGCTGAAAATGGTATGTACGGACGTTTTTTTTTTAAACTACCAGCCGATTCTACATGTAATTAAAAAGAGACATGCAATGTTGAATGAATGAATGAAAACTTATATAGCGCGGCACATGCGAACTGAATCGCCTCTGGGCGCTTGTTGTTCCTGTCTCCTTTGATATCAAAAGAGAAAAGTCTTGACCTTTTTCCTAAATGCTAGGTGGTTCTCCTCCAACCGAATGCTGGTTGGTAAGGCGTTCCATAGTCTGGGACCCTGGATCGCAAATCTTCTTTCCCCTTTGGACTTGAAGTTGGCTTTCGGAACCTGGAGCAGGTTCTGATTCGTGGATCGCAAAACGCGATTTGGATTATGCGCTTTTATTAATTCGCATAAGTAGAGGGGGGCATTCTCATGGACACATCTATGCGTAAGACAGAGGGCTTTAAAAGCGATTCTGTCTTTAACTGGCAGCCAATGAAGGGCTCTCAGTGAAGGTGAGATGGATTCCCAGGGTTTTTTCCCAGTCACAAGTCTGGCGGCCGTATTCTGAACGACTTGCAGACGAGCGATTTGGTATTTGGGGAGACCGAGGTAAAGGGCATTTGCATAATCCAACCTGGAGTTTACAATAGCTCCCACCACGACCGCTAGATCTTCTTTAGGGATGAACGGAGTGAGTCTGCGTAGTAGGCGCAGTAGATGGTGAGATCCGCTGACCACTGACCCTATTTGTGCGTCCATTGTCATAAAGGAGTCAAGAATGACCCCTAGGCTTTTGACTTTGGCGCTAGGGGTGATGAGCTTGCCCAAAATAGGTGGGGGAGACCACGCTGTTGAGGGTTGATTCCTTCGCTTGGCGTGAAACAGAAGAAGTTCTGTTTTCGCTCCATTGAGTTTAAGATAACTCTTTGTCATCCAGTCCTCTATCAAAGAGAGACATGTCTCTAGATTGAGGTGGTGATCCTGTCTATTGCAGATGCAGAAATACAGTTGCGTGTCATCTGCATAAGAGTGATAAAGCAGTTTTTGACTGCTAATAATCTCAAAAAGAGGACGAAGGTAGATGTTGAATAGCACTGGTGACAGAGGCGATCCTTGAGGGACTCCGCATGTTACTGTGCGTTTTTCAGACGTAAAAGGTCCTAGCTTCACTGTTTGCGATCGGTTTTCCAAAAAAGAGGAGAACCAAGATAAATCGCCTTCTGCGACCCTGGCTACTTCAGAAAGCCGAGTCAGTAACAGATTGTGGTCTACAGTGTCAAAAGCTGCACTTAGGTCCAACAGAACCAGGAGACAAGCTTCTCCTTCGTCTGCGGCCTTGAGAACATCGTCCCATACTTTCAGTAATGCTGTTTCTGTCCCATGTCCGGGACGGAAGCCTGATTGCAATGGGTCAAGTAGCTTGTAGGTATCTAGATGCAGTTGCAACTGTTGTACCACTACTTTTTCCATTATCTTAGAGAATACGTTGAGGCTTGTTATGGGACGGCGGTGGAGTGGGTCCTTGGGGTCCAGGGAGGGTTTCTTCAGGAGGGGTTGGATTACACCCTCTTTCAACTGTGAGGGCACTATGCCCTCCAAGAAAGACTGGTTGATAAGCTGCGTGATGGGAGGAGCCAGGATGTCGGCGCATTCCTTCAGCAGTTTTGTGGGGATAATGTCATTTGGCGCTGCGCCATTGCGCAGAGTACAAATGACATTCTTAGTGGACTCGATGGAGATGGGTTCCAGGGTGAACTTACCTGATATCGGAGAATTACTATGGGTGTTATGTGAGAGGCTACAGGGGGGGCTGAGGGGAGAAACATTTTGCTGAATGCTTTCACGGATTGCCTCGATTTTATTAACGAAATAATCCGATAGCTCATTGCAAAATTCTTGTGTGTCCGAACTGGGGGCTTCAATGCATCCTGGCTTCATGGTCTGGGTGACCATCTTGAAGAGTTCGCGGGGGCGGTTTAGGGCACCGTTGATAGCCTCCGAAAAATAATTCTTCTTGGCTTGGAAAATTCCTTTGTGGTATTTTCTTGTGGTCGCCTTGTAGATGGATAGGTTTAGCTCAGAAGAACATCTTTTCCAGGCAGATTCTGCCCTTCTGCGTTCTTGCTTCAGTAACGACAGCTGGTTGTTAAACCAGCTGCGGTTGTTTTTCCGAATGCGGGTTATTCGTTTCGGCGCTACCAAGTCGGCTGACTGTAGCATGGCCGAGTTTATGGCTTTCAATGTTTCAACGGCCGTTTGCTGCGGCTGGGTAGTTTCTATTTTTTTCCTTAAAGTCGTTTTGAAGAGTTCCGAGTGGAGCTTCTTCTGACATCTAGTCCAGTGTGTTGCCACTGGATTCGATGTTTTTGTTGCGGGGGGGATGGTGGAAATACTGAATGTAATTGCCTGGTGGTCTGTCCATGGCAATTTTTCATTTTCCCCAATTTTTATTTCCAGAGCTTGTCTGAAAATAAGATCAAGTGTGTGACCTGAAGCATGTGTAGGCCCACATACTAGTTGCTGCAATCCTAAACCTTCCAGGTGGTCAATACAGGCGTCGGCAATGGGGTCTTGTGAGGAATTGGCCCAGAGATTGAAATCCCCTAACAGCAAGAGTTGTTTACTGTTGAGGGTATAAGTGGAGAAGAAATCCGTCCATGATGAGAGCAGCTGCGATTTTGGGCCGGGTGGCCTATAGCAGAGCAGAATGTGGACGGTCTCCTTCGAACTTGCTTGCAGTTGCAGAGTAAGGGTTTCCATGAATGGAAGAGGGTTTTGGCGGACTGGTTTGGTGATCGTAAGATGAGTCTTGTGGATCACCGCCAGGCCGCCTCCTCTTTGCCCTATTCTGTTTTCCGTTATGATACGGTAATTTTCTGGCACCAGTTCTCCTAGAATGGTGTTACAGTCGGCTGTGAGCCAGCTCTCTGTAATAAAAAGACAGTCTAGATCCTTTTGTTGAATGAAGTCGCGGATTTCTAGTCGGTGTTTTACTGCTGATCTAGTATTGATCAGAGCACATGATATGTGCTTGACCTGGGGTAAATGACTGAAATGTCTAACCGTCGATCTATGATTGGTTCTCCATAGTCGCTCAGTTCTTAGGGCCTTTTTGGTGATGGCTGGCAGTATTGCGGCGCATTGCCTCAAACTCCAAATGGTCTCGGCAGAATATTGCCTACATGCCATGTTCGCCAATACACCAGGGGGGGGGGGTGGATTTTAGGGCAGTGGGGAGAGGAATTGGCTAAACTCCTCTCTCCTGGCTTGGTCCAGAGGAAGGCAAAAAAACCCTGGCGGCGCTCGGCCAATATGCTCCGGCAGGGAAAAAATTCCTTCCTGACCCCTGTAAGAGGCGATCGGGTAACCCCTGGATCAAGTTGTAGTGGTGATTAAGATTTGGGGCTGGGTGTAGCAAAACAGGCCTGCCGATCGGTAGCAGGATCCAGACTGGTAAAGCTTCCAGATTGGGTGGATCGGTGCTACTATTTGGGGCCAGGATTCCTAGCCCGGGGTGTGAGGTAACTTTCCTGGGGGTATGGGGTGGGGTTCAAGTCCGTTTTCGGACTTTGGTGGCGGTTGGAGGGGGTGAGAAGCGGCGCGCCACTAGGCCGCGGGTGAAGCCGCGGCCTTTCCTAGTTGCGGCTGCCGCGATTGCCTCC
Source organism: Rana kukunoris (assembly GCA_029574335.1). NCBI lineage: Eukaryota > Metazoa > Chordata > Amphibia > Anura > Ranidae > Rana > Rana kukunoris. Next base: position 155,369,934 of record CM056051.1, read on the forward strand.
AGGCCGGCGCGGAGGTATCGAAAAAGCGCCCGAGACGGCGGAAAATTGCAGGGATTGCAGGGATAGGTGGCGGATGGTTAGTTAGAGAGGGGCTGGTAGTGTGGGGGTATAGAAGGGTAGGTGTGGATAGGGTGGAGAGCCGTGGCTTTAAGTTGCAGCGGTGGCTTGTCCTGAAAAGGACGGCTGCCTGCAACCTCAGTGGATGGCTTACCTGCTGGAGAGGGATGAAGGAGGGAAGCCAGGGGGGCCAGGTAGATCCGGGGGAAAGCCGGTGGTGAGTTGTTTGAGGGATAGAGGGGTAGAGCAAGCCTACCTAGCAGTCTGCCTAGCCACTATCTGCCTGTCTGGTCCCTGGCGAGAGCAGACTCGAGCGGAAGACCGGAGCGTCCTACTCTCCCACTGACACTGACTGACTAAAAAAAAAAGTTTCTTTTTAGTGGAACCTCCCCTTTAATGACCTGTAGCTCCCCAGTGCCAGAAGCAAGCATGCAGCCCCAGACCATGACATTCCCACCACCATGCTTCACTGTAGGCAAGACACACTTGTCTTTGTACTCCTCACCTGGTTGCCACCACACACGCTTGACACCATCTGTACCAAATAGGTTTATCTTGGTCTTGTCAGACCACAGGACATGGTTCCAGTAATCCTTAGTCCTTAGTCTGCTTGTCTTCAGCAAACTGTTTGCAGGCTTTCTTGCACATCATCTTTAGAATATGCTTCCTTCTAGGACAACAGCCATGCAGACTAATTTGATGCAGTGTGCGGGGTATGGTCTGAGCACTGACAGGCTGCCCCCTTCAACCTCTGCAGCAAATACGTCTATCTCCCAAAGACAACCTCTGGATATGATGCTGAACACGTGCACTTAACTTCTTTGACAACCATGATGAGGCCTGTTCTGAGTGGAACCTGTCCTGTTAAACTGCTGTATGGTCTTGGCCACGGTGCTGCAGCTCAGTTTAGGGGTCCTGGCAATCTTATTTATTTATTTCAGGTACTTATATAGCACCATCAATTTACACAGCACTTTACATATACATTGTACATTCAGATCAGTCCCTATCCCCAAGGAGCTTACAACCTATGGTCGCTAACACACATCCATACATATACTAGGGCCAGTTTTGACAGGAGCCAATTGACATACCAGCTTTCTTTTAGAGTGTGAGAAGAAAACCGGAGTACCCGGAAAGAAACCCACGTAAGACACAGTGAGTACATATAAAACTCCAGGCAGATGGTGTCAGGGCCGTCTTAAGTAATGCTCTGGGGCCCCTACAATGGAGACAATTTTGGGGCAGCGTAGGCTCAAGGACCAGCTGCTTTGGGGAAAGTGCAGGGGGCCCCCATGTGGCTGGGGCCCCTGGGCAGTGCCCAGTTGTGCCCTCTCATTAAGACAGCCCTGGATGGTGTCATGGTTGGGATTCGAATCAGCAACCCTTTTTGCTGCTAGGTAGCCTAGGCCATCTTTATGTAGAGCAACAATTCTTTTTTTTCAGATCCTCAGAGAGTTCTTTGCCATGAGGTGCCATGTAGAACTTCAAGTGACCAGTATGAGAGAGTGAGAGGGATAACACCAAATTTAACACACCTTCTCCAGATTCACACGTGAGACCGTGTAACACTAAGGAGTCACATGACATCGGGGGAAGGATAATGTCTGATTGGGCCCAATTTGGACATTGTCACTTAGGGGTGTACTCACTGTTGTTGCCAGTGGTTTAGACATTAATGGCTGTGCATTGAGTAGTTTTGAGGGGACAGCAAATTTACTGTTATACAAGCTGTACACTCACTACTTTACATTGTAGCAAAGTGTAATTTCTTCAGTGTTGCCACATGAAAACATAGAATAAAATATTTACAAAAATGTGAGGGGTGTACTTAGATTTTTGAAATACTGTCTATAAACACACCCAGGCAGGTCTAATGGACAGTAATGATAGGACCAGTGTATTATTTATGTTACGCCTAAAGTACTGTATGTGTGTGTATAAGGCCCCTTTCACACGAACGGTCCTGTCAGTTTTTTAAGGGGTTGGAATGGTACTTTTTTTCCCCCTAAATATCTTTATTTACCTTAGTGCAGTCCTCTTTCACATACCTTATCCTTTGATTTTGCTTTTAACCTCCCTGGCGGTATGATTCTTTAAGATTTTAGGTGCTGAAAGCGGTACCTTTATTTGCAAGGGAATTTGGCGTGTTATACTGTAGGCTTGTAATTCTTAGGAATAACTCACTTAAATCTGACCAAACAAGAGTCTAATAGGCATCCCGGGTATGATTTTTTTTTTTAATTAAAAATTATAATATAATAAATAGTTATAAAAAATTATAACAAATAATAATATAATTATAGTAAAAATTATTCAATAATGTAATCAAATCAAAATCACTGAAATTTGCTCAGTTGCAGAATTTTTGCTGTCATTATTTTTTTTTTTTTATGACGAATTTCCCCACAAATCGCTATCGCTAAATTCTGCAAGTGATTATAATTTATTATCGCTGTTTTCTAGCTGATCTAAAACCATTTTTGACATAAAGGGACACTTTTGGTTGCTATGGACAATCTACAGTTTCCAGGCAGAAAGAACAGTTTTTATTATATAAAAGAACATGCAGGGCACTGGACAGACCACTAGGGACATGGGGGGTGTGTATTTTTTACATACAGTACTGTTATCTATAAGATTACAGTATACTGTATGTAAAGTGTTTGTTTACTTTTTTGAATTTGGCGCCGTTCTCCGCTCCCGTGCGTCGTAACGTCGCAGGGAACGGAGCTCGGCGGCACACGGGAACGCTGTGTGAATCGAGGGAGCACCCGCTCGCTCACACAGCGTGGATGCATCGCTGGATCCAGGAAGAAGGTAAGACAGCGTGCGCTGCAGGCTCTGCATGTCTACCCCGAGCGTGACTCTGGGATACCGTTCTTAGCAAGAAAAAAACACCCCGAGTCACGCTCGGGAATACCGCCAGGGAGGTTAAATGTCCTTATTTCTTCTAAGAAATCCTCACTTCATGTTCTTCTGTCTGTAACTACACACAGTAATGCAAGGCTTTCTCCCTGGTGTGGAGAAAGACTCTTGAGGGGGAGGGGGCTAACAGGAGAGTCAGGACGCCCACTAACACACAGCTCCTTTCTCTATCTGCAAAGTAGAGCGTGTCCTGACAATCCTGTTTGCTGAACTGATTGGACCCTCAATTTTGGGGTTAATTAACTAAGATTAATACCACATGCATTTTTGAGTTAAAACAACTCATGTGATATTAATCTCAAAAATAGTCAATTCACGAAAACACATATTACTGAATGCGTTAAATATTTTTGTTTATTAGCACTTACATTTTCCATTATTTTTGGCAGTTTTTTTTTTTTCACTTTTTTTGCAAGCTAAGGCCGCTTTCTCACAGGGGCCTCTACCTGACGGACTCTGCTTGCTTAGCAGGGGATCGCTCTACTGATCCCCACTGAGCAGGTGGATGACAGGTCTGTCTCTGCTCACTGTGCTGAGCAGCGATGGGCCCCATTCCCACTCTCCTCTATAGGGCGATCAGGAGAAAATAGACTGCCTGTCCATTTTCATCCGATTCAGGGATCTCCAAACTATGGCCCTCCAGCTGCTGTGGAACTACACTTCCCATGAGGCATTGTAAAACTCTGACATTTGTAGACATGACTAGGCATGATGGGAATTGTAGTTCCTGAACACCTGGAGGGCCGTAGTTTGGAGACTCCTGCTAGGTCTACCATCCGTCTGGATTTGGCGGACAGGATCAGATGTCACCGCTGACATCCGCTGCTCCATAGAGGTGAATGGAGGGTGTGATCAGGTCCACCTGAAAAACAGGCGGACCAGTTTAGACACACCGTGTGAAAGGGCCTAACACTGCACCAGAAGGCACACAGCAGTATTGTGAAACTAGGAAAACATTCTAGGGTGCTATCATTCACAAAATGGTCTCCCTCTGATGAAGCGTTACAATTCATTTTCATTCCTGAGCTCAGAGGAGAACGCTGATACATTGTATACTTTTCCCTTCCTGGCCAGTGCACAGTTCCTCTAATTGTTATTTTGTACTTTTCTAAAATACCGCCAGCAAACATCAGGTTATAAATAACAAATGTGTGTGTTTTTTTTATTGATGATTTTAATGATTTATCTCATGTTTTTGAGCTGTATTTACCTCTCTCTTTTAACAATTGTGCAGTATTTACCTCACATTCAATATCTTAGAGTCGGTTCACACTGGGGCGACTTGGGATCCGACTTGAAGTCGCCTCAAGTCGTCCCAAGTCGTGCTGTCCAGAAAAGCAATGTACGTTTATGGGAGCCGTCTTAATACACACTACTGAAGTCGCTCCGACTTCAGAAGAGGTTCCTGTACTACTTCAATCAGACTTCTAGGCGATTTGTACCCATTGATTTCAATGGAAGTCGCCTCCGAAGTCTGATCACTGTCTTAACTGAAGCTACTTTCCAGGAAGATAACATACATTTCTCAGGCAAACCTCTCCCTCCCCCTCCCTCTCCCAGAGCTGATTGTTGTTTGATTGGCCACTGGAAAGTCTCCTGTCCTGGAGACGACTTCAATTAGTGTTGTAAATCGCCCCAGATCGCCCTGTGGTTCATGCTGAAGTCGTGTTGGAGTTGCCTCTGAAAGTCGTGCTGGAAGTCGTGTCGCCCCAGTTTGAACCGGCTCTTACTTTGATGAATTGACACTTTTATTATCTCATGCAATATTAAAAAAAAAAATTGTCATGTGACCTTCATATCACATGCGGAATCTTTTAGTGAACTGACCCTTATGTCCTCATGCTCATGGGCATTTTTACAGCCGTGCTTAGGAGTTTTTTTTATAGCTTAAAAACGCCTCTCCATGTTATTCAATGGCCTCATGCCCACATGGGCATTTTTGAGCTGTAAGTGACATAGGCGTTTTTAATGGGGTTGTAAAGGTTCGTATTTTATTTTCTAAATAGGTTCCTTTAAGCTAGTGCATTGTTGGTTCACTTACCTTTTGCTTCGATTTCCCTTCTAAATGTTTTTTTTCTTTGTTTCGAATTTCTCACTTCCTATTTCTCCTCAGTAAGCTTTCCACCATCATCCGAGCGGTAGAAAGTCATTTAGAACAGCTTACTGAACACCTTACTGAGGAGGAACAGGAAGTGAGAAATTCAGACCAAGATAACAAATAAAATAAAAAAACATTTAGAAGGGAAATTGAAGGAAAAGGTAAGTGAACCAACAATGCACTAGCTTAAAGGAACCTATTTAGAAAATAAAAAAACAAACCTTTACAATTAAGCTCCAAAAAAAAAACCCAGGACCAGCGTGTTCTGAGGCTCCAGCGCTAGAGCTGTAAAAACACTAGACGTCGGTTAAAGCTGTTAAACACGGCTTAACTTTGTAAACAGAGCTTTAAAGCAGGGTTTCTACTAACATTTTGAATTTTTTTAAAGTATGTCCGTTTATTAATTTTTTTAGCTGTACACATAGGGTCACTTACTATGTCTAAATGCGCCGCCGTTCCGCAGACTCCTTAGCAAAGAACAGTTTATATTCCATTGTGCTGATGGTTGTCATTTTGCTTGTGGGCATTGTGAAGCCCTCAAGACAGCATCAGCGCCGCCCCGTCAACCACTTGGGTTGCCATCACAACGAGCAGAAGTGCGCGCCGTTGTGATGTGATATATGCAACCCATAAACAAAAAACATGCATTCATTGAATCGCGTCACTCCCGGTATCGAAGTAACGCGATTCTTGCCCTAGGGGAAGCGCATGGCATCCTGGGAAATGCATCAGCGCTCGGAGGAGCCGAGGGAGCTGACGTCAAGATCCTCTGTGAACCAGAGGGCAGATTACGTGGGACCGCATAGCAACAGGCAGTTCCAGGTGAGTAAAAACATTTTTTTTTTCCTTCGGGCTACTTTCAACTATAAAGCAAAATTATTTTTTAGATGGAAACTCCACTTTAAGCTTCGTCAGGCGTTTCTCTGCCTCTATTCAACATCAATGGTTCCCTATAGGATCCCATTGATTTGAATAGAAGTCACACCAGAAGTCGGATCACGATGATCCGACTTGCAGCGTAACTTGCGTGCTGAGGATCTTGAAGGGAAAAAATTGGCATGGGGTTCCCCCACGCCAATACCAGAGCCTTGGGTATGGTATGGATCTTAAGGAGAAAAAAAAATGGTGTGGGGGTCCCCCCAAGATCCATCTGAGCATGCAGCCCGGTGGGTCAGGAAAGGGGGGGCGAAAGCGATCCAGGCCACATGCCCTTGGGGTGGGGCCCCTGCGCTCCCCCATCCCAAAGCATCTTGTCTCCTTGTTGTCTCCTTGTTGATGAGGACAATGGCCTCTTCCCAACAACCCTGACCGTTGGTTGGCAGGGTCTGCGGGGTGGGGGCTTATCGGAATCTGGAAGCCCCCTTTAACATCCATGGATGATTAACTGGATTCACTTTCTGGGACTTTTATACTAACTTTTGGATACTTTCAAAGGACTTGTTCACTTGTGTTTATATGCATCTATGGCACATACTTATTGTTCACGATCATCATTAGTGATCCTTTTTATTTCTTATTTGATGTCTACATATATTAATTTATGGTGTTTACACTTATCCTTGTTGGAGCTTGATCGGATCATTGATCTTGGCTTTAATTTCACCAGCGCCGTATCTCTCTTCTTCCATATCTGTTTAATTTTTGTATCACAAATTTTGATACTGGCAGCTTCTTTATCACTATTAACTGTATGTGTTAGTTCATTCTTTTTATTTTTATCAAGCGTAGTGTTTCCTTTTGGATTTTTTTTAGGTATTTTATTAAGGCAGCTACGGCATCTCTTCCGATTTTCTACTCACCTCTCCGGAAATGTCTTCTCCCTCTTCTGGCGACATCTTCTCCCTCTGCTGGTCCTTCACCCTCTCCGGTTGTTCTCTCTCTGCTGTCTCCTATCTGTGCTGTCTTCTCGCTCCACAGACCCCGACAACCAATGGCCAGGGTTGTCAGGAAGAGGCCCTTGTCCTCATCAACATGTGGACAAGGTGCTGCCTAAAGCACCCACACCCCCCCCCCCCAATGCTGAGGGCATGTGACCTGGTACGTTCCCCCTTTCCTGACCTACCGGGCTGCGTGTATAGATCTTGGGGGGACCCCCACGTCATTTGTTTGGCATGGGGGTTCCCCTTAAGATCCATACTAGACCAAAGGATCTGGCATTGCCCTGGGTGGGAACCCCACACCAATAATTTTTTTCGATTTGGCAGGGGTTCCCCTTCAAGTTCCTTCGCACACAAGTCACGCTGCAAGTCAAATCATCATGATCCGTCTTCTGGTGCGACTTCTATTCAAATCAATGGGATCCCATAGGGAACCATTGATTTTGAATAGAGGCAGAGAAACGCGTCTGAAAGCTAGTGTGGCTAAACAAGCATTGACACTTTTTTCCTGGTATTGGTACTAGCTTTACAGCCTGTTTACAGCCTCCTACCTCCAATCTGATCCAGTCTGCAAAAAAAAAGAAGCAAAGGGATCACTTAGGTTTCAATCACACCTAAATTGTTAATGGCACCCTAACCGCGGTGGCAAAGTTCATATATATCCAAAGTATTCTGTGTAAAGTTTGTAATTCTTATATTGTGTTTCTTCTTCACCCTTGTGAATCCTTCACCCTAATTTTAGACCTGTCTCCAGGTCTATATAAACTTTCTCCTGGCTCATCAGATCCTCACATTCCTTCTGTCCTTTCCCCTCTCTGGGTCCTATTATGCTGGTGAGACTCTTTATACCCTTATGTCTTCCTGCTCCGTTCCTCAGTCAAACAAATGTCATCCAATAGTGTAGTATAACCATGATTTATTTAAAACATTAAAAAAAATAGCAGTCAAATGCTTCCACAATAAAAACCTGATGGAGCTGCTCCCTCCTCTCGTCCTCCACAGTGCTACATCACCTGACTCCGCCCAACGCGTATCATCACAATCACGTGACTTCATCAGGGGTTCTCTTTATATAGGGTTGAGGAGTTGTAGGGAGCGTGGGGAAACACAAAAGTTTTTTTTATTAAATTTTTTTGTTTTTTTACAATAAATTTCTATTCATTTAAATTCATAATATTAATTAAAAAGTCAAATAAAATACAATTATACAGTGATGCCAAAAAGCATTTGATCCCCTGCTGATTTTGTACATTTGCCCACTGACAATGAAATGATCAGTCTATAATTTTAAAGCGGTATTTCACCCTAAACATAAGATCTCCCATGCGATCCAGCATACTGGCGTCAGCGCCAGTATGCTGGGTTTTTTTTTTTTTATCGCACACTTACTGTATTATAGTGGAATTCCTTTTCTGTCCCCCGTGGTGGACGGCGCCAGTATAGCGCGTCACATCTTCCTAAAATACCCGATATGGACTCGGGTAATCTCGGCGAAAATGCGGCGCCTGCGCACAGACCTAGGAGCTGACTGCGCAGGCGCCGCATTTCTCCGAGTCCTACGGCTATGGCGCGTCACGCCCTCCGAAATAGGACTCGGAGAAATACGGCGCCTGCGCAGTCAGCTCCTAGGTCTGTGCGCAGGCGCCGCATTTTCGCCGAGATTACCCGAGTCCATATCGGGTATTTTAGGAAGATGTGACGCGCTATACTACAGCCGTCCACCGCGGGGGACAAAAAAGGAATTCCACAATAATACAGTAAGTGTGCGATTAAAAAAAAAAAAACCCAGCATACTGGCGCTGACGCCAGTATGCTGGATCGCATGGGAGATCTTATATTTAGGGTGAACCTCCGCTTTAATTGTAGGTTTATTTTAACAGTGAGAGACAGAATAACGACAAAAAAATCCTACAATACGCATTTAAAAAAAAATTATCAACTGATTTGCAATTTAATGAGTGAAATAAGCAAAACACGACTTAGTACTCGGTGGCAAAACTCTTGTTGGCAATCACAGAGGTCAGACATTTCTTGTAGTTGGCCACCAGGTTTGCAGGAGTTGGATTTTGTCCCACTCCTCTTTGCAGATCTTCTCCAAGTCATTAAGGTTTCGGGGCTGACATTTGTAACTCAAACCTTCAGCTTCCTCTACATATATTCTATGGAATGACGGTCTGGAGACTGGCTAGGCTACTCCAAGACCTTAATGTGCATTTTCTGGAGCCACTTTTTTGTTGCCTTGGCCACGTGTTTTGGGTCATTGTCATGCTGGAATACCCATTCATGATATATTTTCAATGCCCTGGCTGTGGAAAGGAGGTTCTTATCCAAGATTTGACAGTACATGGCTCCATCCATCGTCCCTTTGATGCAGTGGTGTTCCTGGGGTCATAGGCAAAGGTCTTCCAAACATGGTGAGTTGAGTTGATGCCAAAGAGCTTGTTTTTGGTCTCATCCGACCACAACACTTTCACCTAGTTCTACTCCGAATCATTCAGACGTTCATTAGCAAGCTTCAGACGGACCTTTACATGTGCTTTCTTGAGCAGGGGGACCTTGCGGGCACTGCAGGATTTCAGTCCTTCACGGCATAGTGTGTTACCAATTGTTTTATTGGTGACTATGGTCTCAGATGCCTTGAGATCATTGACAAGATTCTCCCGTGTAGTTCAGGGCTGATTCCTCACTGTTCTCATGATCATTGAAACTCCACGAGGTGAGATCTTACATGGAGCCCCAGACCGAGGGAGATTGACAGTTATTTCGTGTTTCTTCCATTTGCAATTAATCACACCAACTGTTGTCACCCTCTCACCAAACTGCTTGGTGATGGACTTGTAGCCCATCCCAGCCTTGTGTAGGTCTACAATCTTGTCCCTGACATCCTTGGACAAGTCTTTGGTCTTAGCTATGGTGCATAGATTGGAATCTGATTGATTGCCTTTGTGGACAGTTGTCTTTTATATATATATATAACAAGCTGAGATTAGGAGCACTCCCTTTAGGAGAGTGCTCCTAATCTCAGCTCATTACCTGTATAAAAGACACCTGGGAGCCAGAAAACTATCTGATTGATAGGGGATCAAATACTTATTACACTCATTGCAAATCAATTGATAACTTTTTTGAAATGCATTTTTCTGGATATTTTTTTTTGTTATTCTGTCTCTCACTGGTAAAGTAAACCTACCAATTAAATTATAGACTGATGATTTGTTTGTCAGTGGGCAAACATACAAAATCAGCAGGGGATCAAATACTTTTTCCCTTACTGTATATAAAAATATATATGTATAATTTAAAAACTGTAATTTTCGGTTTTAGGCCAAGTACATCCTGCATTTTGAGTTTCAGTTTCGGCACCAAAATTTATTTTTGGTGCACCTCTAGGATCGCTCTGTCTAGGTGGATGGGAGGGAAGTTGGTTGTAAACGGACATCCGCAGCAATCTCCAAGTTTTTCTGGCCCTCCTCCTTTCCCCCGCTGCATTCTGGGACATACACAGGCCCCAGAAGATGGCAGGGCCATTCAGAATGCGCAGCACTGATTTCCCTTAGTGACGAATATGCCGGCACCTGCACCCAAATCCGATTGAAGAATTGGCTTGCGGCATAGGTGTGCGCAGCCTATTGCATTAGGGTGTGCACCCCAGAGCCCAAGCACACTACCAATCACTCGTGATGTTCATTCAGAAAGGGAAGGGGCCAACAAATCACATATTTACTGGCCCCTTCCCCACTCTTAAAACATCCCAGCAGCAACAGCCAATAGGAGAAGAGGGAAGCTGGCAGTGCTGCGGGGGAAAGATGGGAGCCAGCCAGGGCAGTAGGGGGATCTGTGCTGCACAGGGTGATTAGGATGTGCCTGGGCACACCTGGCACACCCTCTGCGCACGCCTATGGCTCGTGGTGCCGAGATTCCTGCATCCCTGGACAGGTAAGTGTCCTTAGTATTTGTAGATGTTTTTTTACATTAAAAAAATAAAGGCTGGTCATTGTAAGCACCTCTGCCGTGTAATATGATTTGTCTCATCCATGTACAGTACACTGATACATTCTGCTGGAGAGCTTGTCTTTTTGAAAAACAACTGACTTACTGGCTGAATCACCAGATGAAGATACAAGAAAGAAAGCCCAAAAGGGCAAACTATCACATCTATTAATTGGAAAGCTGCACTATAATAAGGACCCTTACGTACGGGCATCATAATTTACTGATGTTTACTCAGGAACTTGTGATGCCTGTGTGCAAGGGGCCAAAAACTGTTTGTAGTGAGTAAAGAGTAATGTTGAGTATAGATGAGTGAAGGTGTGTAAGTGTATAGATGTGTAAAATTCTTTTTCATTACCAGTATTGTAATATTCTCATTTATACTTATGACCCCCATGTGTAAGGGGCCAAAATGAGTAAACACGCAAGTAAATTACTGCAGTCAAATGAAAAAAATGATATTTTTGCTTTACTGTTCTATACTCAATACTGTATTACTGATCTTTACTCAGCTGTGCACAGTGTCCCACAGACAACAATGCATCTCATTTCAGATCAGATCCGTATAAAAATTCTGTATTTTTTACTCCTTGGTGCATCAAGCCTAAATGCTTGCTTTACAGCTTTAAAGAGGTTGTAAACCTCCCTGTAACATTTGTACCTATAGATAAGCCTAGAATAAGGCTTATCTATGGGTACTGTAAATATCTCCTAAAGGTGAGTCGTTTAGGAGATATTCACTGTTTACTGTGCCGATGCACTCTGAAGGAACGGCTGGCTGTCTGTGCTGTTTATTCAGGAGCGAGTGCCATGACCTGCAGCTCCCATGCACATGCGTGGGAATGGCGTTACACGGCTCCGGCTGGTTACACAGTCACAGTCCACGGCCTCGGAAGGAAGACGGGGCGAAGATGGATGCGGCCTGCATCGGGGACGGTGTGGGCTTTGTTTTCAGGTAAGTGTCACATAATGTGCTAGTATGCGATGCACATTATGCCTTTACTTTGCAGAGAAGAAGAAAGGAAAAAAAACATCAAGATTTACTTCCTCTTTAACCACTTAAGGACCGCCTACTGCACATTTACGTCGGCAGAATGGCACGGCTGGGCACATCAACGTATATATACGTTGATTTTAGTACCCAGCCGTGGGACCGGGACCGCGGGATTCGCGGACCCGATCGCCGCTGGAGTGTGGCGATCCGTCCCTGGAGCGGAAGAACGGGGAGAGCCGTGTGTACACACGGCTTCCCCGTGCTTCTCTGTGGCCGCAGCATCGATCGCGTCATCCCTGTAATAGGGGGACGCGATCGATGACGTCACACCTACAGCCACACCCCCCTACAGTTGTAAACAAACACACTAGGTCTCACATCCCCTACAGCGCCACCTGTGGTTAACTCCCAAACTGCAGCTGTCATTTCCACAGTAAACAATGCAATTTAAATGCATTTTTTGCTGTGAAAATGACAATTGTCCCAAAAATGTGTCAAAATTGTCCGAAGTGTCCGCCATATTGTCGCAGTCACGAAAAAAATCGCTGATCGCCGCTATTAGTAGTAAAAAAAAAAATAAGTAATAAAAATGCAATAAAACTATCCCTTATTTTGTAAACGCTATAAATTTTGCGAAAACCGACCGATAAACGCTTATTGCGATTTTTTTTACCAAAAATACGTAGAAGAATACGTATCGGCCTAAACTGAGGAAAAAAAATGTTTTTTTTATATATTTTTGGGGGATATTTATTATAGCAAAAAGTAAAAAATATTGCATTTTTTTTAAAATTGTCGCTCTATTTTTGTTAATAGCGCAAAAAATAAAAACCGCAGAGGTGATCAAATACCACCAAAAGAAAGCTCTATTTGTGGGAAAAAAAGGACGCCAATTTTGTTTGGGAGCCACGTCGCACGACCGCGCAATTGTCAGTTAAAACGAAGCAGTGCCGAATCGCAAAAAGGGGCAAGGTCCTTTACCTACATTTTGGTCCGGGTCTTAAGTGGTTAAGGGGCCACTAATATACTATCTGTTGGTCACATGGTTCAAGGATCCCTTCTGCTGTCAAATAGACACGAGTACTGCACATTTCTAAGGCCGGCGTGAAGCTGCAGCCATTCTTCATGATTCCCTAAGGCTTCATTCACACCTGAGCATAGCGCAGCGTCAGCTGCTGCACCGTGTTTTTTTAAGCTTTTTGTGTTTTTTGTGGAATGTTTTTTGAGTAATTTAAATGGCTCTCTACAGTCCAAAAATGCTCCAAAGACACTCATGTACCAAATCTTGGCACAGAGCCAGGAGCGTTTGGCATTGCAATTTGTGCTGTGATTTTAGCTTGTTTTTTCGCTCAACAGTCACGGCGTAATCACTCCACGTTTGGGGTGCTATTAAGAAATAATGGTATCGCAAACACGCCCTGTGTTTTGCCGCGATTCTGAATCGTGGTGATTCCGCCCTAAGGATTGCTCCGTTCACACCTATGTGTTTCTTTGGTGCTTTTTGCTTGTTGCAGAAACGCACTACAGTTCATTAAACATGGTTTGCTATGGGACACATTCACATCTATGCTTTTTTCAGACACTGTATTTTTGGAAAGGGTCAGGGACTTTCTTAAACACAAAAGTGATTTTTATTTTTTTGGTCTCAATAGACTTAATGGAGAAGCTGCAGGAAAATGCGTGTTTGCACATGCAATTTTACCGTGATTTTGTAGCGATTCACATCTTTTCATCTGCTTTCAACAAATTGGACAAAAAAAAGCATAAAAAATGCAAAACACTAATTGCGGTAATCTCATGTGCAATTGTTTTTTTTTTTTTAAATGCAAAATGCACAGCAGAAAGCACTGTAGAAACAACCAAAAGCAAACTGCATAGATGTGAACCAAGTCTATCTATCTATTTGAGTTTGTACTTAGGCAGTACCTTAAAGTGATATAAAGTCTCATTTATTTTTTGTAAAAAAATAACAAACATGTTATACTTACCTGCTCTATGCAGTGGTTTTGCACAGAACAGCCCAGATCCTCCTATCCTCGGGTCTCTCTTCTGTGTCCTTAGAGTCACAGCTCCCTCGAGGCCCACCCCTGCCCCTTTCTCTCTTCATTCGCTGCTGTCTCAGCCAATGAGGATTAGGAGCCCAAGACACTCCTGGAACATTGCTGGATCTAGATGGGGCTGCACACATAAGGCCTTTTTTAATGCATATAATGCTTAGAATAAGGGAATATTAAAACTAATCTTGCTCAAGAGTAGGGTGACCACATTTCCAAACTACCATCAGGGACACCCTCCTTTCCGAAAAAATGAATCACAGCACAGTCACAATCACAAGCAGGGGGGCGGGGATTGTGGGCCTCAGATTGGTCCGGTGGGGGGGGGGGGGGGGTGGCTGTGTCAGTTTCATTCCGGGACACTGTATTGTCCTGGAATGAAGGTGCCCGGGACAGACCTGCAAAATGCAATCCGGGACACGTCACCCAACTTAAGAGCCCTTTGGGGTTTTTGTGCATCAAAATAGTAACAGCTAAGTAATTCCAATGCCGAGAATTAGGGCTTGTAAACATAGGCTGCCTGAGCCAGTCCAACGTAATTCCCAGCATATTTCCTCCACCCAGTTGCAGCATACACCCTGTCATTTGCATGAATGACTGTGTGCTGCTGTACTTGTGTATACGGAGAGGCTATTGTAAACATGAATACAGTGTACAAATGTTTGCAATAATATATAAAAAAAAAAAAATTTTTTGCACACTTGTAGGCTGCACTCAATATTACAATAGGACTGCTGTATACATGAGTACAGAGGCACACAGCTGTTTGCCTGGATGTAGGAAATATGTCGGACATTATGCTGAATGGGTTCAGGTGGCCCATGTGCAAGAGCTCTTAAAGCGGAGCTTCACCCAGGAAAACAACATTTTCCCATGTTGTTTAAAAAAATAAAATAAAAAAAACCTGAAAAAATAAAATAAAAATACTCACCCGAAATACCTGTTGCTATGCGGAAGTCCGTAATCTGCCTCTTCCACTCCGCGGTGCCTTTTCTTCTTGTCCTTCTCCTTGTGAATGGGGCGCGCTGCTTTCTGGGAACTGTGTGTGTTCTCAGAGAGCAGCGCGCCCATTCACAAGCCAGCGTGAGACTCACGCAGGCGCAGTAGGAAATGGGCAGTGAAGCCGTACGGCTTCACTGCCTGTTTCCCATAGTGTGAATGGCGGCGCGGGACCCGGAGCGATCGTGGGACCGGCATCGGGGGGGGCCGTCAGCGCGGGCGCCTAGGACAGGTAAGTGTCCTTATTTAAAGTCAGCAGCTACACTGTTAGTAGCTGCTGACTTTAAAAAAAAAAAATCGCGGCTGGAGCTCCGCTTTAATGGCCTGTTAATAACAGGTACATTGGGACTGAGCTATTCAATCTTGCCCAGCGCAGTGCCAATGTAAGAAAAGGAAAAAAGCCGTGTTCAGACCAGGTCACAGCACCATGCTGCAATGGTGTATGCTATAAAAAGTATGACATGCAGTACTTATTTCAGTGCAGCATGGTGCAGCCAAAAAGACAAAAATAGTAAACAGTGCCTTGGTCAGGGATCAGCACATCAGCACTACTTCTCTCAGCGCACAGCAGCCATGCGTTAAGTGCGATTGCTGGTGTGAACAAGCCCTGAATCATTATTTAGCATATGAAAAGCACAACAAGGCCCATACATCAAGCAAGAAAAAATATAACAAGCACACAAGTTGTTGCTAGCGAAAACCAATGATGTTTTGCCTTTTGCTTTATGAGAAAATGAAACAAGATTTCTGTTTGTATTTGCCAGTATAGGATAACTCCATTCCTTGTTTTAGTTTGTCCAGGTATATAATGATATTGTAAAAAAATATTGTTAGTAAAGCGATTTCTGGACCAATCATGTGACTTTTAGCCTGGGCTAACACTATTGCGATGCAGGAACCGGCGCTGGAATCGCGCTGGTTCCTGCATCGCAATAGTGTTAGCCCAGGCTAAAAGTCACATCGCATCTCCCCGCAGGCAGTTTAGACGCTGCGGGTGTTAATACAAAGTTAATGACACCCCCAGATTGGTTCACAGATCGAAAGAAGGGGTTAAAATCGCCTGTGTTGCGGTGCTTCCGAACCGCTTTTCATTTCAATGGGCAGAGCATTTTGGGAGCGCAAAATACAGCGCTCACAAACCGCCCTAAAAATGCTGCTTGTAGGACTTTTCCTAACATCCCGCAAGCGCACCGCCCTAGTGTGAAAAGACACACTGAAATGAATGGGAGGCAGTTTTCAGGCACTATTTAGAGGCTATTTCTAGCGCTAAAATGCATGAAAACCACCCCTCAGTGTGAAAGGGGTCTTACACCTGAATATAGCGTCTTACTGGTGTTTTTCAGGCGTTTTGTAAAGCAGAGTCACTTTAACATACCTGTCTGCCCTCATGTTGTAAAGTGCTGCACAAACTGTTGGCACTGTATAAATCCTGTATTATAATAATAACCTTAATGTCAGGACGGTTTGTTTATTTGTATCAATAACTGCTATTATAAAATTGCTTTTATGTCCCTTCTGTAATATATTATTATAACTAAGTTGTTTTTATTTTTTTAGATAGAAATGGCAAAACTTCAAAAAAGTTATATGGCACTAGCAGATCAAATGAATCTTATTTTGTCCAAACGTTTGTGGTATGTCATGATTGAGCAGTTCTTGATGAAATATGTGTGGAGTGGAAGCGGCTTGGTTATGGTTGCTGTGCCCATCATCACTGCAACAGGCTTTGCAGATGGAGGTAATTTCTATTTTATGATTTCAGAATCTATGGCTTTCTGATTAAAGTGATCACTTCTTTTGGGACTCTGAAACAGGTCTGGACTGGGACAAAAATTTGGCCCTGGACTTCATCCAGACTGGCCCACTTTGGCAGGTCTCTCCCATGGCGGCCGCACAACTCCCGAACCCCCCCGGCCACCCAAGCCCCCTCTCCCCCTTCACTAGCCACTAGCCGCGTTCTAATGTATTAAAGTAGAACGGCTGGTACTTGTACTCTTATAGGCAGTACCAGTGGGGAAGCTAGACATTATTTCACCCGGGCAAAGAATCAGTTCGGTGCCCCCCCTTATGGGACAAGATTAGGCAGAAGTGAGAAACTCCCAGGCCATAGCTGTTGAGTCAGCTGTCTGTCCCCTCCCCCATGCTCCTCTGTCACCCCCCCTGCTCCTCTGGTCCTCCCCCTGCTTCTCTGCTCCCCCCAGGTGAGCGCTGCGGGGAGGAAAAAGAAGGTGAGCACTGCAGGAAGGGAGAGACAAAGGAGCGGAGGGGAGAGGCCGTTCGCTGTCACTGAAGCCGGCCCACTGAGCCATCGGCCCACCGGGAAACTCCCTGTAGTCCCAATGGCCAGTCCATCCCTGCTCTGAAAGGGCTTGTTAGCTTCCTTGTGATAAATAGGGGGTAAATGTGACACTTATTTTTTTCATTTTGTTTATAAAACCTTTGAGATTTTTTCTTTTTTTAATCAAATGCAGCCTTCACCCAGTTCCTGCAAAATAAGTGTTTAAAATGTAAGAACAATTGGAGGAGGCATCAGTTCTGAAATATAGCCTTCCTAATGACTGTGGACAAGATGAATATTACAAATCTAGCCCCTTTAGAAATGTTGAGCCATTTTGTCCAGCTAGTCATAATGCTGACCATTCAGGGGTAAAATGAAATGTTAACCAGTTCAGGTCCAGCTTAAAGCAGTTTTACTGCTACTGGGTAGCACCTGTGCATCGGAACTGACACTGACAGGTAGGTGGCACGCCACTAGCTGATCAGCGGGTACCACGGACTAGATGTTTGCTGGCACCCACCGATCATGAGGAATAGACACAGAACTACGATCTGCCTACAAGGCAGATCATCATTCTGACAGGAGGGAAAGAATGGAATTTGTGTCCCTGCACCTCCCAAAATACAGTAAAACACTGGCTAGGCACACAGTTAACCCTCTGGTCACCCCTGATGTTTAACCCCTTCCAAGCCAGTGTCATTAGTACAGTGCATATTTTTAGCACTGATCACTGTCTAATGCCGCGTACACACGGTCGTTTTTTGCGATGAAAAAAAACGTCGTTTTTTAAAACGTCATTTAAATTGATGGTGTGTGGGCAAAACGTCGTTTTTTGTCTTAAAAAAAACGACCAAAAAAAAATTCCAACATGCTTGAATTTTTTGTGTCGTTTTTCAAAACGTCGTTTTTTGTTTCACAAAAAGTCACCGTGTGTAGCAAAAACGTCGTTTAAAATGACGTTTTTCAACCCGCGCATGCCCAGAAGGTAGTTATGAAGCGAGCTTCAATGGAAAAGTGTGGTGAACGTAACCTCGTTTTTTGTGAAAAAAACGATGGTGTGTATGCAACATCGTCTTTGAAAGTGACGTTTCAAAAACGTCGTTTTTTACTTCACAAAAAACGTCGTTTTTTTTCATCGCAAAAAACGACCGTGTGTACGCGGCATTAGAGTCACTGGTCTCCAAAAAGTGTCAGTATCAGAATGTCTGCTGCAATTTCGCATTCCCACTTAATGCCGCAAATCGTTACCATTACTAGTAAAAAAAAATATCCCATAGTTTGTAGACGCTATAACTTTTGCACAAACCAGTCAATATATGCTTATTGAGATTTTTTGGACCAAAAATATGTAGCAGAATTCATATTGTCCTAAGCCCAGGTTCACACTGGGTACGATTTGAGATGCAATTTCACATGTCAAATCACATCTCAAATCGGCGGCATTTGTCGGCAATGGCACCGTCCTAATCGGTGCGACGCCGCATCTGCAGCGCTGCACCGATTTCAAAAAGTAGTTCCTGTACTACTTTTTGCAATTTCGAGTCGCGATTTACATTGACATCTGTTCAGAAACCTGGACAGATGTCTCTTAAATCGCGGCCGGAATCGGGACTGCCAGCGGGAGTGAAATTGTGTGAGTTCAGGTGAACTCGCACGGCTTCACTCCCGCAGCCCAGTGTGAACCTGGGATAAATTAGATTTTACATTTTTTTATTGGATAGGAATAATAGCTGAAAGTAAAAAGTATTTTTTTCTAGTCTTTTTTTGGTTATAATGAAAAAAATACAAAGCAGAGGTGATCAAACTTAAGCTCTATTTGTGGGGAAAAAATCCATCCATTTTATTTGGGTACAGCTTTGTATGACCACGCAATTACCAGTTAAAATAACACAGTGCCGCATCGCAAAAAATGGCCTGGTCATGAAGGGGGGGGGTAAATCTTCTGGAGGTCAAGTGGTTAATAAGTCACCCATGTCCCACCCAATCCCAGAGATCTTTCAGGCCCCGTACACACGGCCGAGGTTCTCGGCAGAAATCAGCGAGAAGCTCGCTGGGATCCTCATTCTGCCGAGAACCTCGGCCGTGTGTACACTCTCGGCGAGCATCCCGTCGGGAAAGCCGTCGGGATTATTAGCTGGTCGCCTTTTCCCGACGGGATGGTCGCCGATTCTGCCGGCTGGCCGAGAACCTCGACGGGCGGAACGATGTGTTCCGCTCCGTCGAGGTTCTCGTACATGTGTATGAGGCTTCACTGATTACAGCTATGATTGACCATGCAAGCATGGTTGTCTGTGCAAGGATGTAAGGCAAGGGAGCATTATATACCAATAAAAGAGGAAACACTGATCACTCTGATTGTTGGGTGTGTTTTTCCCTTTACTAAATCAATCGTGTAATTTTTCATCACCATCTAACAAGATTATGTGGTTTGTTAATGATCCTAAGCCTATACAGGCATACCCCACTTTTAAGTACACAATTGTGTTTATTTACTAAAGCTGGAAAGCACAAAATAAGACTCACTTCTGCACAGAAACCAATGAGCTTCCAGGTTTTATTACCAGGCTTAATTGAACAAGCTGGAGTTAAAAGCTCATTGGTTTCTATACAGAAATGAGCCTGATATTGCGATTTCCAGCATTAGTAAATAAACCCTATTGTGTACTTAAATGCGGGGTATGCCTGTAATGGCTCAGCAGTTCATATTTTGTAATTTACACAATAAAAAGACCAATATCTGTTCCCATCTGCAGGCAGAAATTTGACATAGAGTGTGCAATGTGTGTAATGAGTAATGTAGAAAAAAAAATGATTGTTCGCTAATCTATTTATTCTTTAGATTTAGAAGATGGCCAGAAACATGAAATGGTGAGCGAACGTACCGAAGCCTTCACCACAGCTAGAAACCTGCTGGCTTCAGGAGCAGATGCAATTGAAAGAATTATGAGTTCATATAAAGAGGTACCACAAATAATAATAGCTGTAGATGCATACATGCTTGATATATCTTTTTGAACCTTTTTTTTTTTTGCAAAATAAACAGAACTTTGCAAAAGATATACAGAATTTAAAAGAAATGTACTATATGTCTCATTATCTGCAAGCAAAAGTTACAAGCTTAATATAAAGACATAAGTAGACTAAGTCACTAAAGCAAACATTTTTGCATATGAAAAGAAAACTCAGTCAACTTTGTGCATACATTCACACATGAATTCATGAAAGTTTGCGCATGCATCAATAAGATGCAAAGTCGTACATATTCCTATGCAAACTGGCCTCTTTACACATACTACTGTGTGCTTATCTGCCAGAATGCATGCAAAGTATAGCAATTAAATGGAGGGGGTTTCTGGAGGGTGATTGCTGGTCTTTCATTGATGCAGCTAAACAAGTTGTACCTACCAAATCAAGTACAGTATTAACCAATTGAGGACCGAGCCTCTTGCTGAGATTTGGTGTTTACAAGTTAAAAACATTTTTTTTGCTAGAAAATTATTTAGAACCCCCAAACATTACGGAGCAAGTGCTTTGTGAATACTGCACTTGCCTCTCTAAGTAGCGTATTTGAGATGCGCTACGCCGCTCTAAAGATACGCCCCCTACGTGAATCAGGGCCATACAGTCCACAAACAAAATGGTATATACTGTATATCTGAAAATCGATTAGTCCTGATGTACTGAAGGCCTATCTCATTTCTTGAGGCCTGAAAATTCCAGAACAGTACAAATATCCCCCAAATTACCCCTTTTTTGAAAGGAGGCAGTCCAAGGTATTTACTAAGAGGCACGGAAAGTTTTTTTCAATTTGCAATTCATTTGTCACAATTTTTTGGTAAATTAAGAAATGTAAAAAGCTATTTTTTTTTATACATGCTGCCACCAGTGCAGTACAGTGTCATTATATAACTGGTGTGGCAGTAATCAGGGACACTGACCAGAGCAATACAGTTTTTACACACTATGATTGCTGAGAACTGTAGATTTTACAGTTATAAGCTACCATTTTTTTCTGAATGGAAACTATTCATTCAGTGTTTATTTTTGTGATTAGCTGTGATTGGCCACAGCTAATCACATGGTACTGATGGGCTGTGATTGGCCCTGTCTGTACCATGTGATGACTGTGACCAGTCACAGACCTCATCACAATAGTACACAATAAAAGGGATACATTTGTGTACACTTGTCATGTGATCTGCATCACATGGTACCGGCAGCAGGCCGGTACAGTTATCTATCATCTGCTGTGTCCGGTGGACACAGTGGTGACAGATCATGCCAGAGCATATGACGCCCTCCCAGAATATCATGGCTCCGGCTCAGCCATCATATTATGATTGGCCAGGGCGGAAGGGCGTTAAACATAGCCATAGTAATACATGAACCAGCCACAAAACATACATTATGTCCGTTCACTTAGCATAAAATCATCAGCAACCAGTTTGTATTTAGAAATAATGCACCTGAGCAATAAAATGTTAGTGAATCTGGGTGCAAATAAACAATAATATAAGAAGTGCAAACCTTTAGTAAATTAGGACAATAGAAAAGTATCACTTTGCTAACAGTTACTACAAGGAGGAAATGACTAGTATTATCTCTATTCTATTTTTCCTTACTTAGTACCGATATAGTCCCCTTGCCCCTATTGTTTTGGCCTTTTGGGCCTCTGGGGTCCCTCTAGTCCTTATTCTATCTACTTTCTTAACCAGGTACCTAGACATTGGGGAAGATTTACTGAAATTGGAGAAAATCTGGTGTAGCTCTACATAGAAACCAGTCAGCGTCCAGATTTTATTGTCAAAGCTTAATTTATCAAGCTGAAGTTATAAGCTGAGTGGCTACAATGCACAGCGGCACCAGATTCTGGGTGCTCTAGTTTTAGTAAATCTCCCCCACTGGGTACATGAATTGTATCCGAACAAATTTCCTACCCAAAACATCTGCTCTACCTAGTGAAATCACTGGGAATGGCTTTTATACAGCTCCACTCTGTGCATCTGGAGCACTAATCACATCTCCTATGTAAATAAAGCCTGCAAACGGTATTTACTGTTTCATTAAATTTTAAAGTGTTTGGTGACCCACCCAAAAAATATACAAATCCTGGTCCCTTAAAGCACAATGCTTGTAATATGTAATCTGCCCCCCTCTAAACTGTAAACATTTTGCCTGAATCTGCCACTTCCTGTATGCCCACTCTGTGCTGACCATGACATTCAGGATTGCTGATCCCTGACCACCGTGGTCGGAGTACGTCCCTGCATCATACGCTGCTGTCCCCTCTTCTCTCCTCTTTCTCCCTCACTCCCTCCTTCCTGCCTGTCAGTTCCCTCGCGGTATCTGTCTTTGCCCCACCACTAGTCTAAAAAAAAATTTAAATTGTCACTGCCAGCACCTCTATTAGAGGATGGCATGGCACACTATGTAAGTTGTTTTAAAAAACAAGGGTTCTAAATTCCGATTTTGAGCTTTCTTCAGGCCGGAAGACAGCCCAAGTTCGGTATTTACAACACTTGTTTTTTAAAACAACGTACTTAGTGTGCTATCCCAGCCTTCCTCTAATAGAGGGGCTGGGATAGTCTTATATAAATGGGTTCACAAACACATTAACAATATTGTTGCATTGAAGTTGATTTACTAAAGATGTAGGGCCAGATTCAGTAAGAAGATATGTCGGCGTATCTCGAGATACGCAGCATAACTTCTAAGATGCGCCGGCGTATCTTTTTTCTGTATTCAGAAAACAAGATACGCTGGAATTTTGCTAAGATACTAGCGGCGTAAGTCACTAACGCCGTTGTATCTTAGTTGCATATTTACGCTGGCCGATAGGTGGCGCTTCCGTCGATTTACACGTCGAATATGCAAATGAGCTAGATACGCCGATTAACGAACGTACTTGCGCCCGGTCATCATATTTTACGTCTTTTGCGTAAGCATAAGTCCGGCATAAAGTTACCCCTGCTATATGAGGCGTACGTAATGTTAAGTATGAACGTCGGGACAGCGTCTAATTTTCCGTCGTTTGCGTAAATCGTTCGCGCATAGGGCTTTGCGTAAGTTACGTTCACGTCGAAACCAATGAGTATTTGCGGCGTAATTTGGAGCATGCGCACTGGGATACGTCGACGGACGGCGCATGCGCCGCTCTGAAAATGCGTCAATTACGTGGGGTCACGATTCATTTACATGGATCACGGCCCCTACCTGCCTATTTTGAATTAGGCGCTCTTACACCGGCCCATTTATGCTACCCTGCCGTTACTTTGGGCGCAACTTCTTTGTGAATACGGCACCTGCCTCTCAAAGTTACGGCGGCGTAGTGTAAACACGATACGCTACGGCCCGTAGTGTCTGTCCTCTCAGAAAATTAAATGTAATGAATAAGGTGAAGCAGTGTTCACTTTTAATGCCCAATTATATCCTGTAAAAACTCCCTGCAAATAATTGGACAGTTAGGCTTCATTTCAATGGACGTTTTTACAGCCACTTTTCTGAGCATTTTTTGCAGCTTAAAAACGGCTCTCCATGTTAGTCTATGGCCTCATGCCCACCATGACGTTTTTGAGCTGTAGATGGCTGAGCCGTTTTTAAGCTGCAAAAAAAAACAGGACCAGTGCGTTCTGAAGCTCCAGCATTAGAGCTGTAAAAACGCCAGACGTTAAAAAACGCTCAAAAATGTGCAAAACGCTAAAAAACGCTACCGCTGCATTTTTGAGCTCCAGCGCAAATAAAAAATAAAAACATGGACAGGCTGTAAAAAAGGCTAAAAAAAGTGGCTGTAAAAAAGTCCATGGAAATGCAGCCTTAAAGTGAGCACAGCTTCATAAACATTTTATTATAAACTTAGGTTTTTAAGTGAACAGCCGCTACACTTTTAATAAATCAACTCAGTGTATTTTGTTAAGAGCTTTTGTGCAGATCAAATGCTTGTTGTTCAATCTGTAAAAATCATAATTTTAAGCAACTTTACACATGAATTTTTTTTTCTAAAAGTAAAAATTATTCGTATTTAACACTTGGTTAAACCCAATCCATCCTAATGAATGAATTTTTCCCCTATTTTTTTTGTTTGCGGTTTCTTTGTTTCTAATTGTTATTATCATTCTTTATTTATTGTATAGGTTACAGAATTAGCAGGATACACAGCAAGGGTTTACAACATGTTTTCTGTTTTTAATGAAGTAAAACAAGGAATATACAAGAAATCAGTGATTCAAGAAACACAGATGCAACTAAAAAAACAAGAAAAATCTGAATTTCACATAGAAGGACCCCTTGAAATTAAAGGTAATTTTTCTTCCTACGCTACTATTTTTTGTAAAAACTAGAGGAAATATTTACTAAACCAAATTATTTCTAGTGTGTAATGTAAACTGTTTCTTCAAATGTTTTAAAATCTCATCACATTAAAATATTAAAATATTCAATTTCATTCACTGTACAAAGGTTTAGGGAGCATAGTTGACAAAATGTCCTTAAAGCCTACACTTTCTTTTGCTGATCCCAATGCTAAAATAACTAATGTTGCAAGCAGGCTCAGATTTTGTAATGATATCTGGTTAAAGGTCAGGAACTGAGCAACTGCTGATGTGGTGATAGGTCAGGAAAAACAATTGCTGCTATATCCAAATTTTTCAAGTTAAAAAAAGAGTACCTAATTTTATGCAAAAGAAATGTTCGCTTACATGGCTGGTAAAAACTGCTAATGCTAATAAAACGATTCTAATACTAATACCATGCGAATGCTAATTAAACAAAAGATAAAAATAAGGGGAATATTTAAAAAGCAGTACATTTGACTTTTACCAAACATTCACTGGTGGCCAGACCAGTCAGTCACTTTCATTAAACAATCATGCACCTGGGGTGAATGTTTGGTCAGCCCAGGTTCACACTGGGTACGATTTAGTTTGATTTGAGATGCGATTTCACAAGTGAATTTGCATCTCAAATCGGCGGCAATTGCCAGCAATGACACCGTCCTAATCGGGGCAACGCCGCATCTGCGGCGCTGCACCGATTTCAAAAAGTAGTTCCTGTACTACTTTTTGCGATTTTAGGACGCGATTTACATTGACATCTGTGCAGAAACCTGCACAGATGTCTCCTAAATCGCGCCGAAATCGGGACTGCCAGAGGGAGTGAAATCGCGCGAGTTCAGCTGAAATCGCGCGATTTCACTCCCGCAGCCCAGTGTGAACCAGGGCTCAATGGCAGATTGGCTACCTTATAAAAATGCAACTAAAGACCTTCCTATCGGTACCTTCCTATCATGTTGTTACCTTGTTCCTACAATGCTAGCAAAATTATACCCTGGTACTTCATCCCTATGCTTTCAGGGATGCGGACAGGAAGGAGATTTGAATCATGTCTGGTGGTCTTAACCCGAAGGTCCGACGTTTCTGGATCAGAATATTCAACCTGTCCTATTCAGTGACAGGACAAAATATACCTAGAGGAGCCAAAACGGGGCTGTTTACTGATCTCCCGGAGGAGTTCCCCAGCAGCTAAAATAACTATAGAATGCATGGAAATCACCTGTAATCAATGTTACCTTGGTGAAACACAAAATATCCTGGATTATGATCAATGAAAAGCTGGCTAGTGTTCGAAGAGATAAGCAAGCTAGGTTGATAAAAGTGTTAAAGGGGTTGTAAAGGTAAAAAAACAACTCACAGCACCGCCCCCGAGTCCCCGTTTTACTTACCTTACCGTTCGAAACTCCCGGGCGTGTCCACGTCATCCTCTTCGGTTCCCAGCCTGGCCGTTGATTGGTTAGGCTGGGCGGATTAATAGCAGTGCAGCCATTGGCTGGCGCTGCTGTCAATCACAGCGGATGACACGGCGCGCCGGGGGGCGGAGCCGAGTGATACAGTCGGCGGCTATGGCCGCCACTGTATCACGGGAGCGGGCTCGCAAAAGCTTTCCACCATGCGAGCGCCCTCGCATGAAGATGGAAAGCTTTTGCAAGGAGGAGCCCAGACAGCCGCCAAGGGACCCCAGAAGACAGCTTTCCGGGCCACTCTGTGCAAAACGAACTGCACAGTGGAGGTAAGTATAACATGTTTGTTTATTTTTATTTTTTAAAGTCCTGACTTTAGTGTCCCTTTAATCCTTGGATTGCTTATCTCCAGGCTCCATGTATGCTGGGCTATTTTATTACAACATATTTTTGGTAGAATGCTGCCATGGGACAGTAAAGTCTCCCCAATTATGCTATTATTATTTTTTTATGTTTTGTTTATGTTTTATTGGTCAGGGTCACTGATCATATTGGATAATGCATCTTTGTCTTAACAATTTTATGATGAATATTTGAGCATAAGCTTCTGTATGATGTTTTAAAAAGTGTAATAAAACTATTGAAACAAAAAAAAAACTAAAGGCCTATACACATAAGAAGATCGTAGGAAAATGCCCGTACGACCAACAATTGACCGACTATCTGATCGTTAGTTTAGTGCTTTTGACAGCCAAGTCCAACTGTTTGGGCGACAAAAACTTGCAGGCTAGAATTTTTTTATCGTACGTGAACATAAACGTCCGATTTTCATTTAATTAGTACTGTTTTCATCCAAAAAAAAATCAGAAGGGAAAGACTATGCATGCTCAGAAAAGAATATATCACAATACAATTTAACACATTACATCACTTCCGAAGTTGTTTTCTGTTGCACAATAATTTTTGTTAGTAGAGTAACCTCCTCATTTTCGATATGAAACTAGCATGCAAAAAAAATTGGACGATCATTCGTCCGATATTCTCATTGTGTGTACGAGGCTTTAGTGTATTTTTTTATACGCACCTTGGATCATTGAATACATTCAGAAAAAGCAAATAGGTTTGCAAATACTACCATTTACCTATTTGCTTATATCCCCAGAAAGTTGTAATGAGATATTTTAAGGTCAGCCTCTTCTTACCAAACATCATGGTTGGTATCTGGTAAAGCAAAACAAAAATACAAGCATCTTTATTTCTAAGAAGGAATACCAGGATCTCTGCAAATGTGGGCAGTTATAGCTCACAGTATCCTAGTAATACAATGTTGAATCACAATCTGTCATGAAAGGTCCCCACTGGCCATAGTGAGCATTTCTCTAATAGGATAAACTAACTACACTGCAGGACTCAGGTAAACATCTTCCAACCAGTCAGTGCACCTGTCATGATTATAATGGTTTGCTGCCTGATGTTTTTGAACCTTTCATTGAAATTAATGACATCGGTGGGGTGCATACATGAGGTGGTTAGTGGTAAGCTGGATATATTTTAAAGGAGTGTTTTTTCTTAATGCATTCTATCCACTTTTTAAAACAGTACAATATTGGGGGTATAACGTTGGCAAGAATTACAGTGCTTATTTCAGATGATGGCAAAATGAGCAAACAGTGTGGCCCAGCAGTGAAAAAAGTGAATATAATTCTACTGTGAATTATTAGAGGGGGTCATCAGCAGGAGGAAGGAAGTCTTGTTTCCAAAGCTGTATGACATCCAAAAATTCATGCAACAATGCAAACAATGGTAAAAAGTGGACATAGGGGACAAAAAAAAGGTAACATGTTTCACATCATAGATAGATGCTTACTCATTGCTGGGCCTGTACATTAGGCAGTGGCGGCCTGTACATTAGGGGAGCCCCGGGCGCTGCCTCCTCTATCGCCACACCCTATATCAGTAATTGCGAACCTTGACACCCCAGGTGTACATTTCCCATGATGCTCAACTACACTGCAGAGTGCATAAGTATCATGGAAAATGTAGTTTCAAAACATCTGTGGTGCCAAGGTTCGCCATCACTGCCCAATATGAATAATGGATAGATTTGTGTATAGCATGAATCTATCCATGGCCACCCCCTATTCAGGCAGCCACCCCCTTTCAGGACGCCGGTGCCTAAATTACAGTGGCGGGGTGTTTTCTTGACAGACCTGATTAGAGACATAGGCTCTAAAAGGGTTCAAAATAGGGTGGCATAGCGCCATTAGCCCACCCAAGTGTTACAACAGCGAATTAATATTCACTGTTGTAACACTGATCCTCAATCCGGCCAATCAGAAGCGCATGTGAGACCCATTTTCTGATTGCCCGAAAAGATAAGGGTCCTGATTGGCCGCCAAGAAGGAGGGAGCAAAGGGATGCCGCTGTCGCCGTGGAAACTAGTGGAGAGCAGGGGAACGAGAGGCTGAGCAAGGAAAGCCACGATGGGGTAAGTGTGACAGACCATCCAACCCATCGACCGATGGGGGGTGTCGGTGACATACTGTTTACCGCCCCCCCCCCCCAAAAAAAAGCTGCCACTGTTATCAGGAGAGACTGCAAGAACTTAATATATACATTCTTTAGGGAAAAGGGATAAATGACTGAAACCTTAAAATATATTAAATTTGAAGTTTAGCAATTTTTCTTTTGCTCTACAGCTATAGGGACACAACTTACATGTGTAATAAATGATGATCTACGTTATGTAAGCAGCTGAATCCTAAAAAAAATCTTCACTGCAGATGGGCCCCATCCTCTTACTGTGTGAATTTCCAGTGTTCAGACAGTTAATAGTATGGGATTCGGGGTGAGCTGCTGTGAAAAGCTCCTGATGATGACCCACTCCCTGCTCCTTCCTCTGAGATAAGTTCTTTGATTGCTTTCACTGCCTGTAACATTACCTGTTAATGGGAAATAATGTGATGAGTCACATAAGTCTCACTTCCACTCACAGATCATGTTAAAGGTAGTGAAATTAATCAATGAAGTGTTTTTAGTGCAGTAGGAGGGGGTGGATACCTATCTGGAACTTTTTTTACTGCACCTCAGCCCAGACCTCAAGGCTGTTAACCCCCTGCAGCCCAGAAGTTCAGAGACACGTAAAGAAGGTTGTAAAGGTTACATTTATTTTAAAAGAAAATGATAAACATGTTACACTCACCTGCTCTGTGCTATGGTATTGCTGCCCTGAACCACCTTCTCTGGGGTCTCCTGCCAGCACTCTTGGCTTCTCCTTTTCTGTGTTGTGCTCCTATAACAAGCCGTTTTCTCTGTGACACACCTGCAGACTCGCTGGGTGTGAGCTGAGTTGTGTGTGTCCATAGACACAGTAGAAATATTTGCCAGCACACCATGGAACGATGTAAATAGCGTCCAAACGGATGGTTTATTGCATGATCACAACATAAAGAGAGTGCAACGTTTCGGAGCCACGCAGGGCCCTTTCATCAGGCATGTGATAAATGTGAGGTTACAGTGTGCAAAATTTAAACAGTCATCAACCAATCAAGAAAGCCAGAAAAAGCTAAAACACAATAGAAAACCAAGCCCCTCCCACTCCCAGACTGGTATGATGTTATAAATCCCACCAGAAAACAGTTAAAATCACCTAAATGCATTCATATGTTCTCATAAATGGCACAAAACAATATTAACATAGAGATTGTCTGGAAAGGACATATTTAAACATGCCTTTGTTGTACCTGACATGTGACCACAGTGACTAAATGAACGTTCCGGCTGCCGAGGGACATCTCTATGTGCCGCTCTATTGGATCGGCGCTAGTGCAGAGAAGAGTCCAAACAAGCAGTGATTACTGGCTGCGCTGCTGTATCGAGGCAGCGGTGTCCGGGTAACCAACGACGCTCCTGTGCTGGGATACCAGCGTGAAGGGCGTCTGACGTCAGCATGCAGGGAGGCTGTGTGTGTGTATACAGCGGGCTAACGAGAGGGGAGTACAGTATTGTTGACGTCGTCCATAGACACAGTGAGCATGGCTTGGCCCTGCACCCTCTCACTTCTTGCAGGATTTAAATGACAGCAGCAGGAGCCATTGGCTCCCACTGCTGCCTATGTGTCCTGTGAGAAAAGGAACATAGACCAGCGCTGCTGCAGACAGGCACAGCACTGAATTAAACAGGAAGGCAGCATATACAGTATGAAGCTATGATCAAGAACACATTGACATTGTTTCAACCTAACAAGTAAAAAGCTCGGAACTAACACCTTATGAGGTAATATTTTACCAAAGGACTAGTTGATGCTTGAAAACAGTCTTCCAGCAGAGGTAATGGGGTTGAATTACTAAAGGCAAATATACTGTTTACATTGCAAGGGAAGTTGCATGTTGCAAGGGAATTTGCGCTAGAGCTTAAAGCTGTGTTTTTCAACTTTTTTTTAGCTAAGGTATCCTTAAAAAAAAAAAAAGTTCCAGAGGCACATCAGTCAAGCATGTAAAACATAAAATAAAATGTTACTTAACATCATTGGGAGACCTGAGCTCTGGGCGTGTGGGAGACATTTTATCACATGTTGGAGGATTTTTTCATCACATTTTGCAAATATTTTGGGAGTATCTTGAATGTTTGCACTTCTTTCATATCAAATATCAATGCTGTATGAATCGAGGTATATTGATAATAAAGTGTCACTTATTTATACCAGGTTTGTGTATTCCCTGAGATCCCAGACTTTTTTCAAGGGTACTTACAGTATATGGTAAAAGGGTTGAGAAAGGCTAGTCTATGGTGTTCAACTATTAATGTTTTTTAGAATATGATCTGTAATTTGTTCTTGGTTCTATTTTCTGTCACAGGCAAAGTGATTGACGTTGAACATGGGATAATTTGTGAAAATGTTCCTATCATTACACCAAATGGAGATGTTGTGGTGTCCAAGTTAAACATAGAAGTAAGTAAAGTGTGTTAACTTTTATGAAATGCATATTTTAAATGTGTATGAGGGTGCAACTATACATGTAGAAGACGGTGTAGCAAGGAGAAAAACAATGGGATGTGACCAAATGGTTTACCTATTTAAATGTAATCAAAAGGAATATTACAAAATTGATATCTAGTTGCTTCCCATTCATCAAATTTTGTAGTCTTTTAATGAGGTTGGGAGTGTTACCCAAGATTGTTGATTTTTGGGATTGACTTCTTCTCACTATTATTTTACAGGACGTAAATTAAAAAGGTTAATGTAGACCAAGTACAAATCCAGAAGCCAAACTCGAAGCTCTCTGTCTCTTAAATGATTACATTTATCCAGCTTGATAAAGCATTTTATCTAAAACAAATTATTGTTAATATACTGTATGTAAAATTCATGTGTCTGTACAA
Source organism: Rana kukunoris (assembly GCA_029574335.1). Classification (NCBI taxonomy): domain Eukaryota; kingdom Metazoa; phylum Chordata; class Amphibia; order Anura; family Ranidae; genus Rana; species Rana kukunoris. Next base: position 155,401,322 of record CM056051.1, read on the forward strand.
AATGGTTGTAATTTTGCACATAAACCCAACAATGTAGAAACCCAAGCACTTATGTTCAAACAAAACATGTCTTAGGCCGCGTACACACGATCAAATCTGTCTGCTGGAAACGGTCTCCCAGACCATCCCAGCAGACAGATTCGATCGTGTGTACGGGCGAGCCGACGGATTTGGCCAGCTGACAGATTTGGCCAGGCGACAGATTTCATAGCATGCTTTCAAATCTGTCGGCTGGGAACCCGTCCACCCGACATGTCTGCTGGTTAGTATGCTAACCAGCAGACATGTCTTCTCGCACACGCGTCAAAGTGTTTTACTTCCTGATGCGGTGACGTGGCGGCGTCAACGTCACCGCCACGTCAGCGCGCCGTCTGCCGGCGGGGATTTTGGTTTGATCGTGTGTACACGATCAAACCAATACGTCCCCAGCAGACAGATTTGTTCAAATCGGTCTGTCCGACCGATTTGAACAAATCTGTCTGCTCGTGTGTATGGGGCCTTACAGAATAGCCTTTATGACCATTAATGACCAGAGAGCCCTGTAATGATTTCCCTATACGGCCCACATATTTATTTACATTTTTTACAATGCTTATAGTTAAAGCCCATTTTTTGTCAGTTGGCAGTTTATCAGTTGGCAGTTGTCTAATGTTTTATTTTCCATTCCATTTTCCAAATATATCTAAAGCTACCAATGGAAAAATGCTGTGTACTTGTTAATTAGTTAGTACACATATATACTGTAGATAAAATGATAACATTAATCTGAAAGTAATTTTAATGTGACCTTTGCATTTTTACTTTTCCTAATATGGTTCCACTTCTGGATATTGATGTGTCCAATAGTAAGGCTCTTTTTACACGGGCTTGTCCGTTTGATGGACTCTACTTTGCTCAGCGGGGAATCGATCCACTAATCCCTGCTGAGCAGGCGGATGACAAGTCCGTCTCTGCTCACTGTGCTGAGACAGACTTGTCAGGCCGCATACACACGATCGGTCCATCCGATGAGAAAACGGTCCATCGGCCCGTTTTCATCAGGTCACCGCTGAAGTGGCCTTATGGTCTGATGTGCGTACACACCATCAGTTCAAAAACCGATCGTGTCAGAACGCGGTGATGTAAAACACAACATCGTGCTGAAAAAAACAAAGTTCAATGCTTCCAAGCATACGTCGACTTGATTCTGAGCATGCGTGGGTTTTGAACCGATGCTTTTGTGTACTAACCATCGGTTAGGACCGATCGGTCAGCGGGCCATCGGGCCGATTTTGAAGGAAGTTTTTAAATTTTGGTCCGAAGGACAAAAGACTGATGGGCCGTACACACGGTCGGTTTGGACCGATGAAACTAAACTTCGGCCGTTTTTATCGGTTTGGACGGATCGTGTGTACGCGGCCTCAGAGTCCCATTCTCCTCTATTGGGAGATCAGATGAAAACATCATCCAATCTGGTCTGCCAGACGGATGGAAAATAGGGTCATCATCCATCTAAATTTGGTGTACAGGATTCGGATTGTATAGCAGCAGATGTCAGCAAACATTTCACTTCTGACATCTGCTGCCCCATGGGTGAATGGAGCATGCGATCAGGTCCGCTTGACAGGCGGAACTGATTGTAAAGCCTGTGTGAAAGGGGACTACTTAGACAGCAACTTTGCTGAATGGTGGCTAGTATAAAATACATTACAGGATAAACCATAGAGAGATTGTATGGGGCTAAGTAATTAATTGTGGGTATGAGCGCTCCAACAGATGCGCACTGAGATAAGACAAACAATAAAAACAATCACTCTGTTGTACTACTAAACTGTGAAATTACAAACTAAACATTAACCACTAGAGGTCCGCGCTATTGACAAAATACGTCAACAGCGCGGACCTGAGGCGCTGGGGTCACGTCTTTGGACGTCATGTTCTTGTAGTTCCCCGCGTGGCGCGCGGTGGGGAAAAACAGTCCCGTCGCATCACCTAGGATTCGATGCGTGTACCCGGCGGCCGCGGTGTCCGTCAGGTACACGCGATCGGCAGTGACAGAGCAGGGACGTGGAGCTGCGTGTGTAAACACACAGCTCCACGTCCTGTCAGGGAAAGAGGAGACCGATCTGTGTCTTTTGTACATAAGGACACAGCATCGGTCACCACCCCCTCCCCCCACACAGTTAGAACACACCCAGGCAATACATTTAACCCCTTCCTCACCCCCTAGTGTTAACCCCTTCAATGCCAGTCACATTTATACAGTAATTAGTGCATATTTATAGCACTGGTCGCTGTATAAATGTGAATGGCGCCAAAAATGTGTCAAAAGTGTCCGATGTGTCCGCCGCAATATCGCAGTCCCAATAAAAATCGCAGATAGCCGCTATTACTAGTAAAAAAAAAATATTAAAAAAAATCATAATTCTGTCCCCTATTTTGTAGGCGCTATAACTTTTGCGCAAAGCAGTCACTTATTGTGATTTTTTTTTTTTCGCCTGGGCACGAAGGGGGTTTATGTGCCCAGTAAGCAAGTGGTTAAAACAACCTTTTCCTATTTACGGTGGTAAACCAGTAGCCAAAATGCAATTTAAGCACTTTCAAGTGTTCATTGTCTTCAGCTCCCCAAGAACCCCTAAACCCAGGGTACTCTGATATGGCAAACTCTACTTTTGCTGATAAAGTTAAATCACAAGTCTGGGATTTTCAAAAAATCTCCCATTAGTACACCCCCCCCCCCCCCCCCACACACACACACACACACACAAACACTAAACAGTTATTACATTTGTGAAAGTTCTTACCGTTTAAGGCCTCGTACACACGACCGAGAAACTCAACAGAATCCATCAAGAAACTTGGTGGGAGAGCTTTTTTTGCCGAGGAAAACGGTTGTGTGTATGCTTTTCATCGAGAAAACTGTCAAGGAACTCGACGAGGAAAGAAAGAGAGCAAGTTCTCTTTTTCCCGACGGGAGTCTCAATTTGCTTGTCGTGTTCCTCGTCGGGGCTGGTTTTCGACGAGAAACATGTTGGTGTGTATGCTTAGAAACCTGCGCCTCTTCCGTAAAAGTAGCATTTGTAATCCAAATAGCACATTTGTCACGCTGTAACAAACTGAAAAGTGCAAATGTCTCTTACCGAACTTTTACCTAAGACGCAGTAACATGAGATTAGTAAAAGCAGCCCCAAGGGTTGTGCCAGTGGAATCGAACTTCCCCTGCCGTCTATGTGTTGTACGTCACCGCGTTTGAGAACGAGGAGATTTGGTCTTGACTGTGTGTACGCAAAGACAGCTTGTTAAGTTTCTCGACAAGCCTAACAAGGAACTCGTCGAGGAAAACTTTTCCGACGAGTTCCTTGGTCGTGTGTACAAGGCCTGAGAGAAATGACTGATTGAATTTTCAGGAAGTCTGTTTTGTGATTTAAAAAATGCAGCCTGTATTCTGGCAGGTAGGATGTGTTAGAACAGGGATTGCATCATATGCTCTTCTCACTCTCTAACTATAATTAGCCTGCTAAATACATTCTAGGAGCACCTCCACTGCGCCCCTCCCCCCTGATTATGATTGACAGTGCACTGTGCCCAATTGGCACAGTGTGCTGTCAATCATAATGGCGGGAGGCAGGACATCAGCGCTCGCTGTTCTGATATGGTATACCTGATACAGTGGTAGACCCCCGCTGTGCCATACAACTGATTACTAATAATACAACTGATTACTAATAATAATTTCTGCTCTGCACGGAGATAGCGGGGGGGGGCGGTGCAGCCTGGTGGGGGGGGGGCATAGTGGAGGGGCAGACCACCAGGCAGGGAGGAGGAAGGAAGACACCTCCTTCATGGGCGGCACAGACTGGGGGCTGGGAGACCCCCCACCCACTGCAGTCCTTTCAGAGAACTACAGGGGCTGAGCTGAGGAGAGGGATAGAAGCTAGTGGTCTTATAAACAGGATGTCAGCAGCCAATAAGGTTTTTTCAGCAAGTTCATCAGCCTATTACAGAGGAACTACAGAGCTGAGTATAACATGGATGGCAAAATTGGTGAGTGTAGAAGATCAGCAACAAGGACATGGAAAAAATATTTGGGCTGAAGTTTTGCTTTATGGCTTGGTCTTCTCCTTTCTGTATCTCACAATTTACTGCTGAACACAAAGGAAGGTCATAGACAGTGCAAATTTTGTTTCCTGCAACCTGGGGTTGCAGACAAGAAATTTGCACAATTCCCCCATTAACACAGACAGTGTTGATGGGGAATCCCTCATGCCCAGACATTGTATTCTCCCAGCTTGGGGGGCATAGTGGAAGCCCCGCCAGGAGAACAGAGTGATTATTGCTAGTAGCTATAACAGCCGCTAAAAAATAACCGCAAGTAAACCTGGTAGGCTGGTTGTACATTCAGTCTGCCCATATATGGTTCGAATCTTGGACAGTTCCTGCTGAACAGTCTATGAACCGCCTTAGGCTGGTCATTGTTAGAACAATCAATTGTTAGTTACCAGTGGTGGGAGGAGGTATTTCAGGCTTTTATTTTTTGGAAAAAAAATGATAGCTGATTAGACTATCCAAGGGACACTCAAAAATGCTGTACGAAGGCATTAGAGCAACCACTTTACGCTGCTGCAGAAAATGGTAGATATAGTGAGAGACAGCTACTGTAAAATTTAACAAAAACACCCCTGGCTAATTTCACTTGGTTTTCCATAAGGTAACACATGGCTAGCAGAGCATTCACGTAAAAGATATTTACATTTTGAATAAAAGTTGAACCCCTTTAATTTATAAAAGACAGCAATATTAAAAAAGAAATTCACCCCCCCCCCCCCCACATTATTTTTTTCCTCTGCTCACCTTATGGGTTCCTCACAGTTCAGATACCTACCTAGTGGATCCAGCGTTGTGCAGCTGAGATCCTCTTCTCTACAGCTGCCACTCAGGTCTAACGCCACTGTGTTCCCCTCCGGCTCTTCCAGGTTCAGACACAGCCTCCTGATCATGCTTGGCTATGTCTTTATAAAGATATATTTTTTTAAAGCTCTCTGCTCTAATGATGTTATCATCCACTCTAAACCAGCCCCATAGAAACACTGTATAATCGATAACATTTTCTGAAAAACCACTAAACTTAAACTGCTTTTCACAAAAACTGTAAAAGATATAGCCGGATAGCTGAATATTTTGTGAACATTTTAAAGTATGTTTGGCGTCTGTAGGTGAAAGTATGAAGGAGCTGAAACTTTTCATAGCAGAGAAGATTTTCATGATTTGAAGCATGCTCTCATTGACTTCAATGTTAAAAAAAGTGTCTAAAAGCTTAGTGTTTTATAAACTATAAATAGTAGAAAAAAAGTTAAAAAAGTCCCATCTTTAGCTGAAAGAGCTGAACATTTTAAAAGTTTATGGGTCTTAATAGCTGAAAGTATACAGAAGTTACGCAGAGCCAAAAAACTTACGGAATAAAATTTAAATTAATTAAGAATAATAAAAAACAAATAACAATACTGGGAATGCTATTGAGCATTCCCACTAATTAATTTAAATGATCTCTGTAAGGTATGTCATATTGACACAGTGCATTTATGGGGCTTAATTGCATGCTGATATATAGAAAAAATCTGAAACATTGTGTTTCTAAAAACAGTGTGTCTTTTGAACATAATTACAGAGTAACCACATTTCATTAGAGATAATTACAAGGTGTTTGCATACAATTTGCATTTAGCTGTTTCTAATTAAATGTGGTAATTAATCATTTGTGTACTACCTTAAATATTGCACAGCTTTGTAGTAACATTGTGTTGTTATAATTTTTTAACTGCAAAATGTTATTGTTGTTTTGTTTTTATTTACTATAATAATATAACTATTAGGTGGGATGTACTGACGCTGAGAATGGAAGATACATAAAGGGAACATCAGATTTGGGAGAGAGAGGTTTTATGGTGGGGTGGAGTGAAGGTACATGGCAGATCATGCTTATAGTTATTTACACCACAGGTGAGAATAAAATTGATGTAGCCCCAAAAATTGTTAGGGATGGCTCTGTCTGCGCTTCATAGTGTAATACCATAGGGTAGATAGGTCCCAGGTAGTCTCCTTTGTCCATGGCAAGAGTAACCCAAGCAACATGGGGTTTTGCACAGGCTTTCTCTGTTTGCACAAGAAGTCAAAACTGCACACCCCATTTCTGGTGGTGGTGGTGCAATGTGACTATCAACCAGGTTCAAGTCCTGGCTCTCCTGGACTCAAGGAACATGGTAACCTTGGTACAGGACTTTTGGTCCTGTGAGGTGGAAAACATTACCAAGATGCTACAGCTAGCTTGCATTTATGGAGAGACATGGACCCACCCATTGGTGTCTGTGTCCATTACCACTGAAAGTGGAACTTTTGAATATGACGTTGGACTGATAAGAAATCTGATACACCTAATAATATAGGACCTGACTTTCCAATATAGACAACGACCCCAATAGACAATGACACCAAACATACAGCCAATTTTTTTAGGCGCTATCTTCAACATAAAGAAGAATAAGGAGTCCTGGAAGTGATGGTTTGGCCCCCACAGAGCCTTGATCTCAACATTATGGAGTCTGTCTGGGATTACATGAAGAGACAGAAGGACATGAGGCAGCCCACATTCATAAATGATCTGTGTTTAGTTATCCAAGATGTTTGAACAACCTATCTACCAAGTTCCTTCAAAAACTGTGTGAAAGTATACCTAGAAAAATGATGCTGTTTTGAAGGCAAAGGGTGGTCAGACCACATATTGATTTTATTAGGATTTTTTTTATGTTCATTTACTTTTAATTTTGTAAATTGATAAAAATAAATCATTAACATTTGTATTTCTGAAAGCATTTTTAATGTACAGCATTTTTTCACACCTGCCCAAATTTTTTACAAAGTAGTGTAGTTCTATGATTGATAACTGGTTTTAGTACTCTAGCTGTATTAACTTTCTTCTTTAATGTCTAGGTAAAGGAAGGTATGCATCTTCTCATTACTGGCCCAAATGGTTGTGGCAAAAGCTCTTTGTTCCGAATTTTAGGAGGTCTATGGCCAGTTTATGAAGGAGTCCTTTACAAGCCACCTCCACAAAATATGTTTTACATTCCCCAAAGGTATGTATCAGGTTAATGTCTCTTTTGAGAAGAATGCAAAATATAGCTAGTAGTTGTTAGTCTGATTCAGCTGGACCTGTTCTGTAATGCTGAATATGTGTCATAGCTTATTCAAGTAACTTCTTCAGTTCTAATGAAAGTCTGGAATATACTCTGGCATGTACTGTATAGCCATACCGATAGAACAGTTACCTTAATGCAGTCACCAAGTAATGTGTCAAGGGAAGGTGTTGATTTTCCAAGAAGAGGATGGAGGTGTGAAAGTTGTGGAACGACCCTGTTTTAGTTATATAATCACGTGATCTTTCTATTTGAAATGCTGAGAGAAAGCATACAATTAATCTTAAAGGGACATCTTCCATCTTCCAAGTATATCTTGAATGGTGTAGATTACCTGAGATGAAACAGTGGTACAAGTTTCGATCAATAGGTTTTATCATTTCTAGCTGTTGCAAACAGTGAAAATCGCTAGTTGTTAAGGAGCAGGCCCAGAAGCCGGCTGTGACATCCTTAACAACCGATGAGTCATCAGCTGTCAATGGGCTTCCCTGTTGACAACTGAAAAAAAAAATAACGTTGCTGGCAATAGAATTTTTTTTTAAAAACTGCCAATTATATTTATTTTTTTAAACAGCGTGGGGTCCCCCCAAAATCCATACCACACCCTTATCCAAGCACGCAGCCCAGGAAAGGGGGGGGAGAGCGAGCCCCCCTCCTGAACCATCATACCAGGCCACATGCCCTCAACATAGGGATGGATGAGTGCTTTGGGGCAGGGGAGGCTCACTCCCAAAGCACCTTGTCCCCATGTTGATGGGGACAAGGGCCTCATCCCTACAACCCTGGGTTGTGGTTGTGGAGGTCTGCAAGCAGGGGGCTTTTCTGAATCTGGAAGCCTCCTTTAACAAGAATGAGATGAGATGACAATAAAAAGTTATAAAAACACAGAGACAGTTTTTGACAATTCCTTTATTAAAAAATAAACAAACACTGCCCCCCCCCCCATGTAGATCCATCGTCAATCACGACGACCCCCCCCCCCCCCCCCCCCCCCAAAAAAAATGCTCTGCCGTCAACCGCTGAATGCCTGGCTTGCCTTTTGACAGTTCTTATATAGGTAAGGGGTGGAGCCACCTGGCAACGGCACCTGGTGGCATCATTAAAAATGCATCATTAAAATTACTGCTCCTCCTTTTTTTACAGTTTTTTTGTTCATTGGTACATGGTCCCCATACCCTTTTTTATGGCAAATTACTTGCAAATAAACCTTTCAAATGGGGACTTTTGATTTTTCAAGTTTGGGTCCTATAATACAGACTTTAATGAGGTTTGGGTCAGAACTTTTTCTCTGTTCGAGAGTTCTCGTGTGAAACGAACAGGGGGGGGGGGGGTGTTCGGCTCATCTCTATTAAACAGTCTAACCTCTTTTTCTTGTAACAGCCATTAGAGTCCCTCTTTAGCTGCACATAGTTATTGGCATCCTAAGAGTGGTCACCTTAGAATGGTAATCAGATGTATTTATGGCCGTGATGCATCTTCCAGGATACTAGCGTTTGGATCCTCCTAAGCAAGAGTCCTCTTCTCAATTGGGGCCATGTAGGAAGAAGGTGCTGGCCTGGGCAGGGCCGATCCTAGGGTCACAAACGCCTGGGTGCAGAAATTTTTCTGGCGCCCCCACATGGGCGTGGTCATCTTACCAACTCCTCCCCTTTACAAATGTTTCTATGGCAACGATTCAAACACAGAGATGCTCCCCTAAGATGTGTTTGTTACCCTGGGATCCTCCCATGATCTTTTAACAATAAGGAAAATACTAGAAGAGTGTACACTAATGAGTCCTGGAAGGGAACCTCTCTGATGCACACAGAGAGGGCTTCTGTTAGAAAAAGCCCCCAGACATAGTACAGGAGATGGTCAGAGACTGCAGACATGGTACAGGAGATGGTCAGAGGCTGCAGGCATGGTACAGGAGACGGTCAGAGACTGCAATCATGGTACAGAAGATGGTCAGAGAGTGCAGACATATTACAGGAGACGGTCAGAGAGTGTAGACATATTACAGGAGTCCGAGACTGCAGATATAATACAGGAGATGGTCAGAGACTGCAGTTCCTATGGACGTTAGTAGATAATGGCCGATTGGCCCTCTCACCTGACCCAGCGATACAGCAACAATGGTTCTTCTTTTTAAATAGCAGTGTTTTACCGCTATTTTTTTTTTTTTTTTTTTTTTAAAGTGTATTTTTGTGCGTGAACTCGAGAGAGAGGAGCCGGACTGCAGGAGTTGGGAGTAGGCAGACCCTCCCCCCGGAGGCAATCGCCATCCTTCTTCATGCCCCTGGTGGCAATGGCGGGTGTGAAGGGGGGCCTCCCACTCACCCCGCCCTACCTGCTCCTCTTGGGAGCCCAACTGGGGCCCAACGGGACCCCAATGGGGCAGAGGGACTCCCCCTATGAGGGAGTGAGGGGGCCTAGCCCACCCAGCCAGCCCCGTAGGTCCTTCGCCTCTCTTTATTTTAAGAGACCGCATGGCCAAAGTGCATGTGTTTTAAACCAATTTTGTGTGCGTGCAAGTGTGGTGGTTTTTTGTGGGGGGGGGGGGGGTGGGCGTACTAAGCACAGGCGTACCTTGCATAGCACACCCACCGGGAGCCGGGCTGAGACCACCAAACTCAATTCACATGTAGCCGAGCCCAGGATCCGAACCCTTGGCTGCAGAGGTGAATGGCTTGTCAGCGCAGTGCCAATCACGTTGAGCCACCACAGCTCCACAATGGTTCTTCTGATCAGGAGTTGGCTCACTCTGAATTGCTTGTGGCGACTCCACTGGGTAGAGTCCAGATCTGTATTCTGGCAATGACTCCATTCCTTTCTCCGCCAGGGATGGCGCTAGGCTGTGTGGCTTTCCCTCTGGTGGCACAGGGTAGCGGGGTTCTCTCTCTGATGGTGTTCTCTCAGCACTATCCTCTCCCTCTGGAGTCCTGGGTGCACTTCCCTGAAAGCTTTCCAGGGCTCCTGGCTCTCTCTCTCCCATTCAGCTGGGCATCCTGTGTGGGCTGCAGTTTCCTTTGCCAGTCCTCAAGACTACATGTCCCACCGGCCTCTTCTGTGTGGGACAGGACAAAACCCCCCATTAGTACAGACTCCCCCAGGACAAACCCCCCATTAGTGCAGACCCCCCTAGGACAAACCCCCCATTAGTGCAGACCCCCCAGGACAACCCACCCATTAGTGCAGAACCCCCAGTACAAACCCCCCATTAGTGCAGACCCCAGAACAAACCCCCCATTAGTACAGACACCCCCAGGACAACCCCCCATTAGTACACACTCCCCCTGGACAAACCCCCCATTAGTACAGACCCCTTGGGAAACCCCCCCCCCCATTAGTACAGACTCCCCCTCAGGACAAACCCCCCATTAGTGCAGACCCCCAAGGACAAACCACCCCATTAGTACAGACAACCCCCATTAGTACAGACAACCCCCTATTAGTACAGACTCCCCCAAGACAAACCCCCCATTAGTACAGACCCCCCAGGACAAACCCCCCATTAGTACAGACCCCCAGGACAAACCCCCCGTTAGTACGGACTCCCCCAGGACAAACCCCCATTAGTGCAGACCCCCCTAGGACAAACCCCCCATTAGTGCAGACCCCCCAGGACAACCCCCTCATTAGTGCAGAACCCCCAGGACAAACCCCCTATTAGTGCAGACCCCCCAGGACAAACCCCCCCCCATTAGTACAGATACCCCTAGGACAACCCCACATTAGTACACACTCCCCCGGGACAAACCCCCCAATTAGTACAGACCCCTCGGGACAAACCCCCCATTAGTACAGACTCCCCCAGGACAAACCTACCATTAGTACAGACTCCAGCAGGAAAAAAAAACCCATTAGTGCAGACCCCCTAGGACAAACTCCCCATTAGTGCAGACCCCCAGGACAACCACCCCAGTAGTGCAAACCTTTCAGGACAAACCCCCTCATAAATGCAGATTTTCCAGGACAAACCCCCATTGGTGCAGACCCCCCAAGCACAAACCCCCCCCCATTAGTGCAGACACCCCCAGGACAACCCCCATTAGTACAGACACCCCCAGGACAACACCCCCATTAGTACAGATCCCCCCAGGACAAACCCCCCCATTAGTACAGACACCCCCAGGACAACCCCCCCCCCCATTAGTGCAGACTCCCCCTGGACAAACCCCCACATTAGTACAGACTCCCCCAGGACAACCCTCCCCCACCCTCCAATACAGTACACAAAAACAACACCCGGCGGCAGCTAGAGAGGAGAGGACAATGTGCAGCCACGCCGCTCAGGTGAAGCACAGATCGCAGCAGGTAGGAGTTACTACACACAGAGACAGCAGAGACAGCCAATCCGATCTCCAGCAGCTTTTTCACTCTCCTCCTCTGACAAAAGGAGGAAGGGGGGGCGGGCATAGGCTGGGAATACACATCGCCGGCGGCGACCCGCGGGGAGCGCCGTATATTAACACGGACAAAGAGAGGAGGAGGTGGATGGAGGGGTGCATTCTGGCTCTTTTTTTTTCTCAAACAAAAGTTTTATTGAGCAAATAAGGAAATAACATACAGAACTCCAGAGCATATTCCACCTTCTCCAGCCTCAGCGTGACCCCCATCTGCGTAATCCACTCCTGCACCGTAGGTGGTTCAGTGTCCTTCCAGTGTCTCAGTATCATTAAACGAGCCTGAAACAGAGCCCTGCCAATAGCCTGTTTTGGGATATCCTCCGCCAGCAAGCCATCCGTTATCCCCAACAGGCAGACCTTGGGTTCCAATGGAACCTGTATCTGGAAGGCCCCGCTAATAGTGTCAACAACCCCCGTCCAGTACAGGTGGAGCTTCGGGCAGCGCCATAGTAGGTGGATGAGATCTCCGTGGTCCCTGCAACATCTAGTGCAGCAGGGGTCTACCCCCAAACCCATATGCGCTAATCTGGCAGGTGTGTAATGTGTCCTTAGGAGAATGTAGAGCTGTGACAGTCTGTGCGCCACGTTCAGGGAGCATGTAGGAACCGCCTGTAAGGCTTCCTCCCACTGCTCCTCCTCGAACACGCCTACATCCCGTTCCCACCGGGCTACCGCCTTGAGGGGGGCCCCCGGCAGAAGAAGATTCAGCAGCATGGCATAGCAATTAGATATGAAACCCTTATAGGTAGACACATCAGACAGGAAGTTAAAGATTGGTGCCAAATCCATGGACCATATATCCGCTTCCCTCTGTGCGTCAAATGCATGTTTAAGCTGCAAGTAGTAGAAATACATGGATGCTGGCAGCTGAAAGTCCTCTCTGAGCTCCGAGAAGGGCCTCAACCCACCCGCTCTAATTATATGTGACAACAGGGATATCCCATACTGTTTCCATTTCTGTCCATACGGTAATTTAGCTATTTCTTGATAGTAAGCGTTATCCCAAATGGGGCTGTATTTAGTGTATCCCGTCACTCCCTGCATCATCCTAGACTTATTCCAGATCTTCTGCATGAGGTTGTACGTGGGGAACCGTTTGTTAGATTTAGCATATTGCAAGGCCTCCAAACCCTCCATCACGTCCCCCCCAGTCGTGAACCTGAGCAGCCGAGCCGAGGAATCCCTCAAGTTCAGCTGCAAGTCCCGTTGAGGTCCCGCCACCCTCGCAATATGTTGCAACTGGGAGGCCAGGTAGTATAGCCATGGATTGGGCAGCGCCAATCCACCGGCTTCCTTTGGGCGCTGTAGTTGCTCAAGTTTAACCCTCGGGGGCTTTGTGAGCCAGATCAGGGAGCGAAAAATTGAGTTGATGACTCTAAACTTTTTCAGGGGGATAACCGTTGGGGAGTTGTGTAGGACGTAGAGCAGCTGTGGCATAAGGATCATCTTTATGAGGTTCACCCTCCCAACCGGTGACAGTTTCAGCTTGCTCCATACCTTGACCCGATCGCGGCAGCGACTGATCAAGGGGGTCAAGTTAAGGCCAATATAATCCAGTGGGGAAGCGGTAACCTGAATACCCAGGTACCGGAAAGACTCAGATACAGGGATGTCAAGTATAGTGCTAATGGGCGCCGGGGGCCGCCGGTCTAGCAAGAGGAGGGAGGACTTGGTCCAATTAATAGTCAAACCCGAGTATGTCCCGAACCGTCGCACTACCTTCATGGCCTCCGTTAGTGACTCAGAGGTGTCACCCAGGAGCAGCATGGTGTCATCCGCATATAGCATGATCTTCTCATGCAGATCACCGTATTGAAATCCCCGTACCAAGGGGTTAGTCCGAATCATATCCGCGAGGGGTTCGATGGCCATAGCAAAGAGGAGGGGAGACAGGGGGCAACCCTGCCGCGTGCCTCTGTGTAGATCAAACGTATGCGAGACTCTCCCTCCCTCCCTTATCGCCGCCACCGGGGATGAGTATAAGAGCTGGACCCATGTAATGAATCCCTCCCCAAAACCAAATTTCCGCATCACCGCCCAAAGATACTCCCATTCTACGCTGTCGAACGCTTTATGGGCGTCCAACGATAGCAAGGCTCTGTCCCCAACGTTGTCTGCCCGCGATTGCATATTAATAAAGAGTCTCCTCAAGTTTATCGCCGTCGACTTCTGCGGCATAAATCCTGATTGGTCAGAGTGAATTATAGTGGAGATAGCCTCATTCAGTCTGACCGCCAGGACCTTGGCGAGAATCTTTACATCGTTCTGTAAAAGGGAGATCGGTCTGTATGACCCCGGGTCAAGAGGATCCTTATCAGGTTTCAAAATCAGAACAATGTTTGCCCTGGTCATAGAGAGGGGGAGCGTGCCCACCTCCCTTGCAGCATTGAAGACCTCCAGCAGGTGTGGGAGTATCAACTCCCCATATTGCTTGTATACTTCCGCTGGAAGACCATCGTCCCCAGGGGCCTTCGAGTTAGGGAACAGGCTGGTCGCCATCTGAAATTCACCTAGGTTCAATGGGGCACCAAGCATCTCCTTATGGGAGGCCGACAACCTTGGTAGTTGTACAGGGTCTAAATACTCAGCCAGGGAGTCTAGTGAATATGACCTTTTGGATTCATACAGGGAGGAGTAGAATCCTACTAGTTCGGAAAGGATTTGATCAGGGGAATTAGTCACCCCCCCACCGGCAGTGCGCAGCGCCCCTATAGAGGGCGACAACTGCTGGGCGTGGGCGATAGTTGCTAACATGCGACCAGTATGCTCACCCTCCTCATAGAATGCCGCCTTTTAGAAAAAACGCTTCCTCTCCGCTCTGCAATGAATTTGGCCTCTAGCTTTTCCGCCATCCTTTTCACCCCCTCCCGCTGTGCATTTGACCGTCCCTTGGTGGCCTGGATCTCTGTGATAAGTAAGCCCCTCAGGACAGCCTTAAAGGCTTCCCAATTGACCGCCATGTTGTCAAAGTCATTGTGCACACGCCAATATTCCTTGATGCGGGCCTCTATGTGTTCGTGGGAGGAGAAAAGGTTCAACCAGAATGCGTTCATCTTCCACAGGGCCTTGGCCACCGCCGAAGGGGGACGCACCTCCAGGGATGCAATCAGTGGGGAATGATCCGATACACTTCTCAGGCCGTACGTCACATCTACAACATACCTTTTGGCAGCATGAGAGCACAGACAGAGATCTATCCTAGATAAGGACGAATGGCTTTTAGAAAAACATGAGAACTGCTTCTCCCCTGGGTGTCTAGCTCTCCAAGGGTCCCTCCACCCCACCTCCTCTACTAGTTTCCGTAGGGCCGTACGCCGTACCCCCCTCCTCCCCCCTCCCGGCGGATGTTTATCCATGTGAGGGTCCATGTAGCAGTTGAAGTCCCCGAAGGCAAACAAGGGTACCTCCGGGAACCGCACCTGGAACTTCACCAAGGCCCGCAGCACCTGATTATTATACGGGGGAGGCACATATATAAAAGCTAGAATACATTTAAAGGCAAACAATTTGCATAAAAGAAACACATATCTGCCTTCAGCATCCACATCTGCCTGTAATTCCTCATAGTCCAGTGCACTATGTATCAGCACACTTACCCCCCTAGAATATGAGGTGTGAGTGGAATGGTATACCCTGCCCGCCCACCGATACCCCAAACAGGACACAGAGTCAGGGGTTAAATGAGTCTCCTGCAGTGCACAAATAGCCGGTAACTGTTTCCTCATCAGGGATGACACCATAGTTCTTTTCAGGGGGTCCTTCAGTCCCCGGACATTCCACGATAACACTGTTACTGTCGCCATCAGGGGGGTTGAGGCATAACTTCAGAAGGGGAAAAGACATCTCCACCCCAGCCACCCTCCACCCCCCCACTTGAAGGTGTCAGCGTGGTAAGTCAGACCAGGAACAGGGACAGGGCAAACAACCAGATGGCAGAAAAAATAAAGGAAGACCTTCCGCAACTAGAAAAAGAAGAGTATAAGCGGGCTCTGGAGTAAACTGGGAACTGGTAGCAAGCTGAGATGCACAACTGTGCATCAATTACCTCTCGTAGCAGGCCATCCGCCTGTAAGGGGTATACACCCATTTGCACATACGCCCTTTGTGGGCTCAAACTTTGGGGAGCCAACAGGCAACCCCGGCAACTGCGGGACAACAGGTCCCTCCGAACTTCCATTTGTCTACCAAACGTGGCAGCCCCGTCAGCAATCATCTTCGCTGGGTGTGGTAGTAACAGCATTTCCGAACTCACATTTCAGCACCAAAATATAGGGGTAATGTGTGTTTCCAGCAGTACCCTCATGCGAGGGAGCAAGTATGCGAGGTAGACAGTGTTCAGTCCGAGTGTCCATCTTCTGCTGCGGGTGGCCTCCTGGCCTGACGGAGTGCCCCTTTATTGGCATCCAGCCAGTCTGAGGCATCAGCAGGGTGTTCAAAGAAGTGGGCCTGTCCTCTGAGAATGACTCGGAGTCTCGCCGGGTACAGCATAGCATATGGTGCCTGCACCTTCTGCAGGCGTTTCTTAATTGCAGTGAACCGAGCCCGGCTCTTCTGTACTGCGGCGGAAAAATCCGGGTAGAATGAGACCCGTGTGCCATTGAACTGGGCATTCCGCTTTTCCCTGGCAAGTCTCAGTATTATTTCTCTGTCTCTGTAGTTTAAAAGACGGGCAAGGATCGGGCGGGGAGGATTGCCCGGCGGTAGAGGCCTGGAGGGCACTCTGTGCGCTCTCTCCACTGCGTATAGATGCGTGAATGCTTCTTTTCCAAAAACATCAGTCATCCACTTTTCCACAAACTGCGTGGGGTCCCGTCCCTCCACCTTCTCCGGTAATCCCACTATGCGCACATTATTGCGTCTAAGTCTGTTTTTAAAATCTTCTGCGCGCATATCCACGGCCCTGGCCAGCCGTGTGGTAGCCTGGGTTTCTCTGATCAATGGGGGCAGCTTATCGTCTAGGTCACTAATCCTCCCTTCCGCAGCTGTGGTCCTTTCCCTCATTTTCTGTATGTCATGGCGGATCAGGCACACCTCCTCCTCCAGACTCCCAAACCTGAGTTGCAGGCCATTGACTGACGCTGTGCACTTGTTCACTGCCTTCAGTATGGCAGCCAGCGTGGGCTGTTCTCCCCCCTCCACCTCGGTGTCATTTGGGTCCCCATGCAGGTCACCAGAGCTTCCCCCTGCCTGATCCATCTGGGCATAGTATCTCATGTCCTTAGGGGGGTCCCCGGGAGTCTCTTTAGCCTTTTTCAGGGCTTTACTCACCCCCTCCTTCCCCTTGTCTCCTCCGCGCGCTTTCTGTGCTGATGGTGGAGCGGCGCCACCTTGGGAATCCAGCCTGCCGCCGTCTGTCTTCTGTCCCCGGGTCATCATACCCTCCAGCCGCGATCCGACAACAACCGAGTGTTGGGGGAGTGTTCCCCTGTCTGTCAGGCCGAAAAACAGCGGGTGTAAACGGTGCCGGAAACCGGATTCTATCAGGATCAGTGCGGAGCTCTGTGAACCTGCGTCTGTTCACATGCCGTGCTGGCCACGCCCCCGCATTCTGGCTCTTTACCGCCCCACCTCTTTGGCACCTGGGTGAACTGCACCTGGCGCACCCCCGTAGGATCGGCCCTGGGTCTGGGCTACTGAGACCCACAGACAGAGTTATTAAGCCTTGTCTATTGATATGTGGTCATTCTGGAAAAACATGACACATTTCATTTAGATTGGATTAAGGTGTCTGTGCTACCTGTGTGGATATATATTTTGCAATATGTTCCTAATGCACATTAAAGCAGAATTCCTGGTATGGATATTTTTACAGCTTGGACCAATGTAACTATGCATATATAATACCTGTGGGGTGCCCCATGGAATCTAGAAATCACTGTAGTAAGCACCACTACTACATTATTCTCCACTAGCTTCTGGGGCCTGTGCTGAGTGGCTGACTTTTTGCATTGTGAGCACAAGGGGTTCCCTGCCCAGCATGGCTGCCATACAGATAATGTTTTGCCTTTTCCAAATGAATGCAAAGCATTCTCTGATTGGAAAGCATGATGCCACCACCATGCCTCACCATCATAGCTTTACCTAATATGGATGGCCGCATGACCAGCTTTTGCACAATTCAACCTATGCACTTGCACAGGTTAATATCTCAAAATGTTGGTAAAGCAATTGAAGTAATTTTTATTCTGTTAACCACTTGCTTACTGGGCACATAAACCCCCTTCGTGCCCAGGCGAAATTTCAGCTTCCGGCACTGCGTCGCTTTAACTGACAATTGCGCGGCCGTGCGACGTGGCTCCCAAACAAAATTGGTGTCCTTTTTTTCCCCCACAAATAGAGCTTTCTTTTGGTGGTATTTGATCGCCTGTGCGGTTTTTATTTTTTGCGTTATAAACAAAAAAAGAGCGACAATTTAAAAATATATATATATTTTTTACTTGTTGCTATAATAAATATCCCAATTTAAAAAAATATATATATATTTTTTTTTTTTTTTAAATATTTTTTTTCTCAGTTAGGGCCGATACGTATTCTTCTACGTATTTTTGTAAAAAAAAAAAAAAAATCACAATAAGTGACTGCTTTGTGCAAAAGTTATAGCGCCTACAAAATAGGGGACAGAATTATGATTTTTTTTAATATTTTTTTAATATTTTTTTTTTACTAGTAATGGCGGCGATCTGCGATTTTTATTGGGACTGCGATTTTTATTGGGACTGCGGACACATCGGACACTTTTGACACATTTTTGGCGCCATTCACATTTATACAGCGACCAGTGCTATAAATATGCACTAATTACTATATATATGTGACTGGCATTGAAGGGGTTAACACTAGGGGGTGAGGAAGGGATTAAATGTATTGCCTGGGTGTGTTCTAACTGTGTGGGGGGAGGGGGGTGACTGGGGGAGGTGACCGATGATGTGTCCCTATGTACAAGAGACACAGATCGGTCTCCTCTTTCCCTGACAGGACGTGGAGCTGTGTGTTTATACACACGCAGCTCCACGTCCCTGCTCTGTCACCGCCGATCGCGTATACCTGACAGACACCGCGGCCGCCGGGTACACGCATCGAATCCTCGGTGATGCGACGGGACTGTTTTTCCCCGCCGCGCGCCACCCCGGGGAAATACAAGAACATGACGTCCAAAGACGTGACCCCCGCGCCTCAGGTCCGCGCTGTTGACGTATTTTGTCAATAGCGCGGACCTCTAGTGGTTAATATGCCTGTAGTTACATTTATATGGCAGTGAAAATAAAAATAAACATTTCATAGTTTTCTTCTGAACTATGTTGCATACAAATAGATTTATTTTATTACTGAGAGGTAAAATCTCAATAGAGGTCCTTCAACACAGCTTGAATTTGAATGAAGGGAGCCAGTATAAGACTAGATCAGTATGTGACCTGAGTCTAAAGCTGAGTCACTGCACGTTCACTCCCAGGAAAATCACAGAATATAAACAGGATTACCTCTATAGAGCGTAATCCTTCTTACTGCTGCTTAGGCTATCATAGGCTTCCTAATTTCCCCATATGAATCAATGTGTGTTTCACTGCTACAAAAATCTGTTTTGTAGTACAGAGGCTTTAAAAACACATGGTCTGTCCAGATTTCTGCATATTTAATTTATTCTAGTTAAAACCTAAAGGAATCTTTAAACATATAATAAAAGCTATATAAGTGTTGTATATACATTTTATGTAATATGTAACCAATGGAACAGTCAAAAGATTGACTAAACATCCTGTATCTCCTGAAATGTGTCTGTAAAACACTAGAGCACATATGTATAAGATAAACGACTGGGACTTTAAATGAGGTAAAAACAGTAAGGCAAAAAAATGAGTCAATTGTAAAATGTATATATATTTAATATCCAAGCAGTAAATAATACCGTATAAACATACAAAGGCATGTTACCAACCATATTCATAAAGAGAAATCCTAGCATTATAGAACAATACATTATGTTATGTGGGACAGTGTCCTCCATGATTTAAAATCACTTGAAAGAGAAGATTGTACAATGACATCAAAATGGATTAAAAACTTAAATCGGATGGAACACACTAGAACCAGGTTCTAGTTTCATAGGTTTCGGACATTTTTAGCATTATATGGCTATTTACTAGACCATATTGGGTTTATTTATATATTCTTTTATAGATATGAATGCACCTACCCCTGAGGAAGTGGTTGATCCACGAAACATGTCGGGCATATCAGGATGTATCTTGTATATGGACATTTTAAGTTTTTCATCCATTTTTATGTCATTGAGCATTTTCTCTTTCAAGTGATTTTAGATCATAGAGGACACTATGATGCTAGGAATTCTCTTTATGAATATGATTGGTAACACACCATTTGTATGTTCGTAATCTATGTATGTTTATATGATATTTTTTACTGTTTGGATAATAAATATATATACATTTTACAATTGACACATTTTTTAGCCTTACTGTTTTTACCTTATTTAAAGTCCCAACCATTTACCTTATACATTGTAATAGGGATGCATTAAAAAGTCCTTGCCCTTTGCAAATATGCAGCAGCTAAAAAAAAATCATGGATGTGAACGTGTCCCATAGGAAAATATGTAAATGAACTGTAGTGTGTTTCTGCAAAAAGCACCAAAAAACAGAGGTGTGAATCCAGGCCTGAGATGTTTAGTAACATAATGGGGTTAAAAACACAACAATAAGTACAAAAAGAGCAAATCGCTACTGTAAGGGATTAATTTTACTGTGGGACAGTGAAAGTAATATTTACAGTAGCGATTTGCTTTTTTGTACTATAACGAGCTAATTTTATTTTTTTAACCCCATTATGTTACTGGCCGAAAAATCGATTATGAAAATTGTAATCAATTAATTTCATAATCGATTAGTTGTCAATTAATCGATTAGTTGTTTTGGCCCTACAGAGACCACAATATTGGTAAACATTCAATGGATCACTTCCACGTTCAAGACCATATGCGCGGACATTGCGTTGTCAACACTTTTATAGACATTCAGAAATTGGGTTTCAGGATATAGAAAGTCTCTGCATCCCGCACAATTTTTGAAGGTCGCAATTGTTCTTAATAATATATTTAAAAGAGCAAAAAAAGTTAGTAAGAGAAGTTCATTAACAGGGTTTTCATAAATGTTCATTTGATATCAGTAGGCATGCCTTGTAGGACATTGTTATATCATGTGAAAAAA
The DNA here is from genome assembly GCA_029574335.1 of Rana kukunoris. NCBI lineage: Eukaryota > Metazoa > Chordata > Amphibia > Anura > Ranidae > Rana > Rana kukunoris. The sequence goes on from CM056051.1 coordinate 155,422,100, forward strand.
AAAAAAATCTGAAAAAGAAACCACCCAGTTTTGTAAAAAAATAAAAAATCAGCAGCTACAGATACTGTTGGCTGATTTTTTTTTACAACCAGGTACTTATCAGTCCATGAATTTCAGTGATGGATTTAGAAGCCAGGTGTGATTTCCTGAGGAATCACAGCTGGCTCCCCGCTGCGCATGCACTAGATCACGGAGGAAAAAATAAAATGTTAAAATATTTCAGGTAACTTTCTGTAACTATAACATTTTCATTGATGGTTTAAATCCAAATCATAGTAAACTTTTTAACCAGAGCATTGTTTTACAGGCCGTACATGTCAATAGGATCTCTAAGGGATCAAGTAATTTATCCTGACTCAGTGGAAGACATGCATGAAAAAGGATATCGGGATAAAGATCTGGAACGTATTCTTGACATTGTAAATCTTAACCATATAGTGCAACGAGAAGGAGGTACATGGCATTTACTTTTGGCAAACTGATTTCATTCACAGATTCACATTTAAAAAAATTTGGACCTTTTTTATTATTATTTAGGATTTATATAGCGCCAACAATTTGCACAGCACTTTACAACAAGAGGGCAGACAGTACAGTTACAATAAAATTCAATACAGAGGGATCACAGGGCCCTGCTCATTGGACCTTACAATCTAGAAGGGAGGGTCAAGTAATACAAAAGGTAATAGCTGCGGGGCATGAGCTGATGGAGAAAATAAAAATACAGTTGTTAGATGTGGGAGGGATAGGCTTCTCTGAAGAGGAGGGTTTTCAGGGATCATCTAAAAGCTAATAGAGTAGGAGATAATCGGACCGATTGGGGTAAGGAGTTCCATAGGATTGGAGAGGCTCTGGAAAAATCCTGGAGGCGAGCATGGGAGGAAGTGATGAGGGAGCTAGAGAGCAGGGGGTCTTGAGAGGAACAGAGAGAACAAGTAGGTTGGTATTTTGAGACTAGGCTACTGATGTAGCTGGGGGTTATGTTATGGATGACTTTGTAAGTAGTTGTTAGTATTTTGAATGTAATTCATTGGGTGAGCGGAAGCCAATGGAGGGATTGACAGAGTAGAGTAGCAGACACGGAGCGATTGGTAAGGTGGATGAGTCTGGCAGCAGCATTCATGATGGATTGAAAGGGGGATAGACTATGTAGTGGTAAGTCAATAAGAAGGGACTTGCAGTAGTCAAAGCTAGAGATGACCAGGGAGTGAGTGCACCCCCTAAAAAAAAAAAAAAATAGGCAAAAAGTCTAAAAAAAAAATGTATACTTACCAGAAATGGCTGTTGCTAGGCAGATCGTCCTAATCTGCCACTTCCTACTCCGCGGTGATCTTCTCTCTTCTCCCCGCATTGCCTCCTGGGAAATGGGGCAGCGCTGTCTTCTGTGACCTGTTTGCGTCCCAGGAGACAGCCGCCCATTCACAAAGTGCCACACGATTCGTGCATGCGCAGTAGGAAACGAGCAGTGAAGCCACAAGGCTTAACTGCCAGTTTCCCTTAGTGAGGATGGGAATGCGGATGGGACGGCGGACATCACGGGCACCCTTATTAAAATTCAGCAGCTACAGTGTTTGTAGCTGCTGACTTTAAAAGTTAGTTGTGTCATTGGTTAGAAATGGGCGTATTTTGGAGATGTTTCAGAGGTTGAGGCTGCAAGATATTAATGTTTATTGAATTCTTTAAAAATTAAAAGAACATACAAGTAAATTCCATAATCCAGCAAATATATACATGTAAACATTATAATTTTTATCAGGCTCAGTTTCTCTGTCGGCCAAGTATATACCTTAATAACATTAGAGTAGCATTTAATAAATACACTAAGTAAGCAGAGACAATAATATTTCAGCAGTATTTTCCCCTTGAAAGCCTGCATATGTATAGGTGGACAGTTTAGAAAGCCTTTTGTGTACATAGAAAAAGTCATAGATCTTTAAGTTCAGCTCATGGTAAATAGGGGCAAACACACAAGTGTTGCTTTAATCATTTTGCTCAGTGTGTGTATATCTATCTATCTATCTATCTATCTATCTATCTATCTATCTATCTATCTATCTATCTATCTATCTATCTATCGATCTATCTATCTATCTATATTATGTGTGTGTGTGTGTATATATATATATATATATATATATACACAGTATATATGAATTGCTTCACCTGCCAAAAGATTTGTAGTTCTGTTTAGCCATTCCTCAGATTCACTCACCCAACCAGATAGCATAACCAGACCCCTAAACTTACTTTTTGGCACTACAATTAAAGCATTACAACTTTGTCAATGGTCTTCCCTTACCTGTGATTTAATAGTGAAGAAGCAGCACACATTGCTCCACTCTCTTCCCCAAGTTGGGATGTTAGATTGGCAGCACTGTATAATGCAGTAGAACCTACCTCCCTTTTAGCCTAATATAAAGAGATTTACAGGAGGTAATATATGAAGTGTGGGTTTTAAAAAATAATCATTCATATTTATATAGATGGATGCAACATTGGTGCTATGCTGCATCAGTCCCCCATCACCTCTACACTGAGTACTGAGCGATCAAAGGCCACTGAACGCTCAGCTCTTGGTCTTCAGTGAACAGAGAGTCGATTACAATCAGTCAATGAAGCGCAGGCTGTGGAAGGAGCAGGAGCAGGTGGCAGTCAGGCATATGGGTGAATCCTGACATTAAAATGCAATTTGAGTGTTTTTTTGCATTCGTTTCCATAGGGAGTCTCCAAACTTTCCAAACAAAGGACCAATGGGAGTAGAAAATGTCACAGTGTCAGTGGAAGTAAACAATGCCACATATTTAGTAGGAATAGTAAGTGGAAAGAATAGTGCCCCATCGCTGTTGTGGGGAGAAATAGTGCCCTATCATTGGTGTCAGTGGAAGGAATAGTGCCCCATCATTGGTGTCATTGGAAGGAATAGTGCCCATTATTGGTGTCAGTGGGAAGAATAGTGCCCCATCGCTGTTGTAGGGAGAAATAGTGCCCTGTCATTGGTGTCAGTGGGAGGAAAAGTACCCCTGTTAGTGGTGGTAGTGGGAGCAATATTGCCCCATCATTGGTGTCAGTGAGAGAAATAGTGCCCATCATTAGTTTCAGTGGCAGTAATTATGCCCCTATTGGTGGTGATAGTGAGAGGAAAAGTGCCCCATTGTTGGTGTCAGTGGGGGAAATAGTGCCACATCATTGGTATCAGTGGGTGGAAAGGTTCCCATCAATGGGGTAATATTCCTTACAATTATGGTAATAAGTGTAAGGAATAGTGCCCCAATGTTGGTGTCCGTGGTAAAAAATATGCCCCCATTGTTGGTGTCAGTAAGAGGAATAGTGCGCCAAGGGCCAAATAAAGGCAAGCACAGAGCCACATCTGGCCACCGGGTCTCAGTTTGGAGACCACTGGTTTACATCATCATTGTTTTATTAAATGAGCCTAACAAAGCATTATGAAAAATGCAGTTACTAGCTTATAAAATGTGATTATTTTCCTTCTATGCAGGATGGGATGCAGTTTTAGACTGGAAGGATGTCTTGTCGGGAGGTGAGAAGCAAAGGATGGGCATGGCACGAATGTTCTACCACAAGTAAGTATAATGTATTTCTGTGGTTTTATATAAAAATTAATTGCACATAATGCTGTCTCCATTGCCTAATGCAATATTTTCAATGCCATTAGCAGCTGACCACAGAGAATGGATGAAAATAACTTGAGGCTCTGCAAATAATTAATACCAGTATCCCGCAGCTTTTGGATTATAGAAATAGAAATACTGTAGATAGATTAAATAATAAACAGTATACACTTATCTAGGCTGGAACTGGTAATGCGAACAGAACTTTGTAATAATGTAAGCTTTATTTTGCTTTAACCAAAAGAAAATCTATTACTGCATAGAGAGAATATAAAATAATTTTAGATATAGACAGAGAAGTAACTGTAGAGATATAGGCCCGGATTCACAAAGCACTTGCGTAAGTACAAATATGCGCCGTTGTATCTGTGCGCCGGACCCACAAACCAAGATACGCCTAAAAACAGACTTCATCCCACCGATGTAACTTGCCTACGCCTGCGTAGAGTGGGCACATATTTACACTGGACGCATGTGGCTTTCCCATTGATTTTCTATTCAAATATGCAAATGAAGGAGATACGCCGATTCACAAACGTACTTGCGCCCGGCGCATGATTTAAGCGGTTTGCGTAAGTTTTACGTTCGGCGTAAAGTTATTCCCCATAGATGAGGTGCAACCCATGCAAAAGGTATGGACCAGGGAACATAAGCCTACGTATTTTACATTGGACGTCTGTGAATATGGGCCGACGTGGGTCTGGCTGGGCATAGGTTACGTTCACGGCGTACACAGTGATCCGGCGTATCTTAGGCAGTTGTTCCGACGTGGTTGTACGCATTCGCACGTGGATACGTCCATGAATGAATGAATGAGAAACTTATATAGCGCGGCACCTGCGAACTGAATCGCCTCTGGGATGTCCCGACACATGCGCTGTTCATTTTTTAGGAACTTGTCTGGCGCCTGGCCCATCATTTGCATGGGGTCACGCTTCATTAACATGGATCACGCCCAATTCCAGCCCACTTCCACCTACTTCCACTTACGCCGGCTTTGCCTACGAAATATACGCTAATATGGCGCAGAGTTGGGAGCATTTGCTTTTTGAATTCCATGCTTGCCTCTCCGAGCTGCGCGGGCGTAACGTAAAAGACGTAATCCGGACGTGAATCCGGGCCATAAACTCTGCATAGGTGTGTCCTTATATTTTGGCATATGGGGTGTGTCCTTATATTTTATATGGGGTATATACCTATGTATGTGAAGAGTCAGGTTATGTGGATGTGCTACTGCCCTAATGTAGCCTCCAAGGAAAATTATTTTTAGTTTTTTTCACACTAGCAAGAAAAGGCAATGCTATCATGATGTGTTCATTGGGAGGAGAAAGAAGATCGTGGAAAACTTCTGCTTAGGTGAACAAATATTACCTTGGGCATTGGGTCCAGGTGGTTCCATATTGTTAGAGGAAAAGAAAGTGAAATGGAAAACTTTACTCCTATTTTTATAGTGGTAATGGTGAAACTATTTTTTCTCTTCTAAATGCCCAAATTGACATTAGCTATACCCAGTGTTATTTTGATAGAAAGGCCATGGTGCCAAATGGGAGGCGGAGACATAACATTTTGTAAAGTAAAGTGCACAGCAAATGCTTTTGGGTCTTGCATGTTGTAGTTAAAAAATAAATACGGTTGGGACTTTATATGAGGCATATGATCAGCAAACATAGGCCTCCACCCCTATTAATTGATGGAGGAAGGGGAGGTTTTGGGACTTTAAATGAAATGTGTTTTTAGCAATAATTAAATATATATATATATATGTGTATAGAGTGTAGCGCCAATCGGGAGCCCTTTTCAGAAAAGACTCTCCTATAGGCTCAGTGATTGAAATCAGCAAAACCTAAAATATACAAGTGAAATAACCTGTGTCTACAATTAGCTTTTAGAAGGGAGGGAGTTATTCAAAACGTTCTCTTCCTACTGGTCCTACTTTTGAAAAAAATATATAACCAAAAATTGTGTAAGTGTATACGAGATGGGTATATAAACCCGTCTAAAGAAATCAATGAAAGGTGAAAAATCACTCACAATATATGACAGAATAAATCTGCACAGGTGTTCAAACTTGTTTAGAAGAAACAATAAAAAAACAGTCTATGATATTTGCAACCAGTGACCGTAAAAATAATAAATCATAAAGTGAAAAACATATATAGCATAATGTCCACAGTGATTATATGGAAGCAATCAATCAGATAAGTATCAGTCCATACACTCAGGAAGGTGTAGCGAATGTATGCTTGAATGGAGCAGATAATCCAAGGAATAAAAATAGGTACCCTTACCGGATCAGGTGGACCCTCAGCTCACCATACGGTGGGGGGGTCTTTAAGGCTTGTAAAGGCCGATTGCCTAATCGGGTTGGTGTCCAGACGGTGGTTCCAGGCAGGAATGACCAGATTGCCTAATCAGGTTGGTGTCCAGATGGTGGTTCCAGGCAGGAATGATATCCGGAAGTTCAAGGGTAAATTTTGAAGTTGTAGTAGCTCCGTGGTGGTATACATTCACTCCCAAGCATTAGGAAGGGAAGAAAAGAGAGAGACGGCTCCTCATAGTGTAAAACCACCAATTTAATGGAATAAAAATGAATGGAATAAAATAAAATCAACATAAAAGTTCCACTACGTCACACATGTGACAGGAATCACTTCAAAAATAAGAAATGCAAAACCACACGTGAAATTCAGAAAAAAGTTTGAAAACAGCAACTCTCCCCCTTGATGGGTGAACAGGGGTAATTCCGAAGAAAAAATGCAGAGAAGACTATAGCAAGTCAGTGACCCGACCGGTTTCGTCTCATGTAGACTTCAACTGGGGTATCTACCTGTAACATGCTTCTTACCTGCATTTATACACCTGTGGTATCCACATCCATGAGACCCTGATCAGTTCCAATGTTTCCAGCTGGCGTGCGTATCAATCATACCACGTGAATCGCGTTTGCGTTTCAAATGCCGGAAATACATGGGCGGAGGACAATAATGTGTAGCCTAATCTCCATCAGACGTCAACGGGGATGGACAACGTGCGACCCAATCACTGCTGTAAGCAGTGTTGTCACTTCTCCTCCTCTTCCGTGATTGGGGAGAGGCTGGAGCGCTTCGTATTCCTGCGGGGTGAACTCCGCCTCTGTGTACGCAGCCAACGTGACGTCATTGTCCTGCGCTCCAATGCGTTCCAATTTCCAATGCGTTCCATTGCCATAGCGCGGACATCACGTGGCACGGAAGTGTGCTGGCGTCATGCGTTCCACCCGCAAGGGACGTGCGCTCCATAGGATCTACAGATCATTCCAGGTTCGCACGAATTGAAAGGGGGCGAGGAACTGGTTAAAGCTGAGAACAGCTCAACTAAGTTATAGCTGTTATAGACACCTCAGTTCATCGCAGATAAACACCTATATCAGTTTCATGGAGGGGGGTACCAAGGATAAAAATAAAAATTTGCCCCCAGCCTGGCCAATATCTTTATGGCCAAGTGGGAGGAGGATGTCGTCTATGCGTGTAACCGACCAGAGATTGTCCTCTGGGCACGATACATAGACGACATCCTCCTCCTATGGAAGGGCGACTGCCAATCCCTGGATGAATTCATGTCTGCTTTGAATTTGAATGATGTTGTAATTAGCCTTTCGTATGAGGCAAGTTTTTCCAATATCCATTTCCTGGATCTGGAGATCCAGGTTCAGGATAACCAATTGACAACAAAAACTTACTTCAAAAATACGGATCGCAACGGTTATATCCCAACAGACAGTTGCCACCATCCTGCTTGGCTGAAATCCGTACCACGGAGTCAGCTGTTGCGGATAAGATGCAACTGTTCTAATATCCAAGATTTTCACATTCAAGCACAAGTCTTGAAGAAAAGGTTTGTGGATAAAGGCTATTCCAACTACGAGGTCGATAAAGAGATAGACAGGATTGGGAGCATTGATCGTACTACACTAACAATGGAAAAACAAAAAGCTGCCCAGGAACCAAAATTTAAAAATTCCTTTTTCACCACCTTTTCGGTACAGCACAGACAGATTAAAGATATCATTAACAGGCACTGGAGGATCTTGAAGGAAGATTGCATTCTGGGACCAACACTTCCCACCAATGCGACGGTAATCTATAGAGGAGCCACATCTCTTAAAAATCAGGTGGGAGAGAGAGAGAGAGAGAGAAGGGGAAAAAAAGGGGAAGGGGGGAAGAAAGGAGAAGGGGAAAGGTTATGAAAACATTAACAATTATAATCCTAATTACTCCGACGTAGCTAAACAATGGTAGAATTTCCCTTAACCCAATTTAGAAATTCAAGTGACTGACGAAACTTGGATCAAACGGACCAAGTATGAGAAAACTGTTCTTCTCTTCCCATTTCCCGCACCAACAGACCTTCCAAATCTCTAATAAAGTCCATTTCAATTGCCCATTCCCCCAGAGAAGGTACTGTCGTTGATTTCCAGTGTCGTGGGATGACTGCTCTGGCTGCAGCAAGGAAGTGTCTTCCTTTGCTTTATTTAAAGATCCTGGAATCATAGTTAGGAGAGCCACTCTGGGTGTTGCGACGATAGTTGTATCCACTAGTTTTTCATATAAATCAAAGATATGCTTCCAGAACTTTTTCACCGGAGGACAGACCCACCAAATATGGGTCATATTTCCCTTTGACTCATGACAGCGCCAACAGATATCAGATATATCCTGGTTAAATTGATGGAGAGTAGAGGGACACTTGTACCATCTACTCACCAATTTATATGCCTTCTCTTGAGTTCTTGTAGCTATTGACATTTTATGGGTCAAAATAAAGCTTTTTTGCCAGTCCGATGTAGTTAAAGTCTGTTGGAGTTCCTTTTCCCATTTTCGAGTATAGGGGGGAAGATCTGAATGGGTTGATGGCAAGAGAATAGAATATAATACAGAGACCGGGTGTGATATTGATTCCTCTTGTTTAGACGAAATAGATTGTATATAGCATAGAGCTTGATGTCTCTGTAACCACTTCTGGGTTATAGGAGAGCATTGTAGATGTAGAATCTACCATTGATAATGGCTCCGATTGAAGGACTTGAGCAATTCTTCTATGCTCCTGTTTGTACCAAGGGCCAAACACAGTTGAGTGTAGGGCTGGTAAAAAATCTAGCGTTCCAAAAAAGGGGGTCATGGGGCTTAATTGATTTGATATTTTATAGATGGGTATCATACAATCCCATATGTGTAATGTTTGCCTAGTGAGATCCGCTGGAATTGAGAGGCCCTTAAGTAAAATAGGCGAAGTCCACGGAAGAGCACAGAGATCTATAGGGTTTATGTGACCTTCCAATTGTACCCATAACTTAGATGAGGAGTGGTGAAACCAATCAATAATACGTGTTAATATGATTGCTTTATGGTAGAGAGAAAAAACTGGTACCCCTACCCCACCTTTGTTTGTCGGAAGGGATAATATCCCAAGACTGATTCTGGGCTGAGCTGAATTCCATATAAACTTAGAAAATATCCAATGGATTTTACGGAAGTATAAAGCTGGAAGATGGATTGGAATCGTTTGAAATAAATATAAGAGGCGGGGAAGTATATCCATCTTAAGGGTATTAATTCTACCGAACCAGGAGAGTCTCTTAAATGCATAAGATGTCAAAGTCATTTGAATTTTATGGAGCATCGGGAGGAAATTTAGAGGGTATAATTGTGAGGTTAAGGCTGGTATATTAATCCCAAGATATCGTATCGATTCCAAACAGGTCCTGAAAGAAAAATTATTTGATATTCGTTTCATACTTGTTTGCGATAGGGATATATTGAGAAGTTCTGATTTATTATAGTTGACCTTAAAATTACTGACTTTACTAAATCTCTGGACTTCTAGGAGTATAGAAGGAAAATAAGTCTGTGGTTTGGTGTAAAATAAAAGCAAATCATCTGCAAAAAGGGCCAATTTAGCACGAAGAGGGCCTACCTGAATGCCCGTTAAATTTTCATTTTTTCGCAATGCATTTGCCAGGTGTTCCATCGTAATAACATACAGCAGGGGTGCTAGGGAACAACCCTGGCGTGTTGCATTAAAAATAGGAAAAGCAGGGGACAAAGATCCATTCACCCTAATTCTAGCTGATGGTGATAAATATAAAGACATAATCCGTGTTATCATATATGGACCTATGCCAATCTGCTGAAGAGAGGATCGTAGAAATTTCCAACCAACACAGTCAAACGCCTTTTCGGCATCAACCGTTAACAAGCAAAGAGGAATATCTTGGGTACGGACATAGTCCGTCAGCAGGAGGATTTGTAGCGTGTTATCTCTAGCCTCTCGACCGTTGACAAAACCAACCTGGTCTAAATGTATTAATTTAGGCAGTAATGGTTGTAGACGACTAGCTATAATCTTAGCAATTTTTTTTACATAAACCCCAATTAAAGATATAGGTCTGTAGTTTGCACATAGAGAAAGATCTTTTTCTGGTTTTCGGAAGAAGTGAAATATGTGCTTCCAACGTTTGTGTAGGGAAAGTAGACCCATTCGCTATGGAATTGAATACCTGAGTCAGGAAAGGAATAAGAAGAGAAGCAAATTTAGGTGTAAAGCCATCAGGGCCTGGACTTTTACCCACCGGGGTGTTAGCGATAGCCTTAGCGACCTCTTCCTCAGTGATTGGGGTTTCTAGTTCTTCTATCGTATCTTCATCCAAAGTAGGTAATGAAGTATCTGTTATGTACGATGCCACCTTATCCTCTTCAATAGCAGAGGAGCTTAAGGATTGGTGCGGGGGTACATTGTATAAAGACTGATAGAAATCGCTAAATGTTTTCATATTTAAAGAGGGTGAAGATATAACTTCTCCATTTGATCCCTGAAGCTGTGAAATAAAAGTGGGAGTCTGTTGTGGATTTAGAGAACGAGCCAGCGACTTCCCACATTTATCACTAAATTTATACTGATACAGTGCCAATTTTCCCTCATAAGAACGGGCCGAAGGTTCATATAGATTGCGCAAGCATGTCCGGGCTAAAGCAACCTCCAATAGAGTTTCTGTCGTGTTTGAGCACTTATGTTCTATTTCTAGAGCTCTAAGCTTTTGAACCGCCATTGTAATGGCTGCTAATCGCTTCTTTTTCCATCGGGCGCCTAGTTGAATAAAAGACCTTCTCAGAACTGCTTTCAGAGCCTCCTAATGAATGGGAAGTGCAGTAGAGTCTAGGACAGAACCTCTGGTTTTTTTTGGTTGGTAACTTTGAGCCTGGTTATTATGAAAACAATTTTTTCATATATATATATATATATATATATATATTTAATTATTGATAAAAACGCATCTCATTTAAAGTCCCAAAACCTCCCCTTGCTCTATGCATGTTGTAGTTAATGCACAATCATTGGATATAAGTCTTATATTTCTGTTAATTATGCCCAAATGAGAATGAGAATTATTGTATAGGCAGTTTCTGCTTGCTTATAGATTTATCCTATCCCACGGGGTCTATCCCTTTATATATGAAAATGAATGAGCATCTTGAGCTTAGCCAAGCACGAGTGGCCTTTTATTTTTTTTTGTTTATTGCTCTCATATAAATACTATATAAATAAAAAGTAAAATTAATTAAATTATAGACCTGTAACTAATCATTGGGCAGAGGCTTTCAAGACCCTAGACCAAGCATGTAATTTCATAAAGGAGTAGGTTTGATAAGTCAAAGTGGTTTTACTTGTGGAGGCTTGACTGAAAATCAATGTACCATATATAAGTCGGCATGTCTGTGCATGTTATTTATTTTTTTTCATTTCTCCAACAAAAGGCCACAATATGCTTTGCTAGATGAGTGCACCAGCGCTGTGAGCATAGACGTGGAAGGAAAGATATTTCAAGCTGCCAAAGATGCTGGGATAAGCCTCCTTTCCATAACTCATCGGCCTTCTCTTTGGTAAGCGTTACACTTACAACAGAAATAAGACTTGGATAGCGCATTTAAAAAGCATATTAGTAAAATTCTTGGGTCAGCTCTGTTGATTAGTGCATGCCAAACTCTCCAACAAAAAGAATAGCAAACAGCTCATCAGTTTATACAGTGCCTTTGCGAAAGTATTTGGCCCCCTTGAACTTTGCAACCTTTTGCCACATTTCAGGCTTCAAACATAAAGATATTAAACTGTATTTTTTTGTCAAGAATCAACAACAAGTGGGACACAATCATGAAGTGGAACGAAAGTTATTGGATATTTCAAACTTTTTTAACGAATAAAAAAACTGAAAAATTGGGCATGCAAAATTATTCAGCCCCTTTACTTTCAGTGCAGCAAACTCTCTCCAGAAGTTGAGTGAGGATCTGGCCTTTATGGAAAAATGGCAAGAAGAAAGCCATTTCTTTAAGATATCCATAAAAAGTGTAGTTTAAAGTTTGCCACAAGCCACCTGGGAGACACACCAAACATGTGGAAGAAGGTGCTCTGGTCAGATGAAACCAAAATCAAACTTTTTGGCAGCAATGCAAAACGTTATGTTTGGCGTAAAAGTAACACAGCTCATCACCCTGAACACACCATCCCCATTGTCAAACATGATGGTGGCAGCATCATGGTTTGGGCCCGTTTTTCTTCAGCAGGGACAGGTAAGATGGTTAAAATTGATTGGAAGATGGATGGAGCCAAATACAAGACCATTCTGGAAGAAAACCTGATGGAGTCTGCAAAAGACCTGAGACTGGGATGGAGATTGATTTGTCTTCCAACAAGACAATGATCCAAAACATAAAGCAATATCTACAATGGAATGGTTCACAAATAAACATATCCAGTTGTTAGAATGGCCAAGTCAACGTCCAGACCTGAATCCAATCGAGAATCTGTGGAAAGAACTGAAAACAGCTGTTCACAAACGCTCTCCATCCAACCTCACTGAGCTCGAGCTGTTTTGCAAGGAGGAATGGGCAAAAATGTCAGTCTCTCGATGTGCAAAACTGATAGAGACATACCCCAAGCGACTTACAGCTGTAATCACAGCAAAAGGTGGCGCTACAAAGTATTACCTTAAGGGGGCTGAATAATTTTGCACGCCCAATTTTTCAGTTTTTTATTTGTTAAAAAAGTTTGAAATATCCAATAAATTTTGTTCCACTTCATGATTGTGTCCCGCTTGTTGTTGATTCTTCACAAAAAATTACAGTTTTATATCTTTATGTTTGAAGCCTGAAATGTGGCAAAAGGTCGCAAAGTTCAAGGGGGCCGAATACTTTCGCAAGGCATTGTAACTAACATCTGTGCATAATTTACCATCTGATTTTGAAGTGGCAGTAGAAATAAGAAAGTATTATTCTCCTAAAAGAATAAATAATCTTATGTTCATATGTGATCCATGTATATTCCCAATGTGCCATGAGAGTTTGAAGAGTCAAGTTATAGGAGTCTAAATTTCCTTGGAATAAAAAAACTCAAAGCTCAAGTAAAACAATAAAATAAAACAGAATCCACCCCATACTTTAACTTTTTCTAAAGTTTAACCACTTTCCTATAGATGTGTTTTTCAGCATGATGCCAATTCTATACCACCTGTGCCAGTCGCTAGTTCTGTGACAGGAGATCAGCAATCTAATTCTGTGCCAGAAAATAGCAAGTCATCCCCACCCTCCCCACCCCAAGACATTGTAGCATTATTATACTGGATTACATGTGCCCCAAGTACAGAAAATTAAAACAGTTATTTTGTATTGAGCCTAATGCCAAGTATTATTGCAGAAATAATGTTCTTATTTATTGAAAAGAGCACAATATATTGCACTGAAATGAAAACATAGACTGATAGGCCTCGTACACACGATCAAATCTGTCCGCTGGAAACGGTCCGCTGGACCGTTTCAGCAGACAGATTCGATCGTGTGTACGGCCGAGCACACAGATTTGTCCACCCGACAGATTTCAAAGCATGCTTTGAAATCTATCGGGTGGGAATCCGTCCGCCCGACATGTCTGCTGGTTAGTACACTTACCAGCAGACATGTCGTCCCGCACCGCCGCCGCACCGCCGCCGAATGGATTCGGCGCATGCGCGGAAGTGTTTTACTTCACGGTGCGGTGACGTGGCGGCGTCAACGTCACCGCCACGTCACCGACACGTCAGCGCGCCGTCTGCTGGCGGGGATTTTGGTTTGCTCGTGTGTACACGCGAGCAAACCAAAATCCCAGCAGACAGATTTGTCCGCTCGTGTGTACGAGGCCTTAGACTGCACTACACAAAACTTTACACACTTTAAAAAGGCAGTAGAAAGCACAACAAATTAATTTCAGGTAATCTTTTTATTGCTGTAGAGACATACTGGGGTTCATTTACTAAAACTGGGGAGTGCAAAATCGTGTTCAGCTCTGCATAGAAACCAATCAGCCACAGATTTCTTTCCCCTCAAATCTTAAAGGGGTTGTAAACCCTCATGGTTTTTCACCTTAATGCATTCTATGCTTTAAGGTACAAAACCTCCTGTCATGCAGCATCCCCACTTTGACTTACCCGAGCCCGTAATTACCACAACAGGAATGAGCACACCAGCTCCGGCTGGTGTCTCGTGTTCTGATTGGATAGATTGATAGCAGCGCAGCCATTGGCTCCTGATGCTGTCAATCAAATCCAATGACACAGGCGGTGGGGTCGAGTCCTGCTGTCTGTGTCAATAGGCTCATAGCTCTTAAAGGGGCAGATTTTTATTTTTTTATTATTGCATATTAGTGTAAATATGAGATCTGAGGTCTTTTTGACCCCCAGATCTAAGATTTAAGAGGTCCTGTCATGCTTGTTTTCAATTACAATGGATGTTTACATTCCTTGTAATAGGAATAAAAGTGGCACATTTTTTAAAGAACAAAGTAAAATAAATAAGAAAAAAAAAGAAACATTTTTTTTACATCCTGACGAGCTTGTGTGGATAAGCGAACGCATACGTGAGTAGCGCCTGCATATGAAAACGGTGTTCAAACCACATGTGAGTTATCACCATGATCGGTAGCGAGAGAGCAATAATTCTAGCCCTAGACCTCCTCTGTAACTTAAAACATGTAACCTGTAGAATTTTTTAAACGCAGCCTAATGAGATTTTTAGGGGAAAAGTTTGTTGCCATTCCACGAGCTGGCGCAATTTTGAAGCTTGACATGTTGGGTATCAATTTACTCCGCGGAACATCATCTTTCACAATATAAAAAAAATTGAGCTAACTTAACTGTTGTCTTATTTTTTAATTTCCAAAAAAAGTACGCTTGTAAAACCACTGTGCAAATACTGTGTGACAGAATGTATTACAATGACCACCATTTTATTCTCTAGGGTGTTAGAAATATATATATATAATATTTGGGGGTTCTAAGTAATTTTCTAGCAAAAAAAAAACAGATTTTAATTTAACAACAAGTTTGAAAAATAGGCCTGGTCCTTTAATGTGTAATCTGAAAATTGCCATTACTGAGGTCTGTCAACTGCCAAATTTCACACAGTGACACCCATTTTACGGTGTGTAAGAGCTTGCCAGTTGGCAGGCAAAAACTGTCAGACTTTAGGTGATTTTGGCCCCCTGAAACCCTAAAGCAGGCAGTTAATATCTATTCTGCATCTACTGATACTTCCACAGTGTCACTCTAGGCTTTGCAATATATCAATTAAATATCGGAAAGCCGTTTAACGATAATCCATATCTGTCTCTTTTAATCATGTAGTATATGTATATGTAGTGCTACCACGTAGGAGCCGCTTGAGTATTACACAGATAGTCCTTACTTCTTCACTGGCAGCCAGGTACGAGGTATTTCCTGCAGCTAGTTACACACACTTAGGCTCAATGTAGTCAAAGAACAGTCTAGGGGTGTTCTGTAGTTTTATTTTTGAGGAACTTGCATAGGGTACGGGATTTGTAGTAGGATACTCTAGAACAAAACTATTCACAACTGAAGAACTCTAGATGATCTAGAATTGAGCAGTAGTTGAAGTCCCTTTGCTGGGAACAGATGGCAGACTTCTCCTGTGTTGCAGTATCGGAATAAAGAGCATGAGCAAAGTCTCTTGAAGTATAGGACAGGTAGACAAAGCTCTTCAAATCACTAGCCAGCGATGTATTTAGTTGGACCCTTGGCAGACTGTACTAGCATAAAAGGTTTGCCAAAAATAAACAGCCCCTAGATCTTTTGTCTGTACTCACAGGAGTCGTAAACAGATCTTCTAAGGCCTGGCTCCCCTTCAGTCAGCTCCCCAGGGCCACTCCAATTTAGCTTCAGCCCTCAGGTAGCCTGCAAGTACCAGGAGTGGCAAGCCTGCCTCACCCCTGGCTGGTGCACTTCACTATCTGGGAAGGACCCAGAGCTCACATGTTCTCTCAATATATATGTCAATCCCAGCATGCTCAGGGGTACCTCCCCTGTAATTGGCTGAGACTCCTTCATACTCATACTGCCCATTTGCCACCCCACCCAAGTTCCAGACCCATGAACTCCCACCAATGTTGCAGAAAGCTCTACTAGTTAGTAGAAGGTGGGAGGAGCCCAGACAAACTCAAAAGCACCAGAACACAGAAGCAGCCCTTCCTAATGAATTGCAGCATTCTGTTAACCACTTCAGCCCTGGAAGGATTTACCCCCTTCCTGACCAGGGCATTTTTTGTGAATTCGGCACTGTGTTGCTTTAACTGACAATTACGCGGTCGTGCAACTCTGTACCCAAACAAAATTTGCATCTTTTTTTTTTCCCACAAATAGAGCTTTCTTTTGGTGGTATTTGATAACCTCTGTGGTTTACATTTTGTGCGCTATAAACAAAAAAAAGAGTGACAATTTTTTTAAAAAAATCTATATTTTTTACTTTTTGTTAAATAAATATCCCCCAAAAATATCTAAAAAAACGAATTTCTTCCTCAGTTTAGGTATTCTTCTTCATATTTTTGGTAAAAAAAATCGCAATAAGCGTATATTCATTGGTTTGCGCAAAAGTTTTTGCATCTACAGAATAGGGGATAGAATTATGGTACTTTTATTATGACTTTTTTTTAAATTAGTGATGGCGGCGATCTGTGATTTCTATTGTGACTGCAACATTGCGGCAGACAGATCAGACATGGGACCATTGACATTCATACAGCGATCACCGATCAGTGCTATATAAATGCACTGATTACTGTATAAATGTCACTGGCAGGGAAGGGGTTAACAGTAGGGGGTAATCAAGGAGTTAACTGTGTGTTCCCTCACTGTGTTCCAACTGTGTGGGGATGGGACTAACTAGAAGAGATGATAGATCGTGGTTTCTACTTTGTAGAAGCACACAATCTGTCTCCTCTCCTCTGACGGCACAGGGATTTGTGTGTTTATACACACAAATCCCCGTGCTTGCTCTTGAACACGCGATTGCGCGTTGCCAGCGGCGTTCGCGCCCGCCGGCCACACGCATCGGGTCCCCCGCTGAGGGGCAGGGCGCGTGCTGGTGGCTCTTAAAGGGCTGACGTATGGGTACATGATTTTGCGCACCCGTGCCACTTTTCCGACGTATATCGGCGTGAGCCGGTCGACAAGCGGTTAAACGGCATGCTTAGGATAGATTTTCCTCTAGCCCCACCATTAGGTGGAAGAGAAAATTACACTATACAAACTATTTACGTCCTAGCACCTATACTAGGAGGGTGCTACATAATCTGACATTTACTTTTTTTTTCTTGGTTTCCTCTTTGTTTTTTCTTCTTTAGTTTCTTGTTCAATAATAGACTTCAATAATAGACTACACTGTTTAATAATAGGACGTCTGCTAGGACTAGCTCTATATTAGTGTAAAAAGAAAGCTGACCCTGTAGTTTTACTTTAGACAGAGCAGAGAAGGGAAAGTTCACTTCTATTTTTAAACAAAAATCAGCTTGACACATGCTTATGTAATGATTTCAGTACACTAATGTGGTTCATGTGGTGAGGACAGGTCAGATTTAATCTATGGAGATCATATTAACATAGTAGCTCTTAATGTCACTATTATAAATATCAGTAACAGTCAAAGACTGCCACACTAATTAAAGGAACATTTTCTTCTACTTTCAATACTTCTAATATATAAAGTGGAACATCTTGGTAAGTATTTTTTTAAACTCGTAATTGAGTTTTAGAGAAATGCTAGTGCACTCCATGAAGAGGTTTACCAAAGGAACACTAAAAGGGCAAACACATGTCAAATAAAACCAAAGAAATTCCAAGCTCAACTTACCAACCAGCCTGCGACCAACCAAATTAACCTGTCTAACAGTATGCGTTAAAACAGGGGTTTAGTTGCACACATTTGCAAATACATGCATAAGCTACAGGCCCCGCCAAGGCATCCTGTATCCTGCAGACCTTGGCCCAGATTCACAGAGCGATTACGCCTGTCTAACTGGTGTTAGACAGGAGTAATTTCAAATTTTGCGCGCCGTATCACTAGTTTGAATCCTCAAACCATGATACGGCGGCTTCGGGCTTCGATCCGAGAGGCTTACGTCTTCGTAAGCCTTCGGATCTACGCTGCCATATTTTTGCGGCCGCTGGGAGGAGTCCGCGTCGTTTTCAGCGTCGGGATATGCAAATGACTTTTTACGGCGATCCACGAAGATACGAGTGGTCTTCGCAATCGCTTACGTCATTTTTTTGCTACGTACTGTTAGACCAGCTATTTGCTGGTCTAACGGTGTGTAGCCCATGTTAAGTATGGGCGTCGTTCCCGCGTCGAATTTAATATATATTTTTTTTTTACGTAACTCGTTCGGGAATAGGAATGTCCGTAAACGACGCTACTCAAACAACGAATGACGTAACGACGTGATTTCGCGCAATGCACGGCAGGAAATTTCTGAACGGAGCATGCGCATGCGGGAACGCGCCTATTTTAAATGCTTCACGCCCCCTACTCGCGTAGATGGCTTGCGCCAGGAGAAATACACTACGCCGCCGTAGTTTACTGGACAAAATCTACCGGGATTCCACGTAGAGCCAGGTAAAATACGGCGGCGTAGAGTATTTCTGATACTCTACGCGAATACAATTGTATGTGAATCTGGCCACTTAACTCTAAATTTGAAGAGTCTCCACAGTAGGAGCACATGTATTCTGATGGATAGATGAAGGGCAAATGACTGGAGGGAGCCCAACCCTCCTTAAAGGTGCAGGAAGACACTAGACACCCAGCACATTGCACAATATTCCTCTAAAATTGTCTTTAACCACTTAAGCCCAGGACCATTATGCAGCTTAAAGACCTGGCCACTTTTTGCGTTTCGGCACTGAGTGGTTTTAACTGACAATTGCGCGGTTGTGCGACATGGCTCCAAACAAAATTTGGCTTCCTTTTTTCCCACAAATAGAGCTTTCTTTTGGTGGTATTTGATCACCTCTGTGGTTGTTAGTTTTTGCGCTATAAACAAAAATAGACAATTAAAAAAAAAAAAATCTTTTTTTACTTTTTGCTATAATAAATATCCCCAGAAAAGATCTAAAAAAATATTTTTTTCCTCAGTTTAGGCCGATACGTATTCTTCTACATATTTTTGGTAAAATAAATCACAATAAGCATTTATTGATTGGTTTGCACAAAAGTTATAGCGACTATTAAATATGGGATAGTTTTATGTCATTTTTATTAATATTTTTTTTTTACTCGTAATGGTGGCGATCACCAATTTTTATTGTGACTGTGACAATATGGCGGGCACATCGGACACTTTTGACACTATTTTGGGACCATTGTCATTTATACAGCGAACAGTGCTATAAAAATTAACTGTTTACTGTAAAAATGACACTGGCAGTAAAGGGGTTAACCTGTAGGTGATGCTGTAGGGGTTAAGTGTGCCCTGATTTGTGTTTCTTACTGGGGGGGGGGGGGGTTAAAGACATACTAAACAGAGAAGTGTTAATTGCCACAATTCATTCACATAAATCATATACGGTATATCATGCCACTGTATTTATTTATCTTTTTAATCCTCTTTTAATAAGTACCTTATTCCTGCAGTGCTGTTGTGTGGTCACATGATCTTTCCCTTTGTTTTGGCATCTGCAGGGAAAAATCATTGGGAGGGGTTTCTTTTACTCTTATGATGTACAGTATGCTCTTTACAGTGTGGGTCTGTATGACCAGTCCTGATTGGTGCTGATTAACATGTAAATATCAAAAAACTGTTTTACAGCTCCCCATACATGTTATTGAACATCAGATGTGTATTATTTGTCCATTAATATGGTGTAGGCTGAGTCAAAGTTTATTCATACTAGCTTTCATTTTGTTCAGATGGCATCTGAATCCAAGACCCTTTTTTTGTTTTACTTTACAGCTATTAGCAGTTATATTAGTTATATTTAAAACAAATTTATATTAAAACTAAGCTTTTTTTGTGAGTCTCTTAGTGAATATAATCAATCAACATACTATATCCCTCCACCATAGTGTTTAGCAATAGGAGGACATGGGGGAGGGGAGTATGTATCATTTAGCACTGTGTATTCGTCCACATATGCAACTCTATACTCATGGGCTTAGAAGGGACTGAGCATGCTCCATAGAGGACAACAGCTGGTCTACACACTCTCAATCTGCAGTGGGGACACAGAAAAGATGGGAGGGACTGCTGAAGGCAGGAACCACCAGGTATATTTCACTCAAAACTAATGGTTTAGTTGCTTTGTGAGTATGCACATTCTGTTGCATGGCATGTAATGAAAGTTTTCATAGTCTGGCTTTTATGTCTCCACAGGAAATATCACACCCATTTGTTGCAGTTTGATGGAGAAGGAGGATGGCGCTTTGAACAGCTAGATACAGCTACACGTTTATCACTAAGTGAAGAAAAACAAAGACTTGAGTCTCAGCTTGCAGGGATACCCAAAATGCAGCTGAGGCTGAATGAACTATGTAAAATCTTGGGGGAAGACTCAGTGCTTAAAACCAACCCCGAAAATGACTAACAAATAATTCTCTGTATTTTTCCAGTGGTTTACCCAGATGAAAGATTATGATTAATAATTTATGAATGTATACTATGCATGGACTGCTTATCTGGAACTGGGTTGAAAAAGAAAATAAATTAAGTAAATAAGTTCACATCCCTTTTCTGGAAACCTGCTATACATTCATTTCAACAACTAGACATGAAATAAGGAATGAATTCTGCTTTTCAATAATGAATAGTATATAGTATCAGCGGCGAATACATCATGGGGGGAAGGGGTGCTATGTTTCCTATAAACAGATCTCTAAAAGCAGATATGCAACCATACACATTATACTTAGATTGGCACCAGATAACATTAGGCAGAAACAAGGCATGATATAAAATCAGCAGGCAAGACCATTGTAAAAACTGGCAAAGGTCAGGGCAGACAAATAACAAGGATCATTCAGGAACAGGTAAAAGTCAGGGCAGGTCAGGTGGATAAAACTAGTCATAGATAGAATAACATTTGATTGGTTCAGCAGGGACTGGCTGAATTTCAATCCATCTATAGTTGTTCCTGCTCAACAGAAGTCGATCTAACAATCAACCTCTGCCAAACACAAATGCTGGAAAAAATGTCAGCCATCTGCAGTTACTGATCAGTGGAAACTGGATTTCAAAAGTTTGTTTCCCAAGGGTTTAGAAAGCTGTTGCACAGAAGAAAAAGAATCAAGTATGCAACAGTGGCATAACACCACAGACTGTGACACATGGTAAGTCAGAAATGAGCTCCGGGAAGAGCACAAACAATATTAGGGCTGAGTCTTTTGTCCTTTTTGCCTTTTTTTTGGGCTTCTCTAGTTCAGGTCCTCTTTAATGGCCTCTGCTTTCAAGATTAATGATGAATTGTTTTATAGTGTTTGCAGCTACAGAAGTCAGTGAAGGCATGTTTCAAAGCTCATTTACTGTTAAAGCCCAATTGTAGTTCTACAAAAATGAATACGAATAAACTCAAGGTAGAGTAAGAGTCGGTTTACACTGGGGCGACGTGTTAGGCGGCTCAGCCGCCTGACGGGTCGCTTCCCATGTAATGCAATGGAACCGTTCTAATCAGAGCGACGCAAGTCGCTCTGACTTAGGAATTTGGTTCCTGTACGACTTCGGGGTCGCCTCGGGGCGACTTGCATTGACTTCTATACAGAAGTCGTCTTACAAATCGCCTCTGAAGTCATCCTCAGGACGACTTGCAGAGCCGCCCCCGGAGTCGTGCCGTCTGTGTGTGAACCGACTCTAAAACAGTATGTTTTGAATAGATGTATGTATTTGCTTACAAAGCTCCTCTGGTTCCAGAGGAACACTTACTGACTGCTGCACTTTATATGAGAGCAGCTGTCTTTTACAGGGGTTTGACACCCCCTTTCAATACCACAAATGTACCACTCCAAACAGCAATGCTATCAGTCTTGGTTGATTGCTGTGTTGTAGTTAGGTATACAGACAGTAGTAAAAACATTACAAAGGCTCTAAAGGTGGCCATAAACTTGTATATCTTCAAACACATGTTTAGTTTGATAATTTGATGAATGTCGTTCAAAAGTATTTCAAAATGTCATTTGCTTTTTACATTCGATTTTGGAACAAATGGACTTTACTGAACTAAAGCAGCATTCACTGTTAAAGATTGGTCCATTCATGAAAAAAAATTAACAGCCTGCTCCTTCCAAATTTTCACATTAAAGTCGATTTGATTCCACTAACAATTAGAAAATCAAACACACACTGTAAAAACAAAAAGTATGAAACAAAATTCTACTAATATATGGCCGACTTAATTCTTTCCCACGCTATTGAAATTGCACCTAAGGTAAAGTCTACATGCTTGGAAAGATCAGTTTGTAAATGGAAGGAAAACTGGCTAAAATACAGAATTAAGAGAGTAGTGGTTAATCAGTGGTTCGATGTTGGGAACCTTACTTTTTAATATCTTTATAAATGATTAGGGTCTGTGATTAAAAGTACAATTTCAGTCTTTGCAGATGACACCAAGCTATGCAGTGGAATAACGTCCTTACAGGATGTCTTCAATTTACAAGCCAAACTCAACACACTGTTTAATTTGGCAACTATGTGGCAAATTGAGGTTTAATGTTGATAAATGTATAGTTCTGCACTTGGGAACTAAGAATATGCATGCATTATACATACTAGGGGGAGTACAACTGGGGAAATCTATAGTGGAGAAGGATCTGGGGGTTTTGGTAAATCATAAGCTTAAGCAAGCAAAGTCCTTTCTTGTATTAGGAGAGGTATGGTCTCCAGAGAGAGAGAGATCATTTTTCTCCTGTACAAATCATAGTAAGACCTCATCTGGAATATACGGTTCAGTTTTGGGCACCAGCTCTCAAAAAGGATATCATGGAACTGGAGAAAGTGCAGAGAAGGGTAACCAAACTGATAAGATCATCAAAGAGGTCAAGGGGGCACTCTTTATATCTAGAGGAAAATAGATTTCATATCCAAATACAGAAAGTTTTTTTCACAGTAAAAGCTGTGAAAATGTGTAATGACTCCCTCAAGAGCTAGTTCTGGCCAGCTTTGTAGATTTCTTCGAAAAAGACCTGGATTGTTTCCTAAATGTACATAATATAACTGGGTACCGTACTAACATTTATAAGTCAAGTTGTTTCAGGGAATATTCGATTGCATCTCGGGGGATCAGGAAGGAATATTGTATCAATTTGGATCATGCTTTGCTTGATCTTTGCTAGGGTTTTTTCGCTTTTCTCTGGATCAACTGAGGATTGAGGATTGTGTATATGGGATTGTATCATTTATTTTAATTTTTTTATATTGGTTGAACTGGATGGACTTGTGTCTTTTTTCCAACCTGACTAACTATGTATACCTAAACTTGAAATTGCTGTTATAGGAAACATTTAGAAATGTTAATTGTGCCTATAGAGTACGCTGAAAAATTTACCTTTTAGGTCCTTTACGACCAGTCAGTGACATCACCAGGTTACCCAGTCCCTTACTTATTTAAGAACTGTCAAACGTCAGAGCAGGCATTCAGCGGTTAGCCTTCATCGTGGGTGGTGCGTTTTTTATTTTTCTGGGTGCGGCAGGTGTTGTGATTGATGATGGATCTACATCAGGGGACATTGTTTTTTAATAAAGGAATTGTCAAAAACTGCCTCCTGTCTTTATTTTGGACACCTTTTTTTGGTAAATGGGTAGGGGTAATGTACCCCATACTCATTCACATAGGAAGGGGGATGTTGAGGGCATGTGACTGGTATTATTCGGGGGGAGGGGGCACTCAGTCATTCCCCTCCCCCTTTCCTGACCTGCCGGGCTGCATGCTCAGATAAGAGGCTGGTATGGATTGGGGGGGGGGCACTGCGTTTTTTTTAACATTCTTGTATTGCTGGCAATGGTATTGTATTGCCGGAAATTTAAATGTAACTTTTTTCTCTTTATAAATGTCAGTTTTGCTGCAGCAGGTTCTATACACAGTACAGATGCGCCACTTTACAGTTGAAGTGGACCCCCCAGGCACTATATTTAAGGGAATTTTTATTTTTATTGATTTACTTTAAGCATCATTAAAAATCACTGTTCCTGAGTGAGTGAGTGAAAAACGTATAAAGCGCAACACATGCAAACTGAATCGCCTCTGGGCGCTGTTTCCATTCCTTCGGTAAGGAAAACCCTTGACCTCAGAAGAGATGAGTTTTAATCATTCTCCTGAAGGCCAAGTGCATTCCACAGTCGAGGTCCTTGGACAGCAAATCTCCGATCTCCTTTGGACTTGTATCTTGCCTTGGGTATTTGCAGTAGGTTTTGATTTGTTGACCGCAGAATGCGATTTGGGTTGTGGGCTTTTATTTTTTCGCATAGATATTGGGGAGCGTTTCCTTGAATACACTTGTGTGTTAGGCAGAGTGCCTTAAAAGTGATTTTGTCTTTCACTGGTAGCCAGTGAAGAGATCTCAGCAAAAGGGAGATCGACTCCCATGTTTTTTTGCCAGTCACTAATCGAGTGGCCGTATTTTGAACAACTTGCAGACAAGTGATTTGGTATTTTGGGAGTCCCAGATAGAGGGCATTAGCGTAGTCAAGTCTGGAATTGATGATTGTTCCCACCACGACTGCAATGTCCTTTTTAGGAATAAAGGGGGTTAGTCGGCGTAGTAGGTGCAGCAGATGATGGGATCCGCTGACTACAGACCCTATTTGTGCATCCATTGTCATGTAGGAGTCGAAAATGACTCAGAGACTTGACTTTGGTGCTAGGGGTGATTGTTTTACCCAGAATGGGCAGTGGGGTCCAAGTTGAGGTGGGGTGGCTTTTCCGGTTTGCGTGAAACAGGAGAAGCTCTGTTTTTGAACCATTGAGTTTAAGATAACTGGATGTCATCCAGTTATCTATTAGAGTGAGGGATCTCTCTAATCCAAGAGAATGATCCTTTTCGTTACTGACGCGGAGATACAGTTGAGTGTCGTCTGCATAGGAATGGTATAGTAGCTTCTGGTTGCTGATGATTTCAAAGAGGGGGGCAAAGATATTGAACAATACCGGTGACAAGGGAGATCCCTGAGGGACTCCGCATGATACCATACGCTTTTCTGATGTGAAAGATCCCAATTTCACTGTTTGTGATCGGTTTTCCAAGAAGGAGGAGAACCAGGGTAGATCTGCTTCCGTGATTTTGGCCGCTTCAGCTAGCCTAGCGAGTAGTAGTCCGTGGTCTACCATGTTAAAGGCCGCACTTAGGTCCAACATGATCAGGAGAGAAGTTTCTCCTTCATCTGCGGCCTCTAGAGCGTCATCCCATATTTTTACCAGAGCTGTTTCAGTTCCGTGACCTGGCCGGAAGCCTGATTGAAACGTATCGAGTCATTTTTGGGTTTCTAAATGCAGTTGTAACTGTTGTACAACTTCTTTCTCCATTATCTTGGAGAAAACATTTAAGCCCCGTACACACGGCCGAGGTTCTCGGCAGAAACCAGCGAGAACCTCGCTGGGAGCCGCATTCTGCCGAGAACCTCGGCCGTGTGTACGCTCTCGGCGAGCCCCGCCCGTCGGGAAACCTGTCGAGCAAATAGAGAACAGGTTCTCTATTTGCTCGACGGCCCGTCGGGATGAATGGCTGGTTGCCTTTCCCGACGGGCGGGTCGCCGATTCTGACAGCCAGCAGAGAACCTCGACGGGCGGAACGATGTGTTCCGCCCGTCAAGGTTCTCTGCCGTGTGTACGGGGCCTTAGACCTGTTATGGGCCTTCTATTGTTTGGGTCTTTAGGGTCAAGGGTGTTTTTTTTTAGGATAGGTTTTATTGTACCTTGTTTCAACAAGGTGGGCACCATGCCCTTCTTGAATGATTGATTTATAAGCTGCGTGATAGCTGGTGCCAGTATGTTGGCACTTTCTTTCAGCAGTTTAGTGGGAATGATGTCATTGGGTGCTGTGCTGTTGCGCAGAGTCCCAATGATATTTTTAGTGGCAGCGATGGTGATGGGTTTTAAGGTGAATTTCGGTGCTTGCGGCGGGTATATAATGGTATTTGGGTTGGGATTAGGGGCGGGGATTCATGCTAAATCCTTTTTGCTCAATACTTACATGGATTCTTTCAATTTTATTAATGAAATAATCCGATAGTTTGTTGCAAAATTCTTGTGAATCAGAATTGGGGGGCTCTAAGCAAGCTGGATTCATCGACTGTGAAACCAGCTTGAAGAGTTCGCGGGGGCGGTTTAGGGCATTGGTAAAGATGTTGGCGAATTGATTTTTTTTGGCCATAAAGATTTCTTTGTGATATCTCTTTGTCATTGTCTTGTAAATGGTGTGTTTTCTATCTGAAGAGCTCCTTTTCCACGCAGCTTCTGCTCTTCTACGCTCTTGCTTTAGCAACGTCAGCTGGTCATTAAACCAGCCGACGTTGTTTTCCCTGATGCAAGTTTTGCGTTTTGGTGCCACCCAATCGGCGGACTGAAGTAGCGCCTTGTTGATGGCGTCAAGTGTTTCTGCTGCTGTTTGCTTTTGTTAGATTGTGTTTATTTTGTTTCCTAGGGTTGTTTTGAAGAGTTCCGAATGGAGCTTCTTCTGAGATCTAGTCCAGTGAGTTGTCACCGTTTTGTTTGTTTTTTTTTGGCCTGAGGTGATTGGCGATTTTAAATTTAATGGCATGGTGATCGGTCCATGGTAGTGGCTCATTTTCCCCTACTTCAATTTCCAAATCCTGTTTGAAAATGAGGTCTAGGGTATGACCTGAGGCATGAGTAGGGCCTCGTATTAATTGCTGCTGACCTAGTCCTTCCAGATGGTCGATGCAGGCGTCAGCGACAGGGTCCAACGAAGAGTTGGCCCAGAGGTTGAAGTCCCCAAGCACCAAAAGGTGTTTGATGCTTAGGGTGTAATAGGAGATGAATTCTGTTAATGACGTGTGAAGGTGCGTTTTTTGGCCCGGTGGTCTGTAGCACAGTAGGATGTGGACCATGTCTTGGGGATTTGTTTGCAGCTGAAGAGTGAGGGTTTCCATGAATGGAAGCGCGTTTTGAAGGTCTGGTTTAGCGATCGAGAGGTGAGTCTTGTGGATCACCGCCAGACCTCCCCCTCTTTGCCCCACTCTGTTCTGCATTTGAATGCGATAATTTGCTGGCACCAATTCTCCCAGAATGGTGTTGCAATCTGCTGTAAGCCAGCTTTCTGTGATGAAGAGGCAATCTAGATCATGTTGAAGGATGAAATCATGGATTTCTTCCCAGTGTTTTACTGCCGATCTTGTATTAATCAGGGCGCATGATATGCGCTTGGGCTGGTCTCCCTGAATGCAGGTTTTTACTGTTAATCGTTGATTGATTCTTAACAGTTGCTCACTTTAGAGCTTTTTTAGTGACAGTTGGAAGTATAGAGGCGAATGGTTTTAATTTCCAGATGGTTTCTGCAGAGTATTTCATATAACCCAAGGTTGCAGAAAACAAACACCGGGAAATGATGATGATAATGAGGGGGGGGGGGAGGTTTGGCGACACTGGGAGGAAGAATATCCAAGCGAGACTGTCACTTTTTACGTCTTCCCTCCCTGAAATTGGTCCAGAAGAAGGCAAAAAACCCCAGGCGTGCTGTACCAATCTGCAGCGACTGTGGAAAAAAATCCTTCCTGATCCCTGCTGGCGATCGGTAAAAAAAACCTGGATCAATTGCTTTTGTGAATGGGGGGGCGTGGGGGATGCGTACCCCTGGATTAACTGTGGGGGCTTGTGCAGAGGGAAGGTGAGGGTGGTGTTATTGATGTGGGAGTAGGAGTACCAAGATGGCCGCCGACCGGGGGTAGGCCCGAGCCGGGGGCTGGGGTACGGGGGCAGCAAGGGGGGAGAGAAGGATGCCTATAAGGGCACTGCAGGGAGAGTCCTTGGGGGGGCTGAGGGGTCTAACAGTATGTTTATTTGTGATGGGGGGCTATCATCTTCGGTGTGTGGGATGTCCCGCTAGGCCTCGGCTGAAGCCGTGGACTTTCCTGGGATGCGGTAGCCGCGATTGCGGCCGCGATCCCGTAGCGGTGGTTTCCCGGGTCCGTGAAGATTAAGGATGGCCGAAGGGGTGAGAGGAGATGGCGGGGGGGGGGGCCGATGTAATGTTTAGATGCAGGGAGGGGGAGCCGGTCGTCTGATTCCTGGGACCGAAAGCCGTGGCTTATCCTGAAAAGGGCGGCCGTCCTCAATCCCAGGGGGACAGACCAGGCAAGTCTTACCTTGCAAGACACGCTGCAGAGGAGGGGAGGAGGGATGCTGGTGGAAGGCTGGATCCACATGCGAGCTGCACTGGGGCTGGGGCTGGGCTAGACTGAGATTAACCCTGCCTGGAGCTATAGCATACACGCTCCTACTCCTAGGAGACGTGCGCCGTAGTGAGCTCCTGCTGCTAAGTGAGTTCCTGTAAAAAAAAAATTGCATTGATACATGTCCCCAGGGCAGTACCCAGGCCCCCATACCACTTTTATGGCCAATACCTTGCATATTTCGGGTCCCAAAGCCTTTAACAGGGTTCAAGGTTTGGGTCCAAACTTCTGCAATGTTTCAAAATCCTGGTGTGGACCAAACCATGAGGTGTTTGACCCAACTCTACTCATGAGATGTATGACATAATTTTGGCCTAGGCCAGAAATCAGGAAGCTACTAAAGTTTAAAAAAAAGTAAATATAATATACCTTTTTTTATCTATTTACTAATGCTAGCAGCAAAAGTATTAAGGCTGGGTGCACACTTCTACTGGTGCACACTGCTGCCAGATGCGGCTCGCAGCAGGGATCCGGTACGTCGATGTTCTCCATTTCAGGGAAGAATCAGGGCTGAGATTTTGCCTGAATTCAGCCTGAAACTGAGCCAAAGACACACAGGACTCCTGTGCAAGCCGCTCCGGAGATGTGTGAACTAGCTCCACAGAGAGCAGTCACAATCTCCTGTCATGCAAATTGGAATGAGGGGTAGTATGATTTCCTTTTTTAATGAACAGTTGTTAGCACTAATACATCAGATATGTACAAAATAAGACTACAGGCATATTTTGGGCAGCAGATATGGAAAACCAATCTGGTTGAAACAGGGAGCAATGAAAACAAGTAAGTTCACCTTGTGAAGGGGGGATGTATTTGGGTGGTAATTTTTTTCTGCTTGAATGAAGTTACAGTCAAACTCCAGTTCCTTTTTCTTGTATAAAGTGAGGCAGGGTTTGGACAACTGTAAAAGTCTTCTTTGTCTCTATTAACCACTTAAACCCCAGACCATTAGGCATTAAGGCCAGGCTACTTTTTGTGTTTCGGCACTGCGTCGCTTTAACTGACAGTCATGCGACGTTGCTCCCAAACAAAATTGGCGTCCCTTTTCCAGCACAAATAGAGCTTTCTTTTAGTGGTATTTGATCACTGCGGTTTTTATTTTTTGCGCTATAAACAAAAATAAAGCGCCAATTTTGAAAAAAAAAAATATTTTTTACTTTTTGCTATAATTAATATTCCCAAAAATATATATATATAAAAAAAAATAGTGTTCCTCAGTTTAGGCCAATACGTATTCTTCTACATATTTTGGGGGGGAAAAACGCAATAAGCGTTTATTGATTGGTTTGCTACCAAATAGGGGATAGTTTTATTGCATTTTTATTAATAATTTTTTTTTCTAGTAATGGTGGCGATCAGCGATTTTTATTGTGACTGCAACGTTATGGCGGACACATCAGACACTTTTGACACTGCTATACAGTGCTATAAAAATGCACTGGTTGCTGTAAAAATTACACTGGCAGTGAAGGGGTTAAAGAGGGGCGCTATAGGGGTTAAGTGTGCCCTAATGTGTGATTCTTACTGTGGGGGGCATGGCTTAGTGTGTGACGTCACTGATCGTCATTCCCTATGACAGGGAACAGACGATCAGTGACAGTCTGACTAGGAAGCACGGTGAGATGTTTGTTTACACTTACCTCTCCCCGTTCTTCCTCTCTGTGACCCGATTGCGGGACACCGTCGGAGATCGGGTCCGCTGTTCCCGCAGGGATGGTCACGCAGAAGAGGACCTGGTCGTGAGCGCGCTCCACCGTGGTGTTTCACCGTCGTTGACCACACAGGCAGGGATCTTAAAGCCGTGCCATTTTGTTGAGATATATCGTCGTGCGGCGCTCCTCAATCGGTTAAGGAGTTTTTTTCTTAATTTCCTGTTCTGTTGACCACACAGAATACTGTGTCAAGGAAATTCTCCCCAATGGGTTTGTTGACATCAATACAAATCTAACAGTAGTTCTATCCTCTTCCTTCTTAATCCAAAAGTAATACGCCATCCAAAACATTTGGTTTTGATCCTAATAAGGGAAATTTTCCCCTATTTCTGTTATGGTGAAAACTCAAAATTTGGGATTTTATTTCACTTTTAATCTTGGTGATAATGAACAGTAGACGTGCAGAACAAAAAAAAATGGGTTAGTTTGGGATAAATTTGTTACGTTAAAAATTAAATTTAGTTACATTCATTATGATACAATGGATTGTTTTGATGATTCGTTTAATTTTTCATTTTTGATTCAACTAAAAAATTTTGTCTGTATACAAATCAGATTTAATTTGAATTTTATTTTAATCGAATATTCAAAAATTTGTTAGATACTACTTGTTCATAAAATGTTTAAATATTTGTGATTTTATCAGATAAAAGTACATTTATAGGCAAGTTATAATCCATTATAATATATAAAAAGTTTTAGCTACAAGAGTATGAGCTGGACCCAAACACCTTTATGCTATTCATGAAATACCATTAAATTCTTGTATTGGAAATTATGGTGGCAAATGTATGCAATGTATAAAAATGTAATTACTATTACTAACGTGAAACCCGCGTATTCGAAGATACTATCTTTGGGCCAGATTCTCGTAGATCTGCCATTTTTCTGCGTAGCGTATCCCCTTTACGCTACGCCTCCGCACTATTTACGGGCAAGTGCTGTATTCTCAAAGCACTTGCTCCGTAATTTGCGGCGGCGTAGCGTAAAGGAGACGACGTAAGGCCGCATAATTCAAATAGGGAAGGAGGATGGCGTGCTGTATTTAAATTAAGCGCGCCCCCGCGCCGAACGAACTGCGCATGCACCGGCCCTAAACGTAGCCCACTGCGCATGCTCCATAGTACGCCGCAAATACATTGATTTAGACGGTAACGTAATTAATGTACAGGCCTATTCGCGACGAGTTACGTAAACGACGGAAAAACACGACGCTGTCCCGACGTCCATACTTAACATGGCTTAGGCCGGACCTACGCAAGGTTACCCCTCATATAGCGGCCAGCGTAGAATTACATCTAAGATCCGACGGTGTAAGTGACTTACGCCAGTCGGATCTACGCCAAATCTATGCGTAACTGATTCTAAGAATCAGTCGCATAGATACACAGGACTAGAAACAGAGATACGAGAATCTGGCCCTTTGTGTATACTTTAAGACACACATGCATGACAATAAAGTTGAGGAACAACGAGCATTAACATTAGTATACTATACATATACAATGACATTTAAGAAAAGTTAAATACTGGTAATGGTAATAGATATGAATCTATTGTATAGTCAGCCCTCAAAATTTTCACTCGCCTACTAGCATTTGGCGAGTGGATTTAGGCTGGGGGGCGAGTGATGACAGGGCTGCATGACCAATCTTCCTACAATCTGTGCCTACACTTAGAGTCCCGATGAGATTGGCGGCCGAAGAGGAAAGGTGCATGCTCGGGAAAAGTAGTCTGGTGAGCAGCGCACAGGCAGAGCAGTACAGAGGTGCTCTCCTTACAATTCTCATTAAGCCATGGGACCTAACAATATGACCTCTCTGAGCCTGCCCCCCTCCCCCTGGGCCCCGACCAATGTAGCTGGAGAGCAGAAAGTAATGAGTGAGGTGGAGGATTGCGAAAATGACCACTCCGGTGCTGCGCTCACTGAAAATTGCCCTGGGGGGGCGTGGCCGGGACTCCATGAGAGAGGCAGCGTGAGACCTTAGCTCCTACTTCTCACAGCCATCCTGAAGGCATCCTGTACCCGATTTGGCTCCAAAAGGCACCGATTTGATCCTTAGCACGGCAGGCACCTGATCCAGGCATGATGGTCAACAATAACGGGCCCCCGGCGCCCCAATCCACGGCGGAGCCGCGGATCCGGTCACAGAGGCAAGATGGCGGAGCCGCGGATCCGGTCACAGAGGCAAGATGGCGCCGATCCTCCAGTAGCACACACGGCCACGCAGCAGCCTGCTTCATCTGCAGCCCAGGACTCATACCAGGGGGTGAGTGGATCTGTCCCTGCCCTATTCCGCACCCAGGCTGAAACATCCAGCTCCTCTGGATCCCTGGGTTACTCGGAGGACCTTGCGTCCCAGAGTCCCCCCTCTGCTGCTGAGCCCACACTGGCAGAAATCCTGGTGGCCATTAAGGATGTTAAAACATCCCTCACAGTGCAGATGGAAACTATACATATTGACTTTTCCCTCTTGAAGCAAGATGTTCAAAATTTAAGGGAAAGACCGGGGAGGTAGAAGGCCGGGTCAGTTCACTGAAAGATGTAGTGCATCCCCTGTCTGCCACTATGTGCATGGCCACGGATGAGTTGGGGGCCTTAAGGGCCAAGCTGGACGATTTGGAGAACCATTCCAGAAGGAACAATCTCCATTTTGTGGGGTTCCCAGAAAAATCAGAGGGGTCCCGTCCAGAAAGGTTCTTGCACCAATGGCTGCGTGACGTTTTTGGGATGGAGGAATTCTCCAGAACCTTTGAAATTGAGCGGGCTCATCGCACCCCACCACGTGCTCCACAACCTGGGGCCCCCCCAAGATCCCTTATTGCCAAATTTCTAAACTTCAGGGATAAAGTGGCTATTCTATGCCTGGCAAGAGAAAGGGGCCCTCTGAAGTTCAATGGCAACAACATTTATCCTGACTTTTCAGCCGAAGTGCAATGCCAACGTGTATCCTTTGCTGCAGTGAAAGATCGTCTTCGCAACGAAGGTCTCCCCTATGCGATGTTGTTCCCGGCTAAACTGAGAATCATCCATGAAGGAAAGGCTCACTTTTGCTCGTGTCCTAAAGAAGCTATGGCCTGGCTGGATGCAAGATTTGGAAAACGCCCCCGGCACTGTCCCAATTGATCCTGCGACCAAAGGCTTGGAAGTTCTTATTTACATCCCCCCTTTTTTTTATTTCTCCCTCTCCCCTTCTTTCTCCTGAGTGATCCCTTGGGAGATGGGTTCTGGTGAGTTGGGCCTAGGTTGCTCGGTTTTTCTGCGGGAGGAGGGGGGGGCAATGCCCTTTGCATCTTCCTTGCATTTCCCCTATGACGGAGGTCTGTCCCACAGGAGAAACCCAAACCACTGCTTGATCATTGATTCTGCTATGATCCAGGTCGGTAATGCTGGTTGCATTACATGCAAGGTACTGTTGATATACTGCTGCATGCACTGTTCACTGTTGTGCCTTTTAGGAAATGTCCTACATTTTTTGATCCTACCTCAGGGACGATTATAAAACACTTGTGAGCTTATATGGAACTGACACTCTTCCCATTACCAATAGGTGGCCCAGCTGAAGGGAGTGGGACACTGTTTTGGGATCCAATGCTCGCTATGTTGGGGTTGGTAGAGCTGGGAGGGGGGTGGGTAGGGATAGAGGTTTGGGAGGCTTTCCCACAGGATTGTTCGGCAGAGTATGCCTGCCCATGGTGGCAGGTGAAGGATAAGTTTGCTCCTGTTTGTTACTACTGTTATTTTTTATTATTGATATGCTGCATATGTCAACTATCTTGTGAATATTGCAATGAGTGGGGTGCTATAATGACTATTTACTTCTGCTATGCTCATATACTACCTGTACATACTCATGGCTGACACGGTTAAAATTATTTCCTGGAATATTAGAGGGCTGAATTCACCTCACAAGCGGTCCCTGATGTTTTCCTATTTGAAAAAACACAAGCCTCATATTGTTTGTCTTCAGGAGATGCACCTTATGGGCCCTACGCTGAAATATTTTGAAATATCTTAAACGTCCCTGGTTGGCTTCACAGTATCATGCCACTTATTCCAACTACTAAAGAGGAGTCTTGGTCTTGAAGACTCTGGGGGCCGAGACTCTGAGTGTACAAATAGATCCAGCTGGTCGTTTTGTTATACTTACTCTTCGCATAGCTCTTTCAATCTTTACGTTGGTGAATGTATATATCCCTCCACCGTTTTCACCGGAGGTTCTTTCTAAATTGTCACTAATGCTATTACCTAGGTCCCCTGGTCCCCTACTTTTTGTGGGTGACTTTAACGCTGTGCTTGACCCATCTGTGGACCGCCTGCGGGGTGGGGGCAGACCGTACCCCTCATTTGTTGATTGGACTCAGGTTTACTTACCTACGGAACTGTGGCGTTGGAAACACCCAGGTGACAGGCAATTTTCCTGTCATTCGGACTCATTCCACACTATGTCACGCATAGATATGGCATTTGCTCCATCGGATGTACTGTCTTTGGTGCATTCGGTCACATACCCACCCAGAGGTATATCAGACCATGCCCCCCTAATGGTCAGTCTCCTCCTCCTGCCAAAATCAGGCCCTAGGGCCTGGAGGTTGAACTCCTATTGGCTCGAGGACGAGCTAGTACAGGCTGAGTGTCAAACAGCTATGGTTGACTACTGGACCCTCAATCAGGACTCAACTGGTATCAGCAATCCATGCCTCCAAGGCAGTGCTGAGAGGATCCTTTATGTCAATTACGGGTATATTGCGTAAGAACAATCAAATACACACTGATGAACTTGAACATGGTGTTATCCGAGGCTGAATACTCTAAATGTCCCAATGCAGATACACTGGCCTCATGGCTCCATGATCGTAGAAAATACGAACTTAGGCTGTTTAACTTGACTAAAAAACGCATTCTTTATGTTACACAGAAGACATTTGAACACGGTAACAAGGCAGGTCGCCTACTTGCATATATTACAAGAGTGGAGAGTACCCCTATCTCTATTCCTAGGATATTATTCGCAGCAAACCACATTAGTGATGTCCCCCAGGATATAACAGAGTCCTTTCTTTCCTTTTACCGTGACCTTTACACTCCAGGGCTGACTACTCAGACGCACAGCTTGACGACTACTTGACTCAGGTACCTCTTCCAAAACTGACGCACAGGGCAAGGGAGGAACTGGATGAGCCGCTGTCTGTGGAAGAACTGTCACTTGCAAGTTCACAGAAGCCGGCTCATAAATCACCAGGATTGGACGGGTTTTCAGGGAATGGTATAGGCAGTTCCAGCATCTTCTTGCCCCTCTACTACTTAAGACTTATAATGCAGCATTAAAGGAGGGGGTGCTACCCCCCTCGATGAGGGAAGCTTTGATTGTTCTACTCCTTAAACCCAGAAAAGTCCCGTTGAAATGTGATTCATACCGTCCCATATCCCTCATAAATGTGGATGCAAAAATTCTGGCTAAAGCCCTGGCGAATCATCTGAACAAAGTGATTGCTCGCTTGGTGGGGAGTGACCAGGGGGGTTTTATCCCGGGCAGGTCAACCAGAATGAACATACATAGACTGTTTCATAACTTGTCATATGTACATGACTGCCTCCCGACTCGGGTCGTGGTGTCCCTGGACACTTGCAAGGCCTTTGACAGTGTGGAATGGCCATACCTGTTCCGGGTCTTGCAGATGTATGGTTTTGGCCCCCGTATGGTCGCCTGGATTCGACTCCTCTATACCATGCCGCTTGCTCGTATCCGTATCAACTCGCAAATTACGGAGACCTTCCAAATTACTAGGGGAACCAGGCAGGGGTGTCCGCTGTCACCACTGATATTCGCCTTGGCCATGGAACCCCTCACTATCAGGATACGCATTTCCCCACTTCTTAGGGGATTGCCCATCAATGGTGTAGAGGAGCGAATCTCGCTATATGCTGACGATACACTGGTGTATTTGGCAGATGCTCAGGACTCACTAGCTAATGTGTTGAAAATGGTGTCTGACTTTGGGGACTTCTCGGGATTCAGAGTGAATTGGGAGAAATCCATTATCTATCCCATAGATCAATCACCTACTCCTCAAATCCATTCAGACTCTAAATTAATGGTGGCCACCTAGTTTAGATATCTGGGAGTTGTGGTCCAGTTACCTCTGTCCCTGTACATTGCCAATAATCTGAGCCCTGTGCTACTACAGCTGCAGTCTCAGACTAAGCAGTGGAAAGACTTACCTCTGGATATGATGGGAAGGGCCAATGTCTTAAAAATGATATACCTACCTAAATTACTGTATGTCCTAGCTAATGCCCCATGCAAAATCCCTAAAACATTGTTTAAGAGCATCGACTCAATCTGTATAACATTACTGTGGAATGGTAAGGCCCCTACTGGCACTGGAAACACTTAGACTACCTTCTCATTTGGCAGGACTGGCTTTCCCTGACTTCTACCTCTACTACCAAGCTTCCCAACTGGTGAATATTCATGACTGGTTACACCCTGACTCCAATAATGCGTGTACTACCACTGAAGGGGCTATGGTCACATCGTTTGAGACATTACACAACATTGTCTACTGCGGGCGTACCCCCCCAGGACCGGAACTGACTGTGTTGCAAACATCACTGTCCCTGTTTAAAACAGTGACTTGCAAGCATGCCCCGGGTTCCTGGATGACCTCTCCAAATAATCCGCTATGGTTCAATACATCACTTCCAGAATTTAACTCTTTACCTGACCCTCAGAGATGGATATCCAAGGGGATTAAGTACCTATGCCACCTATATACCTCAGAAGGCTTTAAGTCCTTTCCCCAGTTGAGAGATGACTTTAATCTTCCCCCCAATTATTTATTCTGTTATTACCAGCTAAGACATGCCGCGCAAGCCCAGTTTGGCTCCTTGAACAACCCGCTTGCGATTCCTGACCTTGAAAAGCTTTTGCGTTCCCTGGACCGAACAAAACTCATCTCTAACTACTACCTAGCCCTAACGGTGAACTCTAATTCTAGATTTAAGGCAGCGCAGAGCAGGTGGGAATCCCTAGATATTACTATGACGGAAGATGACTGGACTGAGTTCTGTGATACTTTTAAGACCTCTGTTATAGCCTCCAGAGACAGGGTGATTCAACTGAAAATTTTTCACCAATCACACTTGACCCCGGCCAGGATGCCCAGAATGGGCATCCTGGCCTCGGCGGATTGTTTCCGCGGATGTGGGCAGGTGGCTGATTTTATCCACTGCTTTTGGAGTTGCCCAGCTATACGAGACTTCTGGAGAGATATAGGATCCTTCCTCTCTTCTGCCTTGGGACTCCCCAATATACTAGACCCTAAAAACTGTCTGTTGGGGGTCTTTGGTGACCTCGCGGTTCCCTCCCGGGTCAAAAAATTGCTTTGAATCCTATATTTCTATGCTAAGAAATCCATCCTGTTGACCTGGAAGGGAGCGGCGACCCCGACAAGGGGCCTATGGTTTAAACTAGTCAATGACGCCCTCCCGCTTTACAAGCTCACTTTTGAAATTAGGAAAATAAATAAATCCTTCGATAAGATCTGGGGCAGGTGGCTGGCTAGCCCCCTGACCCTATCTCCTATACAGCCGTAAAAAGGGGTGTTGGTGGTGCAGTCTCCCTTTGCTAGGGTGACCTTGATATGCAGTCCCACAAAGTGGTAATGCTACCCTTATACTTTGTTGTATGTACCTTTCTACTCTGACTTTTGACTTCTTTGTACTGTTGGTTTTTGTAAAAATTTCAATAAAAATATCTTTAAAAAAAATAAAATAAAAATTGCCCTGACATGAGAGCGGCAGCCTTCCAGTTTGTGCAGTTTTCTTCTCCTTGTGCTCTATGTAAGTGTCCAACAGTTCAGCCTGAGCACTGTGAACAGACTGGTCTCAATGTGTGGTGTCAGTGTGCGCTGTGCTATGGTGTCAATGGCTGTGTAGTTGTGTGGATCTCAGCGCTGGATTGTACTCCCTCCCGCTGTGCTGCAGCTCCTCTCCTCTCTGCCAGCCTGAATAAAAGGGGGAAGTGGGGACATGCTCCTGATTATGAGATGAATGGGATAGAGAGAGAAGGTGGATGGTAGTTGCAGAGGAGACAGCTAGAGAATGGGGAAGAGATACAGTTCTAGTGCCCTATGCCTCTGGTCTTCCCCCAGTCCCCTGTCCCTCTGGTCTGCCCCCAGTGCCCTGTCCCTCTGGTCTGCCCCCAGTGCCCTGTCCCTCTGATCTGCCCCCAGTGCCCTGTCCCTCTGGTCTTCCCCCTGTCCCATTTTGTTAAATTTGTTGTTGGTAATATTTAATTGTGTAACTTGATTCTGCATAAAACACTGTCATTCCATGAGATAATCTATCTAATGTGTTTACAGGTGCAATTAGGCGCAGGGCAGTGTATGAATTAGGTGGGGCAGCTGGTGGCGAGTAACTCTTGAGGCCTGGCTAGTTTAGGACTTGAAATTTTGAGCCCTGGATAGTACTCACTGCATATGAAGACAGCTTGCCTTTTCATCATTTAAAGCGGTTGTAAACCGCACATACATTTTTTTTTTTTTTTAGAACCTGCAAGGCAAAAGCCATAATGAGCTATTATGCACCGCATAATAGCTCATTATGAAATACTTACCTCTGAACGAGGAAAGTAGAACTTACCTGGTCCACGCCAAGCAAAATGTCATCTTCACTCGGCGTGTCTTCCGGGTATCGCCGCTCCAGTGCTGTGATTGACTGGAGTGGCGATGACGTCACTCCCGTACTCCCGCGCGTGCGTGCGGGAGATTTCAAATCGGCAGGATTCCCCCCTGCGCATGCGCCGCTGCAATCAGCGGCGCATTGCGAGGGGAATATCTCCTAAACCGTACAGGTTTAGGAGATATTCTTTATACCTACAGGTAAGCCTTATTATAGGCTTACCTGTAGGAAAAAGTGGAGTTTACAACCACTTTAAGTAATATAATCTATAAAAATAAAGGTGGCATTTTTATTAGGTAAGTTAGTTCAAGAATAGTATTTAATCACCTCTGTTTTGTTTTTTTTGCACTATAAACAAATAAAAATACGACAATTTAAAATAAAATACTGTATATATTTTTTACTTTTTGCTGTAATAAATATCCCCCCAAAAATATATATAAAACTAATTACTTCCTCAGTATATTGATTCGTTTTCGCAAAAGTTATAGCGTTTACAAAATAGGGAATATATTTATGGCATTTTTTTTTTTTTTTTACTAGTAATGGTGGCAATCTGCGATTTTTTAGTGGGACTGCGACATTGCGGTGGACAGATCAGACACTTTTTTGTGACCATTGACATTTATACAGCAATCAGAGCTCAAAATAGCCACTGATTACTGTATAAATGTCGTTGACAGGGAAGTGGTTAACAATAGGGGTTAAATGTGTGTCCTAGGGAGTAATTCTAACTGTGGGGGATGGGACTGCCTGGAAGACTATCTGTTTCCTCTTTCCTGTCTGTTTACATTGACAGATCTCCGCCCTGTCTCTCTCAGGAGCGATCTCGGGTGCCTGGCAGATATGGCAGCCGCCGGACACGCGCATCGGCTCAGTTCTCACACTGTGGGTGGACACGCGTGTCCCTAATGGTCTTAAAGCGGCCGACATACAGCTACGACGGCTCGCCCAGGGGCAATGGTCCATGTCTGCTTCGCTTATGCAGAGCTGATATAGACACAGCCCACTCTCCTCTATGGGCAGTCAGATGTAAACGGTTCACCTGTCTGTTTACATCCGACTGCCATCCGATCCATCAGATGAATGGGGAACAGATAACAGATCCCCATCTGTCTGTTTTTTTCAGACAGGATCGGATATTGGCGGGTATCAATGAACACATGCCTGTTGACACCTACTGCTCCATAGACCGCAATGGATGGTCCGATCAGGTTCACTTGAAAAACTGACAGGCCCAATCAGTCCGCCCATGTTGAATGGGTCCTAAACCGTGGCAGCGCTTCCATTAGGGGCGCAGGAGCACCGCCCCCTAATCCATGTTTCTGACCCCCTAATCTACATGCAGGGCGCTGGACGCATGGATTCTAATGGGGATTTTTTTAGAAACACGTGATTAGCGCCAGAGGCTCTAATTAGCTACAAAAAAGAATGGGCACAGAGTGACCGACCTACATACCAACCAGGGGTGGTGGCGGGCAGTTTTGCCGCCTCCCGACAAAAGAATTGGAACACCAGCTGCCACTGGTGCTAAGAAGTATTTACTGCAGAAAGGATTGCACTGCATATGCAGAAGACTGCCATACAAACTCATCTAGCAACCAGTAAGATAATTCTAACATGCTATACATTTCACATCAGTGAGGACTTCATTCTCAACAACATAATCATCAATACAAAGGGGTGGGAGGACAAGGTTTCTTTAGTATGAGATTTTGTTTTTAAAGTTAAGGCTGCGTACACACGATCGAATTTGTCCGCTGAAACTGGTCCGACGGACCTGTTCAGCAGACAAATCCGATCGTGTGTATGGGCTAGTGTCCGCCGGAGACATGTCCGTCGGATATGTCCGCTGGTTAGTACACTAATCAGCGGACATATCTGCCCGCACAAGCGTGGAATGGATGCAACGCATGCGTGGAAGTTTTTTACTTCCTGGTGCGGTGACCTGGCTGCATCAACGTCACCGCCACGTCACCGCGCTGTCTGCCGGCGGGGATTTTGATCCGATGGTGTGTACACGCCGTCGGATGAAAATCCAGAGGAGACATGTCCGTTGGAAACGGTCCGTCGGACAGTTTCAGCGGACATGTCCCTCCCTGTGTACGCGGCCTAAGAGAACAGACATCATGTGATCATTTATGAAAAAGAAAAACATTTATTTATAATGTTCTTTTGAAATATATTTATATATATATATATATATATATATATATATATATATATATATAAATATATATATATATATATATATATAAAAACCTAAATACTGTGTATAGCTTTTGCATTTCATTTTTAATTTTCCAACTAAATGGATTGTTTTACAAGGAGAGAGTTCACATATTACTATCGGATAGTCTGCTGATAAAACTTTACTCTGTTCACTCTCCATATAACTTCTTCTTTCACATGCAAGGTGGAATGTTGTAAGCTGTCCACAATTTGGTAACGGCTATAAAAAGCCAATCATTATTGTACCATGGATAGTACTGTTGTTTTCTGAGACAAAATGTTAAGTAACATACCTAGAAATAGTTTCCTCCAAACTCAGTAGATATGTGTTGCTTCATTAAACAGCTGTTCCGCTGAAGCGCGCTCTGTACTTTACTCGCCACAAAAATGTCAATAAATTACACAAAAATAATTATATAAAAAAAAACATTTTCCTGACACCACCATGGCAACATACTAATGATAGAGCTCTGCCTCTTAAGTTAACCACTCTATCAGAACCAGTGAATAGCATAAAAAATGGACTAGTTAGCCGCCCCCATTCTTCTTTTTTTCCTCATACCTCCATGCACATGTGAAGAGTAAGCAGTTCTGTGTCCCTACCTCTGCCTCAGTGCAGTAGCCTTCTGGGTTTAGCCGGAGGGTGGGTTATGGTAGGACCAGATGCGTACTAAGTGGGGTGCGGAGGGGGTGGGCCGCACCGGGTGCCACACACTGGGGGGGTGTCAGGCCGGCTTCCCCCCCGTGATTGCAGCGATGACAGCGATGAGCGCCGCGACATCATTAAGCCTAAGTGACTTTTAGGCAGGCAGTGCCGACTGCCAAGCGCAGCGGTACAAGAGGAGGGGGTTGCGAGTTGACATCGCGGCACCATCCATCCCCTCCGTCATGTCATGTTTGAAGCAGCGCCGCCACGACACACCCCCCCCCCCCAAGCGCACGGCTGTCCGCTCTGACACTTACCCAGCACCCCCCCTCTCTCCGCTCTGCTCTGCCTCTGCGATGCGTGTACAGTGTCCAGCACCCCCCCTCCGCTCTGAGATCATGTTGTCACGGTCACACCAACTCCCACTTCACCCTTCCTGTGTGCTCGCCTGGGAAGGGGAGGTGGGCGGAAAGATTAAAAACAAGCATCCACGCTGAAACTGTTCAATGAACCAGTGAGCCAGCCTCTGGGGACCATTCCAAGTGAGTGAGCACAGGGCCGGCCTTAGGTGTTCAGGCGCCCTGTGTGAGCTAATCCTGTGGCGCCCCCCCCCAAACCGATACACACTGACCGCTACACAATATACTACCCACAGACCACTACACACTGACTGCTACACTGACCGCTACACAATACACTACACACTGACCGCTACACAATACACTACACAATACACTACACACTGACCGCTACACACTGACACTACAGCATTGGTGCATTTTACTATAGAGGCATTGATGGACTACAAGGTCCAGCATTTTACTATAGGGGCATTGGTGGACTACAAGGCCCAGCATTTTCCTATAGGGGCATTGGTGGACTACAAGGCCCAGCATTTTACTATAGGAGGCATTGGTGGACTATAAGGCCCAGCATTTTAGTCCCACCAATGCCTCCTATAGTAAAATTCTGGGCCTTGTAGTCCACCAGGACTCCCTTTCCCTTATATCGGTCCCCCCTTGATTAGATCAGGAAACCCACCCATCAGTGTCCCCTTCCCCACAAAAGACCCCCATTAGACTGCCTTACCGAGAGCCGCTTTGAGCCAGGAAGTGTGGGAGCTGGAGTTTGGAGCTCCTCTACTGTAGTGTTGTTTTCCTTCCTTTCATTGTGTAGAGAGCCTTGGGGAGAACTGTGTCGGCAAGACACAGGATTCAGGACACATCCAAACTGGTACACTCACAGGGCTGCTGTTAGCAATTATTGGGGCCCCATACAGCCATCCTTTAAGGGGCCCCCACCCCCTGAGGATGGAAAGAGGTGGGGGGAGGGAGGTGAGAAGGGTGAGAGAGAGAGGAGGAGGTGAGGGGGGTGAGAGAGGGGTAAGAGAGCAAGGATTAGAAAAAGAGTGGTGCGTGGGAGAGAGGAGGAGGTGAGGGGGGGAGAGAGAGGGGTTGGAGGAGGGGGGTGACACAGAGCAGAGGAGGGGGGTGACACAGAGCAGAGGAGGGGGGTGACACAGAGCAGAGGAGGGGGGGTGACACAGAGCAGAGGAGGGGGGGTGACACAGAGCAGAGGAGGGGGGGGGTGACACAGAGCAGAGGAGGGGGGTGACACAGAGCAGAGGAGGGGGGGGTGACACAGAGCAGAGGAGGGGGGGATGACACAGAGCAGAGAAGGGGGGAATGACACAGGGCAGAGAAGGGGGGATGACACAGGGCAGAGAAGGGGGGATGACACAGGGCAGAGAAGGGGAGGATGACACAGGGCAGAGAAGGGGGAGATGACACAGGGCAGAGAAGGGGGGGATGACACAGGGCAGAGGA
This sequence comes from Rana kukunoris, assembly GCA_029574335.1. Classification (NCBI taxonomy): domain Eukaryota; kingdom Metazoa; phylum Chordata; class Amphibia; order Anura; family Ranidae; genus Rana; species Rana kukunoris. Next base: position 155,465,566 of record CM056051.1, read on the forward strand.
GGGGGGGTATGACACAGGGCAGAGGAGGGGGGTGACACAGGGCAGAGGAGGGGGGTGACACAGCAGGTAGAGGGGGGGGGGTGACACAGCAGGCAGAGGAGGGGGGGTGACACAGCAGGCAGAGGAGGGGGGGTGACACAGCAGGCAGAGGAGGGGGTGACACAGCAGGCAGAGGAGGGGGTGACACAGAGCAGAGGAGGGGATGACACAGAGCACAGGAGGGGGTGACACAGAGCAGAGGAGGGGGTGGTGACACAGAGCAGAGAGGGGTGACACAGAGCAGAGAGAGGGTGACACAGAGCAGAGGGGGGTGACACAGGGCAGAGGAGGGGGTGACACAGAGGAGGGTGGGTGACACAGAGGAGGGTGGGTGACACAGAGCAGAGGAGGATGGTGTGACACCGAGCAGAGGAGGGGGGGGTGACACAGGGCAGAGGGGGGGGTGACACAGAGCAGAGAAGGGGGGTGACACAGGGCAGAGGAGGGGGGTGACACAGGGCAGAGGAGGGGGTTGACACAGAGCAGAGGGGGGTGACACAGAGCAGAGGGGGGGTGACACAGGGCAGAGGGGGGGTGACACAGGGCAGAGGGGGGGTGACACAGGGCAGAGGAGGGGGCGACACAGGACAGAGGAGGGGGGGTGATACAGGGCAGAGGAGGGGGGGTGATACAGGGCAGAGGAGGGGGGGTGACACAGAACAGAGGGGGGGAGACACAGGGCAGAGGGGGGGTGACACAGAGCAGAGGAGGGGGGTGACACAGGGCAGAGGAGGGGGGTGACACAGGGCTTAGGAGGGGGGTGACACAGGGCAGAGGAGGGGGGGTGACACGGGGCAGAGGAGGGGGGTGACACGGGGCAGGGGAGGGGGGGTTGACACGGAGCAGAGGAGGGGGGTGACACGGGGCAGAGGAGGGGTGACACAGGGCAGAGGAGGGGGGTGACACAGGGCAGAGAAGGGGGGTGACACAGGGCAGAGAAGGGGGGGTGACACAGGGCAGAGGAGGGGGGTGACACAGGGCAGAGGAGAGGGGGTGACACGGGGCAGAGGAGGGGGGGTGACACGGGGCAGGGGGGGGGGGGTTGACACGGGGCAGAGGAGGGGGGTGACACAGGGCAGAGGAGGGGGGTGACACAGGGCAGAGAAGGGGGGTGACACAGGGCAGAGAAGGGGGGGTGACACAGGGCAGAGAAGGGGGGGTGACACAGGGCAGAGGAGGGGGGGTGACACAGGGCAGAGAAGGGGGTGACACAGGGCAGAGAAGGGGGGTGACACAGGGCAGAGAAGGGGGTGACACAGGGCAGAGAAGGGGGGTGACACAGAGCAGAGGAGGGGTAGAGTGACACAGAGCAGAGGAGCCCTCACCTCAGGAGACACACACGTGAGCAAGCAGGCACGATTATCGATTCAAGTTCACAGTGCAGCCCCGCCCACGCCTCCACACATGACCAGCACCATCTCCACAGAGCCAGTCACAGACCCCCATGTCTACTTCATCCCGCCCCGCACATCGCGCGTTCGGCCAATCACAGGGCACAGAGGCTCAGAGCGCATCTCAATGATAGACAGTGATCCGGCTGCGATCCGGCACATTCCACAGGACGATGGAATGTGTACCCGGGCACAGGTGGCAACCCTACGCACGGCTCCCCTGTTGGTCATGGCGCCCTGTGCGGGCGCACAACCCGCACAACGCAAAGGCCGGCCCTGAGTGAGCATGTTCACTGACCAGACCCTGCACCCTCTCTCTGACACCCCTGATCCCTCTCTCTCTCACCCCTCTCTGACCTCTCTCTCTCTCTCTCTGACCCCCCTCTCTCTGACACCCCCTTTTTCACCCCTCCCTGACCTGTCTCTCTCTCTGACACCCCCTCTCTTATCCCTCTCTGACCTCTCTGACACCCCCTCTCTCTATGACCCCCTCCCTGACCTCTCATGACACCCCCTCTCTTATCCCTCTCTCTCTGACCCATCTCTGACACCCCCTCTCTCTCTGACACCCTCCCTGACCTCTCTGACACCCCCTCTCTTATAACTCTCTCTCTGACACCCCTCTCTTATCCCTCTCTCTCTGACCCTCTCCTTGACCTCTCTGACACCCCCTCTCTTATCCCTCTCTCTCTGACCCCCTTGCTGACCTCTCTGAAGCCCCCTCTCTTATCCCTCTCTCTCTGACCCCCTCCCTGACCTCTCTGACACCCCCTCTCTTATCCCTCTCTCTCTGACCCCCTCCCTGACACCCCTCTCTTATCCATCTCTCTCTGACACCCCCTCTCTTATCCCTCTCTCTCTGACCCCTCTCTGACACCCCCTCTCTTATCCCTCTCTCTCTCTGACCCCCTCCCTGACCTCTCTGACCGTTTAACATGGGAGCTCTCCCTGACCTCTCTGACACCCCTCTCTTATCCATCTCTCTCTGACACCCCCTCTCTTATCCCTCTCTCTCTGACCCCCTCCCTGACCTCTCTGACACCCCCTCTCTTATCCCTCTCTCTCTGACCCCCTCCCTGACCTCTCTGACACCCCTCTCTCTGACACCCCCCTCTCTCCATGATCTCTCTCTCAGATCCCCCTCTTTCACCACTCTCTCTCTCTCTCTCTCTGATCCCCCCTCTCTCTGACACCCTCTCTCTCATCCCTCTCTGACCCCGCTCTCTCTGACACCCCTCTCTCTATCTCCCCCTTTCTTTCTCTCTCTCCCCCTCTCTCTGACCCCCTCTCTCTCTCTTTCTCTCCCTGACCCCCCCGCTCGCTCTTTCTCTCCCTGACCCCCTTGCTCTTTATTTTTATCTCTCTCCCCTTGCCAACAACAGTCTGTTTATCTCCTGTTTTAACTCTATAAATTGATGTATAACAGAATTACTTGATTAACTTTATTAAAGTGGTATTAAAGCAACATATTTATTATACTGCAGTTTACCAATTCTTAGATGGGTGGCTGCATTCGTTTTGTTTTTAGGTTTTCTCTTTTATATTCATCTGGTGATCTGGCAGGATATTGTGTTATGTAAATGGTTCCAGAGGTGCAGGGTGCTGTGTAATGTAAAGGGGGCCAGAGGTGCAGGGTGCTGTGTAATGTAAAGGGGCCCAAAGGTGCAGGGTGCTGTGTAATGTAAAGGGGCCCAGAGGTGCAGGGTGCTGTGTAATGTAAAGGGTCCCAGAGGTGCAGGGTGCTGTGCAATGTAAAGGGGCCCAGAGGTGCAGGGTGTTGTGTAATGTAAAGGTGCCCAGAGGTGCTGGGTGCTGTGTAATGTAAAGGGGTCCAGAGTGCTGTATAATGTAAAGGGGTCCAGGGTGCTGTGTAATGTAAAGGGGCCCAGAGGTGCAGGGTGCTGTGTAATGTAAAGGGGCCAGAGGTGCTGTGTAATGTAAAGGGGTGCAGAGGTGCAGTTGTGGAGAGGGGTACACAGTAGTGACAAAGATATTGAAGGATGCAGGGGGCACAGTGGGGTGTTTTTACATTTTACCGTGGGGGGTGCCAGATATAGGATCCACCCCGGGTGCCAAATGCTCTAGGTACGCCCCTGGGTAGGACAATTGAACATGACTCCAGCCTGTTTCTCTTTTCTGAGCCCTGCACAGACACACTTCCTCTGGCACTGCCTGCTGCATGTATGGCACGTATATGCATAGATATGTGTGTGTGTGTGTGTGTATGGGAGTATGTATGTGTATGTACAGTACAGACCAAAAGTTTGGACACACCTTCTCATTCCAAGAGTTTTCTTTATTTTCATGACTATGAAAATTGTAGATTCACACTGAAGGCATCAAAACTATGAATTAACACATGTGGAATTATATTCATAACAAAAAAGTGTGAAACAACTGAAAATATGTCATATTCTAGGTTCTTCAAAGTAGCCACCTTTTGCTTTGATTATTGCTTTGCACACTCTTGGCATTCTCTTGATGAGCTTCAAGAGGTAGTCACCTGAAATGGTCTTCCAACAGTCTTGAAGGAGTTCCCAGAGATGCTTAGCCCTCCACCCTGCTGAGGAAGTGTATTTCACGCAATGCGTCCAGGGGTTTTTGGAGCTTACACATCGCTCGGTGTCTTGTCCTGTGAACTCCGTGAGCTGTCATTTACTTATACATGCCTGTTAATTTTTTATGAAATGTGAGTAGCCTGTCAATTGCCTATCTAATTAAAGCATTTATCCAGCGGAGGCTCTTAGATGGTTGTTTTTTCTTCCATGTTCCCATGTTCCGGTATCCATGCTGAGACTACCAATAGGAGATCTACAACATCTTTTACATCCTGTTCCCTTTATGCCTTAATGACCATCTGTTAACCCAGTGGTCTTGATCTAAGGTGAGAGTAGCCATCTACACTGGTGGAGGGATAAGCTTTAAAGAGGAGTTCCACCCAAATTTTGAACTTCCTCTTGTTCCACTCCTCACCCCCATACATGCCACATTTGGCATGTAATTTTTTTGGGGGGGGGAGTGGGGGCTTCAGTAGGAGTGGGACTTCCTGTCCCACTTCCTGCTTCCGCCGAGTGGCTGGTTAGGCGATTAAGCCTTAATCGCCTACACCAGCCCCTCCCTGTAGGCGATCACATGGGACACTGACAGGTCCCATGCGATCGCCTCTCCAATCAGCGGCGAGCCGCGCCGCGCGCATGCGCATGCGCAGTGCGGCTCGCGCATGCGCAGTGGGTGCCCGGCCGTGAAGCCGAAGGCTGTCACGGCTGGGTGCCCACAGTCGAGATGGAGACGCCGGCTGGGGAGGGGGGGAGAGAGAGCGGAGCGGAGCCCGGTCGGCGCGTCGCTGGAACGCAGGAGCAGGTAAGTGAGTGTTTATTAAAAGCCAGCAGCTACACTTTTTGTAGCTGCTGACTTTTAATAAACACAATTTTGGCTGGAACACCCCTTTAAGTTTTGCTACCCTTATTTTCTTTCACGTGGTGAAGATCTTCAATCATTCGTCTAATTGAATGTTCTACAGAAATTTTCCTCTTTTCGTCACGAATTGTTTGGACTTTATTTATTTATTTATTTCATTATATATTTTTATGGTTTGCGCTGCACTTTTTATATATTTGTATACCATTTGGGATTTGTGTGAAGGTCCTTTTTGTGCTTAGCTAGCATTCCCAAGATACATTAACTGTATAGTTTCTGCATCTCTATTTATGGAATAATTTGTAGTGATACATTTTTCCATTCTTATTTTCACTTTGTACCTATATGCTTTATTAATCACGTTGATCGCTATATATATTTTTGCGCTGATTGCACCCCCTATTTGCATTATGCTTAGCACTTGTTGGCCCTTTTGCCTTCACTCTGAGGTCCAGCTCACCCCAAACCATCTTGATTGGGTTCAGGTCCGGTGACTGTGGAGGCCAGGTCATCTGGCGCAGCACCCCATCACTCTCCTTCTTGGTCAAATAGCCCTTACACAGCCTGGGGGTGTGTTTGGGGTCATTGTCCTGTTGAAAAATAAATGATGGTCCAACTAAACGCAAACCGGATAGAATAGCATGCCGCTGCAAGATGCTGTGGTAGCCATGCAGGTTCAGTATGACTTCAATTTTGAATAAATCCCCAACAGTGTCACCAGCAAAGCACCCCCACACCATCACACCTCCTTCTCCATGCTTCACGGTGGGAACCAGGCATGTAAAGTCCATCCGTTCACCTTTTCTGCGTTGCACAAAGACACGGTGGTTGGAACCAAAGATCTCAAGTTTGGACTCATCAGACCAAAGCACAGATTTCCACTGGTCTAATGTCCATTCTTTGTGTTCTTTAGCCCAAACAAGTCTCTTCTGCTTGTTGCCTTTCTTTAGCAGTGGTTTCCTAGCAGATATTCTACCATGAAGGCCTGATTCACACAGGGCCAGATTCAGGAAAGAGATAAGACGGATTCATAGAATTAGTTACGCATAGATTTCCATTGGATCCAACTGGCGTAAGTCTCTTACGCCGTTGTATCTTATTTTCATATTTTAGGCTGGACGCTAGGTGGCGTTCCCGTCTAAAATATGCAAATGAGCCTATACGCCGATTCCCAAACGTACGCCCGGCCGGTGCTATTTTTTTACGTTGTTTGCGTTAGCGTAGGTCCGTCGTAATGTTAACCCTGCTGTATGAGGCGCAGCCAATGTTAAGTATGGACGGCGTGCCGGCGTTTTTTTCACGTCGTTTATGTAAAACGTTAGCGAATAGGGCTTTGCATAAGTACACGCCCCCTACCCGACGAATTTGAATTAGGCCCGGCCATTTACGCTACACCGCCTCAACTTCACAGGCTAGTGCTTTGTGAATACAGCACTTGCCCGTAAAAGTTGCGGAGGCGTACCGTAAACGGGATACGCTACGCCCGCACATTTTTACGCGCTCCTACCTGAATCTAGCCTACAGTCTCCTCTTAACAGTTGTTCTAGAGATGTGTCTGCTGCAAAAGGTGGCTACTTTGAAGAACCTAGAATATGACATATATTTTCAGTTGTTTCACACTTTTTTGTTATGTATATAATTCCACATGTGTTAATTCATAGTTTTGTTGCCTTAAGTGTGACTCTACAATTTTCATAGTCATGAAAATAAAGAAAACTCCACTTGAGGAGGCAAACTGGCTGTATTTGAGGGGGCAAACTTGCTGCATTTGAGGGGGCAAACTGGCTGCATTTGAGGGGGCAAACTGGCATCATTTGAGGGGGCAAACTGGTATAATTTAGGGGGCAAACTGGCTGCATTTGATGTGGCAAACTGGCTGCAATTGAGAGGGCAAACTGGCTGCATTTGAGAGGGCAAACTGGCATCATTGAGGGGACAAACTGGTATCATTTGAGGGGGCACATTGTCTGCATTTGATGTGGCAAACTGGCAGCATTTGATGGGGAAACTGGCTGTATTTGAAGGGGCAAACAGGCATCATTTGAGGGGGAAAACTGGCATAATTTGAGAGGGAAAACTGGCATAATTTGTCAGAGAAACTGGCTGCATTTGATGGGAACACTGGCTGCATTTGATGGGGAAACTGGCTGTATATGAGGGGGCCAACTGGCAGGATTTGATGGGGAAAACTGGCGGCAATTGATGGGCACAGTAGCTGCATTTAATGGGCACAGTGAGGCTGCAATTGATGGGTTTTTTTTTCAGTTTGTTTACCCCCCCCCCCCCCCAATTTTGAGCAACAGCCGCCACTGCCAACATCTCTCATAATGAGATTTCATTTGAGTCTGTCAAGGGAGAACATGTTTTTTATAGCCAATCCTTCATATTGGCCAGGAAGCCATCGGTTTTCCCTGGCCATTCATTTCAGGATACAGAAGACATTTCCCTTCCACAACATACGCAGGCTGGGGTTGCAAGCCGGGGCGCTAAAAGGGGAGGCAGAGCAACTCGGGTTGCTCCAGATTCGCTCCAGAGTCAACTTTTTTTTTTTAATTGCATTTTTTTTTGTTTTTTTGGATATTCAACTGGAAGGCAGGGAATCACTTTTTTGTCTTCCTTCCAGACTTCCTTGCAGCTAAACTTCCACAGGCCCGTCCACGGCCCCTTGCAGGTGGGGATGATGTGGCAGCAGGAGGATCATGATGATGGGAAGCAGGCCGGGCCGGGTCACACAGGTCTGTGTCCCTGGTCAGCAGGTCCCTCCGCTTCCACGGCAGGACCTTATTTATTAGGTCCTTAGCAAGCCCACATTGCTCCTCCCCCCCTTGGCTCAGTTCATGCACCACAAATGCGCTGAAACATTCAGTGGGGTTGAGGGGGGCCCTCATTATTTGGGATGCCTCTATAATTATCATTTCGAGGCTCTCGTCCTCCATCTGCCTCCTGCGCCTCCTTGCGCCTGGTCGCCTCATCTGGAGGGGAGGCAACTGGGATGTGGTGCTGAGCCTGGGCCTGGGGTCCTGCTGCACTCCACTGGGCCCGGCCTCCTCCTGGCTGCCACTCACCCCTTCCGCCTGGCTGACATGGTCCTCAGGAGCTGCCACCTCCTGACTGGTCTCTTCTTCCTGTGTATAAAAAAGCGACATGTTGTAATATTTTGCACAATCAATCACACACATTTTCTTGCTCTAGACTGTTTAAGATTTTCTTCATTTAAAATGAACAGACTGTCCTTCTGACCCCTGCAGTTGGCATCCCCGACATCTATTTTTATGCCCACGACTTGTGTTTTTCTTTCAAAGCTTTGTTTTTTGTTTACAACATCAACTCACTACTCAAACAAAAAATAGCAGCCCAAAAATATTTAGGAAATTACTATACCTCACTGAAGATTACCAGATCTGGGTTCATGTCAGCCAGACCCTCCGCTGACTCTGCAGGGGTGTGGGGATTCGTGGAAGTTCCGCTGGAAGGAAGCGTGGAAGGAAGGCTGGAAGGAAGACTCGAAAGTGACTCCCGGCCGTCCAGTTCATCATCCAAAAAAGTGAGCTCCTTGAAGTACCATAGCTTGGGCTCCTTTGGCGCACGTGCTGCTGATCCTGATCTTTTCTTTTTTAGCTCTTTATATACCTTTCTGTACCTTCTCCTGAGGTTATTAATTTTATCCCTGACCATGATATCAGTGCAATCTGGCACCCAAGTCTGCATATATGTTGCTATCTCTTAAAGTGCTGCCGCTCTCACGTCCGTTTTGTGGTAATCTTGGTGTCTTGACTCCCAAAGTAGGGGCATTTCCTGATATTTTTCTATTAACCTTAGGGTTATTTCTTTGCCCTTTAATAGGTCCATCTTTTTGTTTTACTTTGCTTAGAAATAATGTCTAGAATATCAAAATAAAAATAAACAGAAAACATGATATAAAAAAGGCTCAGCTTTGACATTGTCAGAATATGTGCACCACATTTTTAGAGCTACTATACAAACACAGTGTCTCCTGCTGCTACAATGCTGGCCAGCTCTGCCCCATTGTTGACAAAATAACAGATTTTACATGCAGAGCCATTGGTTCCAATTGACTAAATACATGGCATCTATACTTACCCATCCACCAATATTATTAATGCTAGCAATAATCAAGGCACTATTTCATGTGTAGCTATCATGCCCCTCAGCATGGATGACATAATACACTACCTAAATACCTCTGTCCAACCAACACATAACAATACTTGCATGATCTGACTTAATACACAAGACTACAAATCAAGAGGGTAGAGCATTCTCACATATATCTAGATTTTGTGATGTGTCCAAGCACTTGGAGAACAAAATAGCATGGTGGGCCCCAGGATACATAACTAAGTAGCGCAAAGGGCGCAAACAACATACAAAACCCCCATCCCATGGCTCTGAAATTTCTAGGCCTCTGCTGATCCCATGTTGTCATTTACCTTTGTCTCTGTAGCTCCTCGCTTACGCTCGATTAATCTCTGCGTAACCTACGTAATCACGTCGTTCTTATTATTCACTCCGCGCAAGCATGAAACGCCGCCCTCGTCGCCACCCATGGCGGACCCTTTCCTCTTTCCCACACCCCTAATTACTGTGAAAAGAAAATATGGCAATGTCACACGAGCGTGCATTACCCTCTCATCGGGATCAGGAAGGGACAGAGGCAGGAACGTCCCAATCCAGGGGAAAACGCTACAAGGCAACAAATATGTCTCTAGAAGAGATAGTGGAGATGGTGGCCATCCTGCGTCGTAAGGATTATGATGGGGATCATGGGCCATACAGCACCCCTAACCGGAGGAAGGCTAAAATTATGGAGAAGGTTGCAAGGAAACTTTATGACATGTTTGGAGTCACCAGGTCAAAGGAGCAGCTCCGTAAACGCTGGTCGGACTTGAAACTGCATGAGGCAGACCAGTATCGGAAGATAAAGAAAATAATTGAGAAAAGTAGGTAATTTTAACATTCTTTTGATTGGCAATTGTCTTTATTAATTAGTTGGCATGTATATTTCTACATCTGCCTGGTTGGATATTTGTTGAACACATGTATTGAGTTGTTAATGTGTTTTTAGTAAATATGAAGAATTTTCACGATCGTAGTTAACATCCTTCCATCACATCGTTTCGCTGCAATCCGATGTTGTTCCAGGAAAATCACATCTGGACATGGCTATTTGGCGTAAAACAACGTTTATACGCAATGACAAAAAGATGATGTGTTTGTTCCAATTTACTAAAATGTGAAAGGCAAACAGGATTCATTCACACAGTGAAAATAATAAGCAGCTGTTTTCACATCTGGACTCAATAGCACCTGTGTCTCCCCCATAAAATAAGAAGTATAAAAAAATGCCAACTAATTTTTCTGGGGGCCATCCATGTGTGTCACTTCGCTAAAAATAAATTTTGTAACATCACATAAGTGTATATGTTGCCGACACCCCAAATCGATTAGAAGATTGAAAGATTCCCCCAAGGGAGGGGCTTTTTAGGCAACCATAGTAAGCGTAAATATGCAAACAGAGAATTATATATAATATAATAAATATTGTGTAGAAAAAGAGATCATATAGTATAACACTTCACAAATCATAAAGTTGCAAAAACAATTTTTTTGAAAAACTGATCCACATAAATAAACTCTACAAGGCCCTACGCGTTTCGGGAGTTTCCCTTCTTCGGGGGCCGGAGTCTGTGTGGGAACAAATTATATTACATCAGGTTTACATAACCATAACATCAAAATAGCTTTAACAGTCATGTCAAAAAATTTTAAAAAAACAGCAAGCATAAAATGTGAAGGATAAACAAAAAACATACCAGTCAAGAGATGGCAACTCAATAAAAACACAGGGTAAAAAAGTCCATGGTGAACGGTATTCCTGAAAAGATGGTATGCAGGAGTTGGGAGACAGGCACAATATATCCAAAGGGAAAGCAAGCCCCAGGCCAAAAACTGCCAAACTTAGAAAGGTTGTATAGTCCCTAAAATAAAGGACAGGTTGCATAAAAATATATGCAAAATAGAAAAAATATATATGTATATATATGTCATATCAATTTTAGTCAAGGTAAGATAAAAAGATAAACTGTATACCTGTCCAAAGGGAATAACCCATAAGAATAGCCAAAACGGGTCAACGTGAAGCACAGCACAGTAAATTATCTACCTATCCAGGAAGGGTAGTATTAGAAATTGGCCAGAGAAGGTCAGCATGAAGCGCAGCACAGGAAAGCTGAAAATAAAAAGATTCAGCAAATAGCATCCAGTTTAGTTTATGTGAAATTAAATAAAAAGGAAAAAAAGCCAAATGTTTGGGAAGAGGGAGCTGACAGTGCTGAGCATCAGCCAGCAACATACCTTTCAGTAGATGTGTAGTTGCCGTCACCGTCAACCAGGTCAGCCATTCCTGGGAGACGGCTGTGTATAAATAGGAGAAGGGGGTGTGGTCACCCATGTGCGCGACAAACGGCGCTAATGCAGCGCGATCGCCTCACTGGTGAGTCATAAAGTACCGCCCCTATGCCGTAGTGTGTTACCATAGAGAGGGCATGGAAGGGGCGGACGCAGGGAGGTGTTCCGGTAATGGTCGCATCGGAATGCGTACGCACTCACATAGTCAGTGCGCAGGTGCGAATAAAACGGAAACAAACAGTATCACATGATCGGTAGTAGTCAGATGGGCGGAAGTATCGTGACAACTGTCAGCAGAGAGCGCCCAAACAAAGGCAAAAGAAACACATAGCAGGACTATGCTATTAATGGGATGAAAAAACCGCATAATCAACAATATAAGGGTTCAAAAGCTAAATAAATTACTGTGCTTGGATTGAGGTTAACAAAATTAGGTATTATTTAAATGAAGGCAGTGGCCAAAATAGGGGTACAGAGAACATACCCAAAGAGGGGAAAGGAGTCTGACAAAAATCCCCTGTCCGGCCAGAAGTCTCTGTGCCGGACAGGGGATTTTTGTCAGACTCCTTTCCCCTCTTTGGGTATGTTCTCTGTACCCCTATTTTGGCCACTGCCTTCATTTAAATAATACCTAATTTTGTTAACCTCAATCCAAGCACAGTCATTTATTTAGCTTTTGAACCCTTATATTGTTGATTATGCGGTTTTTTCATCCCATTAATAGCATAGTCCTGCTATGTGTTTCTTTTGCCTTTGTTTGGGCGCTCTCTGCTGACAGTTGTCACGATACTTCCGCCCATCTGACTACTACCGATCATGTGATACTGTTTGTTTCCGTTTTATTCGCACCTGCGCACTGACTATGTGAGTGCGTGCGCATTCCGATGCGACCATTACCGGAACACCTCCCTGCGTCCGCCCCTTCCATGCCCTCTCTATGGTAACACACTACGGCATAGGGGCGGTACTTTATGACTCACCAGTGAGGCGATCGCGCTGCATTAGCGCCGTTTGTCGCGCACATGGGTGACCACACCCCCTTCTCCTATTTATACACAGCCGTCTCCCAGGAATGGCTGACCTGGTTGACGGTGACGGCAACTACACATCTACTGAAAGGTATGTTGCTGGCTGATGCTCAGCACTGTCAGCTCCCTCTTCCCAAACATTTGGCTTTTTTTCCTTTTTATTTATTTCATTTCACATAAACTAAACTGGATGCTATTTGCTGAATCTTTTTATTTTCAGCTTTCCTGTGCTGCGCTTCATGCTGACCTTCTCTGGCCAATTTCTAATACTACCCTTCCTGGATAGGTAGATAATTTACTGTGCTGTGCTTCACGTTGACCCGTTTTGGCTATTCTTATGGTTATTCCCTTTGGACAGGTATACAGTTTTATCTTTTTATCTTACCTTGACTAAAATTGATATGACATATATATACATATATATTTTTTCTATTTTGCATATATTTTTATGCAACCTGTCCTTTATTTTAGGGACTATACAACCTTTCTAAGTTTGGCAGTTTTTGGCCTGGGGCTTGCTTTCCCTTTGGATATATTGTGCCTGTCTCCCAACTCCTGCATACCATCTTTTCAGGAATACCGTTCACCATGGACTTTTTTACCCTGTGTTTTTATTGAGTTGCCATCTCTTGACTGGTATGTTTTTTGTTTATCCTTCACATTTTATGCTTGCTGTTTTTTTAAAATTTTTTGACATGACTGTTAAAGCTATTTTGATGTTATGGTTATGTAAACCTGATGTAATATAATTTGTTCCCACACAGACTCCGGCCCCCGAAGAAGGGAAACTCCCGAAACGCGTAGGGCCTTGTAGAGTTTATTTATGTGGATCAGTTTTTCAAAAAAATTGTTTCTGCAACTTTATGATTTGTGAAGTGTTATACTATATGATCTCTTTTTCTACACGATTAAATATTTATTATTATATATAATTCTCTGTTTGCATATTTACGCTTACTATGGTTGCCTAAAAAGCCCCTCCCTTGGGGGAATCTTTCAATCTTCACTTCGCTAAAAAGGGGCAGTATCACAGCTTGGGAGAAGTCATATAAATAAATAATAATTAGGTTTGTGGTGGAATAAGCACAAACACACAATTGTAACGCCACTTCTAAGCAATGTTTGCAAATTCTGCACTACAAAAATATCTGTGTGCTCATGAGTATCCCTTTTTTTCATGTTTTTTCAGGGGAAAGAAGAGGACATCATTTGAAGGAGGCAGGGAGGCCCAGACTGGCTCCTAAAAACAAAAAAATTGTGGAGGTGGAGGATGTTGAGGAAGGAAGAGAGGAGGAAGGAAGAGAGGAGGATTGGTTGAACAGAGGAGGATTGGTTGAACAGAGGAGGATTGGTTGAACAGAGGAGGATTGTTTGAACAAGGAGGATTGTTTGAACAAGGAGGATTGATTGTTTGAATAAGGAGGATTGTTTGAACAAGGAGGATTGGTTGAAGAAGGAGAAGTTGTGGAAGAAAGAGAAGTTGTAGAAGATGTGGAGATTATCAGTACACCAGGTCAGTGACACCCCAGCTTCACAGGGGAAAAAAAAATGTAGATAGGCCTGCACCTTACTATTTTTTTTTTTTTTTTAGGGGATGACGATGGTGTTAGCACATCTGCTAATCCACATTTTTCACGTGCAAGTGCACAAATAGTAATCCAGCAGATCATGGAGTGCAGCACCGAAATGGCCAATATGAGGGAAAGGATGATGGTGATAGAACAAAACTTCAAAAACATCATAAACATGATGGGCCGGATCAAAGACTGAACCCCCCTGCCCCACTACCGCCCGCCACCCCCCTCCCAACCGTTTTTTGTATTTCACATTCTATATACACCAAAATTTGAAGATGCACACACAGTGTGTCAACATGTGCTATCTGCCATCACAGGATATCGATTGTCTGTGCTTTGTGGGTACAACCCCTTCCTCGCTTCTCAAGTAGGTGAGAGGAAGGGGTTTCACCCACAAAACACATCCATTGATCAGCCATGATGGCAGATAGCACATGTGGACATTTGTCATGGATTCTCAGGAGAGAATTACCCATTTGGCCCCTCACCCAGAATGTGTGCATCTTCAAATTTTGGCATGTTCTGGGGTGACATCAGACCATTGCTGACTGGTTTTTGGATTATTAAAAGTTTGAACTTTGTAAGTTCTATTGTTTCCAATTTTTGGAAGTTGGATTCAAATAATGTTTTGTCTAATCCATAAATAAAAAAAAAGGGCCAGATTCACATACACTTAATATTGCGCTGCGTAATCGAAATACTCTATGCTGCCGTATTTTACCAGGCTCTACACCGAATCCTGGTAGATTTTTGCCCGTACGCTACGGTGGCGTAGTCTATTTCTCGCCGCGTAATCGAAATACGCGATTAGGGGGCGTGAAGCATTTAAATTAAGCGCGTCCCCGCGGCGATCGAACTGCACATGCTCCGTTCAGAAATTTCCCACCGCGCATTGCGCGAAATCACATCGTTACGTCATTCGTTGTTTGAGTAGCGTCGTTTACGAACATTCCTATTCCCGGACGACTTACGTAAAAAATAATAAAAGACGTCGGAAAACGTAGAAATTCGACGCGGGAACGACGGCCATACTTAACATGGGCTGTCTAATATTAGAGCAGCAAAAAGCTGGTATAGTGTTACGCAAATAAAAGATGACTAAAGGTGCCGTAAGAGATTGCGATTGAAGATCGTAATTTCGGGGATCGCCGGCAAAAGCTCATTTGCATACCCCGACGCGGAAAACGACGGGAAGTCCACCCAGTGGCCGCAATTTTATTGCAGCGTAGATCCGAAGGCGTACGAACACGTAATCCTGTCGAATTGAAGCCCGCAGCCGTCTATTCATGGTTTGAGGTTTTCGACTAGCTAAAAAACGCGCGTAATTTGAAATTACTCCAGTCTAACACCAGTTAGACAGGCGTAATGGCTCTCTGAATCTGGCCCAAATTATTTTGGACCAAAAAAAAAAAAATATTAAAAAAATTGAAACACGTTTTGCTAAAAAAAACGCCCAATTTTTGGGCAAACAAAAAACTTTAAAGTACACATTTTAAAACCAAAAACCCAAAAAAGAGTGGCTTCTTATTTCTATGCTCAATACCCTGTTTGTAGATGAGTGACTAGAAAATGTGCAATTGAGGCTATTTACTAAAACATGGCAAAAAAATTGTGCACTAGAAGTGCACTAGTTGGAGAACCTAGAAGACAGATAAAAAGAGAAAAAACAATAATGACAAACAACTGTATAAAGTCCAATGGTCTAATTATTTATTATTTCTTGTAATATTTCTTTCTTTTGGGGGCCGAATTAGAAAGAAATATGATCAGGCATAGCAATGGCCCCCCGACCCATGAAGTCGCGTACCTCACGAGCAGATTGGTGATTTTACTCCTCACTACCTATCACAGTTACAGAGGCCCT